>CM074432.1:1122500-1788266 GCA_037101425.1 Elopichthys bambusa
TGTTTTTGATCAGTCTCTCTCTAGTTTCTGCTTGTGGTTTGTTTTGTGTCCAGATAAACTGATTCTGATCAAAGAGAATCTGATGTGGTCTGAAGCTCTGAGATACTGCAGACAGAATCATGTGGATCTGGTCTCGGTTCATTCAGAAGAGATGCAGCGTGAGGTGATGAATGTGGTTCAACGGGCGTCTACTGAGGCGGTGTGGTTGGGTTTACACAACTACTGCAGCATGAACATGTGGCTCTGGTTGAGCGGAGAGATCGTGTGCTATCAGAACTGGGCTCCAGGGAACGGAACGACACCGGAAGACTGCCGCCTCGAGAAGAGAAAAGGAGCAGTTCAGTCTGGAGGAGATCAGCGCTGGATCAGCCTTCCTGAGACTGACAAACTCAACTTCATCTGCAGCAGATATGAGTGAAAAGACACGCGTTTGTGTGTTTACTTACATTCACTGTTTTTATTCTTCATTATTTTTCTTATTGACTTGTTTGATTTGTTCTTTAGTAATTTCTGAGTGAATCTATTAATTGTGTTTTAAAAGTCTTTGTTTTATTTCTGTATGTCAATGATCATGACAATGTGATCTTATCAAAGTTTTCTAACATTAATGTTTAATATTGTTTAGATGTCTAAAATACTAATACAATATATGTGTGTTTTATGAATCTCTTTGCATATCTGGTGTTTATGTGTCTTTATGTTTCTCACTAATATTATCTATATCAATAACTGGTGGAATGTGATTCTGTGAGCAGCAGATCTTAAGAATAATATTAAGCTGAATGAAATCTGATTTAATTTTAGAAAGGCAGAAGTGAAGTGATGTCACAATGAACTGTCAATTAAATGTAACAAAAAAATAAAATGTATATTTGATTTGTTTGGTTGATATTTAGGATTTAAGTTAAGTTAAGTTTAAGTTAAGAACTTTATTAATCCCACAAGGGGCAATTCTAGTAGGGCAGTAGCATCATACAGCAGACACAAAATATCACATAGACAATACAGAAAATAAGTAAATAAAGAAGTAAAAAACATAACCCAACATGCTTAATAAATAAATTCATTTAAAAAAAAAAAAAAACACTAATTAAAACTTTAAATTGCAAAGACGAATAGCCTCTGGAACAAAGGTAAATTTATATCTATTAGATGAACATTTAATGCTTCTAAATCTTCTTCCAGAGGGCAGTGCTTCAAAGTAAACCTTTAAGAGATGAGAGTCATCTCCCGTGATACTCCGAGTTTTCTTTAGCATTTGTTGCTTATGGAATTCTGCTAGGCTCCGCAGAGGCACACCAATAATTTTTCAGCAGGTCCTAACTAAGGTCTGTAAACGATTCCTGTTCTTAAGAGAGAGTGATGAGTACCAACATAAAACAGAAAAACTCAAGATACTCTCAATAAAGGTGGTATAAAAAGTTCTCAGTATGTTTTTTTGTACACAGAAAGTGTTCAGTTTCCTAAGAACATATATTCTTTGTTTCACTTTCTTAATAATGGCCTCTGTGTTCTGCTGGAAATTTAAAGTAGTATCAAAGATAGTTCCAAGATACTTATACTCTTGTACCCTTTCAACTTTTTTTCTGTAAAAGTACACAGGTTTCACCTTCGAGGCATTTTTCCTATAAAATCAATTACCATCTCTTTCGTTTTGCTAATGTTCAGCTGTAATTCAGCTTTTTTACACAACTCAAAAAACTCATTGTGGTCCTTACTGTCATCACATTCTGCACTAGTTAACAAGGATAGAAAAACTGTGTCATCAGCATGTTTAACTACATGACAGTTATTCTTAGTGCTGCGACATTCATTTGTATAAAGTATAAAAAAAATCGAAGACAGTACGCATCCCTGAGGAGATCCAATTGACGTAACAAGCGTATCTGACAGCGCTCCATTCAACATGACTCTTTGCTGCCTACATGTCAAAAAATCTAAAATCCATAAAACCAAACCGTGACTTACATCAAATTCACATACAAGTTTATTTGCTAAAATTATAGGATTCATTGTGTTGAACGCAGAGGAGAAATCAACAAACAACATTATGGCAAATGTGCCTCCCTTCTCTAGATATTGGTGTATGGTATTTAGGAGAAAAAGCTTTGCATCATCCACACCTCTGTTAGTGCGATATGCAAACTGCAAAGGATCTGACTTATGACCCGTAACTGTGATAAGTTGTGACTTAACTTCCCTCTCTAAGGCTTTCATGGCTAAAGAAGTTAATGCAATGGGCCGAAAATCATTTAAAGAATGTGACTTTTCTTGCTTAGGAATAGGTATTATATTAGACATTTTCCATAAGCAAGGAACTACCGCTTGGTCCAGGGATGCTTGAAAACAGAGAGTGAAACAACACTGAGCTGCTCTGCACAGTATTTAAGTGTTCTCCCACAGATACCGTCTGGACCAGGCGCTTTATTAACGGGTGTAGCTTTCAGTTGCTTCACTACATTACAGTTTTTTTTCAATTGTTTACACGCAATTTTGAAAACCGGGTTCTTTTTTTTTTTTTTTTTTCAAAATATAATCACAATTATCCAAACACCACACTCAATTTGCATAATTCCTAGGTTGTTTGCAAAATGACACACTTCAGTCAAAACATATACACATATTTGTGAAAATGCTATTAGTTTTCATTTAACCAACACAGTCCTCAATGATCAGACACTATTGCAGCCAGTTTTGCATGCTTCAGGGCATCCAACGAAGTCACACCTGGATCGTCCACTTCAAGAGAATCAGGTTGAGAAATCAAATCCAAGGGCGTGTCCAGTTCTCAGCCATACAACACCATTGAAGGACTCAGTCCAGTACTCTCGGGTTGAGCTGTCCGTAAGGCAAAACAAATGTGAAGAAGAAACCGATCCCAAGAAGTATGCTTGGTCCCAACATATGCTCTGATGGCTGTTTTCAGTGTTCGATTCACTCGCTCAGTGGCATTGGTCTGAGGGTGGCAAGCTGTTGTAAACCTGTGCTCAGTACCCAAAGCAGAAACTGTGTTTGAAGAGATCACTCATAAAAGCAGAACCTCGGTCTGATATCAAGTACTTCGGGGAACCATGCCGGGAAAAACTTCACTGAGCAGCTTCCTAGCAGCAACAAGAGTTGTAGCTTCCCTCACAACACAAACATCGATCTACTTCGAGAAGTAATCGATGAACACAAGTATATAAGCCTTACCATTCGGCGTCCGGGGCAAAGGGCCCACAAAGTCCACCCCTGTGTACTCCCAGGGATATTGAGGGCGGATTGGAACCATAAAAAAACCACCAGGTTTTTTCTGGGAAGGCTTAGTGAACTGGCAGATGGCACATGAACCCACATACTTCTTTACATCCGACAGCATGTTAGGCCAGAAAAATCTCTGTTTAAGCCTTGCCACCGTTTTAGTCACACCCAAGTGACCTGCAGTGGGATGATCATGTAAATACTCCAACAGAGATCTCCTGACAGTCTGAGGAGCATACAGCTTAAACTGTTTCATAGGGTGCAAGGTACAAGACGATTTTGGGTCCTTGTGAAACAGAAGACCATCAAGAACAACATACAGAGGATGTTCTTCTGGAGATATACTCTCACCATCCTCCAACACCCTGAACAGCTTCCCAACGTCCGGATCGTTCAGCTGTAAACTTCTCAAATGATCCCGGTCCATAAATAACAAGAACTCCCAAGGACAGCACAATCAGGAAGAATGTCGAGCGGCCGACCACAAGAAGGTAAGGGGTTCCTGGACAAACTGTCGGGAACAATGTTGGACACTCCAGGTTTATGGATAATTTCGAAATCAAAATCCTGTACTTGAAGTGACCACCGAGCCTACCTTCCAGTGGGGTTTGGTCTTGACATCAACAACTTCAGACTGCTGTGGTCTGAAAAAACTGTGACATGCAGTCCCTCAATGTATGGTCTCAAACACTCAAGTGCCTAGACCGACCGTCATCCCAGACCGACATCACACGCATCAACGTGAATGAAGAATGGAAGTGAAAACTGGAAATCTCAAGATGTCAATTTACTTTTGAGGAAATCCATAGCATTTTGACAGTCTTGGGTCCACAGAAAAGGTACATTGGCCCTCGTAAGAGCAAAAAGAGTTGTGCATACTCGTGAATGAATCGCCGATAGTAACTTGTCAGACCAAAGAACTGTCTCACCTGTCTGGCGTTTACTGGAGTAACAAAATCAACAACCGCCTTTACCTTTTCCTCATTGGGTAGGATGTAGCCAAACTGTAGCCAAGCCAAACCCAAAGGACAACACAGTGCCCCATCTGCAAGCTTTAAAGGATGCGCAGACCAAACTGTTGTCTTAAAAGTCCACCCAGAACCGTTTTTGAAACATCCGCTCGCACTGCTGAAATGGAAGCACCCGTATCCAGGGTAGCTTCAAGCACCTGACCGTGAAAACTGACCTGAACACGGAAAGGTGTGTTCCAGGAAGATGAAGATGTGACGTCTTCCACATGACCAAAAGATGAGTCAGATAAGTGAGGCTCAATTACTGCCTAGGGGGAGGATTGCCTCTCTGAAACGTCCCCCCCCCCCCCCCCCCCCCCGAAGTTTCCCGACCTGGGCCTAACTGAGGCACCCGGGTCCACAACTACTGTACGCGACATGTTACTTTGATGTTCTGAACTTTGCATCTCCATAGTCTGTTCAGTGTGCCGTACATTTGGACTACTCTGGAGTCTACAAGATGGACAGTTACAGGAAGTAAACCCCGGCGTCAAGCACTTGAAGCAATAAAGTTGCCTTGTGACAGGAACCGACTGCAGGACTTGGGGCGCATAAGAACCACATGGACCCAAGACTGCATGTAGCTCATGCGCACGTAAAAAAAAGGTCCATCACGGATGTTACTGCAGTACCATAGAGTGCTACCCTGTATTTCTCCACAGCGTGCTTGCATATTAACTCGATTTGCTCCAGCTGAGGAGGAGGAGTTCTCAACTTTCGAAATTCACTCAGCGTGTGGGCGACAAATGTAGGAAAAGGCTCGTCTGGCATCTGAACTCGGTCCAGGATACCTCTCATAATGCGCTCCTGATTATCTGAGGGCAGAAAAACCTTCCTAAACAGATCGCAAAACTGGGCCCATGTGTAAACATGAGAACTCAGGACATTCAACCACTTCTTCGGCTCTTCAGAGAGAAAACGGGGAAGCTCCAGTAACATCTGGGAATCAGTTACGCATTATGAAAAACTGACCTTGAATCACCCATCAGAGCCTGTCCTCGAACATATGGAGTAGAAGCGGCTAAAGGACAAGATTCCGGGCGTGACACAATAGGAACGGTACCTTCATCTGTACTCATGCAGTCAATCACACTCTTTTGCAGGTCCAGCGAGTCACGGAGACAGCGTTGCAGTACAGCGACCTCGTCCTGTAGGAACTGAACCTGAGACCGTAAGTCTCCATCCTCTCTCCGAGATGTAGTCTGTCTTGGTAAATAGTCAGAACATGTCAGTAAATCAAGTAGGTCACGATTTTCAGACATCTTGTATAATCTATGACATTACAGCGAATTACAGAAATATAATCTGAAAAGTAAAACTAAATATTATATGCAGATGCACAGTTTACAATGAATCAATCAGGAAATAAGCACAATACAGTACATCAAACCTGTTTGTCTGCTGAAGAAATAGTAATGTGCACCTGTACAGTCTCTGTTAAAACACTATAAACAATTTAACTCAGAGAAGATGCACAAAATACAACACAAACTTAGATAAAAACCAATAACAGTTTTCTTCAGACAGTGGTCAGGCCACTCAAAGTGATGAAGAAGAAAAAAACGTGACGTCGTATGGTAAAGTCTTGTGTAGTCGCCTCAAAAAAAAAAAAAAAAGAAGTCCAATCCGGCAAAAACACAAAACAAATGTCCCTTTTTCAAAGAGGAAGAAGAAAAAAAAATCAAAATAAATATTCCAAGTGTCTTATTCTTTCTTAAGTCTCTTCAAACAAAGTTCTGAATTCAAAGAACAATAAACTGTCCGTCCCGTTGAAAAAATATGACCAACTAGACGAAACAAAACAACATAAAGTTCACCTGCACTATTTGCAGCTCCAGTCGATCTCGTACGAGTCTTTAAAGAACAACAGAAAATCCGCGAATGTGTAGAGCTCGAGGAAATGATGCACGTGAGGCGAGAGCTGGCGTATTTTTCCCGGGTTTAATAAAATGACTTATACGTCGTCACACTCGTCCGCATACATGAAATAAACATTCAACTTAGGTCACAAATAGAAAAAAGAAAATAAAAGGGAATAAAGTACAAAGTCGATAGAGCGGTTATCTCTTCTCCTGCTCACCGTTCACCGTTCATCTCTTACAGATGCGCACACTCAATGCACATGCGCAGTTCACAATTTACCACAAATTACTGTAAATGCTCTAAGTGACCGTTACAACACTGCTGTGATAAATAAAAAACACATTTGGAAAAAACTAATTTTAGGAAATAGCACGTGCTAGATTTTGGCCAGACATTGTTATGTAAGGGATAATTTAGATGAAAAAAAAAAAAAATAGTGACAAACCCACAACATTCTTCATGATTAGTTTGAGATATAGGGAGAATGTACACAAATAGGTCTACTATAAACTTACCAAGCACTGCACAACACTGATGCTGCAGACTGAATATTTCAAGTATTTATTTCAATACTTACAGTATTTCTGACGATAATCAGTTACAGTAATCAACCAACAATGAAATCAAAAAAACAATTAAATCTGTAGACAAATAAAAATTACAGCATGAAGTACATACACTTTGACTCTGAAGAAAAACTACTGTAAAAGCAACAAGAATACTGTAACTATTCATCATCTCTCCGTCTGGCTGGATCAGGCCATAAGATTTCATCCACATCACAGGCTATGTCTTCATTGGCAAGGCACTCGTCTATTGGATTCAGGAAGGGGGAGTATGGGGGAAGGTATAAGACTTCAAATTCAGGGTGCTCATGAAACCAATTCTGGACCAGAGCAGCCAGATGGAATGAGACCGCATCTGGTCCATTTAGTTTAATGCTGTGACAATCTCGTGCAATCTGTCAAGAAATGCAAGTATTAGATTCACATTATAGGGTCCCAGATTTGCATGGTGTTGGAGGACCCCATTTTATGTAATAGCACCACAAAGGGTGATGTTACCCCCTCGCTGCCCTGGCACATTGGTGATTGCCCTGTGTCCAATTACATTTCTCCCTCTTCTTCTTGTTTTCACAAGGTTAAATCCAGCCTCATCCACATATATAAATTCATGTTGAATTTCTGCAGCATCCATTTGCAAGACAGTAAAACACAATAGGATGCTATTCAATATCTATTGCACAGTATTTTTTTGTGCCAGAACATTATGAGCAGTGCACAATACCACACCATAATAAGATGAACAATACATACCTCCACATACTCATTGCGCAGATGTTTCACTCTCTCTGAATTTCTGTCAAATGGTACAGTTGCTTCATGTATATTTGATTTTTCTTGAGGATTCGACCTAATGTTGACAGAGAGACTCGTTGGATGTTATTGAAAATATGGAAAATATCACTGATGATATTGGCTTGGATTTCTCGCAGCCTGATACAATTATTGGTCAAAACCATGTTCACAATGGCCGCCATTGTGAACATGGTTTTGACCAATAATTGTATCACGAGTGAACATAGGGCCCCTTCCACCTTGGTGTCCTCGACCCTCAATCCTATGTAACCCTCAGCCTACTGTCAAATGTAACATTAAACAATATTGATGATAAGTACAGCAAGCTTCAGTTTCAATGTACTGTGTGGTTAGCTTACCTGTTTTCTCGATGAAATGTCAGAATTACTGACGCAACAGTATTTCTGCTGAGATTTGGTTGAACTCTTTGTCCAGCTTCCATCAGTGTCAGTCCATGGTTGATAACATGGTCAATAAGTGTTGCATGGATTTCTTGAGTCAAATTTGGTCCTCGTCTTCTTTGTTCAGGTTTTATCAACTCTTCATGTCCTTCTCTACCTAGGCCTCTTCCTCCTTCTCCTCTTCCTCTACCTAGGCCTCTTCCTCTATCTCCTTCTTCTCCTCTTCCTCTACCTAGGCCTCTTCCTCTATCTCCTTCTTCTCCTCTTCCTCTACCTGGGCCTCCTCCTCTACCTCCTTCTCCTCTTCCTCTACCTCCTTCATCTCCTCTTTGAGCTCCTCCTCTCATTATCACTCTTCTTCTTCTTCTAGCTCCTTCCATTTTTGTTGAAGACAAGTGAACTCACCTGCTGCCTTTTATAGCACACCTGAGTGCTGCGAAATTTTTATTTTAGTGTGTAAACAATCGTAAAAAACTGTAAGAGGATATAAAATCAAGGAGTTAGAGGGACTTCATTTTTGTTTAAAATCATCACTTATATCATGCTTCTCAAAACACGTAAAAAACAAATTCAGGTCATTGACCAATAAGTTACCATCAGCGTTCCTATTCAAAACTGTCCCTTGCTTTCGTATACCAATATCTGCCATGTTCCTAATCCCATGCCAGACAGCACTCATATCACCTTGAACAAATTTATTTTCTATTTTATTTTTATAATTTTGTTTAGAACATCTGATTGTTCTTTTAACCTCCTTATTGATCATTTTTTTCTTCATGTTGGACCCTGACAAAAATACTCTTTTCTTCATGTTAAGAACATTTTTAAGCTCTTTGGTTACCCACAGTTTGTTGTTTGCAAACACAATCAGACTTTTAGTGTATAATCGACTCAACACAAAAAGTTATGTAACAGGATACCACAAGTCCCAACTATAGGATATGTTGTCACTTACAAAAAATCCAAATTTCAGCTTCCTGTAATAAAGTGTGTGAATCTTTGGGTAGAAAGATTTGATTCATGATTCATAGGTTCTTAATTCCATTCAAGAGTGATTTTTGCAAATTCAGAACGATTCGATTTGAGATAATTCACAATGAGATTCAAATAAATTTAAACTCCTTTCACAATAAGACTCGCACAAACTTCAAGAATCAACTTATGAATCAACAATGATGACATTCTCCATGCCGCAATGCATTCTGGGAGCCATGGATGAGTTTTGTATGATGCACCCAGAATGCACTGCAGCATAAAGCATGTCCCCGTTATTGAGATTCATACACTGATTCTTGATGTCTGTGTGTGACTTAATGTCAAAGGAGTTTAATTTTTTAGTGCACAATGTTTTATTTGTTGTTGTTGTTTTGTTTTTTTTGTTGTTGTTTTTTTGTGATCTTTGATATTACCTGATTAAAACACTGTTGGGTCTAATACTGTAGAATCATAGATTTGCTATAAGAAATAATGTGAAATTAATACCATAGATTAGAGTGGGAGAAATCAGATAAACAGACTCTACATTATGACAGTATCTTTATCATCAACAAATAGCTAACATCATCTGAACACATTTTCGTTTGCTGTACTTGCCATAACAAACAGTTACAGCAGCCAAAGAAAAACTAACATTACAAAGTCAAGAGTCAAACTGCCCAAATAAAGAAAACACTGATCACCATAATGCAATCGCTGCCTGTACTTCCAAAAGTGTATTAAGAGAGGTCAATGAGATACATGGACAATCAAGCAGGCACACAGTGTGAAGCTAGGGAAGCCCATTTACAAGACACAAGCATTTAAGGGCATATAAGTAGCTTAGACTACAAAACGTCTCGGTTACGACTGTAACCTTAGTTCCCTGAAGAGGGAACGAGACGTTGCGTCGAGAAATTGACGCTTTGGGAACGCAACGCGTGATGTCGTCATGAAGCACGTGTGAAATCAGTCCAATGGTGTGTCGAGACGTCAGAAACGGGTGACGTCACGGCCAGGAAGCTATAAAGCACGCTCAAACAAAGCAACGCTAGCTTAAAGTGTCTGAGGTAAGCGCTGACAGGCGTGCCGGAAGTATGGCAGGGCGACGCAACGTCTCGTTCCCTCTTCAGGGAACTAAGGTTACAGTCGTAACCGAGACGTTCCCTTTCAAGGGAACTCGCGTTGCGTCGAGAAATTGACGCTTTGGGAACGTTAATACCCACGCCGCCATAGTTACAAGGGCCTGTCTGGTGTGGCTCGTCAGTCGCCAGAGAGAACCCGGGCCCCGGGGGAGCTAAGGTCAAGTTGATAAAACCTGACGAATGTGTGCGGTGAGGACCAGCCTGCCGCATCACAGACGTCGTGTAAAGAGGCTCCCGAAAGAAGGGCTTTGGAGGCCGCCATACTTCTGGTAGAGTGGGCTCGGACTGCTAGAGGTGACGGCAGTCCGGCCGACTCGTAAGCAAGTGAGATAGCCTCAACTAACCACTTACTCATCCTCTGCTTAGACGCCGGGGCCCCTTTATTGGGGGACCCGAAGAGGATAAACAATTGCTCAGTCTTACGCCACAGGGCAGCTCTGTGGACGTAAGCATCTAGGGCCCGAACAGGGCAAAGCAAATTAAGGCGTTCCTGGTCTGACGTCCTGAAGGGAGGAGGACAGAAGGCCTGCAGTACAATGGGCCTAGCCACATTAGTGGGAACTTTAGGAATGTAACCAGGTCTGGGATGAAGAAAGGCTTTCACCATACCAGGTGCAAATTCCAGGCACGAGGGGGCAACCGAAAGGGCCTGTAGATCTCCTATTCTTTTCAAGGAAGATATGGCAAGGAGGAACAGTGTTTTTAGGGTCAAAAACTTAACTGGAACCTCCTCAATCGGTTCAAAGGGGGCTAGGGATAGGCCTTGGAGCACCACGGCCAAATCCCATGCCGGAACCCTCATGCGTACCGCGGGCCTCAGCCTCAAGGTGCCACGGAGGAAGCGAGTAATAAGTGGGTCTCTACCAAGAGAAGAACCAGCCAAGGGTATGTGGTAAGCCGCAATGGCCGCCACATAAACCTTTAGCGTGGAGGGAGATAACCCTGCAGTGAACCGTTCCTGCAGAAATTCCAAAACCGTATCAACGGGACAGGAAACTGGATCAAACTGACGACTACTGCACCAAGAAGTGAAAAGTTTCCACTTCAGGGCGTAAAGCTTCCTCGTGGAGGGAGCTCTAGATTGGAGAATGGTCCCTACAACCTCGGTTGAGAGACCGGAATTTATGAGCTGGGCCCCCTCAGAGGCCAAGCCCACAGGCTCCAGAGCTCTGGACGGGGGTGGAAAATCGTGCCCCCTGCCTGGGACAGAAGGTCCCTCCTGACGGGAATCTCCCAGGGAGAGCCGTCCAGGAGAGATACTAGGTCCAAGAACCACACTCTGCCCGGCCAGCGCGGGGCTATCAAGGTGAGCCGGACGTGGTCCCGGCGAACTCTTTCTAGAACTCCCGGGAGCAGAGCGATCGGGGAAAATACGTACAGACGAAGCCTCGGCCACGTCTGTACCATAGCATCCAGTCCGAGAGGAGCTGGATGCGTGAGGGAGAACCAGAGTGGACAGTGAGAAGTCTCTCGAGACGCAAACAGATCCACCTGAGCCTGGCCGAACCTTTCCCAAATTTGCTTCACCGCATCGGGGTGGAGCCTCCATTCCCCGGGCCTCAGCCCCTGCCTCGACAGGACGTCTGCTCCGACATTCTGGACCCCGGGGATATAAGCTGCCCTGAGTGACAGAAATTTCCCTTGGGACCACAGGAGGGTTTGGCGCGCCAATTTGGAGAGTGGGCGTGACCGCAGACCCCCTCGAAAAGGATTTCCCCTCGGGGAGAATCCCCTGGTTCTGAGCCACCACTGCAGGGGTCTCATGTGCAACAGACCAAAAGGTACCACGTTGGATGTCGCTGCCATCAGCCCCAACAGCCTCTGAAACTGTTTTACAGTGAGTGACTGGCCTAGCTTTAACCGGCTTACGGTAGAAAGGATTGATTCGATGCGAGCAGGAGAAAGACGCGCCTGCATCGCAACAGAGTCCCAAACCACGCCCAGAAAAGTGGTTCTCTGAACTGGAGAAAGCATACTCTTCTTGGCGTTGAGCCTCAACCCCAGGCTCTTCATGTGAGCGAGGACGACATCTCAATGCCGAGCCGCTAACTGTTGTGAATGAGCCAGCATCAACCAATCGTCTATATAATTGAGGACGCGAATGCCCTGAAGACGTAGAGGTGCCAGGGCTGCGTCCATACATATGGTGAATGTGCGGGGTGATAACGCTAGGCCGAAAGGAAGAACCCGATATTGGTAAGCTTTGCCCCCGAAAGCAAACCTCAGGAACTTCCTGTGATGTGGAAGGATGGAGATATGAAAGTATGCGTCCTTGAGGTCGATCGTAACAAACCAGTCCTCGGACCTGATCTGAGAAACGATCTGCCTCAGTGTCAACATCTTGAACTTGAGTTTCATAACGGACTGGTTCAGTTGACGCAGATCTAGAATGGGACGCAACCCGCCATCCTTCTTTGGAACAATAAAGTAACGGCTGTAAAAACCGTTCTCTGCGTCGGAGGGAAGTACATAATCTATGGCTCCCTTCTCCAATAAAGTTTTCACTTCCTGTTCCAGAACCAGAGCCTGCTCGGGGCCCACCACGGTGGGTAGGACCCCCATAAACCGGGGTGGGCGAGACCCGAACTGAATGGCATAACCTTTTCCGATTGTACGCAGGACCCATTGAGAAATATTTGGCAGTAGCTTCCACGCTGTCAGATATTCTACTAAGGGAACCAGTCTCTCGAGACTGACCTCTGGTGTCTTTTGAATAACCAGCTTGGTGCCCCGATGCGGCGCACCGGCAGGGGGCAACCGAACTGATCGCTCTGAGACCCTCCTCGGAGGGAGCGAACACCCCAGCACCGCTACGCTTACGGGCGGATGCTTGAGTGAATGTTCGCTGGGGGCCGCTGCGCCCTGGAACACCCGAGATGGCAGGGTTGGCAGAGCGGTCCCCTGAGGGCACCGAAGAGAAGTGAGCGCTAAATGCTGAGGTGTAAAACACTTCTCTTCGGAGGGGGCTGCCCTTTTTCCCTGCAGCCTTCTTGGCGATAAGGACGGATCGAAGATCCATCCTACCCCTTGAAGGCTGCGGTTGAGAACGGCCACCCGGCCCCCCGTGTCGCTGAGGGGGAGTACGGGTGGTGACGCTCTGTTTCTGGGCGGCACGGTGTTGTTGGGAGGAGCTGGCTTTAGATGTATGGGGCTGCTGGAGTTGTTGAGCAGCCCCGGTGGTATGAGAGCGACGAGGGAGGAGCTTCTGGAACGCCGCCGCTTGTTTACTGGCCTCCTGGAACCTCTCGACGACAGTAATGACTGCGTCGCCAAAGAGGCCAGGAGGTGTAAGCAGGGCGTCCAAAAGGAGGTGCTTATCTTTATCTTTGATGGTACTGAGATTAAGCCATAAATGCCTCTCCGTGGCCACCAGGGCTGCCATGGCACGACCGACAGACTTGGCCGTTTCTTTAGTGGCCCGGAGAGATAAATCGGCTGCCCGACGTAGCTCGTCGACTACGTCGGGGGTAATTCCCCCTCCCTCATCGATGTCCCCCAAAAGCTCTGCCTGGTAGGCCTGCAGCACGCCCATGGTGTGGAGGCATGCCGCAGCCTGGCCCGAGGCCTGATAAGCTTTGCCCACAAAGCTAGATGTAATCCTGACGGGCTTGGTGGGCGGTGTCGGGGCCTTTAGGGGCGATGCCGATTGTGGAGAGAGATAGCTAGCAAGCGTCTCCTCCACTTTTGGCATCGTCCCATAACCGTGCTCTTTGAGCCCCACTATCGATGCATAGTACGTGGTTTGAGCACTATGCACACGATAGGAGGCCGGTTTCTTCCAGGACCTCGACACCTCAGTGTGGAGGTCGGGAAAAAACGGGAGACCCCGACGAGGAGGCTGTGCTCGTGAGGGCAGGAAGCGCTCATCGAGCTTGCTTTTAGGACGAACGTACTGCTTTTCCGCTGGCCAATCTATATTTAACTTGGCCACGGCGCGAGTTAAAACGTCCACCAGCTCCTCATAAGCAGGAGAGTGGGATGGCGAGTCCTCACTTTCTGCAAGATCGGTGCTCCCCATATCCAACTCCTCGGAGCTGGATACGTTGAGTACCGGTGCTTCACCCGGTGTGGAAGGAACCGCAAGGCGTGCTTCCAAACACTGAGAAAAAGCACTGGACCTGTCAGGTGAGGGCTGAGATAGGGCGGGGCCCGTCTCAAACACCTCTGACAGATCCATTTGCGATCCCCAAGATCTGGATCGACGCTGTGCCTCGGCAGCAGCGGGATCCGAACCCTGGGGAACGCGAGCCTGAGCGCTCTCATCAAACAGCGCCAGGCGGGAGCGGAGCGTCCGCAATGGAAGATGAATGCAATGCTCACAGCCAGCACCCTCGAGTGCTGACCGGGCATGCTCCGCTCCCAAGCAGGCAACACAAAGATCATGTGTATCCCCACCCGAGATGTAACGTGGGCAGGGATGAACACAAGATCTAAACTGCTTTTCAGCCATAATATAGATATATATAAGTGACAGACAACACCAAATAAGACATACGAGATACACAGAGCGCGACTGAAGACACAGAAGCTGGCGTTGCTTTGTTTGAGCGTGCTTTATAGCTTCCTGGCCGTGACGTCACCCGTTTCTGACGTCTCGACACACCATTGGACTGATTTCACACGTGCTTCATGACGACATCACGCGTTGCGTTCCCAAAGCGTCAATTTCTCGACGCAACGCGAGTTCCCTTGAAAGGGAAGTCACGTTCACTACAAAAAAAAAAAAAAAACATTACTGGTGTGCATCTTAAGACAATACAATGACACTGACATATTTTAAGATATGTCAACACCAGTGGCGTGTGGACCATATAAGCTGTGAATGCTCTGCATACCCAAGCTATTCGTGGACTTGCTAAATATTAACACTATAAATTCCTTTGTTTGAGATATGCCATAAAGCTTACATGATAAAATGTTGTCTATGGTAATGTCTATGCAACTGTCCGTCATTATATTTATTTGCAAAACCACAGTAATTTTCTTAAAATCTGCCAGTGACAGAGGGTTCCAGGTTTGCTGATCTTACAGCAGCTTTGGTGCCTACGCTCTGTTGTTATGTATCATCATCACTGTCGCACGTTCTCATTGGTTTGCTGGTCTGTGCAGGATTTAGGGCGCAGGGTAAGCTGTCCGTGAATCACTCGCCCAAGAGGAAAAATGTGCTGCTGCTGCCAGATCTCGATCTCCAAAAATCACATTGTATTGGATAAAAAGCTAACTAGACTAAAAGTTATTAAAAAGTTTTTTCTCCATTAGGAAATTTATTTTTACAAAAACATATAGGCTAAAATGTTAAAGACAGTTTGTGAGCAGATACTGTAACCATCTGAGTTTGGAATCGCTGGTCTTTGTTTGTTAATGTCACCAATTTGCATTATTTTTAAAAGAATATTTATATTTTTATTTATTTTTATTGGGTTTAATTAATTATTATTTGTAATAGGCTACTAATAGGCCTAATTATTATGTTATACTTATGTTCAATATACTTCTTCTGGCATACATTTAAACTGATACCTTAGTGTTTATTTGTTTAGATCTGAGACTTTTACTAAAGTCCAACATATTAAAAAATACTCTTTACTGTGTTACTATATGTGTTAAGAGAGTGAGCAACTGAATATCTAACACTCTGTGTAGAGTGAGCGCGAGTGTTTAAAATAAACAAATCCAACATACATATCTGCACCGGGCACAGTTTTAACATGACAGCATACCCGGTTAAAAAAGTCACAGCTCGCTAGTACTAGTTGCTTTCAGTTAAAACAGTTCAAACATGCATTTTAGTATAAGACTAGCTTAATCCTTGTCTGTGAAACTTGGGGTAAAAGTCACCATTAGGACTTAAAAGTTTAAATTATGTGCTAGATCGTAATAAATAAAAAAAACGTCTCAGGTTACGCATGTAACCATGGTTCCCTGTGAGGGGAACGAGACGCTGCGTCGTCATGGCAATGCTTTGGGGGATCCCTTCAGCATAAGCGCTCCTGAAGACGTGTACAACTAGTCCAATCTTATTGGTGCAACGTAATCATGTGACGTATGCCGGCGGAACGTGGAAGCTATAAAAGAGCTGTCCAACACAGTTGTTTCAGCTACTGTTCTGAAGCAAGCGGTTGACAGGCATGCAGGAAGTATGGCAAGGGGACGCAGCGTCTCGTTCCCCTCTCAGGGAACCATGATTACATGCGTAACCTGAGACGTTCCCTTTCGAGGGAACTTGTGCTGCGTTGCCATGGCAACGCTTTGGGGAACGAATACCCACGTTGCCATACTGACAAAATGCCTGTCCTGACGTGAAGCAGAAATGGCACAAACTAGGACATAAGCAACTGGGAACCAGGCGTGACCGGTAGATCCAGACTATAGAATCTAATGAAGGTGTGTGGGGAAGACCAACCCGCCGCATCACAAATATCTTGGAGGGAAGCCCCCGACCATAAAGCACAGGACGATACCACACTTTGAGTGGAATGGACCTTAAGAGGCAGAGGTGAAGGCAACCCGCGCACCTCATATGCCTTGGATATGGCCTCTATGATCCACCTGCTGATGGTAGGTTTAGTAGCCGGGCAACCCTACTTTGGGGGCCCGAAACATACTAATAAATTATCTGATTTTCTCCAGTTAGAAGTCTTTCTGACATAGCACTGGAGGGCTCTGGCTGGACAGAGCAATTGCACCCTCTTGCGTTCAGCCGACGTTGGAGGAGGATGAAAGGCCTGGAGGACTGTGGACCTCGCCACATTGGTGGGTACCTTAGGTACATATATCTGGGTTGCAGAATAGCTTTGATGCCACCAGGGGCAAACTCCAAGCATGATGGAGCCACAGAAAGAGCTTGTAAGTCCTCAACTCTTTTGAGGGACGTAATAGCCCAACAAAAACGCCAACTTAAGTGTGACAAATGCTGTGTCTAAAGGCTCAAAGGGTGACAACCCTTCTAAAACGACAGTCAGGTACCAGGAGGGAATTCTGACTTGAGTCGTAGGCCTCATCCTCAAAGCTCCACGGAGGAAACAAGTTATTAGATGGTGTCTCCCTAGGGATGTACCATCTAAAGGTGTGTGGAAGGCAGATATAGCCACCAGAGAGAGACACTCATTTATGAGCTGGGGGGGACTCAGGGGCCAGACCCAGAGTTTCCACATCTCCGGCCGGGGGTGAAATATTGAGCCCTCGGCCTGAGTCAGGAGATCTCTCCTGAGCGGAATCTCCCACGGGAGACCGTTGAGGAGAGCTGTTATGTCCGAGAACCACACTCAGGCCGGCCAGCATTGGGCTACCAACAGCCGTCTGTCCCCATCCTGCTGAACTCTCTGTACCACTCCCGGGAGCAGAGCGATTCGTGTCCCATGCAGTACACACAAAATTCATGTGCATATCCCTCCGTAATGAAACGCTGGCAGGGAGAAATCTGAATTTTTGCATGGTCTGAATTTTTGCTGACTGCCTTCACTCGCCATTTCTAAAGATATAGTTTTCCTACGGGACAAACAACACCAAATAAGATGGACAGAGACACAGAACGCTTGCTGAAGATCAGAAAGCTGAAACAACTGTGTTTGACAGCTCTTTTATAGCTTCCGTGTTCCGCCGGCATACATCACGGGATGATGTTGCACCAATCGCGATTGGACTAGTTGTACACGTCTTCAGGAGCGCTTACGCTGAAGGGATCCCCCAAAGAGTTGCCATGGCGACGCAGTGCGAGTTCCCTCGAAAGAGAACCCAGAGCCATGTGCAGTACGTTTATGATGGATGGATGTGGATGGAAGCACTTTCTTTAGCTCATACTCATTGGTATCGTTCACTGGCATTATAAAGCTCGGCTGCGAGCTTCATCAAAAGAAGAAAGTCATATACACCTATGATGGCTTGAGAGTAAATCGTGGGCTAATTTTCATTTAAAAACTGAACTAATCCTTTATGACGTTCTACTCAGAGCTGTTCATGTCGTTGGACTGGGAAATTTGCCTTTCTGTGGCAACGCTATCAAAGCCTAAATGAATCTACAGCAGTCAGGAGGTACAGCAGTCACGTGGTACAAGTAGGAGCTCTCCAAAAAAATCACAGCTTACAAGTTGTAATTACAAGCTCTACGAGGACATGAACGCTTTTTACAAGTTGAAAAAAGCTCTTTTATATGTTATCCACAAAAATGATTTCATGGGGAACAGGCCGGCCTTCAATTTCAAAGATTCTCTGCAAAACACGAAACATAGTAGAGTAAATCACTTCCCTGAAGCACAGTTCAAAAGGGCACAAATGGCAGCATAAACTGCTATACTGTGATGGTACACAATACTTCATACAATATCAAAACTTATACCTGAACATATTCCACTTGTTGGTCTTTCACTCTGTCAGAGTTTCGTTCGAAAGGGACGTGGTGCGCCTGTTTCATCCGAAACCGGTGCATTCGGAGGATGCGATCAGTTTTGGAGAGGCTGATGGAATTTATCCCTCGAAAATGATGATTATCCTCAATCACTTTTCTTTTGAATTTCTCGCAGGCGAAGTACATTATTGGCAATAACCATGTTTACAAGCTCCCTCTCTTGCTCCTCCGACAAAAGCCTTAGGCTGCCTCCACCAGGTGGTCGTCTCTTTGTCCTACAAAAATAGAAGCAATCATTACTGTAACTGTCACACATCCTTTTTTATGGGAAACATGGAAACATACTGAAACTCTCTGTATGCAAGGCAATTTGATGCATTACTTTATTACAGTAGCATATGTGCAACAGTGTATGTGTTGTCACAGCACAGAGTGCAGCACTCAAAAGAGCAGTCTTACTGTATGTACACCTACCTGTTTTCCTCCCTGAAGGTTCTGATGATGAAGGCGACGGTGAAGCGACTCAAATTTGGCTGTACGCGTTGCCCAGCCTCCCTCATGGTCATACCATGGACAAGGACATGGTCAAGTAAAGTGGCTCGAATATCATCAGAGACCACTTGTCTCCTTGCCCTTTCCCTTGCCCTTCCCCTTCCTTGTTCTCGTCCTCCTTCTCTAATTCCTCCTTCTCCTCCTCCTCCCCCTCTCTCTCCTCCTCCTCCTTGGGAACGCCCCCAGCATGACTGCGTCTGATGCACGTCTGTCAACTAGTCCAGTGGCGAGAGTGAACGTCACGGGCAGGTGACGTCACGACTAGGAAAGGATAAATACGCATCCGGTGAGACCAGCTTCAGCTTTTCTGCCTCAGCAAAGTGCTCTGTGTCAAACTGTCTCTGTCTATTTATTGTTGTGTGTCCTGATTTTGCATAGCTCAATATATTATTATGGCGACCTAAACATTTAAACCGTGTGTTCCTCCTTGCCCTCGTTCCCTAACTGGTAGGGATACACATGATTTATGTGTTATCTGTTTGGGAGCGGAGCATGCTCTTTCAGCCTTCGAGGGGGCTGAATGTGAGCACTGTGAAAAGCTTCCTTTAAGAACGCTTCACTCCCGCCTCTCACTTTTTGAGGAAAGTGTGCAAGCAAGCGTTTCTCATGGCTCTGGACCCGCGGCTGTTGAGGCAGCGCGGAGAAAGATGTCATGGGGTTCGCAGATGGATTTGTCAGCAGGGCTTGAGACGGGCACGAGTGCCTTTTCTCAGCCTTCACTTGGCAGATCCGTCGCCCCCTCTCTGGTGTCGGAAGCCCGCCCAGCGGCTTCTTCCGCCCAGGGAGAGGGCTCATCGCTTCAACGCTCCAGTTCTGAGGAGTTGGATGTTTTGAGGGTCGATATGGGGGAAGATGACTCGCCATCTCTTTCCCCCGAGTATGAGGAGCTGGTGGAGGTGTTGTGTCGTGCTGTGTCTAAGCTGAATATCGAATGGCCATCCGAGAAACAGGGCGCTCGTCCTAAAAGCAAGCTGGACGAGCGTTTACCAAACGTCAAGCAAATCACCTCCACCAAGGGGCCTTCCATTTTTCCAAAACCATACTCATCCCGTCTATTCAGCCCTCTCGTCAAACACTACTCTGAAATAAGAGGGCTGAAGGAGTATGGTTATGGGGCGATAGCTCGCAAGCGTCTGTTCAACCTGAGGCATCTGTCCCTGGGCTCAGCATCGTCCCTGAAGGCCCCCACGCTTCCCACAAAGCCACTCAAAGCTACATCAGGGCTAGTGGGTAAAGCATATATGGCGGCAGGTCAGGCTGGTGCGTGATGGCACACGATGACTATCTTGCAAGCGTACCAAGCCGACCTGCTGAAGGATTTGGATGGCAGGGAGGAGATTGGCCCAGACGCAGTTTGAGAACTGTTGCAGTTGGGCAGTCTATGGCAGCCTTGGTGGCAACGGAAATGCACCTATGGTTACATAAGGACAGGGCCTTTCTCCTCGACGCCCTGCTTGTGCCATCTGGCCTGTTTGGCGACGCTGTCACATTAGTCGTTGACAGGTTTCAGGAAGCTAAGAAGCAAGCAGAGGCGTTCAAAAAATATTTTCCACGCCGCCATCCATCCTCTGGGGTTGCTGGGCATGAGCCGTATAGCTCCTCATACAGAGCGCAGCAGAAGGAGATTGTCGCTTCTCGTGCTCCACCTCAGAGACACAGTGGGCCGGGACGGCACTCTCAGCCCAAGCCATCTAAGCCGAAGACAGACCTGAGGGTCTTGCTTCAGGCGAAGAAGGCTGGGCAGAAGTGGTGTCAGACTTCTGAGGGCAGCCCCACACGGGGTGGAGCGGTGTTCACCTCAGTATACGGTGCCCGTTCCACCTCGTGGCCCCCAGGGGGCCGTTCTGCCAACCCCGCCACCTCTGGTGCTTCGGGGCGCAGCGGTTCCCAGCGAATTAGTGACACAGAATTTAGAAGACCATCATGATGCTGCGTCACATTCGCATCCTCTGAGGAGGATAAATTTACTTCAAATATGTGCTATCAACACACCTCGAGAGGCTGGTTCCTTTAGTAGATTTTTTGGCAGAGTGGAAGTCTCTTCAAAATATCTCACGTTGGGTCCTGCAAATTATAGAGAAAGGTTACAAAATCCAGTTTTGGCGCCGGCCACCTCTATTCAAAGGAGTGCTGCAAACAACAGTACTTCCACAGCAGGTTCTGGTGTTGAAGCAAGAAATAAAAACCTTATTAGCAAAGGAGGCTATAGATTCAAGATGCTAACGATAAGTCAAATCATGACTCAAATCAGATCTGAGGATTGGTTTGTCACAATAGATCTCAAGGACGCATACTTCCATGTCTCCATCCTTCCACAGCACAGGAAGTTCCTGAGGTTCGCTTTCGGGGGCGAAGCGTACCAATTTCGGGTTCTTCCATTCGGCCTAGCTCTTTCCCCCCGCACATTCACGAAGTGCGTAGATGCAGCGCTGGCCCCGCTCAGGCTGCAGGGCATACGCATCCTGAATTATATCGATGACTGGTTAATATTAGCACAATCAGAGGAGATGGCGGTTCGGCATCGAGATGTCGTTCTCGCCCATATTCAGAATATTCAGAATGGTCGCGTCCACTATGCAAACTGGTGCACCAGATCCTCCTGTGGTCCCTGGGGAAGATGCTCTCCTTGAGAGCAATTTATATTCCAGGGACACAGAATATAGGAGCAGACATCATGTCGAGGCAGGGGCTGTGGCCAGGGGAATGGAGACTTCACCCAGATGTGGTGAAGCTCATATGGGAGATTTATGGCCAAGCGGAAGTGGATCTGTTCAGGATACAATGTACTGTCCACTTTGGTTCTCCCTCACACATCCAGCTCCACTTGTAATGGATGCCATGATACAGATGTGGCCGAGGCTCCGTCTGTGTGCATTTCCCCCAGTTGTTCTGCTCCCGGGAGTTCTGGAGAAAATTCAGCAGGATGGGATAAGTCTACTGCTAGTAGCACCTCACTGGCCGAGCCGGATATGGTTTTTGGACCTGATAGCTCTTCTCGAAGGCTCACCTTGCATAATTCCCCATCCAGAAATGTGAAACCTGTGGGTTTGGCCTCTAAGGGGGCCCAACTCATAGAGGCTGGTCTCTCAACTGAGGTTGTAGAGACGATTCTTCAGCTCCTTCCACAAGAAAACTATACGCCCTGAAGTGGAAACTTTTCACTTCCTGGTGTCACGAACGACAGTTGGATCCAGTCTACTGCCCGATAGGTTCAGTACTTGAGTTCCTACAGAGTTGCTTCTCATCTGGGTTAACCCCATCTGCACTTAAGGTGTATGTTTCAACTATTTCTGCTTACCATGCCCATGTGGATGGTACTACTGTGGGGAGAAACCCATTGGTAATTTGTTTCCTCCGTGGCACCCAGAGGCTGAGGCCTGCAATGCGCACTAGGGTCCCTGCAGGGATTTGGCTGTTGTTTTAGAAGGCCTATCTACAGCTCCATTTGAGCCACTTGAGTCAGTCTCAGATAAGTTCCTGACACAGTTATTTGTGTGCTTTGGACCGCATAACAGGAGTCGTCCTGCATCCAAACACACTTTAACAAGTGGATAGTCAAGGCTATTTTACTCGCCTACGAGGTCTCTGGTCACCAGTGTCCATTAGTTGTCAGAGCTTACTCGACTAGGAGTATGGCGGCCTCCAAGGCCTTAATTTCGGGGGTTTCCCTCAAAGAGATTTGTGATGCAGCCGGTTGGTCCTCACCTCTCACATTTGTGAGGTACTATGACCTTGACCTGGACACGGCTCCAGGGTCGTCAATTTTGCTGTCTTAAGTGTGCAACAGTTTCACACAGACAGGTATTTGTGATTATGGCGTTTTGGTATATCGTTCCCAAAGCGATGCTATCGGACGTGAAAGGGAACGTCTCAGGTTACGTATGTAACCATAGTTCCCTGAGAAAGGGAATGAGACGCTGCGTTGCGTTGCCATACTCCCTGCATCCCCGTGGTCGATTTGCTTCAGCAGTTTGAGCTGAAGCCGGTCTCGCCGGATGTGTATTTATCCTTTCCTGGTCGTGATGTCACCCGCCCGTGACGTTCACTCTCACCATTGGACAAGATTTTCAGATGTGCATCAGACGCAGTCATGCTAGGGGCATTCCCAAAGCGATCCTATCAGACGCAGCGTCTCATTCCCTTTCTCAGGGAACTATGGTTACATACGTAACCTGAGACGTTCACTGGCCCTGATGAACCATGATGAACAGTGCAACAATAAGGCAGAAACAGAAAGCTCTTCAAAAGAGACAAAAGACAAACTATGACAAACAAACCAAAATGCTGAAAGTGTCATCAAAGAATGACATTGGGAGAGTGGAAGATGTAAACTGCTGAAAGGGCGGGGTTGACCTCGTTGCTATGGATGATGTCAACAAGCTTACTAACTATGCACACAGTGATTGGCTGATAGCGAAGGGGTCTCTGTCAGTGATTTAATCATAGAAATATTGTAGAAAGAGGTATCATGTTGCCATATTCAAATAAACATTTTAAAATGTAGGCTAAGTGTCATTAGGTTAGTTCCTGTCCTTGACTCTTATTGGTCAATAGCTATGTTTTATTCATGATAAAGCACAACTATGACCGCTTCACCCAACGGTTCTGTGTATCACTACACAACACCCTTAGCAACCACTCTTAGCCACTGTTACGTCCTGGTAGTTGTTTGTGCCTCTGTATGTGTTTTCGCTCTTTCTTCTCTCCCTCCTCCTGTCAGTTTCTTAGGCATGCCTACACAGGACGGCTACTGGTTCAGGAAGCTGTCAATCATGGTTAAGCTGAATTACGTCATGTTTTCCGCTGCCAATCCTGTCTGGCGCCAGGGTTTAAAAGAAAGTCATGACGGACGCGAACACAGCTTTTGCTTTCCTGTTCTTTTGTGTTTGTTTAACTTTGTCTTTTGTTTTATGTCGTACAGTTTTTTGTTTCCTCTTGACATTTGTTTTCTTATTATTTGTTATTTTGATTATCTTTATCTTCTCCTCGCCCTATGGGAAAATGGACCAGTAATATGTCACGTGGGTAATATGGCTGATTTGTCTGACTCGTTCTCTCTTCCCCTCCTCGCGGTGGAAAGCGGTGTTCTAATGCTAAAGATTCAGACTGGGATGTTGTATATCAAGTTGTTGTTCCTTCTCTTTATCGTCAGCAAGTCCTATGTTTAGCGCATGATCATCAGCTTGCTGGACATCTCGGAGTTACAAAGACTTACAATAGGATATTACAACACTTCTTTTGGCCATGTTTAAAAAAAGATGTTGTTCAGTACTGCCGTACCGGTCATACCTGTCAGACTGTTGGGAAGCCGAATCAGGTGATTCCACCTGCTCCTGTCTCCCATTCCAGTGATTGGGGAGCCGTTCGATCATGTACTTGTAGACTGCGTTGGGCCGTTACCTAAAACTAAATCTGGCAACCAGTTTCTGTTAACCATAATGTGCGTGGCTACTAGATTTCTGGAAGCAATTCAATTAAGAAAAATCACCGCACCCGTTATCATCAAGGCGTTTTTTTATCGAGGCTTTTTAAACAAGTTCTGGAGTCTTTGGCAATTTCTCACAGTGTTTCACCGTGTGCGTACCATCCGCAAAGCCAGGGCGCACTTGAACGCTTTCACCAAACACTTAAATATTGTATGGACACTGCTCGAGATTGGATGAGGGAGTTCCCTTGGTTTTATTCGCAGTAAGAGAGACTGTACAAGAGTCTCTTGGTGTTAGTCCAACCGAACTCATATTTGGACATCAGGTAAGAGGACCGATTTTAATGACTGATTCGAGTCTGAACACTATTGTACTGGATTACATTAGTACTTTCCGAGATCGTTTACATACTGCTTGGTCGCTAGCTAAAGAATCTCTAGCAAATGCTCAAAAAGGCATGAAGCGCAAGTTCGATCAGAAAGCAATTGCGTGATCTTTTGTGCCTGGTGATGAAGTGCTTGTGTTTTTACCTGTTCCTGGATCATCTCTGTCGGCTCGTTTCTTTGGTCCGTATGCTGTGAACAAGAAAATGAGTGAATATGATTATATGCTTTCCACACCTGATAGAAAACGCCAAACCTGAGTTTGTCACATAAACATGTTAAAAGCTTACCATGCCAGGGAGAAGCTCGAGGTTAAAGCTCCGGAACAGACTGCAGGGCCAAGATCTTATTATGATCATCATATGATTATCATATAAACACAGCAGTGTTAATTACATTTTGAATTTACTGTGCTTTTTCTCTTGTTTTAGGATGATTCTGTAAAATCATGTGCCTGCTGGGGGTGGTGACTCCCTTGCAAGCCAACCAATCAATCAATGAAAATGATGTAAAATAATGGGAACTAGATATGCGCGGATTAGCTCCAACGTCACCCGAATCTGCCGCCAAAACAAATCATCCACCCGCAACTATAATATACTCTGATTTAGATATCTGCACCCGACCCACACCCGATAGTCAAATTACAATTATTCTTGTGTGTTAAGCGTGATGATATGGTAAATGGATGATCACCTTTAACAGCGCACTCGAGCTGATGCGCGCATCTCTAATGGTAACATAATAAACTGAGAAATGCTGCTTTTAAATGAACATTTACTTAAAAAAAAAAAAAAAAAAAGATTTGACAAAATTCAATTCTTAATGGCATAAACACAAGCTTTACTTCCTTGAAACTTTAACTGGAATCTCACCGTTTCTGTCACTGCGACTTCCCGAACAGGTGAACAAGCACACACACACACACACACACACAAATGAAATATGTTCAGCCCAATTAGGCTAATGGCTTGACTTAGGCTAATTTATTAGCCCTATCTGTTCAAAATACAATTCGGAATATTATAGGCTACTGCAACTTTTTTTTTTTTTTTAATATAAACTTATTGTTTTTAAAGCCTACAGATATAAGAACAAAAACGAGTGTCAATTCAGCCTCAACGCAAACTGTTAATGGCCTAGTCTTACTTAGACTTTTTCTTTGCACTGTGCAAAAACAGAACAGCATCTACTGAGCCAGGATTCAGGCGATTCCGCCTCGTCTCTATAACGCGGCCTGCTGCACTAAATGAGCGTCCGCTCGCAGCGCTTGTTGCAGGAATGCACAAGATTCTCATATCAAGGCGCAGCACCCGTGGGAATAAGCGATCGTTTCTCCCAGAAAGAAAGCTAATTTTCCTCTGATGACTCATCGAACTGAAAGTTTGAAGAACAGTACTCTTCCACTTCATCCATCATTCTGGATGGCTCATCTTTCCATTCTATGGAGTCCAGCTACAAGTTCAGCTACAATGGGGATACAAGGAATTTGTTAACGCACACCTATCAGTGGTCTACGTGCTTGGGTATAATGCGAAATAAATAAACAAATAATAAATTAATTGTAGATAAAAAAAATAAAGTAATTAAATTTTATTCATTAATTAATAATACAATGAAATGTACCTTGTTTTGCCGCTGGTGAGGGCAGAAAGGTGCCTTATTCGTTCTGGCTGACGGGTTCTTCACTTATAAGCCCCCGCACTTGTCTCATCACCTGCTGTCTGTCCTCTGGAGTCCTCTGATTTAAATTTGGGACAGAGAAAGGTGGCAACCTTGTGAGTGGGAGCTAGGACCACCTTCTCATCAAGCAGACTGGATGCGCGAGCACGGAGACCGACTGTGTTTGATGGATCTCCAAACTTGGGCTCACAGTGTCTCTTAAGTTTGAAAAACCAGAGCAGCACCATGTGAACTGTCAGGTATTTTTCTCCTTCCAGCTTGTTAATGGCTAATTTGAAGAGAGTGAGGAATTCATTCAAGGGCACGAGCTGGTCTCCCTCCATTCGATGCAGCTGGCCTTTGTCATCCAGGAGCTGTCTGATGTCACTGAACTGTTTTAGTATAGATTCCAGCATGTCGACTTTACTGTTCCATCGAACTTCACATTCTTGAATACCAGTGTGCGCTAAACTTGCAACAGCTCCTGTTCTCTTCAGAAATGTCACCAGGCTTTTGCACTTATCTAACATTTACCACCTCTTTGATGCCTTCTGGTGCATTCCTCTCACTGAACGTGTGTCTCAACACTGTGCTCAGTATGTGTGTGGAGCACGGGACCCAGTGGTAGGTCCGAAGTGCAGGCTTTATGTTCGGGCCCTGGTCACTGACAAACATGATTTTGTCTGCTGATATTCCATAACTCATCAACACACTGGTTATTTGGTGATGGATATTTTCACTGTTTTGTTTTAGATGACTGTCAAATTCCAGTGTTGCCAGAATGCGACTCTCCAGACTCCACTTCTCGTTGATGTAGTGACATGTAAGGACTGTATATGCCCTCTTGATAAATTCGTCTGTCCACATATCTGTGGTAACAGCAATCCCACTGTATTCCATAACTTTCTGGATGACCTCTGACAATTTTTCTTTATCAACGGCAGTCTGTTGCTTTGCCCTGTCACAAACAGTTTGGCGATGTGGTATGACAGCATCAGCATCATCAACTGCACCGTACTTGGCTCCGATGTTTATTAGTGTTTAGGCCACTTGGAAGAATCCTTTGCCAGAGACAACATCGAAGGGGGTGTATATCTAGGCAACACAGATCCACGCATGCATCCACGAACCTAGATTTAATTTCTAGTGGTAATTTTTTGCTGTCCTGGCGGATGTAAGAACTTAAAGTGTTTGTCTGACTTGACTGGCCTTTCGGTTTAACACACACATGATGAACCATGTTCGAGGTACCAGTCTTGTGGCTGTCATAAACGTACAGCGCTTCACAGCCGTTGCATATTACATACCCAGCACATGATTCATCCTCGCTAAAACGCTCCCACACAGCACTTTTCTTTCCTTTCTTCCTTCTGTTTTGTTTTCAATTCTCCTTTTTAAATTTTCTCTCTGACCTGTTTTGCCTCCATTTCTGCTTAAAAAACGGACCCCGCGCAGCTCGCTTAGCGTATCTTGATTAGTGCCTGTCTGCCTGGCGGAAAAATTATGCTTTTAACATGCTCATATTTGAGAGAATGTACTTAATATTTATGTCATTAATGATTTATCATATCCAGCCACAATTAATAAGAACGTTATTTTTTATTACTTGACCCACCCAATCCACGGATATAACCACGTATCACTAATGGGAACGCACTGCTGCAACTGAGGTTTGTCTTTATGGATGAGATGTTGGGAGAGAGACATTCCTCCACTGCTTATTTTAAATATTATAATATCGTCACAGTTAAATATCATGAGAAATAAACTAGGTTAACTAACTGTTACTAGATTACACAGTTTAACCAGACTTATTTTACCTGGTTATGGTCTTGAGATACATCACCTGCCCTTTTCAAACAAACAAACAAATAAAAAGGCGCCATCTTTGTATTTAAAAGTCTGTCAGAAGTGTTTCATCTGTCATGGTTGCTATGTGACAGCAGCAATGGGCGTAAACAGCCGGTGATGTAAACAGGAAATCATCCATAGGCTATAGTGTCTCATTAACAACACTCGCTTCGACCTTCGTGGACTTTGAGGACGCAGCCTCTGAATTGAGGCACAGTTATAGTGTAACTTTCCTGTTGCTGAAATAAAACTAACAGATGAATAAGACTGGATGAAATATGAAATATGACTAGAACAATAACACTCTTTCACCTTCTGTTTCACGTCAGAGATGTAAATATTGTCCAGACTGAATGTCTGAATGTGATGTGGAGATAAGCAAATGAGTGATGAGGACGTGTTTACGTGCAAATGTGTTCATGTTTTATAAACAAAGTGAAAAAAACAGTAAACAGCAGGAATATGAAACAAAATTAAAATAAATGTAATTTTCATGAAAAAATTCATTCATTCAAAAAAAAAAAAAATATTAACAATGTTTTAATATCTGCATTTCAGCCAATCACAATCAAGTATTTAGAGGAAATAAGACGTTTATTCTGGAACAGCAGCAGCAGAAGATGATGTTATTATTTCAGAGGGATAATGAGAGTCCAACAACCTTTACTAACATTATAAATGAACTTCAGGGGAATGAAAGCACAATATGAGCACTTTAATGTCTTTATCTCGTCTCTGTTGTGAAAGTCTCCTCCTCAACACCAGTGGTCTCTGCTCTCAGAAGAGGAAAAAGAAGAAAGACCATGAGAGCAGAAAAATGTTTCTCCCTCTTTGTCACCAGCACCAGATAAAAAGTGGCCCAAAACAGAGGAACACAAACATACATAATATTTTAACTAAGGTCCATATTCATATAGACTGAAACTGACTGACACAGACGTCAAGATGCAAATAAAGGGAAAGAGTTGGACAAATACACAAATATAGAGGAAGTAAGTATGATATAGGTTTTTTTTTTTTTTTTTGAAAAATACACAAATGATGTGATGATGAATGAGGGATGAGAGCAGATATAATAATCACACTGTTTGAAGCTGCAGACAGAAACATCAGACTCAGGACAGAAACACACGACCTCTAAAGTAAGAACAACTCATGTTCATTCTTCAAACACAACTAGACTTTGAAATGTTAATATTGTCTGATTGATTGCTAAAACTTCTAAAATGTTTTTTATTACATGATCTTATTTTACTTAAAGATGAATATGAGTTTTTCAATGTATTTCTTCCTCAGAAATGGAGCAAACTCTATATTTCATTATTCTTCTCACTGGTGAGTGTGTTTGTTGTTTTATTTATGGTTTATAGTTTCATCAGGTTTGACTCTGTTATGAAAAGCATTAAATCAAACCCTCTCTTTCACAGCTCTCTGCTCCGTATCTGAATGTGTTCAGCGTCAGTATCACTTTATAAACGTGAGGAAGACCTGGACTGAAGCTCAGAGATACTGCAGAGAGAATTACACAGATCTGGCCACCGTTGACAACATGAACGACATGAACGAGCTGAACAAGAGTGTGAATGATGAACGTGTCTGGATTGGGCTGGAGAAGACGAGTGTTGATAAATGGCAGTGGTCTTCAGGTGATCCTGCGCTCTATCTGAACTGGGGATCTGGACAACCTGAAGGCAGAGATGATTGTGCTGTAATGAATGATGGACAATGGCATGATTATCCATGTAGTGTCAGCCAGACTTTCATCTGCAGTTCATCTAACAACAGTAAGTTCAGCTCCCTACAATGACAACAAACATTATTTATAAAAAGATACACCATATACTGTACAACATTTTAATGCAACACTAAATTCTGCTACTTTGTAGTCATAAATATTGGGGAGACTGTGGATGTTTGTCCACTTTCAACTTCTTTATAGAAAATAAACCGATATTGGACGAATGTTGATCTTTTGTTGTTGATAACTGTGGGAATCTGACATTAGAGAGCATAGAGAATTATATTTTCAGCAAACTTTATACTGTAAATAATAAATACAAAAATATCATGTACTTTATATTTATGAACAATATAGAATTATTGTGTTACTGTAAAAATTGTTGTGTGATCTACTTAAACAAAACATATGATAACAATATTACACGTGATATTGTTGAGTAGTTTTTATAGCTTGATTTCTTTAATGGAATCTACATCTAAATTATTTAATCTAAGACACAATGAATTTAATATTTATAGAGAAATGTGCTTCTTTATTTTAATTTGATTCTCAGTTGTTTATTGATTTTTGAGTGATTTTCTCAGCACACACACACACACACACACACTTACAGACACACACACGCACACACACGCACACGCACACACACACGCACGCACACACACACACACACGCACACACGCACACACGCACACGCACGCACACACGCACACACACACACGCACACACACACGCACACACACACGCACGCACACACGCACGCACACACGCACACACCACACACACACACTTAATGTTATATCAGCAAAATCATCATGAATATATTGTGAATATGTAATATATCATCAGCTGTAGAAACAGTCTTTGAATGACATGTGTTTCTGATGTTTCCACTGCTGCTCTTATCACATCCAAACCATAAAGAAGCATAAGAATAATGAACAAACTGATTCATGAATCTGTTTCCATTTGATTTCTTAAAGTGAACACAGGACTCGTCTTTGTCAATCAGAGAAAGAATTGGAGAGACGCTCAGAGTCACTGCAGACAGAATCACATTGATCTGGTCAGTGTGAGGAACCAGAATGAGAGTCAACAGGTTCAGCAGTTCATGAATGAGAGTCACATATCTGGATCATGGGTCTGGATCGGTCTGTTCAGAGACTCATGGCAGTGGTCAGATCAGAGTAACTCCTCATTCAGATACTGGAATACTGGTGAACCTAATAATGATGGAGGAAATGAAAACTGTGCAGCGATCGAACACAACGCTCAGGGAAAATGGATAGACATCTCTTGCAACAACCAGCTTCCTTTTGTGTGTCATGAAGGTGAGCAGATCCTCACAAAACACACACAATCCATCCATCACCTCCAGATATCTTAAAGTTCACACTACATGTCTGACATGACAAATTCCTCCACAGTGTTTGTTCTGCATGTTGTTTTTGATCAGTCTCTCTCTAGTTTCTGCTTGTGTTTAGTTTCATTTTCAGATAAACTGATTCTGATCAAAGAGAATCTGACGTGGTCTGAAGCTCTGAGATACTGCAGACAGAATCATGTGGATCTGGTCTCGGTTCTTTCAGAAGAGATGCAGCGTGAGGTGATGAATGTGGTTCAACGGGCGTCTACTGAGGAGGTGTGGTTGGGTTTACACAACTACTGCAGCATGAACATGTGGCTCTGGTTGAGCGGAGAGATCGTGTGCTATCAGAACTGGGCTCCAGGGAACGGAACGACACCGGAAGACTGCCGCCTCGAGAAGAGAAAAGGAGCAGTTCAGTCTGGAGGAGATCAGCGCTGGATCAGCCTTCCTGAGACTGACAAACTCAACTTCATCTGCAGCAGATATGAGTGAAAAGACACGCGTTTGTGTGTTTACTTACATTCACTGTTTTTATTCTTCATTATTTTTCTTATTGACTTGTTTGATTTGTTCTTTAGTAATTTCTGAGTGAATCTATTAATTGTGTTTTAAAAGTCTTTGTTTTATTTCTGTATGTCAATGATCATGACAATGTGATCTTATCAAAGTTTTCTAACATTAATGTTTAATATTGTTTAGATGTCTAAAATACTAATACAATATATGTGTGTTTTATGAATCTCTTTGCATATCTGGTGTTTATGTGTCTTTATGTTTCTCACTAATATTATCTATATCAATAACTGGTGGAATGTGATTCTGTGAGCAGCAGATCTTAAGAATAATATTAAGCTGAATTAACATTTAATGCTTCTAAATCTTCTTCCAGAGGGCAGTGCTTCAAAGTAAACCTTTAAGGGATGAGAGTCATCTCCCGTGATACTCCGAGTTTTCTTTAGCATTTGTTGCTTATGGAATTCTGCTAGGCTCCGCAGAGGCACACCAATAATTTTTCAGCAGGTCCTAACTAAGGTCTGTAAACGATTCCTGTTCTTAAGAGAGAGTGATGAGTACCAACATAAAACAGAAAAACTCAAGATACTCTCAATAAAGGTGGTATAAAAAGTTCTCAGTATGTTTTTTTGTACACAGAAAATGTTCAGTTTCCTAAGAACATATATTCTTTGTTTCACTTTCTTAATAATGGCCTCTGTGTTCTGCTGGAAATTTAAAGTAGTATCAAAGATAGTTCCAAGATACTTATACTCTTGTACCCTTTCAACTTTTTTTCTGTAAAAGTACACAGGTTTCACCTTCGAGGCATTTTTCCTATAAAATCAATTACCATCTCTTTCGTTTTGCTAATGTTCAGCTGTAATTCAGCTTTTTTACACAACTCAAAAAACTCATTGTGGTCCTTACTGTCATCACATTCTGCACTAGTTAACAAGGATAGAAAAACTGTGTCATCAGCATGTTTAACTACATGACAGTTATTCTTAGTGCTGCGACATTCATTTGTATAAAATATTAAAAAAATCGAAGACAGTACGCATCCCTGAGGAGATCCAATTGACGTAACAAGCGTATCTGAAAGCGCTCCATTCAACATGACTCTTTGCTGCCTACATGTCAAAAAATCTAAAATCCATAAAACCAAACCGTGACTTACATCAAATTCACATACAAGTTTATTTGCTAAAATTATAGGATTCATTGTGTTGAACGCAGAGGAGAAATCAACAAACAACATTATGGCAAATGTGCCTCCCTTCTCTAGATATTGGTGTATGGTATTTAGGAGAAAAAGCTTTGCATCATCCACACCTCTTTTAGTGCGGTATGCAAACTGCAAAGGATCTGACTTATCAAGTCAAGTCAAGTCACCATTATTTATATAGCGCTTTTTACAATGTAGATTGTGTCAAAGCAGCTTTACAGTGATAACTGGTACATTATTTTGGCTGCACAGCAGCTTGTAAGGAATAGTGTCAATGCAGGCAGATCAAAGCACTGTTGAATATCAAATGTCAATTGTCAAGTGTCCCCGACTAAGCAAGCCAAAGGCGACAGCGGCAAGGAACCCAAACTCCAACAGGTGACATCAGGTGGCAAACAGGTGTTAAAATGGAGAAAAAACCTTGGGAGAAACCAGGCTTAGTCGGGGGCCAGTTCTCCTCTGGCGAACAGTGCTTTGTTACGACTCAGGTTGCTATCATAAGTCAGATATGATCGCAACATTCAAAGTGTTTAATTCAGTTCCATCCAGTTGAGGATCGTATTCATCACACCGGTATGGACGGTTGTTGAGGAGATGTGCCACTGGTTGTCATGTTGATGAGGCCTTCATAGTGGATGATCTAGTTGACTCAATCTCTGCTGATACTTCAGGGCTGTGTTGTGGTTGTGTCATGGCGCAGGTCCTCGATCTCACCCGGATACGGCCCGGATCCGGCTGACTACGGTAAACCTCGGGATAAACAGAAAGACTAATATTAGCGTAGATGCCATTCTTCTTCTGATGTAACGAGTACATCTGGTGTTATTGGAAGTGTTCCCGGTTCCGGCTGACCTAATTTATGCAGCCTAATAATCCTTTAACGGATTTGAAAAAATAAATTGATAATGTGTTATGTGTATGCCAGGTTAAAGAGATGTGTTTTTAGTTTAGATTTAAACTGACAGAGTGTGTCTGCTTCCCGAACAATGCTAGGAAGATTGTTCCAGAGTTTAGGTGCCAAATAGGAGAAGGATCTACCACCTGCAGTTGATTTTGATATTCTAGGTATTATTAGCTGGCCTGAATTCTGAGATCGTAATAGACGCGAAGGACTATAATGCATTAAGAGCTCGCTCAGGTACTGGGGAGCTAAACCATTTAGTGCTTTGTAGGTAATTAGCAAGATTTTAAAATCTATACGATGTTTAACAGGAAGCCAATGCAGTGTTGACAGAACCGGGCTGATATGGTCATATTTCCTAGTTCTAGTAAGAACTCTAGCTGCTGCATTTTGTACCAGCTGTAGTTTATTTATCAGGCGAGCAGAACAACCACCTAGTAGAGCGTTACAGTAATCTAGCCTTGAGGTCATGAACGCATGAACTAACTGTTCCGCATTTGTCATCGAGAGCATATGTCGTAATTTAGATATATTTTTAAGATGGAAGAATGCGGTTTTACAGATGCTAGAAACATGGCCTTCAAATGAAAGATTGGTATCAAAGAGCACACCCAGGTTCCTAACTGACGACGAAGACTTAACAGAGCAGCCATCAAGTGTTAGACAGTATTCTAGGTTATTACGTGAGGAAGTTTTTGGTCCAAAAATTAGAATATCTGTTTTTTCTGAATTTAGTAGTAGGAAATTACTGGTCATCCAATTTTTTATATCAGCTATGCATTCCGTTAATTTTGTGAATTGGTAAGTTTCGTCAGGGCGCGAAGAAATATAGAGCTGAGTATCATCAGCGTAACAGTGAAAACTAACGCCATGCTTCCTGATGATATCTCCCAAGGGTAGCATGTACAGAGTGAAAAGCAATGGTCCTAGTACCGAGCCTTGCGGTACTCCATATTCAACTTGTGATCGATATGACCTCTCTTCATTTACTTCTACAAACTGATAACGGTCAGATAAGTATGATTTGAACCATGACAATGCAATTCCACTAATGCCAACATAATTTTCGAGTCTGTTTAAAAGAATGTTGTGATCAATAGTGTCAAATGCAGCACTAAGATCCAGTAACACTAATAGATAGATACAACCACGATCTGATGATAAGAGCAAATCATTAGTAACTCTAATGAGAGCAGTTTCAGTACTATGGTACGGTCTAAATCCTGACTGGAAATCCTCATAGATACTATTTCTTTCTAAAAAGGATGATAGTTGTGATGATACTGCCTTTTCTAGTATTTTTGACAGAAAAGTGAGATTTGAGATTGGCCTGTAATTGACTAATTCTCTAGGATCAAGTTGTGTTTTTTTAATAAGAGGTTTAATAATAGCCAACTTAAAAGTTTTTGGTACGTATCCTAGTGATAAAGATGAATTAACGATATTAAGAAGAGGATCTATGATCTCTGGAAGCATCTCTTTCAATCCCATCGTTACCCCCAGACGCTTTGTCTGTTGAGCTCAGAGAGGTGTTTTGCATAGCTGAAACAGATATTGACTTCTGTGTGAACTCAAAAATAAAATCTTTTTCTGTGATTAAATTTTCCCCAACAGGACGCAGCCTCTGAATTGAGGCACAGTTATAGTGTAACTTTCCTGTTGCTGAAATAAAACTAACAGATGAATAAGACTGGATGAAATATGAAATATGACTAGAACAATAACACTCTTTCACCTTCTGTTTCACGTCAGACATGTAAATATTGTCCAGACTGAATGTGGTGTGGGCATAAGAAAATAAGTGATGAGGATGTGTTTACATGCAAAATATATTCAAAGAAACGGTAAACAGCAGGAGTCCAAAATGGAACAAAGGAATTTCCACAAAGAGACAAATTCTAAAAAATATTTTAATGCCTGCATTCTAGCCAATCACAATCAAGTATTTATAGGAAATTTATTCTGGAACAGCAGCAGCAGAAGATGATGAGAGTCCAGCAACCTTCTATCAACTGTCTAGCTACCCATATTCTTTAAAATATCTTCTTTTGTGTTCAACAGAAATAATAAACTCATACACATTTGGAACCAATTGAGGGTAAGTAACTGTTGAAAATATTTTTATTTTTGTGTGAAATATCCCTTTAATGCAGGCTGAGTCTTGATGTCATCTCTGTTGTGAATGTCTCCTCACCACCACTAGGAGTGCACCACTCTGCGCTCAGAAGAAATAGAAGAGCAAAAAAAGTTTTTCTCCCCTATATGCAAATTAAGGGAAAGAGTTGGACAAATACACAAATATAGAGGAAGTGAATATGATATAGGGGTTTTCAGAGTAATAAACAAATAATGTGATGATGAATGAGAGCAGATATAATAATCACACTGTTTGAAGCTGCAGACAGAAACATCAGATTCAGGACAGAAACACACGACCTCTAAAGTAAGAACAACTCATGTTCATTCTTCAAACACAACTAGACTTTGAGATGTTAATATTGTCTGAATGATTATGTACAGTGAATTCATGCTGCTGTTCAGATACTAACTGAAATTGTCATATTTTACTCCAAAAAGAATCTGTGAATGTTTGATATCTGAGTTTTTCAATGTGTTTCTTCCTCAGAAATGGAGCAAACTCTATATTTCATTCTTCTTCTCACTGGTGAGTGTGTTTGTTGTTTTATTTATGGTTTATAGTTTCATCAGGTTTGACTCTGTTATGAAAAGCATTAAATCAAACCCTCTCTTTCACAGCTCTCTGCTCCGTATCTGAATGTGTTCAGCGTCAGTATCACTTTATAAACGTGAGGAAGACCTGGACTGAAGCTCAGAGATACTGCAGAGAGAATTACACAGATCTGGCCACCGTTGACAACATGAACGACATGAACGAGCTGAAGAAGAGTGTGAATGATGGACGTGTCTGGATTGGGCTGGAGAAGACGAGTGTTAATAAATGGCAGTGGTCTTCAGGTGATCCTGCGCTCTATCTGAACTGGAGATCTGGACAACCAAATAACGGAGAAGAGAGGTGTGCTGTAATGAATGATGGACAATGGAATGATTGGCTATGTAGTATCAGCCTGACTTTCATCTGCAGTTCATCTAACAACAGTAAGTTCAGCTCCCTACAATGACAACAAACATTATTTATAAAAAGATATACCGTATACTGTACAAAATTTTAATGCACTACTAAATTCTGCTACTTTTTAATGTAGTCATAAATATAGGGGAGACTGTGGATGTTTGTCCACTTTCAACGTCTGTATAGAAAATAAACTGATATTGAACACATTTATCTTTTGTTGTTGATAACTGTAGGAATCTGACATTAGAGAGCATAGAGAATTATATTTTGCTGTTAACTTTATACTGTAAATGATAAATTCAAAAATATCAAACCATTGTTTTGACCAGCATAAATTATAATAGACTAATGAATGCATAATATGCCTCTGGTTTTACAGACAAGGCTTAAACTAGTCCTAGACTAAAATGCATGTTTGAGCTGTGTTAACCCTCTGGGGTCTGAGGCTGATTTGGGGCCCTGGAGAAGTTTTGACATGCCCTGACATTTGTGCTTTTTTTAGTTGTTCATAAACATATTAATGACAAAAGTCTCATTACACTGTATTCAGCACAAACCAGTCTACAATAATATGTGAGCAACAAGTATGTACATGTTTGTATTTTTTAGAGAATTACGTATATGCATTGTTTAAAAAAAAAAAAAAGTCGCTGAAATAAGGCCTCAAAACACATACTTTTGGGAACTGTGTATTTTAGTCTAGAGTTTTTGCTTCAAAATGATGTAAAGATCATCCTGCCCACCCGGACACATAAAACAATGCATTGATTTTACATTTCTAAGACACTTTTTGTTTAGAAAGGCCATATGCGTGAATCTTCATGAATAATGCTGTGATTCACACCTGAGGAGATTAAGACCCTCCGCATAATGAGCCATTCAGTCAGAAATGTGTGAACAAGAAAGAATGCAATGACAAAAGAAATATATATATTTTTTGTTTGTAGTTTATTTAGAATATAGTTAAATGAGAGTCAAAGACACATTTTGAGTACACAGTTATACGTGGAAATAAATCCTGTTCAAAGATATGTGAAATATGTGAACATCACATACCTGGCATTTGGTGTTTCTGCACTGGGAAAAAAAAAAAAAAACACTTTCCTGCTTCCAGTCAGTGGTCTCAGTATCATATTCATGCAGTCCAACGTAGGCCAATATCTGGTCACTACGATTCTCAGATTAGATTAGATTAGATTAGAAAACTTTATTAATCACTGTAAGGGGATACTCATTTGCCACCATTACACAATACAAACAACACAGATAGACAATTAAACATTAAAAAAAAAAAAACAAGTTAAACAACTTCATTAAAAAAACCTAACTGCAGCTGAAATAAAAAACCTTCTAAATCCCAATGTAGAGCACTGAGGCATCAATAATCTTCCACTGAATGAACTTTTAAGTCCACTAAAATACAGTGTAGTGGATGTCCTTTGTAAGACAAAATGATTTTTAATTTTGCCCTTGTTCTCTTTTCTACAATTACCTCGAGTGAATCAGGATTAAGGCCAATAACTGATCCAGCCTTTCTAATCAATTTATTAATCCTATTTTTAATCATCAACAGTGATACTACACCCCCAAAAGAGCACTGCATAAAACAAACACTAGCCATGATTCCCTGTTAAAAAACATAAAGAAGCTTCCTACTGAGGCCAATGGAAGAATCTTGATTGTGCCTTCTTAAAAACAGCCTCACTGTTCTTCTTCCAGTTCAATTTACTGTCCAAATGTACACCAAGATATGTATTTAACGAAACAATCTCTACTTTTTGACCTTTAATTGTCACTGGTAATATCACTTCTTTATTTCTTCTAAAATCAATTATTAACTCCTTAGTCTTCTCCACATTCAATTTTAGGAAATTTTCATCACACCATGTAACAAATAACTGTACCTCTCTTCTGTAATCCACATCATTACCTTGACTGATTAAACCCACAAGGGCAGTATCGTCTGAAAACTTTTGTATACAACAAGATGTCTGAATGTACCTATAGTCAAGAGGTATACAATGAATATAAAAAAGGTGATAAAACTGTGCCTTGCGGAGCTCCTGTTTTAGTCAAAATAATATCAGACATTTTATCACCTAGCCTAACATCTGGTGTTATTGGAAGTGTTCCCGGTTCCGGCTGACCTAATTTATGCAGCCTAATAATCCTTTAATGGATTTGAAAAAAATAAATTGATAATGTGTTATGTGTATGCCAGGTTAAAGAGATGTGTTTTTAGTTTAGATTTAAACTGACAGAGTGTGTCTGCTTCCCGAACAATGCTAGGAAGATTGTTCCAGAGTTTAGGTGCCAAACAGGAGAAGGATCTACCGCATGCAGTTGATTTTGATATTCTAGGTATTATCATCTGGCCTGAATTCTGAGATCGCAATAGACGTGAAGGACTATAATGCATTAAGAGCTCGCTCAGGTACTGGGGAGCTAAACCATTTAGTGCTTTGTAAGTAATTAGCAAGATTTTAAAATCTATACGATGTTTAACAGGAAGCCAATGCAGTGTTGACAGAACTGGGCTAATATGGTCATACTTCCTAGTTCTAGTAAGAACTCTAGCTGCTGCATTTTGTACGAGTTGTAGTTTATTTATCAGGCGAGCAGGGCAGCCACCCAGTAGAGCGTTATAGTAATCTAGCCTTGAGGTCATGAATGCATGAACTAACTGTTCCGCATTTGTCATTGAGAGCATATGTCCTAGTTTAGATATATTTTTAAGATGGAAGAATGCGGTTTTACAGTTGCTAGAAACATGGCCTTCAAATGAAAGATTGGTATCAAAGAGCACACCCAGGTTCCTAACTGACGACGAAGACTTAACAGAGCAGCCATCAAGTGTTAGACAGTATTCTAGGTTATTACGTGAAGAAGTTCTCTGTTTTTTTCTGAATTTAGTAGTAGGAAATTACTGGTCATCCAATTTTTTATATCAGCTATGCATTCCGATAATTTTGTGAATTGGTAAGTTTCGTCAGGGCGCGAAGAAATATAGAGCTGAGTATCATCAGCGAAACAGTGAAAACTAACGCCATGCTTCCTAATGATATCTCCCAAGGGTAGCATGTACAGAGTTAACAGCAACGGTCCTAGTACTAAGTCTTGCGGTACTCCATATTGAACTTGTGATCAATATGACATCTCAACAACCAAACCATGAAGTAACGTGAGAATAATAAACAAACTGATTCATGAATCGGTTTCCATTTGATTTCTTAAAGCGAACACAGGACTCATCTTTGTCAATCAGGTGATGGATTGGAGAGACGCTCAGAGTTACTGCAGACATAATCACATTGATCTGGTCAGTGTGAGGAACCAGAATGAGAATCAACAGGTTGTGAACATCATCAATGATAACCATATATCTGGTGATGTCTGGATCGGTCTGTTCAGAGACTCATGGCAGTGGTCAGATCAGAGTAACTCCTCATTCAGATACTGGAATACTGGTGAACCTGATAATAATGGAGGAAATGAAAACTGTGCAGCGATCGAACACAACGCTCAGGGAAAATGGATAGACATCTCTTGCAACAACCAATTTCCTTTTGTGTGTCATGAAGGTGAGCAGATCCTCACAAAACACACACAATCCATCCATCACCTCCAGATATCTTAAAGTTCACACTACATGTCTGACATGACAAATTCCTCCACAGTGTTTGTTCTGCATGTTGTTTTTGATCAGTCTCTCTCTAGTTTCTGCTTGTGTTTAGTTTCATTTTCAGATAAACTGATTCTGATCAAAGAGAATCTGACGTGGTCTGAAGCTATGAGATACTGCAGACAGAATCATGTGGATCTGGTCTCGGTTCTTTCAGAAGAGATGCAGCGTGAGGTGATGAATGTGGTTCAACGGGCGTCTACTGAGGCGGTGTGGTTGGGTTTACACAACTACTGCAGCATGAACATGTGGCTCTGGTTGAGCGGAGAGATCGTGTGCTATCAGAACTGGGCTCCAGGGAACGGAACGACACCAGAAGACTGCCGCCTCGAGAAGAGAAAAGGAGCAGTTCAGTCTGGAGGAGATCAGCGCTGGATCAGCCTTCCTGAAACTCACAAACTCAACTTCATCTGCAGCAGATATGAGTGAAAAGACACGCGTTTGTGTGTTTACTTACATTCACTGTTTTTATTCTTCATTATTTTTCTTATTGACTTGTTTGATTTGTTCTTTAGTAATTTCTGAGTGAATCTATTAATTGTGTTTTAAAAGTCTTTGTTTTATTTCTGTATGTCAATGATCATGACAATGTGATCTTATCAAAGTTTTCTAACATTAATGTTTAATATTGTTTAGATGTCTAAAATACTAATACAATATATGTGTGTTTTATGAATCTCTTTGCATATCTGGTGTTTATGTGTCTTTATGTTTCTCACTAATATTATCTATATCAATAACTGGTGGAATGTGATTCTGTGAGCAGCAGATCTTAAGAATAATATTAAGCTGAATGAAATCTGATTTATTTTTAGAAAGGCAGAAGTGAAGTGATGTCACAATGAACTGTCAATTAAATGTAACAAAAAAAATAAAATGTATATTTGACTGTTGATTTGTTTGGTTGATATTTAGGATTTAAGTTAAGTTAAGTTTAAGTTAAGAACTTTATTAATCCCACAAGGGGCAATTCTAGTAGGGCAGTAGCATCATACAGCAGACACAAAATATCACATAGACAATACAGAAAATAAGTAAATAAAGAAGTAAAAAACATAACCCAACATGCTTCATAAATAAATTCATTACAAAAAAAAACCACAAAAAAAAATCACTAATTAAAACTTTAAATTGCAAAGACGAATAGCCTCTGGAACAAAGGTAAATTTATATCTATTAGATGAACATTTAATGCTTCTAAATCTTCTTCCAGAGGGCAGTGCTTCAAAGTAAACCTTTAAGAGATGAGAGTCATCTCCCGTGATACTCCGAGTTTTCTTTAGCATTTGTTGCTTATGGAATTCTGCTAAGCTCCGCAGAGGCACACCAATAATTTTTCAGCAGGTCCTAACTAAGGTCTGTAAACGATTCCTGTTCTTAAGAGAGAGTGATGAGTACCAACAAAAAACAGAAAAACGTCTCGGTTACGACTGTAACCTTATTTCCCTGAAGAGGGAACGAGACATTGCGTCGAGAAATTGACGCTTTGGGAACGCAACGCGTGATGTCGTCATGAAGCACGTGTGAAATCAGTCCAATGGTGTGTCGAGACGTCAGAAGCGGGTGACGTCACGGCCAGGAAGCTATAAAGCACGCTCAAACAAAGCAAAGCTAGCTTAAAGTGTCTGAGGTAAGCGCTGACAGGCGTGCCGGAAGTATGGCAGGGCGACGCAACGTCTCGTTCCCTCTTCAGACAGTCGTAACCGAGACGTTCCCTTTCAAGGGAACTCGCGTTGCGTCGAGAAATTGACGCTTTGGGAACGTTAATACCCACGCCGCCATAGTTACAAGGGCCTGTCTGGTGTGACTCGTCAGTCGCCAGAGAGAACCCGGGCCCCGGGGGAGCTGAGGTCAAGTTGGTAAAACCTGACGAATGTGTGCGGTGAGGACCAGCCTGCCGCATCACAGACGTTGTGTAGAGAGGCTCCCGAAAGGAGGGCTTTGGAGGCAGCCATACTCCTGGTAGAGTGGGCTCGGACTGCTAGAGGTGAAGGCAGTCCGGCCGACTCGTAAGCAAGTGAGATAGCCTCGACTAACCACTTACTCATCCTCTGCTTAGATGCCAGGGCCCCTTTATTGGGGGACTCGAAGAGGATGAACAATTGCTCAGTCTTACGCCACAGGGCAGCTCTGTGGACGTAAGCGTCTAGGGCCCGAACAGGGCAAAGCAAATTAAGGCGTTCCTGGTCTGACGTCCTGAAGGGAGGAGGACAGAAGGCCTGCAGTACAATGGGCCTAGCCACATTAGTGGGAACTTTAGGAATGTAACCAGGTCTTGGATGAAGGAAGGCTTTCACCATACCAGGTGCAAATTCCAGGCACGAGGGGGCAACCGAAAGGGCCTGTAGATCTCCTATTCTTTTCAAGGAAGATATGGCGAGGAGGAACAGTGTTTTTAGGGTCAAAAACTTAACTGGAACCTCCTCAATCGGTTCAAAGGGGGCTAGGGATAGGCCTTGGAGCACCACGGCCAAATCCCACGCCGGAACCCTCGTGCGTACCGCGGGCCTCTGCCTCAGGGTGCCACGGAGGAAGCGAGTAATAAGTGGGTCTCTACCAAGAGAAGAACCAGCCAAGGGTATGTGGTAAGCCGCAATGGCCACCACATAAACCTTTAGCGTGGAGGGAGATAACCCTGCAGTGAACCGTTCCTGCAGAAATTCCAAAACCGTACCAACGGGACAGGAAACTGGATCAAACTGACGACTACTGCACCAAGAAGTGAAGAGTTTCCACTTCAGGGCGTATAGCTTCCTCGTGGAGGGAGCTCTAGATTGGAGAATGGTCCCTAAAACCTCGGTTGAGAGACCGGAATTTATAAGCTGGGCCCCCTCAGAGGCCAAGCCCACAGGCTCCAGAGCTCTGGGCGGGGGTGGAAAATCGTGCCCCCTGCCTGGGACAGAAGGTCCCTCCTGACCGGAATCTCCCAGGGAGAGCCGGTTTAGGAGAGATACTAGGTCCGAGAACCACACTCTGCCCGGCCAGCGCGGGGCTATCAAGGTGAGCCGGATGTGGTCCCGGCGAACTCTTTCTAGAACTCCCGGGAGCAGAGCGATCGGGGGAAATGCGTACAGACGAAGCCTCAGCCACGTCTGTACCATAGCATCCAGTCCGAGAGGAGCTGGATGCGTGAGGGAGAACCAGAGTGGACAGTGAGAAGTCTCTCGAGACGCAAACAGATCCACCTGAGCCTGGCCGAACCTTTCCCAAATTTGCTTCACCACCTCGGGGTGGAGCCTCCATTCCCCGGGCCTCAGCCCCTGCCTCGACAGGACGTCTGCTCCGACATTCTGGACCCCAGGGATATAAGCTGCCCTGAGTGACAGAAATTTCCCCTGGGACCACAGGAGGATTCGGCGCGCCAACTTGGAGAGTGGGCGCGACCGCAGACCCCCCTGGTGATTTATATAGGCGACTACCGATGTATTGTCTGACCGGACAAGAACATGGTGGCCCCTGAGATCTGAGAGAAAAGTCTTGAGAGCCAGAAAGACAGCCAGCATCTCCAGGCAGTTGATGTGCCAGGAGAGGTGGTGACCGCCCCACAGACCTTGAGTCGAGCGTCCGTCTAGGACCGCTCCCCAGCCCGTGAGGGAAGCATCTGTCGTTAGCATTTTGCGAAGACAAGGAGCTCCCAGCACGGGCCCTTGGGATAGGAACCAGGGCTTCTTCCAAATGGCCAGGGCACGTAAGCAACGCTGCGTGACCTTGATCATGCAAAAAGGATTTCCCCTCGGGGAGAATCCCCTGGTTCTGAGCCACCACTGCAGGGGTCTCATGTGCAACAGACCAAAAGGTATCACGTTGGATGCTGCTGCCATCAGCCCCAACAGCCTCTGAAACTGTTTTACAGTGAGTGACTGGCCTAGCTTTAACCGGCTTACGGTAGAAAGGATTGATTCGATGCGAGCAGGAGAAAGACGCGCCTGCATCGCAACAGAGTCCCAAACCACGCCCAGAAAAGTGGTTCTCTGAACTGGAGAAAGCATACTCTTCTTGCCGTTGAGCCTCAACCCCAGGCTCTTCATGTGAGCGAGGACGACATCTCGATGCCGAGCCGCTAACTGTTGTGAATGAGCCAGAATCAACCAATCGTCTATATAATTGAGGACGCGAATGCCCTGAAGACGTAGAGGTGCGAGAGCTGCATCCATACATTTGGTGAATGTGCGGGGTGATAACGCTAGGCCGAATGGAAGAACCCGATATTGGTAAGCTTTGCCCCCGAAAGCAAACCTCAGGAACTTCCTGTGATGTGGAAGGATGGAGATATGGAAGTATGTGTCCTTGAGGTCGATCGTAACAAACCAGTCCTCGGACCTGATCTGAGATACGATCTGCCTCAGTGTCAACATCTTGAACTTGAGTTTCATAACGGACTGGTTCAGTTGACGTAGATCTAGAATGGGACGCAACCCGCCATCCTTCTTTGGAACAATAGAGTAACGGCTGTAGAAACCGTTCTCTGCATCGGAGGGAAGTACATAATCTATGGCTCCCTTCTCCAATAGAGTTTTTACTTCTTGTTCCAGAGCCTGCTCGGGGCCCACCACGGTGGGTAGGACCCCCATAAACCGGGGCGGGCAAGACCCGAACTGAATGGCATAACCTTTTTCGATTGTACGCAGGACCCATTGAGAAATATTTGGCAGTAGCTTCTACGCTGTCAGATATTCTACTAAGGGAACCAGTCTCTCGAGACTGGCCTCTGGTATATCTTGAATAACCAGCTCGGTGCCCCGATGCGGCGCACCGGCAGGGGGCAACCGAACTGATCGCTCTGAGACCCTCCTCGGAGGGAGCGAACACCCCAGCACCGCTACGCTTACGGGCGGATGCTTGAGTGAATGTTCGCTGGGGGCCGCTGCTCCTGGGAACACCCGAGATGGCAGGGTTGGCAAAACGGTCCCCTGAGGGCACAGAAGAGAAGTGAGCGCTGTGCGCTGAGGTGTAAAACACTTCTCTCCGGAGGGGACTGCCCTCAAAGTCCTGACGCTGCTGGCGTCAGGGCTTTTTCCCCGCAGCCTTCTTGGCGATAAGGACGGATCGCAGATCCATGCTGCCCCTCGAAGGCTGCGGTTGAGAACGACCACCCGTCCCCCCGTGTCGCTGAGGGGGAGTGCGGGTGGTAACGCTCTGCTTTTGGGCAGCACGGTGTTGTTGGGAGGAGCTGGCTTTAGATGTGTGGGGCTGCTGGTGTTGTTGAGCAGCCCCGGGGGTATGAGAGCGGCGGGGGAGGAGCTTCTGGAACGCCGCTGCTTGTTTGCTAGCCTCCTGGAACCTCTCAACGACCTTATTGACAGCGTCGCTGAAGAGGCCAGGAGGCGTAAGCGGGGCGTCCAGCAGGAAGTGCTTGTCCTTGTCTTTGATGGTGCTGAGGTTCAGCCATAAATGCCTCTTCGTGGCCACCAGGGCTGCCATAGCATGACCGACAGACTTGGCCGTCTCCTTGGTGGCCCGGAGAGATAAATCAGCTGCCCGACGTAGCTCGTCGATTACGTCGGGAGTAATTCCCCCGCCCTCATCAATATCCCCCAGAAGTTCAGCCTGGTAGGCCTGCAGCACGCCCATGGTGTGAAGGCATGCCGCAGCCTGACCCGAGGCCTGATAAGCTTTGCCCACCAAGCTAGATGTAACCCTCACGGGCTTGGTGGGCAGTGTCAGGGCCTTTAGGGGCGATGCCGATTGTGGAGAGAGATAGCTAGCAAGCGTCTCCTCCACCTTTGGCATCGTCCCATAACCGTGCTCCTTGAGCCCCACTATCGATGCATAGTGCGTGGTTTGAGGACTATGCACGCGATAGGAGGCCGGTTTCTTCCAGGACCTCAACACCTCAGTGTGGAGGTCTGGAAAGAAAGGGAGACCCCGACGAGGAGGCTGCGCTCATGAGGGCAGGAAGCGCTCATCCAGCTTACTTTTAGGACGAACGTCCTGCCTTTCCGCTGGCCAGTCGATATTTAATTTGGCCACGGCGCGAGTTATGACCTCCACCAGCTCCTCATAAGCAGGGGAGTGGGATGGCGAGTCCTCACTCTCTGCTACGTCGGTGCTCTCCACATCCCACTCTTCGGAGCTGGATACGTTGAGCACCGGTCCGCAATGGAAGATGATCACAGTGCTCACAGCCAGCACCCTCGAGTGCTGACCGGGCATGCTCCGCTCCCAAGCAGGCAACACAAAGATCATGTGTATCCCCGCCCGTGATGTAACGTGGGCAGGGATGAACACAAGATCTAAACTGCTTATCGGCCATAATAGAGATAAATATGAGTGACAGACAACACCATATAAGACATACGAGACACAGAGCGCAACTGAAGACACAGAAGCTAGCGTTGCTTTGTTTGAGCGTGCTTTATAGCTTCCTGGCCGTGACGTCACCCGCTTCTGACGTCTCGACACACCATTGGACTGATTTCACACGTGCTTCATGACGACATCACGCGTTGCGTTCCCAAAGCGTCAATTTCTCGACGCAACGCGAGTTCCCTTGAAAGGGAACTCAAGATACTCTCAATAAAGGTGGTATAAAAAGTTCTCAGTATGTTTTTTTGTACACAGAAAGTGTTCAATTTCCTAAGAACATACATTCTTTGTTTCACTTTCTTAATAATGGCCTCTGTGTTCTGCTGGAAATTTAAAGTAGTATCAAAAATAGTTCCAAGATACTTATACTCTTGTACCCTTTCAACTTTTTTTCTGTAAAAGTACACAGGTTTCACCTTCGAGGCATTTTTCCTATAAAATCAATTACCATCTCTTTCGTTTTGCTAATGTTCAGCTGTAATTCAGCTTTTTTACACAACTCAAAAAACTCATTGTGGTCCTTACTGTCATCACATTCTGCACTAGTTAACAAGGATAGAAAAACTGTGTCATCAGCATATTTAACTACATGACAGTTATTCTTAGTGCTGCAACATTCATTTGTATAAAGTATAAAAAAAATCGAAGACAGTACGCATCCCTGAGGAGATCCAATTGACGTAATAAGCGTATCTGACAGCGCTCCATTCAACATGACTCTTTGCTGCCTACATGTCAAAAAATCTAAAATCCATAAAACCAAACCATGACTTACATCAAATTCACATACAAGTTTATTTGCTAAAATTATAGGATTCATTGTGTTGAACGCAGAGGAGAAATCAACAAACAACATTATGGCAAATGTGCCTCCCTTCTCTAGATATTGGTGTATGGTATTTGAGAAAAAGCTTTGCATCATCCACACCTCTGTTAGTGCGATATGCAAACTGCAAAGGATCTGACTTATGACCCGTAACTGTGATAAGTTGTGACTTAACTTCCCTCTCCAAGGCTTTCATGGCTAAAGAAGTTAATGCAATGGGCCGAAAATCATTTAAAGAATGTGACTTTTCTTGCTTAGGAATAGGTATTATATTAGACGTTTTCCATAAGCAAGGAACTACCGCTTGGTCCAGCGATGCTTGAAAACAGAGAGTGAAACACAACACTGAGCTGCTCTGCACAGTATTTAAGTGTTCTCCCACAGATACCGTCTGGACCAGGCGCTTTATTAACGGGTGTAGCTTTCAGTTGCTTCACTACATTACAGTTTTTTTCAATTGTTTACACGCAATTTTGAAAACCGGGTTCTTTTTTTTTTTTTTTTTCAAAATATAATCACAATTATCCAAACACCACACTCAATTTGCATAATTCCTAGGTTGTTGACACACTTCAGTCAAAACATATACACATATTTGTGAAAATGCTATTAGTTTTCATTTAACCAACACAGTCCTCAATGATCAGACACTATTGCAGCCAGTTTTGCATGCTTCAGGGCATCCAACGAAGTCACACCTGGATTGTCCACTCCAAGAGAATCAGGTTGAGAAATCAGATCCAAGGGCCATACAACACCATTGAAGGACTCAGTCCAGTATTCTCGTGTTGAGCTGTCTGTAAGGCAAAACAAATGTGAAGAAGAAACCGATCCCAAGAAGTATGCTTGGTCCCAACATATGCTCTGATGGCCGTTTTCAGCGTTCGATTCACTCGCTCAGTGGCATTGGTCTGAGGGTGGTAAGCTGTTGTAAACCTGTGCTCAGTACCCAAAGCAGAAACTGTGTTTGAAGAGATCACTTATAAAAGCAGAACCTCGGTCTGATATCAAGTACTTCGGGAAACCATGCCGGGAAAACTTCACTGAGCAGCTTCCTAGCAGCAACAAGAGCTGTAGCTTCCCTCACAACACAAACATCGATCTACTTCGAGAAGTAATCGACGAACAGGGATATTGAGGGCGGATTGGAACCATAAAAAAAACACCAGGTTTTTTCTGGGAAGGCATAGTGAACTGGCAGATGGCACATGAACCCACATACTTCTTCACATCCGACAGCATGTTAGGCCAGAAAAATCTCTGTTTAAGCCTTGCCACCGTTTTAGTCACACCCAAGTGACCTGCAGTGGGATGATCATGTAAATACTCCAACAGAGATCTCCTGACAGTCTGAGGAGCGTACAGCTTAAACTGTTTCATAGGGTGCAAGGTACAAGACGATTTTGGGTCCTTGTGATACAGAAGACCATCAAGAACAACATACAGAGGATGTTCTTCTGGAGATATACTCTCACCATCCTCCAACACCCTGAACAGCTTTCCAACATCCGAATCGTTCAGCTGTAAACTTCTCAAACGATCCCGGTCCATAAACAACACAGACGGCAAGGACTCCCAAGGACAGCACAATCACGAAGAACGTCGAGCGGCCGACCACAAGAAGGTAAGGGGTTCCTGGACAAACTGTCGGGAACAATGTTGGACACTTTATGGATAATTTCGAAATCAAAATCCTGTAACCGAAGTGACCACCGAGCCAACCTTCCAGTGGGGTTTGGTCTCGACATCAACCACTTCAGACTGCTGTGGTCTGAAAAAACTGTGACGTGCAGTCCCTCAATGTATGGTCTGAAATACTCAAGTGCCTAGACCGACCGACATCCCAGACCGACATCACACGCGTCAACGTGAATGAAGAATGGAAGTGAAAACTGTGAAAATCTCAAGATGGGCGCAGATGTCAATTTACTTTTGAGGAAATCCATAGCATTTTGACAGTCTTGGGTTCACAGAAAAGGTACATTGGCCCTCGTAAGAGCAAAAAGAGTTGTGCATACTCGTGAATGAATCGCCGATAGTAACTTGTCAGACCAAAGAACTGTCTCACCTGTCTGGCGTTTACTGGAGTAACAAAATCAACAACCGCCTTTACCTTTTCCTCATTGGGTAGGATGCCGTCCTTTGTGATTCGATATCCCAAGAAGGTAAGCTCCTTCCTACAGAACTGACACTTCTCCAACTTGATTGAGAGACCAGCAGACTTAAGCCTAGCCAGGACCTCCTCAAGGTCTATCAGGTGTTGTTCAAACGTGGGCGAGGCAACCACAAAATCATCAAGGTAAACTGCGCATGACTTGTAGATAAGGCCTGCCAGAACCATGTCCATAAGCCTCTGAAAAGTGGCTGGGGCGTTAAAAAGGCAGAAAGGAAGAACACGGAACTGGTACAACCCACAGTGAGAAATAAAAGCAGTCTTAGGCCTTGACGATTCCTCCACAGCCACCTGCCAATAGCCCCTGGCTAGATCAATTGTGGACACAAAATTTCCTCTCGCTAGAAAATCAAGGGACTCGTCTATTCTCGGAAGTGGGTACGAGTCTTTCACGGTAAAACCTTGGTTCACCGGAAGGCTTTAGAACGATGACAACTGGTGCAGCCCAAGGCCCTGATGCTGGTTCCACAACACCTTCTGCTTGCATCATGTCGATTTGCCTCTCGATCAGTTCTTTCTTCGCAGGTGAGGTACGGTATGGAGCAAGATGGACAGGTCTGGCCTGACCTGTGTCAATTTTGTGCTCAACTAGGGATGTATGGTCTAGATGTCCATCAAATAAATCAGAAAAAGATCTCAACAACTCAGCAAGCTTGATTTTTTCACCATCATTTAGAGCAGCCTCGTCCACTTTTGTAGCCAGACGAGCGGCGCTGAAAGGTTGTCGATGACTGCAAAACGATGGTAAAAGCGCTGGCCCATGAAACCAAACTGTAGCCAAGCCAAACCCAAAGGACAACACAGTGCCCCATCTGCTTTAAAGGAGACGCAGACCAAACTGTTGTCTTAAAAGTCCACCCAGAACCGTTTTTGAAACTCGATTTGCTCCAGCTGAGGAGGAGGAGTTCTCAACTTTCGAAATTCACTCAGCGTGTGGGCGACAAATGTTGGAAAAGGCTCGTCTGGCATCTGAACTCGGTCCAGGATACCTCTCATAATGCGCTTCTGATTATCTGACGGCAGAAAAACCTTCCTAAACAGATCGCAAAACTGGGCCCATGTGTAAACATGAGAACTCAGGACATTAAATCACTTCTTCGGCTCTTTAGAGAGAAAACAGGGAAGCTCCAGTAACATCTGGGAATCAGTAAGATCTAACAAAGTCCTGTATATGTCGACAGACTGAAGCCAACTTAGGTCACAAATAGAAAAAAGAAAATAAAAGGGAATAAAGTACAAAGTCGATAGAGCGGTTATCTCTTCTCCTGCTCACCGTTCACCGTTCATCTCTTACAGATGCGCACACTCAATGCACATGCGCAGTTCACAATTTACCACAAATTACTGTAAATGCTCTAAGTGACCGTTACAACACTGCTGTGATAAATAAAAAAAACATTTTTCATATTTCAAGTATTTATTTCAATACTTACAGTATTTCTTACCATAATCAGTTACAGTAATCAACCAACAATGAAATCAATGAAACAAATAAAATCTGTAGACAAATAAAAATTACAGCATGAAGTACATACACTTTGACTCTGAAGAAAAACTACTGTAAAAGCAACAAGAATACTGTAACTATTCATCATCTCTCCGACTGGTTGGATCAGGCCATAAGATTCATCCACATCACAGGCTATGTCTTCATTGGCAAGGCACTCTTCTATTGGATTCAGGAAGGGGGAGTATGGGGGAAGGTATAAGACTTCAAATTCAGGGTGCTCATGAAACCAATTCTGGACCAGAGCAGCCCGATGGAATGAGACATTGTCCCAAACGACAATGTACCGCATCTGGTCCACTTGGTTTAATGCTGTGACAATCTCGTGCAATCTGTCAAGAAATGCAAGTATTAGATTCACATTATAGGGTCCCAGATTTGCATGGTGTTGGAGGACCCCATTTTATGTAATAGCACCGCAAAGGGTGATGTTACCCACTCGCTGCCCTGGCACATTGGTGATTGCCCTGTGTCCAATTACATTTCTCCCTCTTCTTCTTGTTTTCGCAAGGATAAATCCAGCCTCATCCACATATATAAATTCATGTTGAATTTCTGCAGCATCCATTAGCAAGACTCTCTGAAACACAGTAAAACACAATAGGATGCTATTCAATATCTATTGCACAGTATTTTTTTGTGCGATCGATTGCTCTTGCCTGCTGGAACACTAGGGGGAGATATCTTCATCTGCGGGTTTCTTCATTCTAGATGAAGTTCGCAGTGGGGAAACATCTGCAAGTTTTATGATTGTTCATCTTTCAGAGGTATAACACTTGGTAGTCATGGGTAGGATTAGTGGTGTGGTTGACCTCGGGCCGGATGAAGATGACTGGCGGGCCGCCAGTTGAATAGCCCTGCCATAAAGCTTACATGATAAAATGTTGGTAATGTCTATGGAACTGTCAGTCATTATATTTATTTGCAAAACCACAGTAATTTTCTTAAAATCTGCCAGTGACAGAGGGTTCCAGGTTTGCTGATCTTACAGCAGCTTTGGTGCCTACGCTCTGTTGTTATGTATCGTCATCACTGTTGCACGTTCTCATTGGTTTGCTGGTCTGTGCAGGATTTAGGGCGCAGGGTAAGCTGTCCGTGAATCACTCGCCCAAGAGGAAAAATGTACTGCTGCTGCCAGTTCTCGATCTCCAAAAATCACATTGTATTGGATACAAAACTAACTAGACTAAATCAAATTAAAAAGTCATTAAAAAGTTTTTTCTCCATAAGGAAACTTATTTTTACGAAAACGTATAGGCTAAAATGTTAAAGACAGATTGTGAACAGATACTGTAACCATCCAAGTTTGGAATCGATGGTCTTCATTTCTTCTTTATTTATCTTTGGTTTAATTAATTATTATTTGTAACAGGCTACTAATAGGCCTAATTATTATGTTATACTTATGTTAAATACTTCTTCTGGCATACATTTAAACTGATACCTTAGTGTTTATTTGTTTAGATCTAAAACTTTTACTAAGCTGATGCGCCGTATCGTTTAACGGTGACGTAGGCATGTAGTTTGTGCTGCACTAGTGTCACCTAGAGGAATCACAAAGATACATCATATTTTGCAAACAACCCTTTGTATGTCGCGTCTGATCCCAAACAACACAATCACAGCTCTTACAGGTGATTATGAAGGCATGTCTTAACAGGTAAATATAGGCTACTTTCAATAAAAGGTCCAACAAATTAAAAATACTCTTTACTGTGTTACTGTTTGTTTTGGTTTTCATTCATCACATGTGCTCCTTTGTTCTGTGTTCCCGCCACTCGTCAGTCACCATGGACACTGCACTAATCATCACAGCTGTTTGTCATTTCAGTTAATCATCTGTGTATATAAGTTCAGTTCAGTTGGTGTGTCTTGGTCTGGTCTTGTATGTTCATTGTGTTGTGTTCTGTTCCTGTCTGGATCTGTATTTACCCATTGGATTATCAAGTAAAGACTTATTTTAGAGACATCGTTGACGACGACGACAACGACACCGACACCAGCTTTGGCACCAGGTTTGTTGAGGAAATGTGCCACTGGCTGTCGTGTCGATGAGGCCTTCACAATGTATGATCTAGTTGACTCAATCTTGGCTGATACTTCAGGGCTGCGTTGTGGTCGTGTCAAGGCGTAGGTCCTCAATCTCACCTGGATACGGCCTGGATCAGGTTGACTACGGTAAACCTCGGGATGAACAGAAAGACTAATATTAGCGTAGATGCCATTCTTCTTCTGATGTAATGAGTACATCTGGTGTTATAGGAAGTGTTCCTTGTTCCGGCTGACCTAATTTATGCAGCCTAATAATCCTTTAAAGGATTTGAAAAAATAAATTGATAATGTGTTATGTGTATGCCAGGTTAAAGAGATGCGTTATTAGTCTAGATTTAAACTGACAGAGTGTGTCTGCTTCCCGAACAATGCTAGGATGATTGTTCCAGAGTTTAGGTGCCAAATAGGAGAAGGATCTATCGCCTGCAGTTGATTTTGATATTCTAGGTATTATCAGCTGGCCTAAATTCTGAGATCGCAATAGACGTGAAGGACTATAATGCATTAAGAGCTCGCTCAGGTACTGGGGAGCTAAACCATTTAGTGCTTTGTAAGTAATTAGCAAGATTTTAAAATCTATATGATGTTTAACAGGAAGCCAATGCAGTGTTGACAGAACTGGGCTAATATGGTCATACTTCCTAGTTCTAGTAAGAACTCTAGCTGCTGCATTTTGTACGAGCTGTAGTTTATTTAACAGGCGAGCGGAACAACCACCCAATAGAGCGTTACAGTAATCTAGCCTTGAGGTCATGAACGCATGAACTAAGTGTTCTGGATTTGTCATTGAGAGCATATGTCGTAGTTTAGATATATTTTTTAAGATGGAAGAATGCGGTTCTACAGATGCTAGAAACATGGCCTTCAACTGAAAGATTGGTATCAAAGAGCACACCCAGGTTCCTAACTGATGACGAAGACTTAACAGAGCAGCCATCAAGTGTTAGACAATATTCTAGGTTATTACGTGAAGACGTTTTTGGTCCAAAAATTAGAATCTGTTTTTTCTGAATATAGAAATATAGAGCTGAGTATCATCAGTGTAACAGTGAAAACTAACCAAGCACTAACCATGCTTCCTAATGATATCTCCCAAGGGTAGCATGTACAAAGTGAACAGCAACGCTCCTAGTACTGAGCCTTGCAGTACTCCATATTCAACTTGTGATCGATATGACATCTCTTCGTTTACTACTACAAACTGATAACGGTCAGATAAGTAAGATATTCAAAACAAATCTATATGGATATACAGACGCAAACCACTCTGAGCAGTGAGGCAGACAGGAGCAATCGATCAACAGGACAATGAGTACTAGTGGAATACGAGGGTATGGAAGTGAGCTGAATCTGTTTGTTTGTACATATCTAGTTCTCTGGCCCCGCCCAACCTGCCTCTCCCACCACCTCTTTAAAACTGTTTTGAGACTTTTCTATGTTTTGTGGGATTTTGTAGCGCTCTCCAAGCCCCTGTCACCCAGCCATCACTGTCTCCCATCAGCCCTTCAGTTTCTTCTTCGTTTCCTCTCAGTGGCGTGGATCCTCCTCAGGACTGCTGGGAGCCACCTCCTCCTGGGCGTGAGGAGCCCGTGGCTCTGCCTCTGACCTCAGAGTGCTCCACTCCCCCTCGACCCATCAACCTGGCTCCTACACCTACGCTCCTTCCACCCTGTCGTCAGCAGTGACCATCGGGTCACCATTATGACGCAAGATGACAACACATGATGTTTTACTCAGAGCTGTTCTACATTTTACAACCAACCACACGTGAGAAGTGGTAATGAAATAATGCAATGAGTTCTCGCGCGAGATTGGACTTGTTATTTTAAAAATGTTAAGCCGGCAAAAAGCTTGCAATCCAAATTTGCAGCGAAAAGCAGAAAAAGAAATAAACTTCATTGAGGAGGAAATGTTTGGGGAGATGCAGGTCTATAACTCCTCCCCGCCGGTGTCATTTTCAGTCAGAAAGCTTTTCGCACAGCAGGATTTTGAATCGCAGACAGGTCCAGATATTTAGCATGCCAAATATCTCATGTGTGATGGCGACGCATCGTCGATTCTTTCAGATCGCGTCTTTGATCATTCACACTGCGTGACTGTCACTCGTGTGAACGATTTGCCTCCGATTTCAAGCATTTGTCTGTGATTTCGCAAAATCTGTCGGTGAGTGAAAATCGGGACTAAAATCGTGCAGTGTGAAGTCAGCATAAGACCTGTGTGTCTTTCTGTTCATGGTCAATTATACGTTGTGTTTACCGGTTGTTTTATAGTGTAGAGTGTTTCTAGTCAAAAAAATCATTTTCTGCTGCACTTATATTCTATCTTATTATTATTTGCAACTGGATTGCTGACAGTTATTCATTCAATTAAAGCATTAGTATAATTTGCCAATAGAATCTTTTCGGTGCATGTTTATGAATGCATTTTAAAAAACTAAAATATCGGATATAAACATACTAACATGACTAAGGATTATTAAGTAATAAGGAGGTTTAAAAGAACTTTTAAAAAATCTACTTTAAAACCCAAAACACCAATATTTGCATTTGTCATTTTTTTCAAACATTTTGATTCACACAATGACCCAATCACATAGCGTATTGCATAGATCCAAATTCTTTCATATGTTATAAAAGAGTCTTATTTTTACATTTCTTGTCTTTTTTTTAAAAGTCTCATCGTCACTGATTGTGTTTTTCCCCCATGTAGCTTGTGCTTAACCATTAGTTATGTCATATAAATATCCTCTTGTGACAGTTAATTTTTAGGGGCCAAGCTGCAAAATTGCATATGGATTTGGGGAAGCCAGACTACATAAAAAAAAAATATATATATATATATATATATATTATATATATTATACATACAGTGGGTACGGAAAGTATTCAGACCCCCTTAAATTTTTCACTCTTTGTTATATTGCAGCAATTTGCTAAAATCATTTAATCATTTTTTCCCTCATTAATGTACACACAGCACCCCATATTGACAGAAAAACACAGAATTGTTGACATTTTTGCAGATTTATTAAAAAAGAAAACGTCTCTGGTTACGTATGTAACCCTGGGTCCCTGAATAGGGAATGAGACGCTGCGTCAAAACGCGGTGGGAACGCCTCTGCGTGATTGCGTCGTGAAGCATGTGTAGACTGTCCAATAGCGTGACGGAACGTCATAGGCGGGTGACGTCACTGACCAGGAAACTATAAAGCATACCCGAGAACAGAGAACGCCAACTTCTGATTGGATGAAGCAAGGCGCTCTCAGGCATGCTGGGAGTATGGCAGGGAGACGCAGTGTCTCGCTCCCTATTCAGGGAACCAGGGTTACATACGTAACCTGAGAGGTTCCCTTTCATGGGAACTCCCGCTGCGTCAAAACGCGGTGGGAACGCTATACCCACTATGCCATAGTCTCAAATGCCTGAGTGTATCAAGATGAGAGAACAGAAGACCCCGGAGTGGAGTCGAAATCTAGGTTGTAAAACCTGATGAAAGTATGATGAGAAGACCACCCTGCTGCATTGCAAATATCATGCAGTGAGACTCCTGAGATCAAAGCTTTGGAAGCAGCCATACTCCTAGTAGAGTGAGCCTGGACAGCCAAAGGAGACGGCTGCCCGGCAGATTCATAGGCAAGTGAGATAGCCTCAACCACCCACTTGCTCATCCTCTGCTTAGATGCAGGGTAACCTTTTCTAGGTGAGCCATAGCAAACAAACAGCTGGTCTGATTTACGCCACAGGGCAGCTCTGTGGACATACGCATCTAAGGCCCTAACTGGGCAAAGCAGATTAAGTTGTTCCTGATCAGGGTTAGTAAAAGGTGGAGGACAAAAGGCCTGCAGCGTGATAGGCCCCACAACATTAGTAGGGACCTTAGGCACATAACCGGGTCTCAGGTGAAGAAAGGCTTTGACCATGCCTGGAGCAAACTCCAGACATGACGGCGCAACTGAAAGGGCCTGTAAGTCTCCAATTCTTTTGAAAGACAAAATTGCCAGCAGAAAGATAGTCTTTAGGGTAAGAAATTTTTCATGAACCTCTTCCAATGGTTCAAAGGGGTGCAGGGTAAGACCCTCAAGCACAATAGCCAGGTCCCAAGCCGGTGTTCTTGTGCGCTGAGCAGGCCTCAGCCTCAAAGTTCCACGAAGAAATCAAGTAACCAAGGGATTTCTTCCCACTGTGGTACCCTCAATGGGTAGATGATATGCAGAGATAGCTGCTACATAAACCTTCAAGGTAGAAGGTAATAAACCAGCGGAGAAACGTTCTTGCAAGAACTCGCCACTTTCTTCTCCACCTCGGTGGAGAGACCTGAATCTATGAGGTGAGCCCCCTCAGGGGCCACGCCCACAGGTTCCATAACTCTGGGTGAGGGTGAAATATCGTGCCTCCTGCCTGGGTCAGGAGGTCTCATCTGACAGGGACCTCCATAGGGGGACCGTCTAGAAGGGATACGATGTCCGAAAACCAAACCCTGGTTGGCCAGTGTGGGGCTATGAGCAGAAGCCGAACCCCAGCTCGGCGAACCCTCTCCAGAACTCCCGGGAGCAGAGCGATCGGGGGAAATGCATACAGACGCCGCGTGGGCCAAATCTGTGTCATGGCATCCAGCCCAAGTGGTGCTGGGTGAGTGAGGGAGAACCACAGCTGACAGTGCGTCGTCTCCTGAGATGCAAATAGGTCTACCTCTGCACGACCGAATCTTTGCCACAGGAGCTCCACCACCTCGGGGTGAAGCCTCCACTCCCCGGGCCTCGGCCCCTGTCTCGACAGGATGTCCGCTCCCTGATTCTGGGACCCAGGAATGTAAGCTGCCCTGAGCGAGAGCAGCTTCCCTTGAGCCCACAGGAGGATCCGATGGGCCAGCTTGCATAGAGGATGTGACCTCAGACCCCCCTGATGATTTATATAAGAAACGACAGACATGTTGTCCGTACGGACCAACACGTGTTGGCCCCTTAGGTCTGGGAGGAAGTGTACGAGAGCTTGAAACACTGCCATCATTTCCAGCCGATTTATGTGCCAGGAAAGAAGATGGTCCTTCCACAGACCCCGTGCTAAGCGACCACTCATGATCACTCCCCAACCCGTGAGGGAAGCATCCGTCGTTAGCATTACGCGACGACAAGGAACTCCCAGCACGGGCCCTTGGGACAGGAACCAAGGCTTTTTCCACATGACCAAGGCACGAAGGCATCGCTGCGTGACCTTTATTGTGCAAAAAGGATTTCCCCTCGGGGAGAACCCCCTGGTCCTGAGCCACCACTGCAAAGGTCTCATGTACAGTAGGCCAAAAGGTATCATGTTGGACGCTGCTGCCATGAGGCCTAACAGTCTCTGAAACTTTCACAGTGAGTGACTGGCCTAGTTTTATTGCATTCACAGCTGAGAGAACTGAAGCAATACGAGCAGGAGAATGATGAGCCTGCGTTGTCCTCGAGTCCCAAACCACTCCTAAAAAGGTGGTCATCTGGGCTGGAACGAGCACACTCTTTTTGGCGTTGAGCCTGAACCCCAATCTTCTCATATGGGCAAGAACTACATCTCAATGCAGAGCTGCCATACTCTCTGATCGAGCAAGGATCAACCAATCATCGATATAATTTAGTATGCGAATGCCCTGGAGTCTTAGAGGAGCCAGTGCTGCATCCACACACTTCGTGAAGGTGCGGGGAGATTATCCCTAGGCCGAACGGAAGAACCCGATACTGGTACGCTTCGCCCCTGAAAGCGAACCTCAGGAACTTCCTGTGTTGAGGATAGATAGACACATGAAAGTAAGCGTCCTTCAGATCGATTGTCACAAACCAATCCTTGGGCTGGATTTGTGAAACAATCTGTTTGAGTGTAAGCGTTTTGAACTTTAGTTTCTGCACTGTGCGATTCAGAGCATGCAGGGCGCGGGAGCGAAGCGTTCTAACATTAAGCTTGTCACAATGCTCACAAGCAACCCCCTCGAAGGCTGCTTGGGCATGCTCCACTCCCAAGCACATAACGCAGAGCTTGTGTGAATCCCCACTCGTAATAAAGCGAGGGCAGGGAGAAGCACACGGTCTAAAGTGCTTATTCGCCATTTGAGCCATATTTTTCTTTTTTTTCTTTTGAAATAACGGGACAAACAACAGTAAATATGACAGACAGATACACAGAGCGCTTGCTGAAGACAACAGAAGCTGGCGTTCTCTGTTCTCGGGTATGCTTTATAGTTTCCTGGTCAGTGATGTCACCCGCCTATGACGTTCCGTCACGCTATTGGACAGTTTACACACGTGCTTCACGACGCAATCACGCAGAGGCGTTCCCACCGCGTTTTGACGCAGCGGGAGTTCCCATGAAAGGGAAACTGAAATATCACATGGTCCTAAGTATTCAGACCCTTTGCTGTGACACTCATATATTTAACTCAGGTGCTGTCCATTTCTTCTGATCATCCTTGAGATGGTTCTATACCTTCATTTGAGTCCAGCTGTGTTTGATTATACTGATTGGACTTGATTAGGAAAGCCACACACCTGTCTATATAAGACCTTACAGCTCACAGTGCATGTCAGAGCAAATGAGAATCATGAGGTCAAAGGAACTGCCTGAAGAGCTCAGAGACAGAATTGTGGCAAGGCACAGATCTGGCCAAGGTTACAAAAAAATGTCTGCTCCACTTAAGGTTCATAAGAGCACAGTGGCCTCCATAATCCTTAAATGGAAGATGTTTGGGACGACCAGAACCCTTCCTAGAGCTGGCCGTCTGGCCAAACTGAGCTATCGGGGGAGAAGAGCCGTGGTGAGAGAGGTAAAGAAGAACCCAAAGATCACTGTGGCTGAGCTCCAGAGATTCAGTTGGGAGATTGGAGAAAGCTGTAGAAAGTCAACCATTACTGCAGCCCTCCACCAGTCGGGGCTTTATGGCAGAGTAGCCCGACGGAAGCCTCTCCTCAGTGCAAGACACATGAAAGCCCGCATGGAGTTTGCTAAAAAAAAACACCTGAAGGACTCCAAGATGCTGAGAAATAAGATTCTCTGGTCTGATGAGACCAAGATAGAACTTTTTGGCCTTAATTCTAAGCGGTATGTGTGGAGAAAACCAGGCACTGCTCATCACCTGTCCAATACAGTCCCAACAGTGAAGCATGGTGGTGGCAGCATATGCTGTGGGGGTGTTTTTCAGCTGCAGGGACAGGACGACTGGTTGCAATCGAGGGAAAGATGAATGCAGCCAAGTACAGGGATATCCTGGACGAAAACCTTTTCCAGAGTGCTCAGGACCTCAGACTGGGCCGAAGGTTTACCTTCCAACACAACAATGACCCTAAGCACACAGCTAAAATAATGAAGGAGTGGCTTCACAACAACTCCGTGACTGTTCTTGAATGGCCCAGCCAGAGCCCTGACTTAAACCCAATTGAGCATCTCTGGAGAGACCTAAAAATGGCTGTCCATCAACGTTTACCATCCAACCTCACAGAACTGGAGAGGATCTGCAAGGAGGAATGGCAGAGGATCCCCAAATCCAGGTGTGAAAAACTTGTTGCATCTTTCCCAAAAAGACTCATGGCTGTATTAGATCAAAAGGGTGCTTCTACTAAATACTGAGCAAAGGGTCTGAATACTTAGGACCATGTGATATTTCAGTTTTTCCTTTTTAATAAATCTGCAAAAATGTCAACAATTCTGTTTTTTTCCGTCAATATGGGGTGCTGTGTGTACATTAATGAGGAAAAAAAATGATTTTAGCAAATGGCTGCAATATAACAGAGTGAAAAATTTAAGTGGGTCTGAATACTTTCCGTACCCACTGTATGTACAACAGTGGCCAAATGATAGTGGTATTTTCTGCAGTAGCTTTGGGCTTCATCGTATGTTTTAATCTCATTAACAAAGACAAATTGTTTGGAGATTCCAGGTGAGACACACACACCTGTGAAAGAGCAGTTATCTTTCCATGAGGAAGATTTCAAACAAAAATATGTTCTAAGATTGTTTTGCTGTTGTTCCCAAAATGTTATTTCGGAATGTTCTCAGAATGCCCAAAACATCAAGGTTATTAAATGTTTTAAAAACCTTTTTTCTTGGTTATTTGAACCAGATAATTTTGAGCGGACATTCTATTAACGTTACTGGAAGAACGTTTGTTCATAACTTTGGGAGAACCTTGCCAGAACGTTCTGAGAACATTCCCTGCTTTATTAAGTTAATAAATTCCATAAATGATTATGGAGAAAACTGCCGGAATGATGAACTTCTTCAGCTTCTGCTCACACTGAGTGAGTGTGAGTGTTATTTCACATAAAGATCATGTCATAGATGGAAACACAGATCGCTCCTCAAAGACCATTATGCAAACATCAACAAAAAAACTATTTGTTTATGCAGCATGTTTGAGCTTCCGGAAGAGGTTTGCTCTTGTGTGTTATTCAGGTTCAAGTTTAATCTTTTCATCATAACAAGCGATCGATTCTCTTCAGAAAATTTGGACTAAACCGTTTGATTCACATGGATTAGTTTTACAATTTCTTTATTACGTTTTTGATACATCAAAGTAAAAGTTACAAAGGCAGTCAATGGAAGGAAATCTGACAGCATTCTGTCATCAAAAATATCTTCACTTGTCTTCCAAAGATGAACAACAGTTTTACAGGTGTGGAACGACATGAGAGTGAGTAATTAATGACAGAAATTTCATTTTGGGGTGAACTAACCCTTTAAAGGCTGATTTATACTTCTGCGTCAGACCTACGCCGGAGCCTCTGCGACCATAGGCTATGCGACAGTTTTCATTTATACTTCTGCGTCGTTGTCCGCGTCGACGTGCATGCAGACCACTAGTAGGCAGTGTCCGCAGTCATGTTGAGTATCGAAGCCGAAGATGAAGCAGCTTGTCATGTACGTTGTCAGAGAAGCTTACAAATAGAAGTGGCAAATAGGTAATGTTGCAGTATGACTGCATGTGTCCCCTGAAACAGAGCATTTTTTATTCCTATGGAAGTTGAAAACGCTCGCTCTTCTCCCATTGCTCCACGCCAGTTTTTTGACCAAGGGAGGGGTTCTAGCAGACCAATCACAGCGCTTGCGGTCCGCGTAGAATTGACGCGTTGTTACATTTTTGAAGAGGTGCACGTCAGGCTACGTCGTAGGCTACGCGTGGTACACACAGTCTACGCCGTACCTACGGCCTACACTTCATCAGAAGTATAAATCAGCCTTAAGACTTGTGAATTGCTGCCACCTACTGGCGGGTTTCCTCTGCACTCCACTTTAGAGTGCAAGTCTATAAGGTAGGCACAAGTGTTTTTATTTATTCATTATTGTTTATTTTCTGTCGCCGTGCAGCATCGTTTATTGGCTGCAAAAATACCTCAATATCACTATGTTCTGTCAAAAATATAGGCATATTGTATGCTCAATCTAACGAGCATTCTCGGGATTGTTTGTTATGTGTCCTAAATATGATTTGGAAGTTCGGGATTTTCTTTAAGCCCCAATCTGTGCGAGTTGGGGGCGTGTTAGTGAGAAATATGGCGGAATACCACAATACTTTAGCAGTTATATAGCAGCTTTCTGCAAATCCGTGTGACCAACTTGAACCCATTGCGAAAATCTATCGTGATCACGTTACATAAACAGAGTAACTATATGAATGATGCAAACCCTGCCTACATTTACCATAGTAAACATCGTTTGTAATGGTTATAGGAAATTAGGCTCAAAGAGTCATATTTTGATATTTTATTTAAATCTATGGACTTGATTAGTTCTATTGTAGAAATTTTTGCTGAAATTTTTTTTTTTTTTTACTGAATTGTACATTTATTAACTTAAATGGTTCCATTTAGAATCTTTACATCAATGGAATCTTTCAATTGCACAAAAGATTCTTTATAGTGGCATATGGTTCTTTAGAATCATCTTCACTATAAGAAAAACATGTTTTTTTAAAGTGTAGCCAAACTTCGATGTCATAGTTAAAACACTAGAGGGAGTGATGCCTCTGACATAAAGTCACTGAGGGCTGTGAACAACTAGACGAGACATTAATGATTGATGCTGTCTTGTTTCTCCACTCCTTTGTCCTTCAGTCCTTCACCCGGACAGCGATCAGACTCCACCATGATGAAAAGGACGTATCAGTTTTCAGATTGCACCACCAGAACAGGTTGAAGTATCAAATGCAGAAGCAATTTTTTGTTGAAGCAAAATCAAAAAATTAAACAAATGGTACATACTTTATTAGTGCATCTAATGGCTTTATTAGAGTTGGGTCACCCAAAAATGTAAATTCTGTCATAATTCACTCACACTAATGTCATTCCAATGTCATCCCTCTTCTGTGGGGAAAAAAAAAAAAAAAGAAGAAGAAAAAAGTAGAAGATATTTTGAAGAATCTTAGTAACCAAACATTTTTTTGGTTCCTCCTGACTACCATTGTATTTTTTATTTATTTTTTTGTCCATACAATGGAAATAAGTAGGATTGGAATCTCTTTAGTTATGAACATTCTTCAAAATATCTTCTTGTATGTTCCACAGAAAGTCATACAGTTTTGGAACACGTGATAATGTTAATGTGAATAATATGAAGAATTGAATATACATCAAAAGGAAAAGCAATAGAAAACATTTTCGGGAAAGTAACTGCCATTTTTTTCTTTTTGTACACACATGTAAGCCTATATTTCTAAAATTGTCCATTTCATTTTGACAAGGTGTGCATATTACTGTTATCACAGTGGCACCATCCTATATAATCATTGATAAAAGATTATGAATATAAAGCCAGCAGGACTCTGCGTTATGATGAGATATGACAGAGTTCCTTTGGGTTCGGCTCTGTACCGTCAGTCATGCTGACGAACCGGTTTGTCCAGTTCAAGCTAACAAAAAATGGAACCGCAAACTATTTTGAGAACTTGAGTGACGGAGGGAAAGATCGGAGGCAAGCTGATAGAATGGAGGTACGTTCACTTTAGTCTGTTTTTATGGGCATAAAAGAGTGTTTTATACATGTGTTTAAATGCTTTGTTTGATGTGTTGCGAACAGGACAGTCACTTATATACATCTTTAATTAAAATTGTGATGAAATTGTGACGTAACCGTTTTACAATGAGGAAAAACTGAGTAATAACTATTCTGTCACGTGAGAGAATGCCGAAAAAGGATGCTTTGTTTTGCTCAGTCATGTTCTTCTGTTACACCCCAGCTGAACTGTAAGGCAGCGACACATGAAACTAGAGTTTAAAATAGAGATTTTTCTTTCTGATTTGTTTGCCAGTAGTAAGTATGTTTACATGTTTGTCAAATATTTGAAGGATTAAACACAAGCTCTGCTTCTCCTCCCCAGCTGACAAAAACATGTTTTGCTAATGTTCATATTAAGTTAGGAAAATGTTATTTCTGATTCTTTCAAAATGCCCAGTTTTTAAAACATTCTGTTGTATCATTTTGCAAACATTATGGGAATGTTACATTCGTATGTTCTCTGAACATTCTAAATAGAACATTATTGAAGACCAGATCACTTGGAATGAACATTCTATTAACGTTGCTGAAGAATTTTGTTCATAAATGTGAACGTCCTTTGTTAGTCTTTCTGAGCAAGCGCACAACACCAATGCCAGCTGCAGTCCGATTAACCTTATTCAAGCTGGACAGAGTCGAGCTACAGGTGCTTTATCTGTCTTCACAGAAACCAGACTGGTAAAATTTTAGTCGGATTAACTGCGAGTAAAAACAATGCCAAGGTCATGGGTTTGATTCAGAGGGATCGCAGTGTTACATCCAGACACAACATAAACAGAGCAGGACAATAGGGGTGTTTAATATTTCAGTTTGACCCGCAAACACATTTTTGAGTTGTTGAAAATGCTAGAATGTTTTTCTCGTGTTGTGGGTCGTGTGTGCGACATTCCTGGTATGATTGTGATGTGAGCTGGTCAATTCGACCAACAAGTTTTATGGTTAAAGGCAAAACAAAGATCCATAATAATAATACATGTATACACTGTTAAAAAAATCTGTTAAATTCATGGTAAAAAATAAAAATAAAACGTGTAACCAATCAGCATTTGGGGGCGTATGACAGTCGAGGAAACAGAATCAGCAAAAGGGGGATTTAAGAAAAACTGCAGAAAGAGAGATGAGACACAATACAAAAGAGCTCAAAAGAATATCACTGGAATGAAGGTTTATGACTGGGCAAGTGCTTTAGGACCCGCGTTAATATTAGAAAAGCTTTCCAGCGCTGGAGAGAGCTAAGGGGGAAGGCCTGAAAACAGATGTGGAGGCTGCTTTGATCCCGCTCCACATGTGAGTAACACTGGGTTTGAGTGTTTTTTTTTTATTTACTCTTGTGTACTGTACGTTCATTTTTTACCTCGTTACTTGTTTATCAACTGCGCTTTTTTTTCCGTGAAGCATTTTGTTGTGTGTCAGCTGTGATAAACAGACATCCGTGTGTAACAGAGACCAGATACAGAGAGTTTTGCTGTTAAACCACTGCGCACTGATGACCCACTAGAGAATGAGGTGTTTAGTTTCATTTTTGGTGAATTGTATTTAATCCAATTATACCCAGAACATAACGATTGTAGTTAGGTGGTTAATTTGACCAACACATTTCATGGTTAAAAGCAGCTGCAAACGCCCAAAATTTAACAGAAATGTCAGTTTTGCAACTACCCTCTGCGGGTGTTTATGTGTTTTTACATTTTTTGATGCACTAAAAGTTGTTTTTGCCAAATAAATACATGTAAATGTAGAAACAATGCACCAGACAGCAATAAAACAGTGGGATAAAGCAACAGCCATAATGCCCTTCACTGTGAGTTTCTGGGAAAATAAGGGACGAGTTTATGGAAAACAGTGTCATATGAAAAGGCCAGATATGCAAATGAATGCAGTCAAAGACTTTATGACAGATCCAGAGCGAAACAGAGACAACAGCGTTTGTCACAATGAAACTTTCATAGGTAATATGTTATTTCCTCTTTTCTCGCTCTTATTCCTACTTGAATCGTGTTTGTGTCGGTCTCGTGATCATTTCGGTTCAGGGTTTTATTTTACTACATTCTTTGGCTGCATCAGAGAGTTGTTGAAGTGCAGTGAATAGACACACCAGGACGAAACCTACCCACCATTTACCCTTTTTAGGGAGGTCTGGACAAGTCCCGGCCGGAGCTTTCCTTTGATACGATGTGTGTAGGTAAGATCCGATTCAGTGATAATAATAATGGTAAATGCAGTTCTTTTTTAGTCATTGACTCATACAGTATTGTGAAAGGCTTCGTGACTCACTGTTTCAAAAGAGATTGAGAAGAAGTCATCTGATCCCAGATCAGAGATTGACGAAGTCTGTAGCTCTCTTTGAGGGTCTTGGGATTTTGTGTAAAAACATAATTTTCTTAAACATGATAAATTCAGTTGAGAAGAAAAATTGCATTTGTTTTTCAGAGAACTGTATTGCAAGGCTGAATTATTTTGATCAAAAACACAGAAATATTTTTATAATTTAAACCAGCTGTTTTCTATGTGAATATATAGTAAAGTATAATTTATTCCAGTGATCAAAGCTCATCATTACTCCAGTCTTCAGTGTCACATGATCCTTCAGAAATCAATCTAATATGATGCTCAAGAAACATTTATGATTATTATCAATGTTGAAAATATTTTTGTGGAAACCGTCATACATTTTATTCTTCAGGATTCTTTGATGAACAGAAAGTTCAAAAGAACAGCATTTATTTGAAATAGAATCTTTTGTAACATTATACACGTCTTTACTGTCACTTTTGATCAATTTACAGTTTCATCATCATTTATACAAAAGGGGAAACCCTAGGAATAATTGTGTAATGTAATGCAAACATGGATTCATATACAGTAGAGAGTGTCATTCTTGTTTTGTAAAGAAATATTACAGAAGAAAACATTGTATAATGCTCATGTTGTTAGTGTTTTTTTTTTTTAGTTTGTTATTTTATGAGTGATAAAGTGCGTTTGTTGGGTGAAACCTTTACAAGTGTTATGAAATAATGACGATTTCAGAAGCGTTTTGGTAGTTTTACTGCATTTTGAATATGAAATGAACTGCTGTGAAGCTGAAAGTTGCTTAGGAGAACTGTTTGTAATGGAAGAGAATCAAAGCAGTATTCTGCTTTAAAGACGCAGGTGTGTGTAATCTGGTGTTTCTGCTTTATGCAACAGACATTTGGTTACACAGGTGTAGGTGTGTGTGTGTGTGTGTGTAACAAATATTCGTTGTATCCAGTTCATCCTGTTCACCTAAATTCACTTTGAATGTGACATAGGTAGGTTTGTGTTTGCTTGTTTTGTTCAAGGTAAACATCATAAATATTCCTCTGCCTCTCAGTACTTTAGGGAAATTAGTGTATTTGCATGTATTTTGTGTGTTTGACCGTTTGGAGTTCATGTCATCAGACACTTTTAATAACATACAGTGCATTCAAGGTATAGACAGTAAGAAATACAAAGGTTATCTGAGACTTTTATTCTAGATCTGATTTGGCTGTGAAATGGCATGTTTCTCGTTGTATTTGACTGTAAACCTGTCCTCTCCTGGAAGTTCAGCTGCCTGAGACACTGGTTACACTATTTATTTCTTCTTGAAATTTGGTAAATATACACCAATCAAGCATAACATTTTATATAATGTTCAAGCGTAAAGGATTTGAGCGAGTTTGACAAGGGCCAAATTGTGATGGCTAGACGACTGGGTCAGAGCATCTCCAAAACTGCAGCTCTTGTGGGGTGTTCCCGGTCTGCAGTGGTCAGTATCTATCAAAAGTGGTCCAAAGAAGGAACAGTGGTGAACCGGTGACAGGGTCATGGGCGGCCGAGGTGGGGAGCGAAGGCTGGCCCGTGTGGTCCGATCCAACAGATGAGCTGTAGCTCAAATTGCTCAGGAAGTTAATGCTGGTTCTGATAGAAAGCTGTCAGAATACACAGTACATATGGGGCTGCATAGACCAGTCAGGGTGCCCATGCTGACCCCTGTCCACCGCTGAAAGAGCCAACAGTGGACACGTGAGCATCAGAACTGGAAGAAGGTGGCCTGGTCTGATGAATCACGTTTTCTTTTACATCACGTGCATGGCCGGGTGCGTGTGTGTCACTTACCTGGGGAACACATGGCACCAGGATGCACTATGGGAAGAAGGCAAGCCGGAGGCAGTGTGATGCTTTGGGCAATGTTCTGCTGGGAAACCTTGGGTCCTGCCATCCATGTGGACGTTACTTTGACACGTACCACCTACCTAAGCATTGTTGCAGACCATGTACACCCTTTCATGGAAACGGTATTCCCTGGTGGCTGTGTCCTCTTTCAGCAGGATAATGAAAGACCCCCACCTTCAGGGGTCTAGAGGAGTCCATGCCTCGACGGGTCAGGACTGTTTGGTAGCAAAAGGGGGACCAACACAATATTAGGAAGGTGCTCATAATGTTATGCCTGATTGTAGTATTTTATTTAGGCTCATGAATGTACATGCAAAATTCACTGATGTGTTTTGGAAAGGCTGTATACATTTTCTTTACTTCTACAAATCTCTGATGCAGCTAAACTTTTGTGTTGGGGTCACTTTGACCCCTCCATTGGTTTTCATGCAATTTGCCAAAAAATAACACTTTGAAAAAGTCAGGGTCAGGTAAAAGAGTCAGGTGGAAAACAGAAAACCTCAAATATTTGAAGATTATCAAGATTAAAGACGGGTCTTCTGAATCATCCAAAGAAAGTTCACTGTTTGGTAGTTTTTGTTTTGTTTTGTTTTTGGATTTGGATTGTTTTGGTTTTGGAAAATAAGTGTAAGAAACCCATTTTAACCTCACATGGGTTTGAGAACCAGACAAAACAAAATGGCAGAGGATTTATAAATAGCAATAAATAGTACTTACACAAGTACAAATAATGATGGATTCTATTTATACTTATTATTTGCACCTCAGTGTGCAAATAATCACTACAAGTAGTAGTTATTTTGTGTCTGTGCAGCTAATTTTGAACATAAACATATGTGGGTCAATTTGACCATTGTTCGATTTTTAACTGCCTGAAACACTGGTTGAATTATTTATTTCTTCTTGAAATTTGGTGGATATTTTTTATTAAGGCTCATGAATATGCATGCAAAATTTTAAATCACTGATCTGTTTTGGAAAGGCTATACACATTTTCTAACTTTTGTGACCCTCCACTGGTTTCCGTGCGACTTTTGACAACAGCAAAGAGTCAGGTAAAAAAGAAAGAAAGAAAGAAAAAGAAAGAAAGAAAGAAAACATTTACTGTAGCTTGTCAAACACTAAAATATTTTAAGATAAAATGTTTAGTGAAAATTGAAGACTCACAAATTGTTAGTTTTTTTCTCATTCTCAGTTACTAGACTGTTGAATCCCATTATTCTGTTGAATCCATTTGAAGTGTCAGCGGTTTGAACTAGTGATCTTCTTTATCATTGTGTTCTTCAAGCGCAAATCTAATGGCTAACAAATCTGCAACTCTTCACACAGAGGAACGGAGCTTCCCTACATGGATTCACTTCAAGAGACCTACAAGTACCTTTTAAAAACCTCTGAAAACATTCATGTGGGAAACAACTGGCAAACCCTGATTTGATTTGGATGATGTAAGTTTTCACCCCTTGTTAGCAGACATTATTTATTTCTATGTATTGAGTGTGTGCAGTGAAGAAATAATCAGGCACTTAGCGTCTTGCTATGCTAATAGAAGCACAAATTAAAGCATCAACCGTAATGCTGGACAACGCAAAGACTTGCATCGAACTGGGTGTGGCCAAGCTCGAGAACGTCCCCGAACCCCTGAAACCTCACACGTCGTGCAGGGATGAGAACAGTCTCAGCAAGTCTCCTGCGTCCCTCGGCAGCAACGTTCACAATCCGAATGAGGAAAGCACCACAAACGCACTTAGCAAAAGCACTTCTCAAAACATCTCAGAATGGACCAAACCTGACGTCGTTGACAGGAGAGTCAGTTTGGCGACCATATCTGAGACCTCCAGGACTTCCAGTGCCACCGCTGAGTTCTCTAATAGCTCTCAGCAGTTTCTAGTGGCTTCTGCAGACGATGAACCGCACCGATCCCGTCGGAAGTGCTGTGGAGACTTGTGCTGCTGTTTCCACACGGTGCGGATGGTGTTTCTGCACTGTCTGGAGGAGACGCCGCTCATGGTGTCTGGACTAGTGCTGGCTATTCTCTTCTGCGTGACCATCATCATCATCATCCCCTCCACTGGCAGGGTAAGAGCTGACTGATTGGTTAAAGGGTTAGTTCACCCAAAAATGAAAATTATCCCATAATTTGCTCACCCTCAAGCCATCCTAGGTGAATACGACCTTTCAGCCGAACACAATCGGAGATATATTAAAAATATTCTGGCTCTTCCAAGCTTTATTTTCATAAAAGTAATCCATACGGCTCCAGGGGGTTAGTAAAGGCCTTTTGAAGCGAAGCAATGTGTTTTTGTAAGACAAATATCCATATTTATAACTTTATAAACGAGAATCACTGGCTTTTGTACAGTGACGATATAAACTCGCAGTCAGAATTGTGGGATCTAATCTTTTTTCTTGCAATTGTGACGTTATAACTCAAAATTGCGAGTTTATTTCGTCAGGTCAGAGGTCACTCTTCTGCTGGAACTCGAGTCACGGATGGACATTGACGGAAACCAGTGATTCTAGTTTATAAAGTTATAAAAATTAAGCTGTGTGGATTCTTTTTATGATGGATGGATGTGCTTTTTTTTAAATCTCACCCCCCATTCACTCCCATTATAAAGCTTGGAAGAGCCAGAATAATTTTAATATAACTCTGATTGTGTTCATCGGAAAGAAGAAAGTCATATACACCTAGGGTGCGTTGAGGGTGAGTAAAGCTTGGGCTATTTTTCATTTTTTGGGTGAACTAACCCTTTAACAGACATATTTCCAGCAGGCGTGTGTTTTTGTCAAACGTGTTTCTCTTACTCGTTCAGAGCCTCAGCGCTCATGTGGCGGCGTTCGCAGTGGTGTGTGTGGTGGTGTGTGTCTGCACGTCTCTTCTGCTGTGTCTGCCGTGTTTGCCAGTGGTTCGGCGGGGAGAAACGCCGCTCGCACTCTTCATCTGGTCTCTGCTCCTCATCGTGGCCTTCGTGTTCATCTTCACCGGAGGCATCGTCACCGCCTGGGAGCAGGTCAGACTTTCTGTCTGTGACATTGATGATGCTCAATAAGTCAGAAGATCATTAAGATGTACACTTATTATGTATTTTAGTTTACAAAATAGTAACTGGATGGTCAAGCAAAAGAAACCTATAAAAGTAGTCCATATAGAACAACTATAGAACTATAGAAACATGCTTTATGCAAATCATTTTAAACTTAATTAGTAATTTTGTTGCATGCTTTTTGTAATTTTTATTAGTTTTTTAGTCATATTTTAAATTCGTTTTTATTTATATTTTCTGTATTTATTTTTAATTTTAATTAAAAATTGTAGTAATTTTGTTGTGCGTTGTCATTTTTATTAGTTTATTAATATCTATAATTTTTATTAATATATTAAATACGTTTTTACATTTAAATTTTAATGTTTTAGTCTTTGTCATTTTTAGAGTTGTTTTTTTAAAACATGTCTATGTAGTTTTATTCACTTTTAGTTATTTTAGTGCATCAAGCTGAACTAAATATTTTTAAACTAAAAATGAGAAATATTGCCTTAACAACTAGCTGAAATAAAGTAAGCTTGTTTTTTAGATTTCAAGTAACAAAAATGCCATTTATGGTTTTAGTTTTTGGTTAATAACAATAACCCCGCTGTATATCTGAAAAAAAAAAAAATTGATTTTGGCCTTTACACCTGCTGTTTTTTTTGTTTTTTGTTTTTTTCAGGTCGCGTTCTTCCTCTTTCTGTCATTGTCCGTTTATACAGTTCTTCCTCTCCGGCTCTCATTGGCTCTGAGCTTCGGCATCGGAGCGAGTGTTTGTCACATCGTCGTCATCAGTGCGTATGTGTCCGTCACCAGCCCAGAGACACGTGACCTTGCCGTGCAGGTAACACTCACACACCTCTGTACACTCATCTGAACGCTTCATTGCTGGTCAGAGGAAATGTTATATGCAAAACCTGTGCAGCGTAGGCCACCTGCTGATTTTCCTGTCACCACACATATTCAAAACCTCCATCTGTGTGTCTCAGTTGGTGGCGAACGCAGTGCTGTTCATGTGCGTCAACTGTGTGGGCGTGTTTCACCTGTGGCACACTGAGCACGCTCACAGAAAGTCCAGCAAGAAACGAGAAGATTTCAGCAAAAACCGCTCCACGCAGGCCAAACAGAAACGCGATCAGGTACAGATTCACGTATGTGTGATTTGAAACGTTCAACTCTGCTCAACACACAGAGTTCACAGAGAGCATGTTGCTAAGTTAACACATGTAATAATAATAACACTTAATAAATGTTTTTATTATTTTAAAAAAAAAAGTTTTTATTTTGTTTTTATTAAGTTTTGTATTTGATTTTATTTTTAACATTTTAAATACTTTTTTTATATTAATTTTATCATAAACTATTTTTAAACTATGGAAACTATGGAAGATTGTTTCTGCCACGAAATAAAAAATAAAAAAGGTAATAAAGCGCAACAGTCCATTCCGGAAGTAAAAACTCTCCATCGGGAAATTGATTTTTAACGATGACGTATATAATAATAATGTTTAACAGCAGAGTTTGTGGTGAAAACCTACATTACCCATGATGCTGTGCAGAAAATCCCACCAATCAGAGAGTCGAAACAAGCGAAACGCAGCCAAAATCGTGTTAGCCCCACCCACTCCCATGAAGCACTGCGAATGACGTAATCGAGTCGATCTCCCTACGCTCTCAAAATACTTAAATATGTATACATACACACAGGTGCTGGTCATATAATTAGAATATCATCAAAAAGTTTCTTTATTTCACTAATTCCATTTAAAAAGTGAAACTTGTATATTATATTCATTCATTACACACAGACTGATATATTTCAAATGTTTATTTCTTTTCATTTTGATGATTATAACTGACAACTAAGGAAAATCCCAAATTCAGTATCTCAGAAAATTAGAATATTACTTAAGACCAATACAAAGAAAGGATTTTTAGAAATCTTGGCCAACTGAAAAGTATGAACATGAAAAGTATGAGCATGTACAGCACTCAATACTTAGTTGGGGCTCCTTTTGCCTGAATTACTGCAGCAATGCGGCGTGGCATGGAGTCGATCAGTCTGTGGCACTGCTCAGGTGTTATAAGAGCCCAGGTTGCTCTGATAGTGGCCTTCGGCTCTTCTGCATTGTTGGGTCTGGCATATCGCATCTTCCTCTTCACAATACCCCATAGATTTTCTATGGGGTTAAGGTCAGGCGAGTTTGCTGGCCAATTAAGAACAGGGATACCATGGTCCTTAAACCAGGAACTGGTAGCTTTGGCACTGTGTGCAGGTGCCAAGTCCTGTTGGAAAATGAAATCTGCATCTCCATAAAGTTGGTCAGTAGCAGGAAGCATGAAGTGCTCTAAAACTTCCTGGTATACGGCTGCGTTGACCTTGGACCTCAGAAAACACAGTGGACCAACACCAGCAGATGACATGGCACCCCAAACCATCACTGACTGTGGAAACTTTACACTGGACCTCAAGCAACGTGGATTGTGTGCCTCTCCTCTCTTCCTCCAGACTCTGGGACCCTGATTTCCAAAGGAAATGCAAATTTTACTTTCATCAGAGAACATAGCTTTGGACCACTCAGCAGCAGTCCAGTCCTTTTTGTCTTTAGCCCAGGCGAGACTCTTCTGACGCTGTCTGTTGTTCAAGAGATCAAGGAATGCGACAGCTGAAACCCATGTCTTGCATACGTCTGTGCGTAGTGGTTCTTGAAGCACTGACTCCAGCTGCAGTCCACTCTTTGTGAATCTCCCCCACATTTTTGAATGGGTTTTGTTTCACAATCCTCTTCAGGGTGCGGTTATCCCTATTGCTTGTACACTTTTTTTCTACCACATCTTTTCCTTCCCTTCACCTCTCTATTAATGTGCTTGGACACAGAGCTCTGTGAACAGCCAGCCTCTTTTGCAATGACCTTTTGTGTCTTGCCCTCCTTGTGCAAGGTGGTGGTCAGTGGTCGTCTTTTGGACAACTGTCAAGTCAGCATTGTCAGTCTTCCCCATGATTGTGTAGCTTACAGAACTAGACTGAGAGACCATTTAAAGGCCTTTGCAGGTGTTTTGATGTGTATATATATATATATATATATATATATATATATGCATATTTTGCAAGAAATTCGATTATGTAATTCACAGTGTTTCATTGGATTGTAGTTCTTCCCCTCACTAAGCCGCTCTCGTAACTTTGTCCGATTTTCAAATACTTTTTTGCTTCAACTCAAGTTTGTAATGTTCTGATTTTCCATGTAGCTGATTGGTTTAGTCTTTTTTTGAAATCCTTATGGGAGAAATGAATGGAAAAAACACTTCCAGAACAAGTGCAGGGGACTAAAGTAAGTAAGTGTAATTTTTTTTTTTTTTTTTTTTTTTTTGCAATTGCGAGTTTATATCTCACCATTTTAAGAAAAATTAAAATTAACTAAAAAAAATTTATTTTTTATTCTGTGGCGAGTTTCCATAATAAACAGCCTACGTTTAGACTAATGAATTATGTTACATGGCAGTTTATTTAATTAAATTAAACTAAACGTAATAGTCTCTTATGACATGTTTGCTTAAAGAGAATGTATTTAATTCATAATAAGAAAGTCTTTAAGCAGTTTTCCGGTTCACCCGTGTGTTCAGGAGCATCTCCTGCTGTCGGTCCTGCCTCGATACATCGCCATGGAGCTGAAGACAGAAATCGTCAAGCGTCTGTCTGCTAAATGTTCCGCAGAGGAGAATCGACCCAATTTCCACAGTCTTTACATCCGACAGCACAAAGACGTCAGGTGGGACGGCACACAATCACACAATTACTTTATGTAAATGAGGACATATCATAGACTTCTGTTGTGTTTATATGAAGCTAAACATACTGACAACACAAAACTCAATCCCTCAACGAAAGCCAAACTTTATTAACTTAATTTAGGAATCATTTGTATCTTTGAGGACAACTGGGAAGGGAAATTGTGTCTGATTCATGGCTCATTTCTAGACATACACACTACAAATCAAAAGATTGGAATAATTAAGATTTTAATGAGTATGCAGTACAATCCAAAAATCATCATCTTTGTAACTATTATAGTTTTTGCTTATATTTTGAATATTTTTATAATTACTTGTTTTTTTTTACTTTAGTTAAAATTTTAATAATCTTGTTGTGTGTGTTTGTCATTTTCATTAGTTTTTTAAATTTATTATTATATTACTGATACTAATTATTATTATTATTATCATCAAATTGTTTTTTTATTAACTTTTTTATTAATTGTTATTAATTTTAATCATCAACTACAGTAGTCAACATTTGAAGTGGATAAAATCCAGATGTGAATAAAAAGAATTCCTGTGAATAAAAAAACTTTAATCAAACACACACGGTTATAATTCTGCAGTATCCTGTATGCCGACATCGTGGGCTTCACGCACCTGTCCAGCACCTGCACACCTGAGGAGCTCGTCGCCGTTCTCAATAAACTCTTCGGCAGGTTCGACGACATTGCCAAGGTGAGGAGATCTCCGTCACTGTTGCTCTTTGGATCTGTCCTTGTGTTTGACTCTTCACTGATTTTCCTCTCGCTCTCCGCAGAAGAATGACTGTTTGCGTATTAAAATCCTGGGCGACTGTTATTACTGTGTGTCGGGTCTTCCTGATGCGATCCCTCATCACGCACGCAACTGCGTTCAGATGGGCCTGGACATGTGCACCGCCATAAAGTAAGTCCCAAACACAGTACAGTGTTTGCCCAGACAACTAGCTGACAAAAAATAAGATTTTTAAATTTTATTTCAGTTAACGTTAATTTTGTTCCAAGTAATTAATATTTTAGTTTTAGTTAACAATAATAAGTCTTGTGTTCCACTTAAACAATCATCCTTAAAACAGGAAGAATGAACTCGTGTACTGAGATTATTTTGACCTTTGACCCTTGCAGTAAGCTGAGGGAGGCGACGGACGTGAACATCAACATGCGTGTCGGCGTGCACACGGGTAACGTCCTGTGCGGCGTGATCGGCCTTCAGAAGTGGCAGTATGATGTCTGGTCAGATGACGTGACTCTAGCCAATCACATGGAGTCTGGAGGAGTGCCTGGGTATCTATCACACATTTACCCTTTTCCTCTCACTCCCGACTGTCCTAGTAATATCAGTGATGATTATGGTGCGCAATCGTCCCTCACAGGAGAGTCCACATCACTGAGGAGACGCTGGGTCATCTGGGTGGAAAATACCAGGTAGAGGATGGAGACGGCGGAAGTCGGGATTCCAGTTTGAAGGGAAGGAAAACATTCCTGGTCATTGATCCTAATACAGAACAGTGGAGTACAACACCAGAGGTGGTTATCAATAATGATTTTTAATCTGTTGGTTACTTGATGGTTTGTTTACTTACTGACCGAATGACTATTAACTAATGGTCTGCTAGCCTTAGTATTGAGTTAGTACCTGTATTTTTTTACATCCCTAGTTACTACAGTTAAATAAACTAACTGAATGACTATTAACTAATGGTTTACTAGCTTTAGTATTAGTACTAAAGTACTGGTATCTTTTACATCACTAGGTACTACAGTTATAAAAAACTGACTGAATGACTGCTAACTAATGGTTTACTAGCTTTAGTATTGACTTCACAGTAAATTCCCTGGTGGTAAATTAACACCGCTCTGTGTTCATATGGGAACCACCAGAAGGGTGTTAAAAATAACACTGAAGCAGTGATGATTGTTTGATTATTAAACACATCTTATGATAATGCGCAGAATCACTGAAGGAAAGAGAACTATAACTGACTTAGCCACAGCCTTAGATAAAATCAACTGAAAAAGACATCAAATCTCTCTTATTACAAACCAAACTGGCTTTATTTCTGTCATTTGTCTACAGTTCTTTTTAATAACTGACTGTTGATGTTTTAGTGAAAATATGGTGATCGGTGTTTCCTTTAGTTGGGGAGTTTGACTTCACTTTTTATGTCAGTTTGTGGTTTTTGTAACAGTGTTTGCTAAAACACATAATTTGTTGCAATGGAAGCTAGAAACAAAGATGATCAGATCATAAAATTTCAATAATTGTAAAGAAAAGTGATTGATTAATCTCATAACTGATCAAGCAGTTATTTGATATTGATATATTTTCACCAACGTTATGTTGTTGGTACAGATCTGACATTCTGAATCTTGATTTTTAAATAGATTGTGGGATTTTTTTTTTTTAGATACACACAGACATACAGAATCAGCATATGAATCCCAACAATGGTGACATTCTTCATACCGCAATGCATCCTAGGAGCCATCGCATAAAACGCATGATTTCCAACATACATTGCGGCATGAAGTATGTCACCATTGTTGAGATGGTGTGTATCTAAAGCAATTCCCACAATGTATTAAAAAAATCAAGATTCAGAATGTCTGATCTTCTTCAGTCAAACTGCCCAACTAAAGGAAACACTGATCACCATGATGGTGATCGAACATTTTCAATAAAACAATATCTAAACCTCAGTTAATTCTCAAAAGAATTCTAGACAAATGACCTAAATAATGTCAGTCTGGTTTGTAATAAGAGAGATTTAATGTCTTTTCAGTTGATTTTATTTAAGACTGTGGCTGGAAGTCAGTTGTAGTTCTTATGTTTCTCTTTCCTTAAGTGATTCTGCTCGTCATCATCAATTAATCACTTAAGTATCTAATTAACTCTAACACTGCTTCAGTGTTACTTTTAACACCCTGCTGTTGGTTAATTTACACCGGGGAATTGACTGTGTTAGTACTGATATTTTTTACATATCTAGTTAGAGTTAAAAAAAAAAAACTGACTGAATGACTACTAACTAATAATTTACAAACAATAGTAGAGACTTACTACCTTTCAACAATAAAGAAAAGAGCAAGAGTGTAGACATGATTGTTTTCGTTGTCTGTGTGTCTCTCAGACACATGAGCTGAAGGTGAACAACAGACTCACAGACCGGCACAAGCTCCGGGCATCAGTGCGGATGTCGCAGTACTTGCAGTCCTGGAAAACCGTCAAACCCTTTTATGGACTCAACCAACCAGAGGCCTCGCTCGCAGCTCCGCCCATTGCTGACAGCGGCATCAGCCAACCACAGCCAGTTAGAGTCAGTGTCAATCATTATCATTGTCCAATTACACTCAGTCATTTTGAATATGTTCAAAGGCGCATATTAATTCCAGTCATTTGCTTACTTTCTTATCAACAGGATCTCTCGGAGGTGAACACTCACAGGTGAAAATAAAAGTTTATTCATTTGTTTCAGGGATATGAAAGTAGTTTGCAACTGGTAAACGTAATTAATATAATGTTTGGACCAGGTACCAAAGTTCAGCTTAAATAGAGCTCAAATAGGAGATCAGAGTTTACGTTAATGGTTACTTTGTGGTTCACTTTCACTCGGTTTACTTCACATAATGAACCACATAAATTTGCCTCTTTTTAATACTCAATTTTAAGAATGCTGTAATTTACGTTTCTGTTCTCAGATCATCACAAGTTCTGGAAAATGGACTGACAGACTCGTTAGACCCTCTGGAAAACGAAAGGTAAGTGAAAGATTCACCAATATATGATCTTTATAGGGAATCAATCATAAACGGGTATTTGAACTAATGTTGTCTTTTCATTGTTCAGGAGAAGAGCGAAGCTGAACTGGGTGACGTTATTCTTTAATAATATTCAGCTGGAGAAAGAGGTGTGAATATACAAATATTTTTTTTCATTTAAAAGCATGTTGTCGTTTTTCCATGCACTTATTTTCTAACCGTCTGTGTTTGTGTGTCAGTATTCACTGAGTGAAGTCCAGGGGCTTCATCACTCTCTCGGATGTTTGGCCTTCATCTTCATCTCTGTGTTTGTGGTTCAGATATTGACCTCGCAAAAGTGAGTGTCGTACATAACAATAATAATTGTTCCTTATTGTGAACGATTTACCAGTTTATGTTATTCTGTAGCAGGGTTTCCCAAACTCGGGTTTGGGAGTTAATGAAAAGCTGATGGTACATAAAATTAGATAAAATAAAATTATGTTAAATTAAATATTAAAATTTCAAAATTTTTTAAATTTGAAATATATGATTTTAAAATAAAACACTTAGTAGGAGGAATTGAAATACATTTTATTTCTTTACCTGCATGCCATGTGACTATTAACCGACATCAGATAACAGTGTACATGTGAATGTGTTGTATTAATTAATATTAATTAATTAATTAATATTATTTTAAATTATTAAACTTTAAATCTCAGAAGACAAGATTATATTTTAGCTCTAGGTGTTCAGCTGACAAAACAGTTTGGTACACTTTTCACCTTCCAATCAATTCACCATTGATCACATTTCTTTTTGTTAAATATATTCCAGAAATTACATAATTTGGGACCTGTCTTGATCCAGAATGGCAGATTTCTGATCACGTATTTTTGGCGAGGGTCAGATTGCAGAAGCCTGTTATTTATTTCCTCACATTAAGAAAAGTTAGAGTTTTCTTGCATGAACACACAACAGGAATCTTTTGTTCTCTTTGTGTATGTACAGAAACTTTGCGCTTGCGGTGTCGTATGGTGCCACTTTCCCAGTGCAGATACTGATTGTGCTGGTGGTCTTCACTAGATTCCTGAAGGTACGACTGCATGTCTTTATATATGTGTGTATTTTGAGAAAATTCAGATTAGAGGTTGACCAATGTGGCTTTTTAATGATAAATTTATTGTTAATTAAGTATGTAAAATTTGAGGCTTTTTTAAAATTTCAATGTGTGTGTGTGTGTGTCAGCGCTGGAGCTCTAAGTTTCCCCCCAGCATCCGGTGGGTGCCGTTGCTGTTTGACGGTGTGGCCACCAGGGCGGCGCTGCGGCTGCTGCTGGTGATTCTGTGTCTGCTCATCACGCTGCTCATGGCAGTGCTGAACATAGTGAGTCAACAAAGTGAGAAATACCTGCACAAACATGAGCTCTGATGCTAAGCTCAGAACCTACAGGACTGTTTGACACAATACAAAAGAGTCAAAGCAACCATCTTTACACCATTGTTTTTAAATGCACTGGTCAGTTTTGGTCTATTTTGCTTCCATATGTCTCATTTCAGACTAGTGGAAGGATAAATATCCAAAATACACATTTAAGTGTTTATTTTATTGGACTTTATCTGTTTGCATCTCTTATTTTCAGTTACAGTACATATCTTTAAATGAGTTTTTTTCTCCACTTCAGTAAAACTTACATTCACCAAAATTTAGAGTTTTATTCATATCTATATTCTGAAGGATTTTACTGTGGGGTTTGTTCATATATCATTCAACCGGATTTATAGAACATTTTATTCCTAAAAACATGGTGAAAATGTGTTTTTTCTGTCTGTTGACAGTATTTTTTGATTTGTGGAGTGATAAAAAGAGAAATCCGAAATCCCTTCTGTAAAAACCTTTAACTCTAATGTGTCAACAAAATCAAACAAGAATTTTGAATCTGACTTTATCCAATGTTCAGATTTATGTTCTGGAAATGTATGCAAATTAGTGCTTATTTAGTTAGATATTGCCTCATTGCATTTTTAAACATACAATTTCAGAAAACTTAAAACAAAAATCATTTGCAGTTCTTAATGTAATCAATCAACTGAGGAAGTATAGTGATATCTATTAGTTAAATATTTTTATCAATTAGTTTACCAAAATGTACCTAATTTGTTTCGAACTTCACTGAAGAACTACAGCTTAATTTCTTGTTGTTTTACCTGGGGCGACAATCAGAGTTAACAACACAAATATATTGCTTTATTAAAAGAAAATAAATGTCAGCACATGCACACACAAATGATCTACTGTCTTTTTATGTCTGTTTGTACAACCTCTTTACCTTGTTTGTTTGTTTCGTAGGTTTTCATACCAGGCGATAACTGCTTAAATGTTTTACACAATGTAACCGAATTGAACAATCTCCATCTCTACACTGTCCCGGTAAGCTTTACCATTATATATGATCAATAGATATAATAATTTACATGGGTGTTGATGTTAAATTGATGATATGATAATGTGTGTAGGAATATTCTGACTCTCTCTTGTCTTTGCAGTACTATCTGTATTGCTGTCTGTTGGCGATGCTGGGCGTGATTGTGTTCGTACGCGTTTGCGTGTCTGTTAAAGTCTTCCTCCTGACGCTGGCGGTGGTTGTTTATCTGGCGCTCTTCCTGCACGTATATGCGCCACGATCCGACTGCTACGTCAAACAGCTCTACAGCGGCAACAGCACGTAAGAAACAAACACTTTGTATAAAAAAAAAAGTCAGAAATATATTACTATTGAAATAATACAGTTCACAATACTGTAAAATAAAAAATGAATGCGAATTAAAAAAATTATAACAATTTACAATGATTTCAATTTTATTTTGATTAATTGTGCTGTTGTTTTATTATATTGTCAAATATTACATAATTTTATATTATGATTATTATTATACTGTATAATTTTAATAACAATATAAAGCAGTTAATCATGAATTTAGTTTAGAATGTGTTGAATTGGCAGCTGATTATATATTAATTTCGTGTTACATTCAGTTGTAAAGTCATCATATAATGGGACGTGCTGCACTTTTTACTTCAGTAACGTGACGCATTTCAGAATACTCAATAAGAAATATTTAGGCGCGACTTAATTTATTCATGAGGTGTAAAGTGTCTCATTATTACAGGCGGTTGAAAAATATGAAGGATTAGTGATGTCAGGATATTAATAAAGATGTATGAAGACAAACATTTTTTCTTTATTATAATGTCACTGATGAATCATTCATAATACGAGCAGGAACATGAAAAAAGAAGGAAAACGGAGTCAGTATTGAGTGTGTTTTGCAGTCCAGGTTCAGATACTGTTTGTATAATTATTTTGCATTATAACTCTAAACTGTGATTGTTGTACAATTTTAATAAATTGGGTAGAATTATTTTTTTATCTGTGTATGTTTTAGACCGGGAGTTCTTAAGGAGCCCAAGATCATGTCCGGCATTTGGCTGGTCATTTTCTACTTGACTTCCCTTATTCTTGTGCGACAGGTAAGAGTGTGTGTGTGTGTGGACACATATTTTGTTACGAGTTTTATAAAAGTAATCCACTACAGATGGCTATCTGCTTCTCTAAACTGAGTAGTCTTATTATTATAGACATAATACATTTATTTTATTTCATTTAAAGTTTTTATGATTTCAGCTTCAGTTGATTATAATATCCCTGCTCATGTGAGCAATCTGTGTGTATAATTCATGTGATTCAGGATGAGTTAGGCTCTCGGACAGAGTTCCTGCTAGAGAAATGTTTCAAAAAAGAGACGGAGGAAATGGAGACGACCAAGAATGTGAACAGACTCCTCCTGCAGAATCTGCTGCCCGGACACGTCACAGACTTCTTCATCGGCAAGGACGTCCCAAACCAGGTAACACACTCACATATATGAAGTCCTCGTGCTCCACTAGAGGCATCAGAGCCAATTTACAACTGATATTAACCCCTGAGTGGACGGATGTTAACCCTATAAAGCCTACTATATAATATTTAATACATGAATGTCTGAATGATCAAATCCTTGCTGTGACACACAATCTCCTAATGTCCTTCTGTCTTCTGATTGAAAGTTTAGATTTTTATCAAGTAAAAGTCTTTTAGTATATTTGTACAAACCTTCAGCTTATGCTTCACGTGTCTTTCTGTGAAATCTGCACTGTAAGTAAACGTAAGAATAACTTTAATATGGTGAAATTTTTCAACTGGACTGAAGTAGGTTTACTAGATTATCCAGACATCATTTATTAGAAAAATCCTGATTATCAAATAAGGCTTCTGAGGAAGGTTTATTTGTTCATCTCTCAATTATCATTGTATTGCATTGCATTATATGTTTTAAAACTACAGAGCTTTGATCATAAATCTAAGCATTTAAATATCATCCTACTAAGACATATTATTGGCAGATATTAATATTTAAATGCATTTTATGTCAATATCTGCTCAGACTTCATTGTCCATATAAATATCAGCATCTGCACCAAATTGCATATTTTTGCTCAGTTTATGCCTCTGAATAAATTCAGCTGTTTTTTTCCCCCATATTTTCACTATATCAGACTATATGAGCCATAAAAGCCTGATGTTTCAAATATGATACTCAACAACAACAAAAACACATATGCAAACTTTTTTTCTTTCATATTTTGTCTAAATGTTTGATAAATGCTTTCATTTAAAAAAAATTCTATGATGTAACTGTAGTTGTGTGTGTGTTTCAGGACTTGTACAGCAAGTCGTGCGAGTGTGTGTGCGTCATATTTGCGTCTGTGCCGCAGTTCTACAAAGAGTTTTACAACGAGAGCAGCGTCAACAACAACGGACTGGAGTGTCTTCGCTTCCTGAACGAGATCATTTCAGACTTTGATGAGGTGGATGTCCATCTGATGTCTGTTTATCTGTTTATCTTTTCAACCCACCTGTCTCATAATCTGTTTTTCTCTCACAGCTCCTTAACAAGCCAAAATTCAGTGCCGTTGAGAAGATCAAGACCATCGGCAGCACCTACATGGCGGCTGCTGGACTGACCAATCCTGCGAAAACAGATGAGCAACTAGTAAGCTGCGAGCGTATACGTGCATGTGTTTTAAAGGGCATGTTCTGAATATGTAAATATGTGGCCAGATGTGAGTTTTCATCAGTTTTTTTTGTCCATCTACAGGCCTGCGACAGGTCATACAGTCACATCCGCTGCATGCTGGACTTCGCCATCGCTCTCATGGGCAGACTGGAAAACATCAACATGCACTCATTCAACAGCTTCAAACTGAGGATCGGTAACAATATCACATGATCCTTCAGAAATCATTCTAATATGCTGATTTGCTGCTATATTAGAATGAATCCTAATTATTACAAACTTGTTCTAAATGTGAGTCACAGATTGGTGTTGTGTTTTGTTCAGGGATAAACCACGGCCCCGTGATCGCAGGCGTCATCGGCGCTCACAAACCGCAGTATGACATCTGGGGAAACACGGTTAATGTGGCCAGCAGGATGGACAGCACTGGAGTCCTGGACAAAATACAGGTGTCAGAATATCAACATAAATCTGTCTGTGTTGTAGTTTAACCCTTGAATGCCAATCATTATTACCTTTTCAGGCCTTTAGCGACCTAATACGAATGGATCTCTATAAAGTAAATAAAATAAAGCATATTTCGTTACCTTTTGGAACTCGAAGGGCTCAAATTGAGCAGTTTTTCCTCGTCTGTCCTCGTCAGAGCTCATTTCCCAGAACATTTAGCATCTGGCTTATATTTGTGATCTCAACCATATTCTCAAAACTATTATTTTTTAACATCTTCAAAATCAATGTTCTGATCGTTGACAGCTTCTTCACCAGATCCACCATAACACTAATATTTGATTGCGATAAGATCCTTGCTCTGCAGTAAATCGCTGAGCCATCACGTCATCATAGTGTATCAGACACTGCCACCTAGAGGAATAAAGGTGAATTGAGTCATTAGCGATTCAATTATTGTTGTGCAGAAAAAAATATAGCCTATTTACACCATTACATTCCTCAGGTCACTAGTGACCTTATACAGTTTTTACAAAAAAAAATATTAAAAAAATTATTTTATAATTACATTTATTTTTTCTTGCTTTTATTATTACAAAAATAAAATACAAAAATATGATAGCATTGTAATACTTACCTGACGTCATAAACATGACTTCCCAAAATCATGTTTGTTTGTTGTCTTCTCAGGTGACGGAGGAAACAGCACAGGTGGCTCAAATGCTGGGCTATACGATCACTCAGAGAGGAGTGGTCAACGTTAAGGGCAAAGGTCAACTTACCACGTACTTCATCGACACAGAGCAAACGCTGAAGTCCTGATAACACTGACCACTGCAACCGAACGCTTGAAACATGAATCTGACATGCGCCGTCAGATTGATTAAAAATATACTGTGAATGTTAGTGGTGGCACTACATGAACTGATTAACACTTAGATTTAATTGACTCAAGTACTTTTAAAAATGAAAGAATAGTTGTTCTTTTTGAAGCTTACCGTAATTTTTTAAAATAGTGTAAATTCTATAAATTTCCAAGGTTTTGAGTTTAATTTTATATTGAATATATGTATTTTCTTTTACTTTTGCACTTATTTATTAATGTTTGTTAATATGTATATAAATGTTTTATGTTCAATTAATGTGAAAAGTGTACTTTGTTGTGTTTAAACTTTACCTATCCATGTGACTGAGCTGACTAGAAAAGGGCTGAATTCGAAGGTGACACTTAAAAATTATTTGTCAGCAGAGGAAAATTAAACAACAACTCCACGAACAGCATTACCAGCTTCACATATTACTAACCAGATTAAACCTGTGTCTCACAGAAATATAGTTAGATCTTGATGTTTTATTGAAAATAATGATGTTAAGTCACCATTATGGAGATATGTGTTTTCTTTAGTTGGGCTCTTGACTGTTGTTCGCTTACTTGTCTTTTAACAAATGCAATAGTTTTCAGAAAAAAATGTGCATTGCTCAAGAAAGATGCAAGCAGCTCAACTTGTCTGCTTTAATAATGGTCAAACTAATACACTAAAGTGGTTTGCCTATAATTTAAATAATTATGTAGTTGAAGCATTAATAAATAAAATGGTAACAAGTTAATCTGCTGTAGCACAAAGATCACTTGTAACACTGAAGAGATCTGTGTGAGATCTTCCAAAAACACTAAAGACATTGATTATTATATTACGTTGTCATTAATGTAATAGCAAGAATCTGTGATGGTGATATTCTGCTGTTGTGAGTGATGAGCGCTAATTCATTGAATAGTTCTTTTATAATTATGGCACCAGAATTAAAATGATGTTGCACCAGACATGAGACTTAGCCTATACAAATCCTTATCGATTTTGTAGTTTGTTTGGGAATGAAGTGTAACACAATTTAATCCACATCGCACTTTTGAATTACTTTGGTATAAAGCAGTTTAAAATGACCCAAAGATGCAGGACCTTTATTATACAATTCTAAGACAAAATGGCAGATGACAACCGTTTTCAAGGTAGGATTGATTAATAAAACGATCTGTCATCCCTGTTACCCACATGTCAAGACCTGTTACTCTGAAAAGTAACAGGGTTGACGGTAACAGGTTTGACAGTTTAAAGCTAATTTGCTATTTGCTAGCTAACAGACCAGATCACAAAAGCACATTTTGTACACTTTAAAGGGATATTACTTGTAGATAATGATTATGTTACATTAAATACATGTATACTTCAAAAATGGTAACAGGTTTGACACTGCATGATACCCCCCCTCAGTCAAAGCTCATAAATCATCAAAAATAGAAAATTATAGAAGAGAGAGAAAAACTTATTTTTATTTGAACTGTTGGCATCCTGGTTTAGAGATGATGTAACTTCCTGGAAGTGATGTCACTGAAATGTACCATTATTTATACAGGGTTCTTTGGTGAGGGTAACAGGGCTGACATGAAATCGGGGACACCGATAAAATGATTTATATTTTATAAAAAATAATGTATACTTATGCAAAAACATTGCTTGACAATAAGACTATACGGTAACACTTTAGAATAATGGTCCGTCATTAATAAGTAACTATGCAGGAAGTAATGCAGGACTAATGAGTAGTACTACATTAACACTTCAGCTACTACTATTAACTAATATAGAAACAAGCTTAACTAATCAGTAAGTAATATCAAAATTAGAAGATAGTTCCTTATTAGCTAATCAATAATTACCTATTGAGATTACCATCATTAATAATTTGTTACAATACAGAAGGGGACAGAGACACTGGAGTGCAGGTAATATAGTTTATTGAACAACCAGGAGCGAATACGGACTGCAGGTAAGTGAAGGCAGATATGACAGGTGGCAGATATGAATACTGGAGTGATACTTGTCTTTTCTCTTGCAGATATCGCAGGCTGGAGCTGAGGAGACACTGAGGAACTCACACGAAGGAGACTTGGGAACACGCTGGAGACAGGTAAGTATCTTGGAAGGAGTCCTTGAGGTAAGCATACAGGTAAGACCATGTGCAAACGAGACCGGACAGTGACTGTGTGAGTGCGTGTGCCTTTTGTGCTGCTGTTGATGACCGTGCTGATGGGATGCAGGTGTGCGTGATTAGAACTCGGGACGTGCGCTGTGGTTGGGTGATGGTAGAGCCTGGCGTGTCTGTGACACTATTAACTAACGGACAAATTGTAAAGAACATTATCGTGTGTCTGAGACGTAATCAGTCATCATTTTTACTCTAATTACTCAAGTCAATCAAAATTAGGACTTAGGAAACATCTTTTTCACTTTAAAATAATAGTCCAGATCACTAGTAGTTCTTGAAGAATGACTAGGTACTTGAGTAATTAGTGATGCATTTTATGACCACGTTGAGAGTAAAAAAGGACAATCTTTAAGAGCTACTAGTGAACTGGACCATTATTTTAAAGTGAAAAAGATGTTTCCTAAGTCATAATTTTGATATTACTTACTGATTAGTTAAGCTTGTTTCTATATTAGTTAATAGTAGTAGCCGAAGTGTTAATGTAGTACTATTACTATTACTCATTAGTCCTGCATTACTTCCTGCATAGTTACTGTAAGACTTGATTTTCCTGCTAAGACAAAAACTGAGAACAAGCAGCCTGCAACAAAGCAAAAAAGCTCATCTGGAGAGAAGATCTCACAGAGATAGCAGTCTCTGTGTCCTCACATGTCTTCAGGATGCAACCACCCCCCACCTCCATAATACCAGTCACTGGTATTATGAAGAAGATTGAAAACTAAGGGGAATTCTGTCCTCTTTTTGGGTGGTGTTGTGAAAACCCACTCCTCTCCCCCCAAAACAGGTGTTGGTGTAATAAAAATGTACAATTGTAACGTAGTTTGTTGTTATGGGAAGAAGGAGGCGGGAACCGGCAAACGTTCAACATAACTTTAATATATAAAATAAACAAACAACAAAACGAAAGTAAATGCCAGCAGACCCTCACGGACGTCTGCCAGCCACCACACAAACATAAAACATAAAGTCCAGGCCTGGTCCTCTCTCGTCCTTCACTGTCATCGCTCCTCCTTTTATGCTTCCGGAGCTCCTCCGTGAGAGACTCGAGACCGGTGCGACTCGCAGCTGAAGCTCGTTATCACTCACGTCACCGGCCTCGCGCTGTTCCCTCACGGCTCTCGCCCGCCCTGCTCGCCACATACCCCCATCGCCCCTCGCCCCTCGGGTACTCCCGAGACTGCGCTCTACTCCCCCCCCGGGGCCTGTCTCGGCGTCCGCAGCACCTGGGGGTAAGGACAGACGAGGCGAGAGAAAAGGAGATGGAAGCATAGGGAGCGACAGTTCCCGGACACACTGCCGCTCGGTCCTCAGCCAGCCGAGAGGCTCTTCCTCGCGGTGCCATGCGATGGTACTGGACGCTCGGTGGATGGTTCCCCTTTTACAAACACTTCTTCTTTCGTGTAATGAAAATTGTATTAAATATTATTGATTAATGTTGTTCTGAGTATAGAGACATGAATACTTATGACTGGACTTTTTTTTTTTGTATTACTTAATGTTTTACTGATCAAAAAACCATCCAGTCATGAAGAGACAATGATTAAACGCAGGTCGATAAGGGCAGGACATCATAGTCATTACTCAACAATGCAATAAAGAGAGAGTTCATGTTATCACTTTACAGTTTTACATTGAGCGAAAAAGATTGGGACACTTTAACAAACTTTGCATTCGATTTGATCCACCCTTTCCCGAGATTTGCACATTGATTTGATTCTTCCATGCCAGGCTCTTTTAACTTGCCTTCAACGTTGGATTTTTAGCCGGCCACTAGATGGCTGCCTCATGCATATGTGCAAAGAGAAATTTTCATGAAGTGGGTGAAAAATGATTTCTTATACTATATAAAAAAGTGAAAGTGACATGTGAAGGTCAAGAATGGTAACCCATACTCGGAATTTGTCCTCTGCATTTAACCCATCCAGTTTGTGCACACACACTGCAAACGGTGGGCACACACACCTGAAGCAATGGGCAGCCATTTTTGCTGTGGCACCCAGGGAGCGATTGGGGGTTAGCTGTCTTGCTCGAGGGTACCTCAGTCATTTCCTGCTGGTATTGAGAATCGAACCCCCAACCTTCAGGTTACCAGTCTGACTTTTTAACCATTAGTTACAGGTCCCGGCCATGGGACACATAAACCTGAATTATCAGGGGAAACAAAAAGACAAGCAAGTTTCGTTCCTCGTCTCCTCGTGGTACAATTAGAGAATTGAGATGTCCTTCAAGATGGCCGAGTTCGATCGGTGAGTGTGTGTGAGAATGTGTGTACTGATACAGATATCTTTGTAAGGACCTGTTTGAGTTTAGACCATTGGAGTGAGGACCAAGAGAGTAAATTGAGGACATTTTGGCTGGTCCTCACTTTCTGAGAGTCCTTTAAAGGCCTGTTTGAGGGTGAAGACTTGGTTTTAGGGATAAGGTTATAATTAGATTAAGGGTTGGTTAGGGTAAGGGTTCAGATTAAGCACTTAGTTGTGATGGGTAAAAAACTAGAGATTGCATTGTGTCAATGAATGTCCTCACAGAGATAGATATACAAGTGTGTGTGTGGACTCGTGTTTGGTTATGAGTCTTTAGTTTTATAAAAGTAATCCACTACAGATGACTATCTGCTTCTCTAAACTGAGTAGTTTTTGTCTTCATATGCTGCTATTTAGCTGCCAGGAATTGTGTTTACAGCAGGTGTCATACATTATGTTTTTTTATTACTATTTTGAATGTTTTATTTTTATATTTTCTTTTGTTGTGTTTTTGTCATTTATTTTTTTAATGCTAATTATATGATTTTTTTATTAATTTTCAGTTTTTAGTTATTTTAGTGCATTAAATTCAGTGTTGCCTTGGCAACTACATTAAATACTTTGATATTGCTCAAAATAAATATGAATAATTATTCATAACTAGTTATAATTAATTATAAATATTTGGCTCAGTTAATAAAATTACCTTAATGTGATCAAATTAATATTACAATCAATTAACCTGTTTGGCCAGCGAACACTCAGTATCGATCGTCTATCAACTTTTCAATGCAAAAAATAACGCTGTCTTAGTACGTAGCTATGATCGAATCGTTATCAGGGACATTGGGTTTATAAGCAGATCAGAATCAACTCACAAGAGTGTGTACACAAGTTTTATTTAACTAAATCACGAACACATAACTTAACTAACAAACACATACATACACAAGACACGTACGTGGGTAAAATGATAAATGATAGAGTGAAATGAATTTGAACCGTATCATAATGGGAATGAAGCAATGAAAGGGTAAAAAATAACAAGCTGGAAAAGGACCATCAGTTTTCTCAGTAATAAAGCCCCATTTGCTAACAAAGGGTTCACAAATTAATACTAAATCGCTGTTTAGTGTTCAAATGTACGATACTTGCAAAATGCCCTTAGGTTGAGGAGCATCGGATCTGCAGACTGAGGAGAAATCCTTGATGATTCGGTCCGAAGTTGTAATCAATATCTTCTGCATTGGTTGAAGAAATATGAAACAACTTAAGCTGTTAATTTGACTCTTGTAGTAGGAAAGAGTTCTTTCACTCTTCTAGATGAGCACATGGCTGGGGTGCAGGTTTAGGACTACAGGCCTTTCAGGCCCACAGGCCTTGGTCTAAAGAGGCCTGCAGCAAAAGGGGTCTCTTCAGTCCATCCAAAGAAGCAAGAGAGAGAGGTGGAGTTGTGCAGGTCTGGGAGGAGCCTCACCTCCAATGAGCACAGTGGAATTTCTGTAGCTGGAACGTCTCGGTTACAAAGGTAACCCTCGTTCCCTGAAGGAGGGAACAGAGACGTACGTCAGACAGACTGACAAATAGGAATCTCGCCAGAGAGGCCAATCTACTTAGAGTGTAAGTAAACGAGCCAATGCACATTGGCATGCAATCATATGCAGCAGCTGCTCTCCTTGCAGTGCGGGTATTTAATGAGCAGCAGGTGCGTTGCATCTTCAGGTTTTCGCTGAGGAGCCGAACAGATTAGGCGGCAGCATCAGTGGTGTACAGCAACTGTGGCGACGGGACGTGCGTCTCCTTTCACTCTTTCAGGGAACATGGATTTTACACACTGACTTTACACAGGGTTTGTGCAAGTAGGCTCACTGGGGGAAATGCATATTTGCGAAGGCCCCGGGGCCAGCTGTATGCCAGTGCATCTGACAGGGAGTAAAACAATTGGCAGTGAGAGGTTTCTGGCGAGGCAAACAGGCCTACCTGAGCCTCTCTGAACTCTCTCCAAATCAGCTGGAGGTGGAGTCACCACCTGGGGGTGGAGTCGCCACTCTCCCAGCAGCGCAGCTCATGAGAGCTCATCGGCCACACAGTTGAGCACACCAGGAACATGAATGGCGCGAAGCGGCAACTCGAGGCAGTTGATGTGCCAATGCAGTTGGGGGCAGAAACAAAATGAAACACAAGATTTACTACCCGGCCCTTCTCCGGGAGAAGGAGTGGTGCAGTCACCATCCCCTGCAGTCACATCCATTTCTCTGGGTCGCCCGTCCAAGGGCCTCTTGCTCTTGGCAGGGGCCGCTTGCGACTGGCTCCATGGATGGAGGCTGCTGCTGCGGCGCAGGTGCGGGGACAGCCGCAGGGGGGGGGGGGCGCCCTCAACAATGAGCAGGCTGAGGTGCTGCCAGTGGCGGATGGGTGGATGCAGCAGCTGACCGCCGCAGCAGTATGTGGCTGATGGCCTCAGACTGCTTCTGTACAGCCGAGAACTGCTGGGCAAAGACCGCGTTGCCGAAAAGGCCGGTCTGGGACGTGGGCGAATTAAGAAACTTGACCTTGTCGGTATCCCTCATGTCGGCCAGACACAGCCAGAGATGGCGTTCCTGGACCACCAAAGTGGACATGCATGTAACCTTCATCGCACGAAGCGCGAGGTCCGTCGCGGCACTAAGTTCTTGAAGAACTTGAGGATCGTGACCACCCTCGTGCAGATCTTTCAGTGCCTTGGCCTGATGGACCTGCAACAGCGCCATAGCGTGTAAGGCAGAAGCAGCTTCCCGCAGGCCTGGTAAGCCTTGCCGGTAAGATCCGACGAGTGCTTACAGGCCCAGGAAAGGAGAGACAGCTCCTCCCGCCAGGTGGAGTTAGGGCACAGTTGCATGCATAGCAACGGCCCATTCCACACGGGCAATGTGTGTATAATCCTTCCCCGCATCGCCATCAAGGGTGGTGAGGGATGGGGACCCACCGGAACGGTTTCGTGCAGTAAAAGGTGCCGTCCACCTCCCAGTGAGTTCTTCATGCACCTCCGGGAAGAAAAAAAAATCTGGCTCACCCTCCGATGAAGCTATCAACATCATCGGGGGAAGCTCCGAAGGATACGGATGGTGCACACCTTTGAGATGGCCAGCTCTACTGGCTGCGGAGTGCAGGAGGAGTGAAGGTTCCCAGGGGGTTGGTTTCCCGAAGGAAGCGCACTCACTGTAATCCTCAGATCACCAGTGCTGCTACCCACAGCAACCCTCTGAGGAGGATTGGAACGAGGCAGCGGCACTGGGACTTGGGACCTTTGCAGGATCGATCGCAACTCCAAGATAGTCATCTTCCCACAATGGGTAGATGACTCATCCACGAACGCTGCCTCAGCATGCTTTAAGCCCAGACACGTGATGCAGCGACTGTGACCATCCCTTGGTGCCAGGTAACGACCGCATCCAGAAACACACAAGTAGAATATCATTTTTAAAAAGACGCAAGCTCTACTTGTGTAAGCTCTTTCAGGGACTTACTCTTTTAAAAGTGCTGAAGCACGCAAGGGAACAGCTGCGGCAACACAGACAGGGATTGTGTGCAGCCTGTCGTGTGCACTCTGTCCGACGTATGTCGAACGTGACCAACTGAATGGGAACTTCCTTTGTGGGGGAGTTCATGAGCCTTGTGTTTCTAGCAGGGCGTTTGCCTAGGTAACTGACTGGGTTGTTGAAGAAGAAACTATTAAAGATTCTTGTCATCCTAATATGTTGCATAGGTATCACCATCTCATATACACAAGCATTTAAATCTTCACGATACGAACCCATAGACACTAAACATGGCATAATTGAAGTTACATTTAATGTATCCTAAAACATGTGAATACAATACTGAATACGATACAACAAACAGTAATAATAAAAACCATTTCCTATGGATATGCATGTTCGTTTATAGAACAGCCTGTCTATAAATTAATGCAGGAAAGTCTGTTCTGAGGTTTTCCTATGTGTCTCTTTGTCACATACTTCGGCGCAATAAAACTAAGCCTTTATCTGATGGGCCATGGTAACTGAGGTCCTTGCTCAGTCTGGTCCGAGGGGGATGGCAGCTTACAGAGTGCCAGAGTAAATTTTAGAGATTATTTGTTAAATGTGACAAATAATTGTGTCTGATTTGTCTCAGTCATTACAATATTGTTAGTAATATTTCAACTGGACTGAAGCAGATTTACTTGATTGTCCAGACATCATTTATTAGAAAAATCATGAGTATCAAATAAGATCATCAGGCTTTTGAGGAAGGTTTATTTGTTCATCTCTCAATTATCATTGTATTGCATTGCATTATACGTTTTAAAACTACAGAGCTTTGATCATAAATCTAAGCATTTAAATATCATCCTACTAAGACATATTATTGGCAGATATTAATATTTAAATGCATTTTATGTCAATATCTGCTGAGACTTCATTGTCCATATAAATATCAGCATCTGCACCAAATTGCATATTTTTGCTCAGTTTATGCCTCTGAATAAATTCAGCTGTTTTTTTCCCCCATATTTTCACTATATCAGACTATATGAGCCATAAAAGCCTGATGTTTCAAATATGATACTCAACAACAACAAAAACACATATGCAAACTTTTTTTCTTTCATATTTTGTCTAAATGTTTGATAAATGCTTTCATTTAAAAAAAATTCTATGACGTAACTGTAGTTGTGTGTGTGTTTCAGGACTTGTACAGCAAGTCGTGCGAGTGTGTGTGCGTCATATTTGCGTCTGTGCCGCAGTTCTACAAAGAGTTTTACAACGAGAGCAGCGTCAACAACAACGGACTGGAGTGTCTTCGCTTCCTGAACGAGATCATTTCAGACTTTGATGAGGTGGATGTCCATCTGATGTCTGTTTATCTGTTTATCTTTTCAACCCACCTGTCTCATAATCTGTTTTTCTCTCACAGCTCCTTAACAAGCCAAAATTCAGTGCCGTTGAGAAGATCAAGACCATCGGCAGCACCTACATGGCGGCTGCTGGACTGACCAATCCTGCGAAAACAGATGAGCAACTAGTAAGCTGCGAGCGTATACGTGCATGTGTTTTAAAGGGCATGTTCTGAATATGTAAATATGTGGCCAGATGTGAGTTTTCATCAGTTTTTTTGTCCATCTACAGGCCTGCGACAGGTCATACAGTCACATCCGCTGCATGCTGGACTTCGCCATCGCTCTCATGGGCAGACTGGAAAACATCAACATGCACTCATTCAACAGCTTCAAACTGAGGATCGGTAACAATATCACATGATCCTTCAGAAATCATTCTAATATGCTGATTTGCTGCTATATTAGAATGAATCCTAATTATTACAAACTTGTTCTAAATGTGAGTCACAGATTGGTGTTGTGTTTTGTTCAGGGATCAACCACGGCCCCGTGATCGCAGGCGTCATCGGCGCTCACAAACCGCAGTATGACATCTGGGGAAACACGGTTAATGTGGCCAGCAGGATGGACAGCACTGGAGTCCTGGACAAAATACAGGTGTCAGAATATCAACATAAATCTGTCTGTGTTGTAGTTTAACCCTTGAATGCCAATCATTATTACCTTTTCAGGCCTTTAGCGACCCAATACGAATGGATCTCTATAAAGTAAATAAAATAAAGCATATTTCGTTACCTTTTGGAACTCGAAGGGCTCAAATTGAGCAGTTTTTCCTCGTCTGTCCTCGTCAGAGCTCATTTCCCAGAACATTTAGCATCTGGCTTATATTTGTGATCTCAACCATATTCTCAAAACTATTATTTTTTAACATCTTCAAAATCAATGTTCTGATCGTTGACAGCTTCTTCACCAGATCCACCATAACACTAATATTTGATTGCGATAAGATCCTTGCTCTGCAGTAAATCGCTGAGCCATCACGTCATCATTGTGTATCAGACACTGCCACCTAGAGGAATAAAGGTGAATTGAGTCATTAGCGATTCAATTATTGTTGTGCAGAAAAAAATATAGCCTATTTACACCATTACATTCCTCAGGTCACTAGTGACCTTATACAGTTTTTACAAAAAAATAAATAAATAATAAATTAGAAAACAGCCATTCTTTTATAATAAAAATTTTTTTCTTGCTTTTTTATAAAATACAAAAATATGATAGCATTGTAATACTTACCTGACGTCATAAACATGACTTCCCAAAATCATGTTTGTTTGTTGTCTTCTCAGGTGACGGAGGAAACAGCACAGGTGGCTCAAATGCTGGGCTATACGATCACTCAGAGAGGAGTGGTCAACGTTAAGGGCAAAGGTCAACTTACCACGTACTTCATCGACACAGAGCAAACGCTGAAGTCCTGATAACACTGACCACTGCAACCGAACGCTTGAAACATGAATCTGACTTACAACAGATTGAGTCGAAATGGCCCTACATTAACTGATTAGCACTTAGATTTAACTTAAGTACTTTTAGAAATGAAGTAATAGTAAAGTTAACCATTTTGTTGTTCTTTTTTGAGTTTTTCTTTTTGAAGCTTACCATAATGGTAAATTCTATAAATTTCCAAGGTTTTGAGGTTAGTTTTATACTGAATACATGTATTTTCTTTCACTTATGCACTTATTTATTAATGTTTGTTATTATGTATTTAAACTTTTGTATGTTTAATTAATGTGAAAAGTGTATGTAAAAAATGTTTAAATTTTAACTAGAAAATGGCTGCCTTTTTTAATTATTTAATTATTTTTATTTTTGTAAATTAATAAGGGGTAACTGTATAGAAGCCCATTTCAGCCACGTAAGAAAAAAAATGCTTAGGTAAATCTTTATTACATTAAAAGTCAAAATTATGACACACTAAGTCGTAATTACGTCATCATAATGATAACTACGACTTTTCATCTAATAAATAGGACTAATTTCGACTTTTTATGTCATTATGATTGTTTGTTTGTTTTCTTAAAATGGCGGAAATGGGCTTTCATCGAATTTACAATTCGTTATGATTCATTCAAATTATATTTCAGTGTTTCTGAACGCAAAAACCTTCATGAAATATAATTTTCCCTCTTACCTCATCTCTTATATATGTATATAATATCATCTCACATACTCCTGTCTTGAAAGAACAGAGGCATGGTTTGAGATCAGTGTATTTACCGTTGAATTCTCGGAAGATGAAGAACATATCCGTCAAAAGGAAAAAGTAATTTCTTAAGCAAATCACGAACCGCAACAGTGGAATTTCCCTCAGAACATAAGCCCCGCCCATCCGCCGTTATGAGCGTTCGCTGGCTGCCCAAACTTTTCTTCAATCTGATTGGTCCACTCAGCCGTCCGTCATCTCGCTTCCTGCTTGGTGAAAGTGAGGCATTATTGTGTTTTCGGAGCGATAAAGTGTCGCACTTTAAATCGAGGTGATGACTTTGTCGGTAAGTTAGCGTTTATTGTCCAATTTTAATATATATAAAATCAAAACGATGTTTTAACCGAGTACAAATCAAATTAAACAGGTTTGATTAAGGAGGAAATGTTTTTGGTTTACTTTGCACGTCGTTTTTCCAGTACAAAATAACGCTTATTCGACTCAAACTTTGTTTTTAACGGTCAACTGCTATTATTTTATTCAGTTTGTCAAATGAAACGTGTTTTCTCCTCTCTAATGGAATAGATTTAAATGTTATTACTTGCTGTACGTGTTTCGTGCACGCGCAGGTCCGGAGGTGTTCACATCACCATGTCCGGCGACGCGCATCACGGTAGGAGGCGACGACACCCCAAAATGTACATGTTCGCGTCCGACTATAAGGTGCAGGACCACCTGGAAGGTACCATTCGCCTGCAGAGGGGGCAGCTTTGTCTGGAGCAGGAGGGAGGAGGACACAGGGCTGGGAGAGGAGACTACCTGTGGGTGAAGGTAAGAGAACTGTTTCCGCCACAGAATAAAAAAAAAATGTTTTTCTTTATTCCATGGCAGAAATAAGCTTCCGTAGAGAAGTGACCACATACACACTGTTTATCTGCCATCTGAACATCAGTCTGTGGTGTTCTTTGGTGTCACGTGTTTGTGTTGTCATAGATCAGCACAGTTGTTTTTGTATGCAGTATGAAGTTCTTAAAGTGACATGACGTTTGTACAGGTGATCGATAATGGATCCGTGGTGAAGGTGGACCGGCAGGTGCTCAGTGAAGTCCCCGCGGATCTGGCTGGTCTGCTGGAGCCCGTCCCTGACCTGGACGTCCGTGTCAAGCTGCTGTCCCGGCCGCAGGTCCTGCAGAGGTTTGCTGCTCTAGCGCTGGGCTCAGAGGTGCGGGTCTTGTGGAACCGCAGCCAATCAGAGCTCGCTGAGGCGGAGCTTCGTTTCCGCGGCCCCTTGACCAGAGGAAGCTCTGCTGTTTATTTCGGGGTTCAGCTGAAGGCGAGTCTTGAGTGTCACAAGTGAACAATACATGGCAAAAAAAACAACAATAAACATACACATTTACTTGAGAAGCAAAATTGTGATGTAATAAGACTAGAATATATTAGTATAATATAAATATAATATATGCGTTTATTCATCTCACCCCATTGGCAATTTTTTATTTTTTTTCTTCCTTGTTTTAAGCAAAAATGTAGTGTAAAGTTCAATTTATAAATAAATGAATGTAATGTGATGGAAAAAATAATTAATAATAATGTATAATGATGGTAATTCTTATAGTGATACTTATTGTTATTAATAATGATAATAATAATAATAATAATATATTTAAAAATAAATACATTTAGTGTAGTTTGAAAAAAGCAAAGAATAAACATTTTGTATATGTATATATATAAATATATAAAATTAAATTTATAAAATATAATATATATGTGTGTGTGTATATAATGAAAAATTCATTATATTAATAAGATGCTTTATAACAATATGAAACATGCTTTATAACAAATCTAATAATAATGTATAATAATATTTTTTAAATTATAATATTTATAATGATACCTGTTGTTGTTATTATTAATAATAATAGTAATAATAATATATTTAATAATACATTTATTTAGTGTAGTTCATTGAAAACAAGCAAAAAAAGAATTATAATAAAATATTTATTTATATTTTTATTAAATATAATATTTAGAATATATAATGTATATTATATATAAATTAAATATGTATATTTATATAACGATTCATATTAAAATTCATATTGTTCATAACAATTATTACATTTTTAAAATTAAATTAAATTTAATTATACATAAATAATTGTGTATATAATGAATTATACAGATATGTGCTAAAAATATTAAATATATTTGACATCTTCTCAAATAAAATATTTTTTATAAAATGTATTTATACATATTTTTATTTTTATTATATGAAAATTAAAATTAGAATGTGTGTGTATATATATATATACATATATATATTACGCTTGATAAAAAAATCAAATAATAATGCATAATAATAATGATTAAAAATATAATATTTATAATGATACTTATCATTATTACTAATCATAATAATAGTGATAATAAATGTATTTAGTGTAGTTTATGTTGAAAACAAGAAAAAATGAATTATAATAAAATATTATAAGTGTATTAAATATATTATATAATATAATATATAAATAAAAAATGTATATATGTAATGATTCATATTAAAAATGTGTTTTTCTTTTAATTAAATTGAAGTATACATAAATAATTGTGTATATATAATGAAGATATTATACAGATATGTACTAAAAAAATCTCTTCCTCTAATAAAATATTTTTATTTATAAAACTTAGTAATGAAATATTTATATTTTTATTATATGACAATTAAACTCAGAATGTTATAATGAAATATGCTTTATATAAACACGTATTAAATGCGTTTTTCGTATCTCTCTGTCTGATGGTTGTGTTCTGTGGTTTCTCTCAGGGATGGGCAGCAGGCCGCGGCAAATCTAATGGCAACTATAAAGGGCATCAGTTGTTCACGTGTCCGGACGCCTGCAGCCTCTTCCTCCCGGTCAGCGAGCTCTTGCTCCCTCGATCGTCACGAGGCGGCAGTTCCGGCGACCATGATCGCCATCCGCACCAGTCCAACCAGGCATCAAACAACGGCATCAGTCCGGTGAACATCCTGTCCCGCGCTGCAGAGTCCGCGGTTCTCCACTCTCCGCAGCCGCTCGTTGTCGGACAGAGAGTCTGTTTCACCCAGGACGAGTCTATCCATCGGGGAACCGTGCAGTTCTGCGGGCCCTTGCCTAATCGGGCCTCCTTTGCAGTTTACGTGGGAGTTTTACTGGTGAGTGTTCGTCAAGTTGAATGTAAAGTTCATTGTTAGAAAGGTGTCAATGTTTCTTACTGTGTCGTGTGTGTGTGTGTGTGTTTAGGATCAAGCAGTGGGATCATGGGATGGATATTATAAAGGCACCAAAATGTGCTCCATCCCATCGCCTGAGTTTGGGGCTTTACTTCCTCTTTCCAAAGTAACCCCAGGTAACATGACAGGAATAAATTACATTTTCACTGTATATTCACATAGAAAACAGCTGTTTTAAATAATAATATTTCACAGTTTTTACTGTATTTTTGATCTTGGTGAGCAGAAGAGAGAGTCAATTTTGGGCGAATTATTCCTGTTAAAACCAAAGGCTAGAATATCTGATATATATTTTTTATGTTTTTTGTTTCACAGAAAGTAGATCCGAACGGTCTCCTCTGGCAGTAACCAATCCCAAACCGCTTCCTAAACTGCCCAATAAAACCGCCCTTCAGCCACCATCGCCCACCTACAGCAGAGAGCCCGCGCAGACCGCGACGCCCTCAGACCGACCCCTCATCCAAGCGGCCATGCTTGTGACGGCGAAAAAAGCCCTCCAGCCTCCGTCCTCCTCCGTCCCTAAAGCCGCTCTGAAAGCTCCTCCGCTCACCACGCCCAGACTTGCTCTGCAACCTCCTGCCGTCCCGCCCACCAAACCCCATGCCCCGCCCACGTCCCCAGCCACTGACCACTCGCGCTCTTCAAACGGATTCCACAACCTCCCCTCTCCACCAATCGCAGAGCAGAAGGCGGAGTTTGGCAGGTGGTTAGAGGTGGGGTCCATGGTGGAAGTCAATGACCCGCCCCTTTTCGGAGTGATTCGCTGGATTGGACAGATCGGCTGCGTCTCGGAGCCGGTCGCTGGAATTGAGCTGGTACACAAACAACTAATTTAATTTAACAAAAAAGAAATATACCAATAATAATAATTTAATAGTATGCAATATAAATAAGATCTATTATTAATAATACATACATTTAATGTGGTTTTGTTTTCCAGGATCAGGAGTTGTCCGCCGCCACGGATGGCAGTTACCTCGGTGAGCGTCACTTCCGCTGTCCTGCTAACAAAGGGCTGTTCGTCAAACTGAGGAACTGCAGACGCGACTCCAGGTTTCCTGAGCCTGAACTGCCCATTAATCAGGTCGATCGCTGCAACTCTATAGGTGCGTTCATGTTCGTGGAGCGGATCTGATTTATATAGCGCTCAACACGATGGAAACCACTTTAAAATATATGTTATTGTATATATTATTATTATTATGCAATAATATAGAAGGCATAATATATGTGACCCTGGACCACAAAAGCAGTCATAAGTCACACGGGTAATATCCAAAAATCAGTAGGATATTAAGTGAAGATCATGTTCCATGAAGATATGTTGTAAATTTTCTACCGTAAATATATCAAAAATGTATTTTTGTGAGTGGATATGCATTGCTAAGGACTTTAAAAGCGATTTTCTCAATATTTAGATTTTTTTTTTTTTTTTTGACCCTCAGATTTCAGATTTTCAAATAGTTGATCAAATCTTGATCAAATATTGTCCTATCCTAACAAACCACACATCAATGGAAAGATTATTTATTCATACTTCAGATGAGGTATAAATCTCAGTTTCAATAAACTGACTGGTTTTGTGGTGTAGGGTCACATATATATATATATATACTATAAAGCATTAGAATGCATAAAATTACAAAAATATATAATATTTCATATTATTGCTACAAAACAAATATTGCAGGAATAATGTTTTAAATTCTTAAAAATTGCAAAACATATAATAATGCATATTATTACATTTATCAGTTTAACAGATGCTTTTATCCAAAGCGACTTAGAAAAATATATTGCAGCAATAATTCTTTAAGGTCCTCATTAAGCAATTTAATACAATTTTTAAAAAGCCTTAATATTTATGCATAATGCATAATTCCAAAATATTTAATATTGCGTATTATTACTGCAAAAAATATTGCAACAGTGTCTTAAATTCCTTAATGTCCTCATTTAGCTGTTTAATTAAAAGAAAAGTATGCCTTAATATAATTACACATAATGCATAATAATAGATAAAATGGCTAAATATATAATAATGCATATTACATTCAAAAAGCGACTTCCAAAAACATATTACAGCAATAATGTCTTCAATTCTGTAAAGTCTTCATTTATCAATTGAATTTAATAAAGCGATAATAGTTATGCGTAATAATAATGCATATATTTGCTAAACATATAATAATGCATATTATTATATTTATTTATTTGACATTGCTTTTATTCAAAGCGACCTTCAAAAAATGATTGCCGCAATAATTCTTCTTTTAAGTCCTCGTTGAGCAATTTAATTTAAAACATGCTTTAATATTTATGCATAATCCATAATAATGCATACAAATTTCAAAAATATTATAATATTCTGTATTACAAAAAATATTACAGCAATTATGTCTTAAATTATGCAATGTCCTAATTTAACAATGTAAGGAAATTATGCCTTAATATATTTATAAAAATGCATAAATATATAATGCTTATTATTACATTTATTCATTTAGCAGATGCTTTTATTTAAAACGACTTACAAAAATATTACAGCAGCAATGTCTTAAATTCTGTAATGCCCTGCAATTTAAGGAAATCATGTCTTAATATATTTATAAATAATGCATAATAATACATAAAATGGCAAAATATATAATAATACACATTATTACATTTACATTTATTCATTTAGCAGACACTTTTATCCAAAGCAACTTGCAGCAGCATTTTTGCAAGGTCTTCATTTGGCAATTTAATCAAAAGAAGATTGTTTTTTTAATATATATGTATTGCACATTGATATCAGTGCAGTTTTGTAGGGTGTGTGTGTGAGCGTGGTCAGACGATCTAACAAACAGTGAGTGTGTGTCTCAGCGTTTGCGAACTGGAGCAGTGAGCGTGTGGAGGAGAACACTCCTCCTGTGTCGGGTCTGGACGCCCGGCTGACCTACGAGGGCTTCAAGAAGGGCATTCAGGGTCACCTGAACTCCTGCTACCTGGACGCGTCTCTCTTCAGGTAGACACACCTCCACTGGCTAAAACATGTAAGCGATTCGGTGTTGAAGCACCACCTTCAAAAACAGCTTGACGGATCATATGGTGCAAAAGGTCCTTATTTAGCAATTTAAATAATACAAATATGTATATTTATGCATAATTCACAGAATTGCGAAACACATAATAATGTTGAAATAGCTGCTAGTTTCAGGTTGTGTGTGTCTAATGCTCTGGTGTGTTCTCAGCATGTTCTCGTGCTGCAGCTCGTTTGATTGGCTCTTGTTCTGGCCCACGGGACCCGCCAACAGTAAAAGCGCTCAGGATCTGCTGCGCTGTGAGATCGTCAATCCTCTACGCAGGTGAGAGTCCTACTGCATATGTGTATTTTAATTTAAAATAAATCTGCCGTCACTTCGGCAGACGGATGAAAAACGTCATTTGCCGACCCCGATCATGAGTGTTTTTGCACAAAACCATCATAAGATGCTGTGAATGTTTGTTTTCTGCAGGTACGGTTACGTGTGCGCCAGTAAAACCATGGCTTTACGCAAACTTCTGAAAGCAGAGACGGCGGATTCTGGATTTACCAATGAGGAGAAAGGTGTGTGTGATAGAGAGCACGAGGAAAAGTCATGAGGCAAACAACAGTTTTGAGATTTTCACTTTGAAATGCATCAGAGCTGATCGTAAATGAGCCGTTTCATCTGATCTTGTGTGTGTGTGTGTGTGGTCATTATCAGTCTCCCGTAAACCTGCTGTTCTCAGATCAAGTTACCTTTATTTATACAGTGCTTTATACAAAACAGATTGTTTCAGAGCAGCTTTACAGTGATAACAGGAGAATGATTCAATGAGATTCAATTGTATATGGGCCATTCTGCAGAACTGGTGCAAACTGCTGTCCCACAACTACAAAACACATTTAAAAAGTATTCAATTTTTAGATGTTTACTAAGATCCTTCTATTATCTGTTGAATCCCACAATAATATTTAAAATATCAGTAAGATTAATTTATATATAAAAAATTATCATTTATTGGGTACTTTCAGTTGGGAGGTGTCTGTCCCGAACCCTAACCCCGAAATTTCAGCTTGTGAAAATGATATTGGAATAATTTTTGATAGTTAAAAAAAAAAAAAAAATTATTTTATATTTTATTTTTAAATCATGAAACAAAAAAGTGTCGCGCATTTTCACATCACTACCGAAACAGTGTGTGTTTTAGTCCATTGGCTGAGACTGATTTTAACACACTTTACATTTCTGATCAGGAAGTATTCCTGTGTCCCTCCCTCTCATATCCTCTCTTTCACAGCAGATAGGTCCATCATTCTGAGTTAAATGTGTTCAAAAGTCTGAAAACCTGTGTGTCACTTTAAGGAACGTCACTACCAAACACCTTTTTCTGTAATTAAGCAAACTTTTTTGAGTGTTATTCCATAAAATTTAGTTTTTATGTGTGTACAACTGTTCAGAAGTGTGCTAGCTAACCATGTGATGATTAGCATCTTTGAGCTAGACTCAAAAGTATCGAAAATTGTCACTACCGAAACAGTCAGTACTGAAACATGTGGTGAAGTTTCAGTAGTGACATCACTGTTTTTTGAGTGTTATTCGATAAAATTTAGTTTTTATGTGTGTACAACTGTTCAGAACTGTGCTAGCTAACCATGCGCTGATTAGCATCTTTGAGCTAGACTCAAAAGTATCGAAAATTGTCACTACCGAAACAGTCAGTACCGAAACATGTGAAGTTTCAGTAGTGACATCACTGTTTTTTGAGTATTATTCGATAACATTTTATTTTTATGTGTGTACAACTGTTCAGAAGTGTGCTAGCTAACCATGCGCTGATTAGCATCATTGAGCTAGTATCTAAAATTGTCACTACCGAAACAGTCACGACTGAAACATGTCATCATTGTTTTGGTAGTGACAAAAGGGAACACAATCATTTATTTGGGGGAAATTAACAACATTTTAGTTCAGTTATGCAAATCATTAGTATTTTAATATGTTTTAGTATGCGAGTTAAAATCCTGTAATGTGATGTGGTCACTACCAACACATTACTGTCACTACCGAAACATGCGATGTTTTGTCAAAAATAAAGTATATTGAATGATCAACTAAGATGTTATGATAGTGTTTGGTTCAATGTTTATTCAAACTAATGAATCTTTAACTTTGAAATCAGTGTGATAAACTTTATGCCTTTTACAAAGAAAGACTGGATTTGATATTTATGAAAACATTTATAAAAATCCGGTCATTTCATCCTGAAGTTCTTTCCATATTTCACCTTCTTATGATTTCATTAATGTCACACAGGCTCTATTGAGTTTTACAGTTTTTTTATATATATATATATAATTTCAAGTAATTATGCTTGTATATTCTGTCACACACACATACAGACATTGACATTTTCATACAGTTTTGGTTATTACAAGTAGGTCCTATTGTTAGTGGCTTCTGAATTTAATACGTGAATTTTGATACATGCCTTGTACATCTTATTTTTTGAGTTCTGTAATATTTTGTTTTCCAGTTCAATCATTTAATAGCTGGTGTGTGTGTGTGTGTGTGTGTGTTCAGATCCCGAGGAATTCCTCAACCAGCTTTTCCTGCTTCTCCGGGTTGAACCACTTCTGAAGATCAGGTGAACATCCACCCATCCGCTTCTCTATTTAAATAATTCCGCCCAAAATAAAGGGGCGGGGCCTGGTTGAGTTAGTGAACTGGCGGTTATGGTAAGGGGCGGGACATTTCCCAAACACCAATCACAACACACTGCTCTGATTGGTCGGCAATCAGAAGGAGGGGCTTCATAGAGACAGGAACTAAACAGAGCGTTACTGACAGACTGGGAAGAGAGGAGCTGCAACAATGGAGAATATGAGGAAAATAATCAACCTGCTCTAGTGGAGCCCAAAAACAACATCAAGAATTTGTAAACGAGCACAATATGTCTCTTTATATCAGTAACACCTGCAGCAGTGATGGTGGATTTATCTGTTAATGTGTGTGTGTTTGCAGGTCTGCGAGTCAGAAGCCGCAGGAGTGTTTCATCTATCAGCTCTTTCCTCCGTCTGTTTCGGCGTCTCCAGCGTCTCCTCTCGTCTCTCCGGTGTCTGTGTGCGTGTCTCCGCCTCTCTCTCCGATCCCGCTGTCGTCTCCGGCCGCGGCGCTCCAGCGTGTGGCGAGTGTTCAGGCGCTGCTGGAGTCCTCCTTCATGCACTCGGGACTCAAGCTCACAGAGGTGACGCACAGGTTTATATCTACACAGATGTTATTGTCATTGTCGTGAGTGAATCTCTGGAGCGTCTCTTGTTTTCCTCAGGCTCCGTCCTGTCTGCCGCTGCTCATGCCCAGATTCGGCAAAGAGTTCAAGATGTTTGACGCCATTCTGCCCTCGCTGACCCTCGACGTCACTGACCTGCTGGACGAGGGTGAGCGCTTCTTCATTCTTTCATTATCACTTGTATTTATGATTATATATATTTTAAAGTTAATAAACTATTTGTATTTCAGTTTCACTTGTTATTCTTTAGTGTTTTATGCCCTTGTATATAATAAAATATTTATATATTTGATATTTTGATATTATATTCATTTTTATGTATTAAAGTATTTTTTATCTGTTTATTTATTTATAATCATTTGTCCTTTTCATTATTCTGTTTGTTGACTTGTTATGAAATATTTTTGTTTATTTTGTTTATTATTTTACTATTCATTTTCATTCTTTGATGTCCCCCCATTATTTATTTTCATTTCAGTTATTTATTTTCTTATAATATTTATTATATTTAATTTATAATTTTATATAAAAATGTTTTTTTATTTCAATTACCCTTTATTTATTTATTCATTGTTATTCTTTAGTATATTATGCATTTATTTTTATAGTACATTTATATAATTATTTTATTTTATTTTATGCCATAAATTATATTTATTTTTGTTATTTATTTAAAAATATTTTTTGTTTTTTTATTCATAATCATTAATACATTATTCTATTCATTGACATTTTAATTTTTTTTACGATTTATTCATTATTTGTTATTAATTTTCATTAATTGATTTTTCGCTATTATTTATTTTTTATTTATTCATTTTCATGATTTATTGTTTATTTTATATTTTATTATATTATCGTTTTATTGTATTTATTTAATGTTTTAATTTCAATTACCTTTATTTCTTCATTGTTATTCTTTAGTATATTATCCGTTTATTTTATAATATATTTATATAATAATATTTTATTTTATTTTATACCATACATTATATTTTTATTTATTTAAAGATATTTTTGTCTATTTATTCATAATCATTTATACATTCGAATTATTCTAGTCATTGACTCATATAAACATTAAAAAAAAGTGTTTATTATTTATTCATTATTTGTTCATTATTATTTTTATTTATTAATTTTCATTATTTATTTATTTAATATTTTATTTAATTTATTATTTTATCGCCATGTATTTTTCATTTAATATTCATATTCAGTTACCTTTTATTTCTTGATTGTTGTTCATTATGTATTTATATTATAATAAATGTATATAAACTGGATAAAAAATGTTATAAATGTTTATTTTAAAATATTTTATTATTTCATTTCTCATCGGATATTTCATTCTTTTATTGTTTATTTAGAATTTTAAAAATATATTAATTATTCATAGATTTTTTTCATTTTTTTCCACATTTTTTTATTCATATACCTGTGTATGTATGTGTGTGTGTGTGTGTGTGTAGCTCTGCGTCAGTGCAGTATCTGTCAGTCGGTGGCGCATTGGGAGTGTCTTCAGTGTTATGAGGATGTTGACATCACACCCGGCCAGTTAAAGCAGTACTGCAGCACCTGTAACACACAGGTAATCACACACACACGTGACGTGACGGCTAGACACTCCCACGCACCGGTCACATGACGCGCCTCTCCGCCTCTGACAGGTTCACACACACAAGAAGCGGCAGACGCACAAGCCGACGCAGGTCAGAGTGCCGCGGGGCTCATGGGAAGGGCCGGTTCACGGGGCCCGGCAGCTCATGGATCTGTTCGCCGTCACCTGCATCGAGACCAGCCACTACGTGAGCTTCGTCAAACACGGCCCCGAACCCACAGACTGGCTCTTCTTTGACAGCATGGCCGACAGAGAGGGTAATGTTTCACTTTAGTTTGGTGATGTTCGTATTCTTTGAAGAACTATTTCCTACTGTTCCTTCACTTGTGTGTGTGTCTGCAGGAGGAGAGAACGGCTTTAACGTGCCGCAGGTGCGAGCGTGTCCCGAGGTGGGCCGTTACCTGAGGCTGTCCGTGGACGAGTTCTCTCGACTCGACGCCGCCTCGCTCCGAGATCCCGTCCGCCGCTTACTGTGTGACGCGTACATGTGTCTGTACCACTGCCCTCAGCTCAGCCTCTACAAATGAGTGTGTGTGAGTGTGTGTGTGTGTGTGTGTGTGTGTGTGAGTGCACGTGAGTGTGTGTGTGTGAGTGCACGTGAGTGTGTGTGTGAGTGCACGTGAGTGTGTGTGTGTGAGTGCACGTGAGTGTGTGTGAGTGTGTGTGTGTGAGTGCACGTGAGTGTGTGTGTGAGTGCACGTGAGTGTGTGTGTGTGAGTGCACGTGAGTGTGTGTGTGAGTGCACGTGAGTGTGTGTGTGTGAGTGCACGTGAGTGTGTGTGTGAGTGCACGTGAGTGTGTGTGTGTGAGTGCACGTGAGTGTGTGTGAGTGTGTGTGTGTGTGTGTGTGAGTGCACGTGAGTGTTTGTGTGAGTGCACGTGAGTGTGTGTTTGTGTGAGTGCACGTGAGTGTGTGTGTGTGTGAGTGCACGTGAGTGTGTGTGTGTGTGTGTGTGTGAGTGCACGTGAGTGTGTGTGTGTGTGTGTGTGAGTGCACGTGAGTGTGTGTGTGTGTGTGTGTGAGTGCACGTGAGTGTGTGTGTGAGTGCACGTGTGAGTGTGTGTGTGTGTGTGTGTGTGTGTGTGTGTGTGAGTGCACGTGAGTGTGTGTGTGAGTGCACGTGAGTGTGTGTGTGAGTGCACGTGAGTGTGTGTGAGTGCACGTGAGTGTGTGTGAGTGCACGTGAGTGTGTGTGTGTGTGTGTGTGTGTGTGTGTGTGTGAGTGCACGTGAGTGTGTGTGTGAGTGCACGTGTGAGTGTGTGTGAGTGTGTGTGTGTGTGTGTGTGTGAGTGCACGTGAGTGTGTGTGAGTGCACGTGAGTGTGTGTGTGAGTGCATGTGAGTGTGTGTGTGTGTGAGAGTGTGTGTGAGTGTGTGTTTGTGTGTGTTTGTGTGTGTGAGTGCACGTGAGTGTGTGTGTGTGTGAGTGCATGTGAGTGTGTGTGTGTGAGTGCACGTGAGTGTGTGTGAGTGCATGTGAGTGTGTGTGTGTGTGTGTGTTTCACAAGAGGAAAGCATGAAACTGTAAATAGTTATATTTGAAAATATAGTTTTAACACAACACAATATGTATGTTTACCAATGTAAATGTTTAATTTTATAAAAAGAATCATGAAGTGTATCCCATGTTTTGTTGTTTTATCTTTTCTGATGGAAAAAAAAAACTTATTTAGGGATATTATAATGAAAACAACTTGCAAATAAACAACTTGAATATAATCAAATTATTTTTTTTAATAATTATTATTTGTTTTTGTTTAGTAAAATACAAATAAAAGTAAAAAAAAAATCTAAATATGTATTCAATATATTCAGTTTTGGCATTTAAAAATAAATAATAATAATAATAATAATAATTTTTTTTATTTTTTATAAAACATTAAAAAGTCATGTTTTTATTGGGTGTCCATCGGTGAAATGTGTATAATATACATCGACTATAGATGATGGGCATTAAAATAGATATTAAAAAAAACTATTTATGGACATTATAACTAAACAAACATTAAAAATGATCAGACATTCTCATTTAAAAAAATTCTTCTTATTTGTTTCTTTATTAATAAAATTAAATATTTTTGGTTTAGTAAAATCAGAAATACATAATACAACAACAAAAAAAAAAAAAGTAAAATAAATATTTAAATAATATCTAAATATCTTAATATTTAATCTCAGAGGAAAAAGTATGAAAAATAAAGTTATTAATTTGTACATTTATTTGTGTGTATAATAGTCGATCAGTGCCGTTCGTTCGGGCTGTAGCGTCATCTCTGACGTCATGCGTCGGGGACGGAAGTGCTGCTGTCCGCATGACGTCATCTGCAGGTTCCTGTGAAGAGAGCAGCAGCGCTTCTGATAGTGTATTATTTCATTTTTTATTCATCATATCTGGAGCAATCTGATCTTTTACTGCTCTAGATAAACATCTAGTTATTCTCGCTGCTCGACGAGCTTCTGAAGGTGAGAATCTGACGATCATCAACATTCATGTCAAATAAACAAATATTTCGACAGTACAGCGCTCTCATTGTTCCAATGTAATTCAAACATATATAACTATACTATTCTAAGACGAAACGTCAACATATATATGTTTATGCATATTTATTTTTATCCAAATTTTGCGTTAATCAGTCCATCTTTACGGTATCACATGTAAGTCAAAATACTGTGTGGATCGAGAATATTTGTATTCTGGCCCTTATTTATGAACATTATAATGAAACAAACATAATGTCACTTACAAATCATCATAAAATACTGCTTGTTATTTGATTCTTTATTAATAACAAGCAATATTATTAGTAAATAAAGTAAATATTTAAATAATATCTAAATAGATATTAAATATATTTGGTTTTGCAGTTTAAAGTCTTTAGAAATGATTGAAATAAAAATAATTTGCATAATTGGATGTCTATTGCTGATCTCAGGATGACGTCACCAGGCGGTCAGGGGGGCGGAGCTCTGTCGACGAGAGGCGGAGCCGCGACCAAGAGGATGAAGTGGGCCATAGAGCTGAGCCTGGGCAACAGCAGGTGCTTCAATACTTAACTCTAACACCATAACAACACGTCCATCCGCTACAACCACGGTAACACCAGGGTAACCACATAGCAACGCCCTGGCAACCGTGCTGAGTTTGACACATGCAAACAGAAGATTTCAGGAAACTCTTTGTGTCTGCAGGAATCGCAGTGACAGGCAGAGTAAAGACGGAGATGTCATGTATCCAGTGGGATACTCCGATAAACCCGTCCCGGACACCAGCGTACAGGAAGCCGACCGCAATCTGGTGGAGAAGGTGAGCGTATCATATAATCTTGATGAGAATTGAATATCTATCCATCTTGTCTGTCTGTCATGTTAGCAACATGCTAAATCATGTTAGCAACGTGTTAAAACATGCTTACAATGTGCTGTCATGTTGGAAACATGTTAACAAAGTGCTAAGTCATGCTAGCAATATGTTAGGAATATGTTCATTCATGCTAGAAACAAGCTAAATCATGCTAGCAGTAGTGCCGTCAAAAGCATAGACTTCAGTACCAAGTTGGTAATGAAATTTTAAAAATGTGATGATATCAGCTAGCATTTTAAGCGCTTTTGAGCGGATTCTTATGTCTGTTTACAATGTTTTTAAAGCGTTGATCATTGTAGCCAATGACAGACATATCTGTTGAGTGTGTGAACACAATGGCCAATCAGAGGCCAAACAGCGCTCAAAATGCTGTTACCGTCACATTTTTTAAAGGGGGGGTATCACACACAGTTTCTGCCAAATATCATGTTAATCTTAAGGACCTATAGAGTAGTATAGCATCCTTCATATCGCCGAAACGTCTTTGTCGAACAATGTTAGAATCATGTTAGCAACGTGCCAAGTAACTTGCTAAATTATGTTAGAAACATGCTACCAGTGTGTTAAATCATGTTAGCCATGCGTTACATCATGTTAGCAACCTTAAAACATGTTAGCAGTGAGCTAAATCATGCTAGCAATGTGTTAATTCATGTTAGAAACATGAAAACATACAATGTGCAGTCATGTTAGAAGCATGCTAACAAATTGCAAAGTGCTATCAACATGTTAACAATGTGTTAAATCATGCTATCAATGTGTTAATTTATGTTAAAAACGTGAAAACATGCTAACAATGTGTAAATATATGTTAAAACATGCTAGCAGCATGCTAAATCATGTTAGCAGCTGTTACATCATGCTAGCAACGTTAAAACATGTCAGCAATGTACTAATTCATGTTAGAAACGTGAAAACATGCTAACAATGTGCTAATTCATGCTTGCAACATGTTAAATCATGTTAGCAGTGTGTTAAATCATGTTAAATCATGTTAGCAATGTTAAAAACATGTTAGCAGTGTGTTAATTCATGTTAGAAACATGTTAAAACATGTTAACAATATGTTAAATCGTGGTATAAATGTGTTAATTCATGTTAGAAACATGCAAAAACATGGTAATGGTGTGTTAATTCATGTTAGAAACATGCTTTATCAGTTAGCAATGTGTTACATCATGCTAACAATGTTAAAACATGCTATCAATGTGTTAATTTATGTTAGAAACGTGAAAACATGCTAACAATGTGTAAATATATGTTAAAACATGCTAGCAGCATGTTAAATCATGTTAGCAGCTGTTACATCATGCTAGCAACGTTAAAACATGTCAGCAATGTACTAATTCATGTTAGAAACGTGAAAATATGCTAACAATGTGCTAATTCATGCTTGCAACATGTTAAATCATGTTAGCAGCGTGCTAAATCATGTTAAATCATGTTAGCAATGTTAAAAACATGTTAGCAGTGTGTTAATTCATGTTAGAAACATGTTAAAACATGTTAACAATATGTTAAATCGTGGTATAAATGTGTTAATTCATGTTAGAAACATGCAAAAACATGGTAATGGTGTGTTAATTCATGTTAGAAACATGCTATATCATGTTAGCAATGTGTTACATCATGCTAACAATGTGCTAATTCATGCTTGCAACATGTTAAATCATGTTAGCAGTGTGTTAATTCATGTTAGAAACATGTTAATACATGTTAACAATATGTTAAATCATGTTAGAAACATGCAAAAACATGGTAACGGTGTGTTAATTCATGTTAGAAACATGCTAAATCATGTTAGCAATGTGTTACATCATGCTAACAATGTTAAAACATGCTAACAATGTGCTAATTCATGCTTGCAACATGTTAAATCATGTTAGCAGCGTGCTAAATCATGTTAAATCATGTTAGCAATGTTAAAAACATGTTAGCAGTGTGTTATTTCATGTTAGAAACGTTAAAACATGTTAACAATATGTTAAATCATGCTATAAATGTTAAAACATGCTAGCAATGTGCTAATTCATGTTAGAAACGTGAAAACAAGCAAACAATGTGCTAATTTATGCTAGAAATGTGATAATCATGCTAGCAGCATGTTAAATCATGCTAGCAATTTACTCATTCATTTTAGAAACATGCTTGCAACATGTTAAATAATGCTAGCAACATGTTAAATCATGTTAACCGTTCAGACAAAAGTTTAATCAAAAACAATTAAAAAAAAAAAAAAATTCACATATTTCTATATTTTTATATATAAATAAATGGTGGATAATTAAGAGGTAGATGTTGTCAAGTACCAATAAATCTTCTCAAACTACAAAATATTGTAGAATAAATATTATTGAAACAAAATCTAGTACATTTATTTCATTTTAAACAAATGCAGCGCTGCGTGTGTTGGGTCTGTGTTTGATCACGAGTGTGTTTGTGTGTCTGTAGAGATGCTGGGATGTGGCTCTGGGACCGTTGAAGCAGATTCCCATGAACCTCTTCATCATGTACATGTCTGGAAACACCATCTCCATATTTCCCATCATGATGGTGTGTATGATGGCGTGGAGACCCATCCAGGCGCTCATGTCCATGTCAGCCAGTAAGTAACTGCATCTTTCTACAGTCTTCCTGTCATGATTCATATCCTCTCATGCTCATTCCCGGCGTGTTTGTCTGAAGCGTTCAAGCTGCTGGAGAGCTCGAGTCAGCAGTGGCTGCAGGGTTTGGTGTATCTCATCGGAAACCTGCTTGGCTCCGCCCTCGCCATCTACAAGTGTCAATCAATGGGGCTCCTCCCAACACACTCCTCTGATTGGCTGGCGTTCATAGAGCCGCCTCAGGTACGTGAATAATACATGAGGCTGTGTTCATATTCAAACACATGTGCTTTCTGACTTGTGTCTGTTTTCTCCACAGAGATTGGAGATCATGGGCGGAGGAATGGTCATGTGACACACACACACACTCTCACACACACTCTCACACACACTCTCACACACACTGCGTATTTAACATTAACATTTTTAACCCCACACGCTGATGATTAAGTTATACTTTGTAATTTGTGTTTAACGGAGATCTTTTATGTTTTGATCTGTTCAGTGCTTCAAATTAATAAAGTTTGTTTAATGTTTTGCTGCTTAGACTTGGAAATATGGACAACTTTTTACTTCCGTTTTGACTGTTGAATTTTGCATAAGTGTGAATTATTTGTCATTGATGTTTAGGTTATTATAAAACAAAAAACACATCATATTTCATATTTCACCCTGAATGCAAATGAGGAAACGATAAGAAGGATACTTAAAGTAAGCTTAAAATGAATATATATCTACATAATCAGTGAATTATTCATAATTAATGTATAGGTAAAGGTAAAATCTGAGGCACATGCCACCCCAAATGCAAATGATAAAACATGCAGTTTTTTCATATTAAAATTAAATTTTAGCTTAAAAGAAGGCTATATAAATATAGCTGCAAGCAGCAATTTTTGGGGTTCAGGCGCTTTAAGGCCTTTAGCAAGCCTGTAACCATCTAGATTATAGATGGAAAAGACCATTTGCATGCAATTTACTATAGGAAATAAATGTTTTTTTTAAACAATTATAGCGCCACCTATGGTCCGATCAACGTAAAAGTTGGCATGCTTGTTTAGAATCATATGCTGCATGCGCTCACTTAATTTTGTGATGTTTTGAGTTTTCGTTTAGGATTTATAGATTTGAGTATATTTTGCCACGGCCATTTTCTAAATCACGCTGTTATTGCTGTCCAAAGGGTAAAGTTTAATATATTTTAATTATTATTGACCTAGAGAGTCCAGAGAATTGTACTGTAGTGGTTTTATTGAGGTTGAGCGAAAAACCTAGTTCGCGAAAGTTGGTTTTTAAAATAATCTCCTATATTTAATGATTGATTCGATGGACAGCGGCGGTCCCAGAGGCAAAGTTGTTCAGAATGAGGAGTTCTAGCATACGGTATGAGTGTTGTGGGCGTGTGCGAAAAATTGAGTGATACACAATCCTTTACGCATGTGAAAAGCACGAAGTCAATCCCCTGGTGGCCGATTTCTTTTGAATGTCTCACAGGCCTCTAGGGCCATGAATCAAACAGGCCCAGCGAGCTTCGTTCCGATCAGCCTCCATTAACCTTATCTGACAGCCGCTCGAACCTCATTGGCTGACGGCCGCCATGTTTTTCCGAGATGCGCAAATGTCCTTGAAGACCATCACACTTGGACAAAGACACTGCATGCCAGTTCTCAAGTCAGTCGGACTGACTGTTGTGTAGCTATAGCCGTTTTTATGTTCATTTCATTTTATAGCGCCACCAAGTGGACAGTCTCCATGTCCACAGGCCGAGCGCTGAGTTTCGTGAAATTATCTCATTCCGTTCACAAGTTATAGCCGCTTTAGTAAAAGTGGCCACGCCCACTTTGAACGTTTTGGTGTCCTGTCGCAGACGTAAATAAAAATTTCGACTTTGTTTTTGACAATTATTGATAATCAGACATTTTTCTGCACTGGTTTGGTTCCGATCAGGCAAAAAACCGAAGACTAGTTCACAAAAGTAGTTTTTTTCAAATAATCTCCAATATTTAACGATCGATTTGATTGACAGCGGCGGTCCTAGAAGCAAAAGTTGTTCAGAATGAGGGGATCTATCTTACGGTATGAATATTGTGTGCATGCGTGAAAAAATGGTGTGCTATACAAACATTTACATGCCTGAAAATGTGATGGCGCCCCCTGGTGGCCAATTTCTTTTGAATGTCTCACAGGACTCTAGGGTTGCAAGTCAAACAGGCCCAGCGAGCTTCGTTCCGATCAGCCTCCATTAACCTTCTCTGACAGCCACTCGAACCTCATTGGCTGACGGCCGCCATGTTTTTCCGAGATGCGCAAATGTCCTTGAAGACCATCACACTTGGACAAAGACACTGCATGCCAGTTCTCAAGTCAGTCGGACTGACTGTTGTGTAGCTATAGCCGTTTTTATGTTCATTTCATTTTATAGCGCCACCAAGTGGCCAGTCGCCATGTCCACAGGCCGAGCGCTGAGTTTGGTGAAATTATCTCATTCCGTTCACAAGTTATAGCCGCTTTAGTAAAAGTGGCCACGCCCACTTTGAACGTTTTGGTGTCCTGTCGCAGACATAAATAAAAATTTTGACTTTGTTTTTGACAATTATTGATAATCAGACATTTTTCTGCACTGGTTTGGTTCCGATCAGGCAAAAAACCGAAGACTAGTTCACAAAAGTAGTTTTTTCAAATAATCTCCAATATTTAACGATCGATTTGATTGACAGCGGCGGTCCTAGAAGCAAAAGTTGTTCAGAATGAGGGGATCTATGTTACAGTATGAATATTGTGTGCATGCGTGAAAAAATGGTGTGCTATACAAACATTTACATGCCTGAAAATGTGATGGCGCCCCCTGGTGGCCAATTTCTTTTGAATGTCTCACAGGACTCTAGGGTTGCAAGTCAAACAGGCCCAGCGAGCTTCGTTCCGATCAGCCTCCATTAACCTTCTCTGACAGCCACTCGAACCTCATTGGCTGACGGCCGCCATGTTTTTCCGAGATGCGCAAATGTCCTTGAAGACCATCACACTTGGACAAAGACACTGCATGCCAGTTCTCAAGTCAGTCGGACTGACTGTTGTGTAGCTATAGCCGTTTTTATGTTCATTTCATTTTATAGCGCCACCAAGTGGCCAGTCGCCATGTCCACAGGCCGAGCGCTGAGTTTGGTGAAATTATCTCATTCCGTTCACAAGTTATAGCCGCTTTAGTAAAAGTGGCCACGCCCACTTTGAACGTTTTGGTGTCCTGTCGCAGACGTAAATAAAAACTTTGACTTTGTTTTTGACAATTATTGATAATCAGACATTTTTCTGCACTGGTTTGGTTCCGATCAGGCAAAAAACCGAAGACTAGTTCACAAAAGTAGTTTTTTCAAATAATCTCCAATATTTAACGATCGATTTGATTGACAGCGGCGGTCCTAGAAGCAAAAGTTGTTCAGAATGAGGGGATCTATGTTACGGTATGAATATTGTGTGCATGCGTGAAAAAATGGTGTGCTATACAAACATTTACATGCCTGAAAATGTGATGGCGCCCCCTGGTGGCCAATTTCTTTTGAATGTCTCACAGGACTCTAGGGTTGCAAGTCAAACAGGCCCAGCGAGCTTCGTTCCGATCAGCCTCCATTAACCTTCTCTGACAGCCGCTCGAACCTCATTGGCTGACGGCCGCCATGTTTTTCCGAGATGCGCAAATGTCCTTGAAGACCATCACACTTGGACAAAGACACTGCATGCCAGTTCTCAAGTCAGTCGGACTGACTGTTGTGTAGCTATAGCCGTTTTTATGTTCATTTCATTTTATAGCGCCACCAAGTGGCCAGTCTCCATGTCCACAGGCCGAGTGCTGAGTTTCGTGAAATTATCTCATTCCGTTCACAAGTTATAGCCGCTTTAGTAAAAGTGGCCACGCCCACTTTGAACGTTTTGGTGTCCTGTCGCAGACATAAATAAAAATTTTGACTTTGTTTTTGACAATTATTGATAATCAGACATTTTTCTGCACTGGTTTGGTTCCGATCAGGCAAAAAACCGAAGACTAGTTCACAAAAGTAGTTTTTTCAAATAATCTCCAATATTTAACGATCGATTTGATTGACAGCGGCGGTCCTAGAAGCAAAAGTTGTTCAGAATGAGGGGATCTATGTTACGGTATGAATATTGTGTGCATGCGTGAAAAAATGGTGTGCTATACAAACATTTACATGCCTGAAAATGTGATGGCGCCCCCTGGTGGCCAATTTCTTTTGAATGTCTCACAGGACTCTAGGGTTGCAAGTCAAACAGGCCCAGCGAGCTTCGTTCCGATCAGCCTCCATTAACCTTCTCTGACAGCCGCTCGAACCTCATTGGCTGACGGCCGCCATGTTTTTCCGAGATGCGCAAATGTCCTTGAAGACCATCACACTTGGACAAAGACACTGCATGCCAGTTCTCAAGTCAGTCGGACTGACTGTTGTGTAGCTATAGCCGTTTTTATGTTCATTTCATTTTATAGCGCCACCAAGTGGCCAGTCGCCATGTCCACAGGCCGAGCGCTGAGTTTGGTGAAATTATCTCATTCCGTTCACAAGTTATAGCCGCTTTAGTAAAAGTGGCCACGCCCACTTTGAACGTTTTGGTGTCCTGTCGCAGACGTAAATAAAAATTTTGACTTTGTTTTTGACAATTATTGATAATCAGACATTTTTCTGCACTGGTTTGGTTCCGATCAGTCAAAAAACCGAAGACTAGTTCACAAAAGTAGTTTTTTTCAAATAATCTCCAATATTTAACGATCGATTTGATTGACAGCGGCGGTCCTAGAAGCAAAAGTTGTTCAGAATGAGGGGATCTATGTTACGGTATGAATATTGTGTGCATGCGTGAAAAAATGGTGTGCTATACAAACATTTACATGCCTGAAAATGTGATGGCGCCCCCTGGTGGCCAATTTCTTTTGAATGTCTCACAGGACTCTAGGGTTGCAAGTCAAACAGGCCCAGCGAGCTTCGTTCCGATCAGCCTCCATTAACCTTCTCTGACAGCCACTCGAACCTCATTGGCTGACGGCCGCCATGTTTTTCCGAGATGCGCAAATGTCCTTGAAGACCATCACACTTGGACAAAGACACTGCATGCCAGTTCTCAAGTCAGTCGGACTGACTGTTGTGTAGCTATAGCCGTTTTCATGTTCTTTTCATTTTATAGCGCCACCAAGTGGCCAGTCGCCATGTCCACAGGCCGAGTGCTGAGTTTGGTGAAATTATCTCATTCCGTTCACAAGTTATAGCCGCTTTAGTAAAAGTGGCCACGCCCACTTTGAACGTTTTGGTGTCCTGTCGCAGACATAAATAAAAATTTCGACTTTGTTTTTGACAATTATTGATAATCAGACATTTTTCTGCACTGGTTTGGTTCCGATCAGGCAAAAAACCGAAGACTAGTTCACAAAAGTAGTTTTTTTTCAAATAATCTCCAATATTTAACGATCGATTTGATTGACAGTGGCGGTCCTAGAAGCAAAAGTTGTTCAGAATGAGGGGATCTATCTTACGGTATGAATATTGTGTGCATGCGTGAAAAAATGGTGTGCTATACAAACATTTACATGCCTGAAAATGTGATGGCGCCCCCTGGTGGCCAATTTCTTTTGAATGTCTCACAGGACTCTAGGGTTGCAAGTCAAACAGGCCCAGCGAGCTTCGTTCCGATCAGCCTCCATTAACCTTCTCTGACAGCCACTCGAACCTCATTGGCTGACGGCCGCCATGTTTTTCCGAGATGCGCAAATGTCCTTGAAGACCATCACACTTGGACAAAGACACTGCATGCCAGTTCTCAAGTCAGTCGGACTGACTGTTGTGTAGCTATAGCCGTTTTTATGTTCATTTCATTTTATAGCGCCACCAAGTGGCCAGTCGCCATGTCCACAGGCCGAGCGCTGAGTTTGGTGAAATTATCTCATTCCGTTCACAAGTTATAGCCGCTTTAGTAAAAGTGGCCACGCCCACTTTGAACGTTTTGGTGTCCTGTCGCAGACATAAATAAAAATTTTGACTTTGTTTTTGACAATTATTGATAATCAGACATTTTTCTGCACTGGTTTGGTTCCGATCAGGCAAAAAACCGAAGACTAGTTCACAAAAGTAGTTTTTTCAAATAATCTCCAATATTTAACGATCGATTTGATTGACAGCGGCGGTCCTAGAAGCAAAAGTTGTTCAGAATGAGGGGATCTATGTTACGGTATGAATATTGTGTGCATGCGTGAAAAAATGGTGTGCTATACAAACATTTACATGCCTGAAAATGTGATGGCGCCCCCTGGTGGCCAATTTCTTTTGAATGTCTCACAGGACTCTAGGGTTGCAAGTCAAACAGGCCCAGCGAGCTTCGTTCCGATCAGCCTCCATTAACCTTCTCTGACAGCCACTCGAACCTCATTGGCTGACGGCCGCCATGTTTTTCCGAGATGCGCAAATGTCCTTGAAGACCATCACACTTGGACAAAGACACTGCATGCCCGTTCTCAAGTCAATCGGACTGACTGTTGTGTAGCTATAGCCGTTTTCATGTTCTTTTCATTTTATAGCGCCACCAAGTGGACAGTCTCCATGTCCACAGGCCGAGCGCTGAGTTTGGTGAAATTATCTCATTCCGTTCACAAGTTATAGCCGCTTTAGTAAAAGTGGCCACGCCCACTTTGAACGTTTTGGTGTCCTGTCGCAGACGTAAATAAAAACTTTGTTTTTGACAATTATTGATAATCAGACATTTTTATGCACTAGTTTGGTTCTGGCTGACGGCCGCCATGTTTTTTGGGATACGCGAATATCCTCGCAGATGATCACGGCAGCTTGGACAAAGATGCATGCCAAGTCAATCGGACTTAGAGTTGTGTAGTTATAGCCATTTTTATGTTTTTTCCGTGTTATAGCGCCACCAAGTGGCCAGTCGCCGCATCATTTTTCACACAACCAAAGACGAGTTTCCGTTCATTTTAGTAAAAGTGGCCACGCCCACTCCAAACGTTCTGGCGTCCCGTTGCAGACGTGAATCGAAACTTCAACCTTTTTTCCGATAACTATCGACAGTCAGACTCCAGACAATCTTTCTGCACTTGTTTGGTTTTGATTGTGCGAAAAACTTAGGACTAGTTTGCAAAAGTAGTTTTTTCGAAAAAATACCTGAAAATTCCGTACTTTTCGCCACTGTAGCGCCCCCGTCAGGCTGATTGGGGCGAGCCTCAGTGACGTAGATAGGGTGGAAACTATCATCCCTCAAAGTTTTAAGTCTCTACGACTTGCGGTTTGGTCTGCCCGATCGCTTTTAGGGGAGAACGCTGATCTTTGACCCCAAATTCAAATGGAAAAACAATGAGAATTTGATTTTTGCCATAAAAAAAATACCATTATGAAAGTCAAAGTTTAAAAGTCATGCTCACTTTATCTGCTTGTTGCGTGAGGCTTTATTTTTATTTTGTGGTCAGCGTTTCAGTAAGTTTCTCTGGATATTGTCAGAGAAGCATTCATTATTTGTGAATGATTTACTGATGGAGCTTCACAGATGATTGAGGCTGAGCGAAGCGCTATATGAACTCGTTTCACCCGGTGACTGAGAGCTGAACTTGATTTACTGGTTCAGCAGAGACGTTCCTCTGATGTCTGAAAGCTCTCACACTGTCTGACAGGTTTATGTTTGAAACAACAGATTATTCAGATGGTTTATTGATGAGTATCTGACGTCTGTGGAGCAGATCTCTCATCATTTATAAACGCTGGAGTTTCTGTCACAGCTGAATGTTGTAAACGAGGGTCTCCACCCACAGAACAATGAAGAGTCATCCTGACTGACAGGTTTCTCTCTGCTAATGCTACGTTCATGAGTTCAGAAATGAATCTTGTGTAAGAATGGAAACTCTAGTTCTCTCTCAGCCCACAAACATTTTTTTCTGGAGTCAATGAACTTTAAGATAAACAGAGTTGAGTGTCAAGATCATATTTACATCATTCAGAAGTGGCTTTAATGACATTTCCCTTAACAAATTTACTGATTTTGTTGTGAAAGACAAACAAAATGCTTCATGTGAAAATGTGCTACTAAAACAACAGCCTTCATGTTTCACTTCAGAAAAGGTTTTTATGCCAAAAAGGTTCTAATATGAACAGAATTGGTTCAAAGTCAGAGTTGGAAATTGTTTTTTGTTTGTATGCAAATTGTTCACATTTCTAGTAATTGTGCAGTTAATTCTCATATTCTCAATTCTCATCATCAGAAAGTTTGGGAATATTTTTCCTCTCCCCAAATTTGTCACTACCGAAACACAATAATAAATAATTTAATAAGAAGAGTTATATTGACCTATTCAGACTTTGCTATTTTTGTAAAAAGGTTTTCACAGGTAAATCAATTTTAACAATATTTCAAGTGTGAGATTTGTTGTATTTTCAATCCAATCTTTCTTTGTAAAAGGCATAAAGTTTATCACAAAGTTAAAGATTCATTAGTTTGAATAAACATTGAATCAAACACTATCATAACATCTTAGTTGATCATTCAATATACTTTATTTTTGACAAAACATTGCATGTTTCGGTAGTGACAGTAATGTGTTGGTAGTGACCACATCACATTACAGGATTTAACTCGCATACTAAAACATATTAAAATACTAACGATTTGCATAACTACTAAAATGTTGTTAATTTCCCCCAAATAAATGATTGTGTTCCCTTTTGTCACTACCAAAACAATGATGACATGTTTTAGTCGTGACTGTTTCGGTAGTGACAATTTTAGATACTAGCTCAAAGATGCTAATCAGCGCATGGTTAGCTAGCACACTTCTGAACAGTTGTACACACATAAAAACTCAATTTTATCGAATAACACTCAAAAAACAATGATGTCACTACTGAAACTTCACATGTTTCGGTACTGACTGTTTCGGTAGTGACAATTTTCGATACTTTTGAGTCTAGCTCAAAGATGCTAATCAGCGCATGGTTAGCTAGCACACTTCTGAACAGTTGTACACACATAATAACTAAATTTTATCGAATAACACTCAAAAAACAATGATGTCACTACTGAAACTTCACATGTTTCGGTACTGACTGTTTCGGTAGTGACAATTTTCGATACTTTTGAGTCTAGCTCAAAGATGCTAATCAGCGCATGGTTAGCTAGCACACTTCTGAACAGTTGTACACACATAATAACTAAATTTTATCGAATAACACTCAAAAAACAATGATGTCACTACTGAAACTTCACATGTTTCGGTACTGACTGTTTCGGTAGTGACAATTTTCGATACTTTTGAGTCTAGCTCAAAGATGCTAATCAGCGCATGGTTAGCTAGCACACTTCTGAACAGTTGTACACACATAAAAACTAAATTTTATCGAATAACACTCAAAAAACAATGATGTCACTACTGAAACTTCACATGTTTCGGTACTGACTGTTTCGGTAGTGACAATTTTAGATACTTTTGAGTCTAGCTCAAAGATGCTAATCAGCGCATGGTTAGCTAGCACACTTCTGAACAGTTGTACACACATAATAACTAAATTTTATCGAATAATACTCAAAAAACAATGATGTCACTACTGAAACTTCACCACGTTTCGGTTGTGACTGTTTCAGTAGTGACAATTGTAGATATTTTTGAGCCTAGCTTAATGATGCTAATCATCACATGGTTAGCTAGCACAGTTCTTAACAGTTGTACACGCATAAATACTAAATTTTATCGAATAACACTCAAAAAACAATGATGTCACTACTGAAACTTCACCACATGTTTCGGTAGTGACAATTTTCGATACTTTTGAGCCTAGCTTAATGATGCTAATCATCACATGGTTAGCTAGCACACTTCTGAACAGTTGTACACACATAAAAACTAAATTTTATTGAATAACACTCAAAAAACAGTGATGTCACTACTGAAACTTCACCACGTTTCAGTACTGACTGTTTCGGTAGTGACTGTTTCGGTAGTGACAATTTTCGATACTTTTGAGCCTAGCTCAAAGATGCTAATCATCACATGGTTAGCTAGCACACTTCTGAACAGTTGTACACACATAAAAACTAAATTTTATGGAATAACACTCAAAAAAGTTTGCTTAATTACAGAAAAAGGTGTTTGGTAGTGACGTTCCTTACAGTGACACACAGATTTTCAGACTTTTGAACACATTTAACTCAGAATGATGGACCTATCTGCTGTGAAAGAGAGGATATGAGAGGGAGGGACACAGGAATACTTCCTGATCAGAAATGTAAAGTGTGTTAAAATCAGTCTCAGCCAATGGACTAAAACACACACTGTTTCGGTAGTGATGTGAAAATTTAAAAAGTTTCATGATTTAAAAATAGAAATATATATATATATAGTAAGTTAATTTCTCTCTCTCTTCAGAAAAACCTGTTGTGTTGTTGGAAGTGTAATGAGTGTTTCAGAGAATGGGGGGCCAAGATGAGTGATGCACTTTTGGTGGGCGGGGCCAATGGAATGCCATGCGTTTAATGGGCGGGGCCAAGTCGAGTGCTGTATGTGTGTGTGATGGTGTGTGTTTAGGGGGCGGGGTGGTTTAAGCGTGTAAATCTCCAGTTTCTGTTACTTTAGTTAGTTCTGTGTGTGCTTTGAGAGGGTATTTTTCTTAGATGGGAGTGAGTTCGTATCACGTAAATATCCTTGGAAGTTTTGTTTTAGTATCACCGCCATCTACACTTTTTATTTACTCCTTTACTTGGGACGTTTGTGCACACTATTCTTAGCCGTTCTCCGAGAACGCAGCGATTTATCGGTTTGTGGTGAAGTATTTTAGTGTTCGTGAGGATGTTGAAGGGTAAAGGACAAACTCCGCATCCGTTCGTTCATGAAGTGAACCTAACAGCTGCTCAGCGGGTTCAGGTAAGATCATCTCACGCGCTCACCCAGCGCCATGTGTTCGATCGGCTGCGTGACGCGAACTGACGTATGTGCGAAAGTTAAACGCGTACGTCAGCGAACATTTGTACCTTTACGAAAATCACCATGGTTACCGAACTTTCCGATCAATTGTTGCTACAATAAAACTGTTGTAGTTTGATAGGCCTACTATCGCGATAAACAGAACCAGACGCTAAACAATACTAATAAAATAAATAGTTATTTTTATTCGCGGTTATTTTAGCACGGGGGTTTCCAAACTTCTTGATGCTAAAGACCCCAAAATATGATCGTTGGAAGGGCAAAACTTTGCTAAAATATTCAACACAGTACACAAGTATTTATATTGGAAATATTATGTCATGCTGTTAAAATTATGGCTGTCAAAAGAATAACACAATCGCGATAATCTTATGTTTTCTAACCAGAATTGTAAACATGTGTAGATGTTGATTTTTCAGATTGTTGTCAAAACTACTATTTACTATCTGTTCATTTTGATTAAAGTAAGAGATGTTTGTGCTTTAAATATTTTGCAAAATCAAAATGTGTTTGGTTGTGTTGTGATGTAACCTAGCAGCAACCAAACTGCAGCATTTTGTGTTTGTTTTGATCTTGAAAGTCCCATGTTTATTTAATATGGCCTGTAGTAACTATGGCATTTTGGCAGAAACTATGTTACCTTATGTGCTGAACACCCTTCAGTATTTCCTTTCTAATTATGACTTTATACTTTCAAAGAAACTTGCAAATGTTTCAACCCTCTAGACCAGCTATAATGACTATAAATGTTGCTAAAATGTCAATAACTCACGTATATCAATAACTTAAGGACGTTCTGAAAATGTTGTTTCACTACCGAAACACAATAATAAATAATTTAATAAGAAGAGTTATATTGACCTATTCAGACTTTGCTATTTTTGTAAAAAGGTTTTCACAGGTAAATCAATTTTAACAATATTTCAAGTGTGAGATTTGTTGTATTTTCAATCCAATCTTTCTTTGTAAAAGGCATAAAGTTTATCACAAAGTTAAAGATTCATTAGTTTGAATAAACATTGAACCAAACACTATCATAACATCTTAGTTGATCATTCAATATACTTTATTTTTGACAAAACATTGCATGTTTCGGTAGTGACAGTAATGTGTTGGTAGTGACCACATCACAATACAGGATTTAACTCGCATACTAAAACATATTAAAATACTAATGATTTGCATAACTGAACTAAAATGTTGTTTATTTCCCCCAAATAAATGATTGTGTTCCCTTTTGTCACTACCAAAACAATGATGACATGTTTTAGTCGTGACTGTTTTGGTAGTGACAATTTTAGATACTAGCTCAATGATGCTAATCAGCGCATGGTTAGCTAGCACACTTCTGAACAGTTGTACACACATAAAAACTAAATTTTATCGAATAACACTCAAAAAACAGTGAAGTTTCGGTAGTGACTTTCGGTAGTGACAATTTTTGATACTAGCTCAAAGATGCTAATCAGCGCATGGTTAGCTAGCACAGTTCTGAACAGTTGTACACACATAAAAACTAAATTTTATCGAATAATACTCAAAAAACAATGATGTCACTACCGAAACTTTACCACGTTTCGGTTGTGACTGTTTCAGTAGTGACAATTTTAGATATTTTTGAGCCTAGCTTAATGATGCTAATCATCACATGGTTAGCTAGCACACTTCTGAACAGTTGTACACACATAAAACCTAAATTTTATCGAATAACACTCAAAAAACAATGATGTCACTACTGAAACTTCACCACATGTTTCGGTACTGACTGTTTCGGTAGTGACAAGTTTTGGTAAAATTTTTTTGAAAAAAAACAAAACCTTGCTACGACCACTTTACTGATGAAACTGAAACTTGACACAGCACTTACGTACTGTTTTTGTATTGTACTCATGTTGATTCGACTGCTTCTACTACTCTCAATTGGAAGTCGCTTTGGAGAAAAGCGTCGGCTAAATATAAATGTAAATGATAATCATCACATGGTTAGCTAGCACACTTCTGAACAGTTGTACACACATAAAAACTAAATTTTATCGAATAACACTCAAAAAACAATGATGTCACTACTGAAACTTCACCACATGTTTCGGTAGTTACAATTTTAGATACTTTTGAGTCTAGCTCAAAGATGCTAATCATCACATGGTTAGCTAGCACACTTCTGAACAGTTGTACACATAAAGACTAAATTGTATGGAATAACGCCCAAAAAAGTTTGCTTAATTACAGAAAAAGGTGTTTGGTAGTGACGTTCCTTAAGAATAACAATCGTTCTGAAAATGTTGTTTTGAGAACATTTTCTGTCAACATTTCTGAGAATGTTTATTAAGTATAAATAACATGAAAATGTTGTTCTTAGAATGTTTTCTTTCACTTTTGAGAACGTTCAAGTAAAAACATAGAGACATTCTAAGAATGTTTTGTCTCAACATCATATCAAATATTTAAAATGTTAAAAAAATGTTCTATAAATGTTATTTACAGAACATTTTATCTTAACATTTACCAAACGTTAGTGAAAGTTGTGGGAACCTTTCCATCATCAACAGTGTTGGGGAAAGTTGCTTTGAAAAGTAATGCATTACAATATTGCGTTACTCCCATTAAAAAAAGAACTAATTGCATTACTTTTTTTTTTTTTTTTACTACATTTTAAGATAAAGTAATGCATTACGTTACCTTTGCATTACTGTATTAACTGAATCATCAAAGGTCAGTAGCAGCAAGTACATTGGTCGATAAAGTGAGATTAAATGCTTAAAAATATTTGTTTTATTTAACATATTTAGTTATTGGAGGTTTGCGTAGTATTCTGATTTTGCCTATCACTGATGTTATTCATTCTGAAGAATGCTGAGTCTTTTTTTGTGCAAGTGAGATGAGTAAATGCATGCTCACATTTAGTCTAGAACTACAATATCCGTCATGTTTGCACACAACACCTCTGCACTTACTCACGATTTCACTTAACATGGGGACAGGAGAGCTGTCAGTCAATAGATGGGAAAACAAAGTAACTTGCATTATTTGAAAAAGTAACTCGGATATAAAAAAGATATTTTGTTGTAAATTAAAAGTTACTCGAAAAAGTAATCTGGTCATGTAACTCGCGTTACTTGTAATGCGTTACTTTACTAGTTACTCGGAAAAAGTAATTTGATCACGTAACTCGAGTTGCTTGGAATGCGTTACTTTACTAGTTACTTGAAAAAGTAATCTGATCACGTAACTCGAGTTACTTGTAATGTGTTACTTTACTAGTTACTTGAAAACGTAATCTGATCATGTAACTCGCGTTACTTGTAATGCGTTACTTTACTAGTTACTTGAAAAAGTAATCTGATTACATAACTCGAGTTACTTGTAATGCGTTACTTTACTAGTTACTTGAAAAAGTAATCTGATTGCGTAACTCGAGTTGCTTGGAATGCGTTACTTTACTAGTTACTCGGAAAAAGGAATCTGATCACGTAACTCGAGTTGCTTGGAATGCGTTAATTTACTAGTTACTCGGAAAAAGGAATCTGATCACGTAACTCGAGTTGCTTGGAATGCGTTACGTTACTAGTTACTTGAAAAAGTAATCTGATTCCATAACTTTAGTTACTTGTAATGCATTACGTTACTAGTTACTTGAAAAAGGAATCTGATTACATAACTCGAGTTACTTGTAATGCATTACTTTACTAGTTACTCGGAAAAAGTAATCTGATCACGTAACTCGAGTTGCTTGGAATGCGTTACTTTACTAGTTACTTGAAAAAGTAATCTGATCACGTAACTCGAGTTACTTGTAATGTGTTACTTTACTAGTTACTTGAAAACGTAATCTGATCATGTAACTCGCGTTACTTGTAATGCGTTACTTTACTAGTTACTTGAAAAAGTAATCTGATTACATAACTCGAGTTACTTGTAATGCGTTACGTTACTAGTTACTTGAAGAAAGTAATCTGATTGCGTAACTCGAGTTGCTTGGAATGCGTTAATTTACTAGTTACTTGAAAAAGTAATCTGATTGCGTAACTCGAGTTGCTTGGAATGCGTTACTTTACTAGTTACTCGGAAAAAGGAATCTGATCACGTAACTCGAGTTGCTTGGAATGCGTTAATTTACTAGTTACTCGGAAAAAGGAATCTGATCACGTAACTCGAGTTGCTTGGAATGCGTTACGTTACTAGTTACTTGAAAAAGTAATCTGATTCCATAACTTTAGTTACTTGTAATGCATTACGTTACTAGTTACTTGAAAAAGGAATCTGATTACATAACTCGAGTTACTTGTAATGCATTACTTTACTAGTTACTTGGAAAAAGTAATCTGATCACGTAACTCGAGTTACTTGTAATGTGTTACTTTACTAGTTACTTGAAAACGTAATCTGATCATGTAACTCGCGTTACTTGTAATGCGTTACTTTACTAGTTACTTGAAAAAGTAATCTGATTACATAACTCGAGTTACTTGTAATGCGTTACTTTACTAGTTACTTGAAGAAAGTAATCTGATTGCGTAACTCGAGTTGCTTGGAATGCGTTAATTTACTAGTTACTTGAAAAAGTAATCTGATTGCGTAACTCGAGTTGCTTGGAATGCGTTAATTTACTAGTTACTCGGAAAAAGGAATCTGATCACGTAACTCGAGTTGCTTGGAATGCGTTACGTTACTAGTTACTTGAAAAAGTAATCTGATTCCATAACTTTAGTTACTTGTAATGCATTACGTTACTAGTTACTTGAAAAAGGAATCTGATTACATAACTCGAGTTACTTGTAATGCATTACTTTACTAGTTACTTGAAAAAGTAATCTGATCACGTAACTCGAGTTGCTTGGAATGCATTACTTTACTAGTTACTTGAAAAAGTAATCTGATTGCATAACTCAAGTTACTTGGAATGCGTTACATTACTAGTTACTTGAAAAAGTAATCTGATTCCATAACTTTAGTTACTTGTAATGCATTACGTTACTAGTTACTTGAAAAAGGAATCTGATTACATAACTCGAGTTACTTGTAATGCATTACTTTACTAGTTACTTGAAGAAAGTAATCTGATTGCGTAACTCGAGTTGCTTGGAATGCGTTAATTTACTAGTTACTTGAAAAAGTAATCTGATTGCGTAACTCGAGTTGCTTGGAATGCGTTAATTTACTAGTTACTCGGAAAAAGGAATCTGATCACGTAACTCGAGTTGCTTGGAATGCGTTACGTTACTAGTTACTTGAAAAAGTAATCTGATTCCATAACTTTAGTTACTTGTAATGCATTACGTTACTAGTTACTTGAAAAAGGAATCTGATTACATAACTCGAGTTACTTGTAATGCATTACTTTACTAGTTACTTGAAAAAGTAATCTGATCACGTAACTCGAGTTGCTTGGAATGCATTACTTTACTAGTTACTTGAAAAAGTAATCTGATTGCATAACTCAAGTTACTTGGAATGCGTTACATTACTAGTTACTTGAAAAAGTAATCTGATTCCATAACTTTAGTTACTTGTAATGCATTACGTTACTAGTTACTTGAAAAAGGAATCTGATCACGTAACTCGAGTTGCTTGGAATGCGTTAATTTACTAGTTACTCGGAAAAAGGAATCTGATCACGTAACTCGAGTTGCTTGGAATGCGTTACGTTACTAGTTACTTGAAAAAGTAATCTGATTCCATAACTTTAGTTACTTGTAATGCATTACGTTACTAGTTACTTGAAAAAGGAATCTGATTACATAACTCGAGTTACTTGTAATGCATTACTTTACTAGTTACTCGGAAAAAGTAATCTGATCACGTAACTCGAGTTGCTTGGAATGCGTTACTTTACTAGTTACTTGAAAAAGTAATCTGATCACGTAACTCGAGTTACTTGTAATGTGTTACTTTACTAGTTACTTGAAAACGTAATCTGATCATGTAACTCGCGTTACTTGTAATGCGTTACTTTACTAGTTACTTGAAAAAGTAATCTGATTACATAACTCGAGTTACTTGTAATGCGTTACGTTACTAGTTACTTGAAGAAAGTAATCTGATTGCGTAACTCGAGTTGCTTGGAATGCGTTAATTTACTAGTTACTTGAAAAAGTAATCTGATTGCGTAACTCGAGTTGCTTGGAATGCGTTACTTTACTAGTTACTCGGAAAAAGGAATCTGATCACGTAACTCGAGTTGCTTGGAATGCGTTAATTTACTAGTTACTCGGAAAAAGGAATCTGATCACGTAACTCGAGTTGCTTGGAATGCGTTACGTTACTAGTTACTTGAAAAAGTAATCTGATTCCATAACTTTAGTTACTTGTAATGCATTACGTTACTAGTTACTTGAAAAAGGAATCTGATTACATAACTCGAGTTACTTGTAATGCATTACTTTACTAGTTACTTGGAAAAAGTAATCTGATCACGTAACTCGAGTTACTTGTAATGTGTTACTTTACTAGTTACTTGAAAACGTAATCTGATCATGTAACTCGCGTTACTTGTAATGCGTTACTTTACTAGTTACTTGAAAAAGTAATCTGATTACATAACTCGAGTTACTTGTAATGCGTTACTTTACTAGTTACTTGAAGAAAGTAATCTGATTGCGTAACTCGAGTTGCTTGGAATGCGTTAATTTACTAGTTACTTGAAAAAGTAATCTGATTGCGTAACTCGAGTTGCTTGGAATGCGTTAATTTACTAGTTACTCGGAAAAAGGAATCTGATCACGTAACTCGAGTTGCTTGGAATGCGTTACGTTACTAGTTACTTGAAAAAGTAATCTGATTCCATAACTTTAGTTACTTGTAATGCATTACGTTACTAGTTACTTGAAAAAGGAATCTGATTACATAACTCGAGTTACTTGTAATGCATTACTTTACTAGTTACTTGAAAAAGTAATCTGATCACGTAACTCGAGTTGCTTGGAATGCATTACTTTACTAGTTACTTGAAAAAGTAATCTGATTGCATAACTCAAGTTACTTGGAATGCGTTACCCCCAACACTGATCATCACTGTTATCTGACCAATGAAACGCTTCTGATGTCTCTCTAAGGGAATCATTCTGGGCGTCGTCCTGTTTCCCGTTCGCATCACCCTTGCCACCCTCTTCTTCCTGCTCATATGGCCCATCGCTCGCCTGCGATTGGCCGGTCTGTCGAAGGCAGAGCGGGCGGAGCCTGTGCAGGGTTGGCGTTATTGGCTCTTCCATCACATCATTCTCTTCCTCAGCCGGGCCGTCTTCTTCGCCGTGGGCTTCCTTTGGATTAAAGTCAAAGGACGTCAGGCAGGCCTGAAGGAAGCTCCGGTCCTGGCCGTGGCGCCTCACAGCGGGTTCTTGGACATGCTGGTGCTGTGTGCGACGGGCTTGCCGATCGTCGTGTCGCGATCTGAGAACTACAAACTACCTGTTATAGGAGGTGAGGTCAAGTGAGGTAGTGATGACGTATTTTTGTAAGCCGACCATATATTATCCCTCGACAAAAACTTTTTCCACTGGCTTTTGGATCACTGCAGATTCTTACGTTTTGCTAATTGTGATAATTTTCACAAATGAAAATAACTTGAAGCCTAAATACAATCGGCAGAAGTAAATAGCTAAACGTAGGCTATAAAGTACGGTCACTTTAATGAAATCTACGATAATCTGTGTGTCCGTCCAGCGCTGTTGGAGTTTAATCAGTCAGTGTTGGTGAGTCGGAAAGACCCTGAATCCAGGAAGAAATGTGTGTCTCAGATCTGTGAGAGAGTCACGTCTGACGGTCGCTGGCCTCAGGTACACACACACACACACACACACACACTCTCGGGCCCTGTTTCCACCTGGTATTAAGATGCTCTTTGGTCGATTGGATCACCAGTAGATGAGGGAGACGCATTCCCGTTTATACCTGGTGTTTTAATCCAACTTTCAACCACTTCTGTCCTGATTTCTTTGAGGGGGTGGGTGGGTAAATCTTTCGATCTAATGGACGAAATAAGCTCATGCAATTTACATATGAACATGACCAGAGACAACGAAAAACATACGGAGAGCAGCAGCTTTTGTTTCTGCTCTGACAGACACAAGACCAGCCGAACGCTGTGAGTGTGTGTTAGAAATCAGGAATGGCGAGAGAACATTGTGCTTGGTACATTTATTATCTTCAAACCAAACTTTAGTCTTCAGCCGACAAAGTTTAAATCCCGCGCTTCTCATGTTTACGTGTTAGGTCAATAGGTGGAGAGTAGGCGTCTTTAGTGGCTGTTTGAATGAGTTTTCGACTACCTCTGGAAGTGGACAAACTCAAAATGATTTACACCTGCATTTAGAGTCGTCCACTTGTGATCCGATTAACCAAAATGCATCTTAATACCAGATGGAAACAGGGCCTTACTCTGGTATGTCACGTCCTGTTCTGTTTGATCTCATTTTGTGCTCCATTTCTCTCTGCAGATGCTCATGTTTCCAGAAGGAACAACAACTAATGGCCGAGCTCTCATCAAATTCAAACCTGGTACGAACACACAGACACACACACACATGCTCTGTTTAGACATCACAGGTGTTCTCCTGACGTGGAGTAAGATATGTTTTTATTTCTTTATTCATCGAGAACACATTAAATTGATCGAAAGTGACAGTAAAGACATTTATAATGTTACAAAAGTTCTCTATTCATCAAAGAATCGCAAAACATAAACTGTATGACGTTTCCACAGAAATATGAAGCTGTTTTCAACACCGATAATAATCATAAATGTTTCTTGAGCAGCAAATCATCATATTAGAATGATTTCTGAAGGATCATGTGACTCTGAATAATGAGCTTTGATCACAGGAATAAATTACACTCACATAGAATAATATTTCACAGTTTTTACTGTATTTTTGATCAAATAAATGCAGCCTTGGTGAGCAGAAGAGACCAAAAACATTAAAAAAAAATCTTACACTACGCTTCAAAAATTTGGTATGTCTTTAATTATTGAATCATTGATTATTTTACCCAGTATTTTTGTGTGAATATCATGTCATCAGACTCTTTCTCTCTCAACAGGTGCGTTTCTGGCTGGAGTTCCTGTTCAGCCTGTCTTGCTTCACTATCCCAGTGAACCGGTGAGTCTGGAGCAGCAAATGCCTTCAACGGCTAAAATTAGCCGCAACAGAAAACCTCTCGATGACTATATATGTGCAGCACAGAGAGCTGAAATAGATGACAAGAGCTGGTTCACTGGATAAAAGAGCTTGTGTCACAAATTAGCCATTGAAATTTCACTAAATCTGTAAGAATTTCAGATGTATAAAACATGCCTTAATCATCTTTGCAGGACACCGTTCGGTGGACTTGGAAAGGATTGTCGTGGTAAGATTTTTGTGCTGTTAATTATAATGAATAAATTGATAAAAAGCATAAGAAACCCTCAAGTGAATATGCTGAGACTTTTGGTTAATCTTGACGTGTCTTCGGGTCTGTGTTGTTCTGATGGTCTGGTTTTGTCCTCAGGCTCGGCGCTCTCTGGCACACCACCTCTCAGATCTACACCAGCGTTACTGTGGAGGTGGGCGGACTTCATTTGATTGACGTGAACGTCCACTGTGGAACCAATAGAATCTCACTCAGTAATCCTTCTCTGCTCTGATTGGTTCTAGTTCCTGCCCGTCTACACGCCGTCACAGCAGGAGAAGAAAAACCCGGACTTATATGCTGAGAACGTACAGAAACTCATGGCCAAGTGAGTCACGAGACACACACTGCTGACTACAGCAGGGTCAGAACCGGACTGGACAATATGAGTGACGGTCTGGACCGCAGCTGATCACAGTACTCCATTAAACATTAACATGAGCTGCGCGCACAGAAGAGGAAATGGTTTAAATCGTTCACTATTTGTGCAGTAGCATCATAAACTAAAAATAAACCATTAAAGCATTTTTGAACTGAAACAAAATTTTCTCATTTTCATTTAGTTTAACTCTTTTTATATTATATAGACATATTTAAAAAACAATAAAAATGACAAAAATACAAAAAAAAAAAAAAACAGTATTAAAATTAAACTATAGTAGTATCTACTATGATATTAAAATATCACTGGTGTTATTTTAGTATTATTTATATACTACTATTATAGTATTTATTTATGTTTTTCGGTTTTCAGTTCAATCTTAGTTTACACTTTAGTAGTTAGCAAAATGTAATAATTTTACCATTTAAAAAAAAAAAAAAAAAAATCTCTTTAGCTTTATTTATTAAATGTATTTTTAGTTTTAGTAATTGTAGAACTTCAGCTTATTGTATTTCAGTTTGTTGCCACAGCTTTTTAAGTTTTTCATCTAATATTTATATTTTATTATATATAGTTATATACTTTATTTCAGCTAACTAAAGTGATTTTGCGTAGTTTAGATGGACCGCTTTAGCTTATTTATGAACACTCCGGTACTGACCCGGTTAAAACAGAAGTTCAAGATGATTTTTTAAATATTCTCTCCTAGAGCTCTCGGCGTTCCTGCCACCGATTATGTGATGGAGGGCCGTTTTCCTGTTAAAAAGCTTGGAAACCTCTCGCTTCCGCTGGAACCTCCGGCTCAGGAAACCCTCAAACTGCTCCATAAACACGGGTGTGTGTGTGTAAAAATGTGTTCAGTATCTCTCCACTCGTTTATCTCACACCCTTTCATTCTCCTCATCCGCAGTTTTACAAATGCTCGAGTGGAGGCCGTGATGAACAACATGATTGACAGCTGTCACTCAGGCCAGAGCACCACGGTAACAGCCGATCACCTGACCTCTCTTTTGGGGCTCACGGACAGAATGACGGCAGTGAAGATCTGTTCACTCTACTCAAAGGTAGTGATGTGTGAGATTCGCTTTTATCCCAAGCAACTTATTTGTGTGTTTGTGACAGCATCAGTTTGTGTTTGCAGGACGATACGGTGGACATGAGGCAGGTTTGTCTGAGCGTGTCCGCTGTGTCTGGCTTCAGGAATCTGGAGTCTCTCCTACACACGGCGTTCACGGTGAGCGTGTGTCATGGGTGTGTCGCGTCACAAACTCATATTATGCAAGCTGTTTGTTCTGACTCTGAGGTGTCGACTGTTATTACAGTGTGTTATATAAGAGTGCTGGGAAATATTGACAGACACGGCCTAAAATTAGCACTCGCCAAGTACACGCTGTTACTCTCCAGTGTTTTAATGAATTCTAACAATGCACAGGTGTGAGAGCGTGAAATGGCTGACTGCAGTTGTCAATCATGCTGTGATGTGATTATATATGTCGTCAGATGCGCTGCGTGTTTCAGAGTGAAGCGCGGCACCGTGTTCGTTTACAATTTACGATAACCGTCCCGAGTGGCTCGGTTCACAGTAAACGACTGCAAGCGCTGTGAGTTTGATTTGCTCGTAACATGCGTTTGTGCCAAACATCTTCCCAAATTTGTAATGAGAATCATAAATCTGTTGTCAACAATCTCACTGCAGTTTTCCGCCAAAATAAAAGCTGTTTGAATGCAAAAATTGTAATTTTACTGTTGCTCTGTAACAATAAATTACTTTTATTATTATGATTTGGTGCTGTCAAACGATTAATCGCATCCAAAATAAGTTATATATAAATACGCACACATACATGTATAAATATTTTATATTTAAATATATTTTTGTTAAATATATATGTGTGTATTTATGTATACATACACACACATTATGTAAACACATTGCAATTAATCATTTGACAGCACTTATTTTTAAATACTTGATTTTTTTACAGTGCAATAATAGTTTCTGTATTAATAAATATTTATTTTTTGATTGATCGTCTTAAAATAATTGCGATTAACAGTTTTATTGATGTCACTTACAGTGTAAGCCTTGGTACTTTCAACCATATATAATAATATATATTTTTTTTATTATATACTTTAATGCTGTGAAAATTAACATTATTAGTTATTTATATAAATTGAATTTATACCGCTCTAATTTCCCTTATTTAGATGCACAATCATCTCAAATAACTGTGATTAGATCTAATAACCACGATCACACGGTTAATAAATAATTGCGACAAATAAATAATTATTATTATTTGTATAATATATTGAATGGGTTCCATATAAACAATAGTGGAGGGAGATTTATTTTAAAACTTAATATATATATGTGGCAAAATAATCGCAGTATGATTTTTGAATTTTGAAAGTTTTTATATTTTTCACTCGCAATTTCACAATTGGATTCATTCGGCCTGTTTTCAAGTAAATCATGCGAAAAATATTTATGGCCGGTAAAGTTTTTAAATCATAATGTGGCGTTGCAGTGGTACGACACTGACCAGGATGGGCTGCTGAGCGCAGACGATCTGTCCGGCCTGATGGGGGCGCTGGTGGGAATCCCGCAGTACTCTGTTGGAGAGATGTACTCGGCGCTGACCAGCAGAGGGCGACCTACTGAAGGTAAAACACTAGCTGTGTCCCAATTCAGAGGCTGCATCCTTCGAAGGGCGCGAAGGTCGGAGCTAGCGTTGGCGAAACTAGCCTATAAAGAATTGCTCGTCGCCTAATAACTGTGACAAGCGGCAGTAACGTTTGTATTAGACTTTTTTTTTAATTGTAATTAGATTTAACGGTCTAAATATGTCCACCATAGGTCCACTTCTTAGTCAACATTTTAACCACTTTAAAGGTTTTTTATACATTTGTATTTGTATTGTAAGCAGAAAGGCGCCCAATGAAACCCAAGTGTAATCCGGCCTTTGAATGCAGCCTAATGTTTACTAAGCTGAGATGATAACTCTAATATTTAGTGCTAATTGTTTATGTGTTCGTCTCCTAAAGCTTCTCTGCAAGACTTATTGAGGACGCATCCAGTTTATCGGAAAGTCCTTATGGAGTATCTCCACTCCAGTGGGCTCGCTGACGGAAATCACAATGGTATTCCCAATGGGAAGGCCAACGGCAACAACAATGGGATCTATAACGGCTACGGAGAGACCGGTAGGAAGTCGGACTAAGGAGCGCCACTTATCGCAATACTGGGACGAACAGCCGCAAATGTGGGTCGTCTTTATGCCGAGCTGACAGACAGTCCGAGCGACCGCATGTGCAATAACTAAACGTGGACTGTGTGAGATGTGAAGCTGCGTGTGAAAGGGTAACGTTTACGTGACTATTTCTTTGTCCTGTTTTCATTTTAATCTTGGTGCTGGGAATGATACTGTGAGAATATACCACTAAATTAATGTGCCTTGAAACAAATACCTTTATATTTTATAATGATCATGTCTGAAGGATCTGTATGTGTATTTAAAAGTGTATATTTTTGTCATTTTAAACCTTGTGTATTGGAAATCCCAAAGACATTTGTACTGTCAAAGACTTCCGCTGACGTGTCATATTATTTTATACTTTAATATATTAAAATTCTTAAAGACGTGACTTCTCCTGTCTTCATTTGAACCTTCTTTATCGTTGGATCGCTCTAAACTGCGTATTTAAGTGCATATGTTTGTCTTTTTAAGTTTTGTGTACTGGAAAAACCAGAGATATTTCTATTGCTAAAGATGTCTGCTGATGTGTCATATTATTTTATACTTTTAATATATTGTGATTCTTAACCCTCTGGTGCCGTTTGGTCATTTTTGACTGAAAAACAGTGTTTTACTTCATTGGAATGGTACGAAATTTGGTAAAGGTTTTGGCATTTGCTTTGTGAACACACAAAAATCATGGACCTGATTCAAAAAGGTTAAATGGTCCTGAAACGTAGTCACAAATGAGCGCAATGGACATGAATGGGAAACTAGTGGAAGCGTTTGGTACTGCACCCAAACAAACTCTTACTGAAAGCTAATTTTCTGAGATCTCAACTTCAAATTTGAACAACTTTTTATGATTTTGATTTCTCACCATTTTAGAGTAAAACATGTTTTGAAAAATATATATTTCATATCAAAAATATCTCACTTTAAGCAACAATCTGCCAAGTGTCGTCTTTAAAAAGAGACCAAACTTCAGTCTGTGATCCAAAACATTTACCACAGTTTAATCCGGAAGTCTATGTTCAAAAAGCGGTTAACAGGTAATAAATGGATCATAACTATTCCATAAATATAATTTAGTACCATAAAATATTAAATATTGAAATAAAAACGAATCGCGCACTAGAGGGTTAAATAACGACGCGACGTTTCCTGTGGTTCATTTATATGCTTTATTATGTCTCAAGTGTGTTTTTCGTTATGTCTGCCCACCTTCTTTTGTTTTTGAACCTTCTCAACCGTCTTTGCTTGTCGTTTGTACAAGTTTTGGCTGCGACTCGTGCAATGGCCAATTTTTGCTGCTTTTTTTGGCCATCCGCTCTCTGCCCGTCTAAATGTTTTTCCGTTGTTTCTTTCTGCTTCCGTCATTCGTCTTCTCTCCGTTCGCTTCTTGAGATTTGCCCGTTTCTATCGGCCTTTGGCGTGTCTCTAACTCGTCGTGCTTCTGTCCACCACGTTGGCGTCGATTCCCTCTCCTTCCGTCCATCGCGGAGGATCTCGTCTCGGTCACATCCGTACACTGCTCTCTTTCCACGATTGTTTCACGTTCCGTTGAGGTTGCTGATCTTTGTTGAAAGTCTTGAGTCTTTCTGTGCCTTTGGTCTGTTTTCGGCCTCCTTCCATCTTTATCGTCTGGTTTCGGGGTTGTTCTCTCATCGAGCGTGGTGATCTTTCGCTGCTTCCGTCTTCTACGTCGTCTCTTCTGTTTTTTATTTTGGTTTGCGTTGTTTTCCTCGGGAGTCTCCTTTATGTTTGTCTGTGTTCCTGTTGCATTATTTCTCACTCTCTGAGAATCGTTGGGAATGTCCGAATCCATGTTACCCTTCTCCTTTGTACTTTTTACTGTTTTTTGTCCAATGTTTTCCTCTCCATCATGCTCCATTACACCCTCCGCAGGGGTTTTGGGATGTTTTATGGAATAAGTAATTGTTGCATGATGGGATTTGTAGTTTTGAAGGCTGAGGTAGGCGGAATCAAGTTCAGCAACGTACGAAGTCTCGTCTTTTTGTCCTGAAGAGTTTCCATCAGCTTCTGGACCGAAGTCTTGGAGAGCAGAAGGAATCGTTTCTTGAACGCTTTGATCTGAACTTTGGGCCTCGGTTAATGTTTGAAATGCATTCTGGCCGTCATTTTCCATGTCATTATCCTGTAACCACACTAATTCCGGTGGCATGGACATCCGAAATGCATTCTGCATCATGTGATCTTGAAGATTTGTGCTGAAATCACATTGTGGAGTGGATGATGGCAGAACCTGTGCTTCAGAAACCGTAGCACGAGTCCAATCGGAGCAGCCGGCAACTGGCTCAGGAATGATGCCGGAGAACATATCCTGGGAATTTTCTGTGAGGTTGTGATCTGCGGAGAGAAGAGAGCTGATGTAGTCCACGTCGAAACCAGCCTGAAAGAGAGAAAAACACTTTTAAAATGATAACGCTTTTCTGATTCACTCTTTAACCCTTTAGAGCCTTTAATTCACCTCGGTCGTAAACTCGCTATGGTTGAAGAGCTGGTTGAGGTACAGCGCACAGGCGTCCTCCTCTTCGGCTGCGGTGACCTCTGACCCTCCGCTGACCTTTGACTCCAGAGCTTCCATGACCTGCGAGTATTCCGTCAGCGCGCTCTCTGCGAGATCTTGAACCGGCCGCTCTTGGACAACCTTATTAGATCTTTTTCTTGTTTTCTTCACATTACCTGAGCGACAGACTGACCGATTTTACGATTTATTTGAGTCACAGATGAAGGTTAGGTTAGAATGTAAAATGTTTCAACAAGTAAATAAAACGATAACTGTGAGACATTATAATAAATCCTGACCTGTCTGAGCAGGAATCGATTGATCTTCATCTGCTCTGCTGGCGCTCTTGACCTGATCTTCCAACTCAATGAACCTAGAGGAATATATAAACAAAACAAAACCTCTTAAAACACTATTACTGTATGTGTTGGTCACTATTCTAAGTGTGAGATTAAGGGCTTAAAAATGACAAATGTTCTGCATTAAATCAATACACAATTATTGTATAATTAAATACAGTCTATGTCATGTTAGTTTCAGAACTTTTTCAGCTCACATCCTGGCGTTGATGTAATATTGCTCGCGTTCAAAGTTTGAGATTTTCCTCCACTCCTGAACGGCCGCGTTCACGGCAGCTGTGAACGGGAGATCCGGATTGTGAACGGCGAATGAGCGAATCGCGCGCCTGAGAGAGAGAGAGAGAGAGAAACAAAACATGCTTCATCAAATAACGAGCATTAAAGACCCGTTCACACCAAGAACGATGACTATAATGACAACTACGTATATTAGCGACGCGTCCACACCAACACATCGTTCATCCGCTAGAAAATGATTATCGTTTCTGTGGCGAATAATGATAATGAAAAATAATGAATGAAATATGCAATATGATATAATATATATATATATATATATATACGTTTCTGTGGCGAATAATGATAATGAAAAATAATGAATTAAATATGCAATATGATATAATATATATATATATATATATATATATATATACGTTTCTGTGGCGAATAATGATAATGAAAAATAATGAATTAAATATGCAATATGATATAATATATATATATATATATATATATATATACGTTTCTGTGGCGAATAATGATAATGAAAAATAATGAATTAAATATGCAATATGATATAATATATATATATATATATATATACGTTTCTGTGGCGAATAATGATAATGAAAAATAATGAATGAAATATGCAATATGATATAATATATATATATATATATATATATATACGTTTCTGTGGCGAATAATGATAATGAAAAATAATGAATGAAATATGCAATATGATATAATATATATATATATATATATACGTTTCTGTGGCGAATAATGATAATGAAAAATAATGAATTAAATATGCAATATGATATAATATATATATATATATACACACGTTTCTGTGGCGAATAATGATAATGAAAAATAATGAATGAAATATGCAGTATGAAATAATATATATATATATATATATATAGCCTACATTTACCTTTGCTTATCACATGTATGTAAATTTATTATAAAATAATAATAAACAACAATGAAGAAAATAAAGGTAATTTGGGAAAAATACATGCTAATAAAATATTTAAAAAATAAATAAATAATAAAAAATGTATAATATTAATATAAGTCAATTAATAGAATGAAAAAAGTATGAATAAAATAATAAATATACAATTTAACATTCATAAAGATGTGTATAAATATATTTTAATATACACATTTGCTGTAAATATAAATAAAATACTAATGCGTAACAATGAAGAAATAATACAAATTAATTTTAAAAAAAAATATTGACTGCACCTTTATCGTTATCCACTAACAAAATGTTTGACCCAACCTGCTGGGTAGTTGGAGAATGATAACTATAACCATAAAAGTTTTTAAAAACGCTAAAAACAACCCAAGTTGGGTTAAATATTGGCTAACCCAGTGGTTGGGTTAAATGTTTGTAGTTTTATTTAACTCAACTATTGATTAAAAATGACTATATTGCTTGCCTAAAATGAGCATAGGCTGGAAATGAACACTGATTAATATGCTTTATAAATAATTTGCTTATTAATAAATTTATGATTATTATTGTCGCCTCCAGTAATTATGTGTCTGATTTTTAATTTCCAACATATTTTGGGTTCATCCGAAGCCAGCCATATAGTAATTTCTAAACAATAGCTGAGCTAAATAAAACTAGAAACATTTAACCCAACCACTGGGTTAGTCCATATTTAACCCAACTTGGGTTGTTTTTAAAAACTTTTATGGTTATAGTTATCATTCTTGGGTTGAACGGGCCTTTATGAGTCCCTGTTTATTTCAATAACATGCTTCTGCTTTAACTTAACTATACAATATACATAAATGTGTCAATATCAGTGCGATATGATTGCTTTCTCTCACATGAAGAAACACGCCAGAGCCTCAGTGTCTGGACTGCCGGAGCTGAAGCCCTTCGCCGTCTCACACAGCCTCCGCCACAGTCCGTACGAGTCGCGCGCATCTTCAGGAAACCATCTAGCCGAGGAACCGCCGGAGATCGAGGGACTCTGTGTGTTTGAATGCAGGTATGGTGTGGGATAAACAGGGTAAACGTTCATGTGCGGTCGAAGCACTAGACAGGAGACGGCCGAATCCCCACAAGCCACTAGAGCGGCGCGGTTTGGGTTCAAGTGTACTGGAGGCGTGTAAATGGGGCAGAATGGATTCTGATGAGGCGCTGAAGCTATAGGGTTGAAATGCGGTACTAGAACGGGCCACGAAGGGTTACGATGAGGTGCGTGGAAAGGGTTAATATGTGTGAGAAGAGTTACTGGTTTGATATCTATAGGAGTAGATGGAGGTTGGCGGTCTTCACTGAGCCGTGGGATGCGGTTTAGCTCCTCCTGAGGATCTGACTGATGGATTAATGTTGGGAAATGAAGGTTTTGTGATCTCCCAGAGTCAAATGCTGGTCGATAGCACTGACGACTTTCCTCCAGCTCTTCATACTGAAGCGAACGCAGCGTCTGAGGAGAACGAACAGACGTTTGAGAAGGTTGCATTGATCGCATCAGCTTCAGTTGGGATTCAGCAGGCGTTTCTGGCACCGCATCAAAACACCGTGAGTCGTCCATTCTGACTGGTTGTGTTTCAGTCCGATCCGATAAGAGGTGAAAAAGGCTGTGCTCAACTTTGGTTCTCCATCTACAAACAGGAGATTTTACATATGCATGTTAGCTCATTTTTATCTCAGTTGATGTATAATATTACAATAGTTTTCAATATTGCAAGTAACCAGTGGTAGCCATTAATATATAGCCGCAACAACAAAACAATTGCAAAAAAGGCATATTTTCTCCAATTGAATTACCATTAATTAGTCTATACCTGACACTGAAGTCATTCAAAAGCTGAAATAAAGTGTTGTAGCCTCTGATTAAATATTAAAAGCCTTTGAATAAGCGAAGAGATTACCTGAAACAGTTGCTCACTGCTGAAGAATGCACATTTGAATGGCACATTTTCAAAAACAAACACAAATCTGCATTTGTTCCGAACATAATGATAATGATATTGGTAAATTTGTGTGCCTCTATATTCTATACATAGGCTTTGTTTACACACGTGACCTTTTTTTTTTCTTCTTTTTTTTTAAAAACTCAATTTTCCCAAAAATGTTCTGCTCCAATCAACACACAATTGTTGTAGCTATAATTAAATACATTTTATAAATATAATGTAATTATTAAGCATAATGTTAATACATCCTGGCATTGATGTAATATTGCTCGCGTTCAAAGTTCACGGCAGCTGTGAACGGGAGATCCGGATTGTGAACGGCGAATGAAAGAGAGAGAGATAAACAAAACATGTTATTTATTTATTTATTTATTTTTTCAAATAACGAGCATTAAAGACCCGTTCACACAAAGGACGATAACTATAATGATAACTACGTATATTCGCGACGCGTCCACACCAACAAACGGTCGATTTATTGAAAGCGCGCGCGATTTAAACTATGAAGGATTCTGATTGGCTTTCAGTGTTTTTTTTTTTTTCGTTCATCCGCTAAAAAAAAAAAGAAAGAAATTCGCTCTGAAAACGTCGTTTCTGTGGCGAATGATAATAAAAAATAATGAATGAATAGTAAACAAATACTTAAAAAAAAACTAAATAAACAACAAAAGAATGAAATATGCAATATGAAATAATTTTTTTTTTTTTTTACATAGCCTACATTTACCTTTGCTTATAATTTGCTTGTATGCGCGTGTATTATAAAATAAAAGTAGGCCTAAACAACAATGAAGAAATAAAGGTAATTGGGGGGAAAATATGTTAATAAAATTATAAGAATAAGTATAATAAATTAAATAATAAAATGAACAAATAATTAATGAATAGTAAATAGTAAAAAATATTTACATAAGTCAATTAATAGAATAAAAAGTGTGATAAATGGTAAACAATTAAAAAAATATATACAATTTAACATTTATAAAGAATATATTTTAATACATACATTAATATATACATGTACACTTATTATGATATCAGCTTTCGTTACGCATGTGACCTTTTTAAAAACTCAATTCCCCATCCTCCTTTGCGCCTCGACCCTCATATCCGGTTTGCTCTGGGATCAGTCGCACACGTGTTGTTTTGAGCCGCTCGCTGCTTTGCTGATTATAAACCTGGTTTTAGTTCGGATATTTTCGAAATAAACCATAATCTGGTGCGTGACTGTGACTGTCGAGAGTTCATCATCATGTTTCTGCAGTTTTTTCTGAATGAAAACGGCGACAGGGTTTATACTCTGAAGGTGAGTCCAGATACTACGGCTTTTATTCTGCTGTTATGGCGGCATAAACTTATATACGTTTAAAACACTGTGGTAGCATGTTAAAAACACTGTTATATGTCTTCTAGTTACGTTTTGTTAATGTATAAAGTTAATATATAGTGTAAACAATGGCTTCAGCTGATAACTGTGCACTTTAAACGTATCACCTATCAACAACATGATACTGGATAATTATAGTCACCTATCTAGTACTTTAATACGTGTCCAAAAAATGTCTTGCAAAAAAAAAAAGTATTTAAGAAAAAACCCTAAACAAAAACAATACAGTGGTACTTTGGTATTATTTGTTGTTCTATGCTATCGGATATATGAAATTAAGATCTATAGTCTTTGGGCATTTTTTAAAATTAATTTTAATATTTCTTTTCTGTGCAGAAAGTGGACCCGACCGGTCAGCCCACCAGCTCGGCGCACCCGGCCCGCTTCTCACCGGACGACAAGTTCTCCAGACACCGCGTGACCATCAAGAAACGCTTCGGGCTTCTGCTGACACAACAACCGCGACCCGTGCTCTAAACGGAACCATCAATGAACTTTTACACAATATATAAACTTTTTTGTTTGTTTGTTTTTCTTAATTGAACAATGTTATATTTTCTGGTTACTAGAATTATGGTATTCTGAACGATATTAATCTTCATGTGAAATTAAATAAAATGCTTGACTTGTATATGTGTGCGTCATATTTATTTGTTTTTGTTTTTTTTTTTTAATGTCTAATAGTAGTTTTCTTTATGATAAAAGTATTTACGAGGAGAACTACATTTCCCTACATCGCATCCTACGTCATGACGCAAGAGCGCCTTCCTCTCGGGAGCGCGCTGTACGCCAGTAGTCAGTCAAACGTGCTGATTTGATGATCCTGAAGCCGGAGCGATAAACAGACCGGGTTCCAACAGAGCTCCTTAAAGTCGGTCTTCGGCGGACCCGAGACAGCAGTCCGGAGGTAATGAAATGAAATGAATAGATCATGTTGATCAGAAGTAAATAATGCGGCTTCGCGGTAATGAGCTCAAAACATCACGAAAGAGTCTCGCGCGCGTGTACTGAGGTGACTGGCTTTATTAGTTATATAAAGAGTTTAAAGTGAGATATATCTGGGCATCTGGCCCATTCGAGCCGGTGTCAGGTGTGTGTCTATGATCTGATTATAATTGGCTTAATGGAGGTGGCTCAGGTGCAGGTTTGTCGCAGGCACTAACGGCGAGTTTGTGTCGCAAAGCCTAGCGCGCTCCCTACACAGACAGCACTCTGGACGTCATAGTAGCTGAACCCTGTGAGCTGCCTGGCCAAGCAGTATTTTTGGGCGTCATATTTTTAATAAACGTACTATTGTTTGTACTGTGACGCCCTAAAATGCCGTCTAGGTTAACGGCTCACTAGATTTTAAGACCGTGATGCTCCAAAATGCCGTCAGCTCACTAGATTTTTGTAACTGTGAGCCTAGTTGGGCAGCTAGTATAATGCTACTACAATGTAGCTAGTCCTAACATATATATATATATATATATATATATATATATATATATATATATATATATATATATATAATGTATGTGTATATATAACTATTTTTAGATATTTCATATCATATTTCAATACAATCAAACAATTCAGTCTTAAAATGAATCATGTTTTGACTGTACTTGTTTTGTTCTGTTTGTCTTTCCCTTTTCTCTCTCTCTCTCTTTCTCTCTCTCTCTCACACACACACACACACAGATCGCCATATTTGTCATGACAGCGTTCTGTATTAATCAAACTTCATTTATTTTGGATCACAGTAGAGGAACGTTAATTTTTCATACGCTGTCAGATGGTTTAGTACAGCGGTTTTCATTACGCGCGTGTAAATCGCTCCTCCAAAGTCTTTGCTGACTAGTCAGAAACCAGATTCAAAAGCTGATCTGAGCAAAAATAAGCCCTTTTTGGGTTATATTTTCTCTGAATGCACATCTACCTCCATACACAGTCACTACTGTCAAATCTATAAATCTACTATTAAAATTAAGCAATATCAAACCCAGTGACTAAGTAATCAATATCACCTAGCATCGTTCACACACACACTGTCTCCATGGCGAAGCATGGGTACGTGTCGTCCCCGCCGCGCGCCGTGAGCTGAGTGTGGAGCGGCCGCCGCCGTAGGACCCCGGAGCCGCCACCCTGTCGGACCCCCAGCAGCCGCGGGAAGCCATGGCCTCGTCCGTGCGCTTTACCGTCACGCCCATCAAAGCCGAGGACCTGCCGGACACGTCTCCGGACGTCAGCTCGCGCTCCAGCGCCAGGGTCCGCTTCGGCTCCAGGGAGAGCGTCAACCGCAGCGAGCCATACAGCGAGGTGTCCGGAGGGTTCACGACCTCTGCAGGGGGAGACACGCCGGACCGCAGTAACCTCGAACACGGTGAGTGACTGTTTGTGCGAGTGTGTGTACACTGACATCAGATGCTGTGATAAACCGCTATCTGTGTGTCGCTTCAGAATCTCGCCGGAAGTAGTCAGTCATCCAGCGACTTTCAAACAACGTTTTTTTCTTTTTTTTTTTGAATACTATGAATTCGGACACACTACTTTGTTGGCGCACTGTTTTCGCTTACTATATAGTAGGGAAATGTTCAATTTCGGACGCAGCGTATGAGGGTTATTATCGTTAACTAAAACTGTTAAAAAACATTTGTCAGTTGAAATAAAATATAAATTTTAGACGAAAAAGTGAAGATTAGAAATGTTCGCAATAAACTGAATTAAGTTTAACCCTCTGGTGCTTTTCAGCCATTTTTGACCGAAAAATTTAAATTGTTTTGTTATTTTTTTGGCATTTTTTACTTGCTGTGTGAACAAAAGAATCATGGACATGATTAAAAAAGATTAAATAGTCCTGAAAAAAGTAGTCGTGCTTCTCGCGGTCGTAAATGAGCGCATTGGAGGTTAATGGGAAGTGAATCTCATCTAGTGGAAGCGTTTGGTACTGCGGCCAAACGAAGTCTTACTGAAAGCTCATTTTTTGAGATGTCAACCTCAAATTTGAAACACAACTTGTTTAGATTTAGCTTTAGATTTAGAGTAAAACATGTTTTGGAAAATATACATTTCATATAAAATTTTAAAATAGTATTTTTTTGTTTTTGCATTTTTTTTATAATAATAAACTTATACTTCTAAACTTTTTTTGTTTCACATTTTTTTAACTTTTACTTTCATTTTCAGGTCTATGTTCAAAAAGTGATTAACAGGAAATAAGTGAATCATAACTGTTCCATAAATATATTTTAGTACCATAAAATCCCCTAAAAATACAAAATACTAAATTAAAAAACATTATCGAACTAAAATATACTACATTCATTTAATTGGAAAGCCGCACCAGAGGGTTAAGGGTCAAATAATTAATAACAAATAACGATAATATATAATATTAATTAATAAATAAAAACAAAAATAAGTTAGACCTGAATAATACTATTAAAAAAAAAAACAATAATAAAATGACTGAAAATTAATCTTAAATTAATTAGTTAACTAAAAATAGAGGCTAATTTAAAATATTAGAAAAAATAAAGCTAGAATAACAATGCATATAGCAGTTATTAAAGCACATTTTAAGTTATATCACAAATGAACAAAAAATATTTTAATCATGGATATTTTAGTATTATTTATTTACTATTATATATGCGTATATATATATATATATATATATATGTTAGTAAATTATATATAGTATATTTTTTACATTCAACTTTAAAAAAAAAAACTATTTAGTTTGTTTTAGTAATTTTAGTTCTTCAGATTGAGCTCATTTTATTTAATTTTTGTATTTTTTTTGTATTTTCTTTATTTTACTCTTTTGAATGTTTCAGTTCACATGTACAGCGCTGATCTTAATGTTTGGGTACCTAATGATATGTGATTAATAACGCCGCCAGTTTCAGAGCATTTCGCGTTCAGGGAATGTTGTACATTCACGCCGAGCGTTCGAACTCGTATGATCTGCTGTTGTAAGACTTGCATATTTTCTCCCTCATACTTTTGGATGAGCAATGAGGGTGTGACTCTCAATGTGCGACAACATCATCTGAAACAGGAAGTTTCTTTAAGGGAAACGACACTCTTTTCTGCTACACTCCTTGTTGCACAGATGATAGATGTGCAGGTGTTGTCGTGAATGTCTGGCGCGCTGCTTTAAAAGCCTCACGTGTGGACAACACACACACACACACACCTCCGTGAAGAATGCAGTGACACAAGGGCAGGTGTGTGTGTGTGTGTTGGGGGAAGTGAAAGTGGGTTTGCTGATGGAGACACAATGTCATGTGATCCTACACTGATTATACTTCCAGTTTCATGGACTTTTGCCTAACTCTGATTCCCGTGTCTCCAGCAGCACTGAATGGACGGTTGTTTCCTAACAGGTTTCCCAAGCACTCATATTAACCCTTAAACTGATGACTGTGTGTGTGTGTGTCAGGTGACGGTGTGAAGCTGTCCAATGTCTACATCAATAACTCTCATGCTATCGATGATGATGATTTCTACGACAGGAATCTGGCTCTGTTTGAGGTTTGAATATTATTTGTCTTCTTTCAACCAAGATGTGCCTGTCGAAATAAACAATAAAATAATTTTTTTTTGTTTTTTACATAGAGAAAATACCCTGTTTTAAGCACATTCTTTCTTTTAAATTACTATAATTACATTTTACAGAAAGAAAAAGAAGCTGATTTGTAGGACCATTTTTTTGCATGGTGACATTATTTAAATGACAATTAAGCACATTAAAAAAATAACTTTACAGTGATTTGTTTGAAGCTTATTATAGTAAAAAAAAAAAAAAAATCAATTTATTATCAAGATGTATATTTACAATTTTGCTTAATGAATGTATTTCACAATTAAAAAAAAGTTTTAAGTTACTATAATTGCATTTTACACAAGGAAAACTGAGCCCTTTTTTGCATTATGACATTTTCATGAAAATTGAGCACATTAAAAAAGTAATTAAAAAAAAGTTATTAAGTTTAAAAAGAAAATCACATAATGTACTTAATGAATGGACTTTACATTTAAAAAATATCATCTTTCTTTTATAATCAATTTGCAATTTTAAATCAATAATCCAATTTGCGTTCATGGAAATGAATCATTTTTATAAAATTATGTATTTTTTATTTATTTTAATTTTAACAAAAACACGTAAATTAAATTATTTACAGTCTTGGGTTAATGAATGTACACAATTTAAGTAATATATATTTTTTTATTAAAATTATTATAATTAATCTAATCTAATTATTATGAAGATATCACAATGCAGGAAACCTTTATAGTCATAAAAATGTCATTATTTGTTTTGTTTATGCAAAACATTTTTGGAGTGAAATATGATCTAAACATTTCTTTTCTAGCATTTTTTTTTTTAGGATTTTATGATAAATTTTTATATTTCACCAGTTTTTTTCCTCTGCTAATAAATGTTTACAATAAGGTACATTAATTAATGTATATTAACTAAAATGAACTAACCATGAGCAACACATTTGTTACTGTGTTTACTAATCTCCGTTAACGTTAGTTGTTCATTGTTTGTTCATGTTAGCTCACAGTGCGCTAACTTATGTTAACAAGTTTTTAATAATGTATTAGTAAATGTTGAAATTAACAATGATTTATAAATGCTGTAGAAATGCAGTTCATTATTAATTCATGTTAACTAATGAACCAAATGTTCTTTATATTAATCTCTCTCTCCCTGCAGGAGGAGATGGACACTCGTCCCAAGGTGTCGTCTCTGCTCAATCGTCTGGCCAACTACACAAACCTCACGCAGGGCGCCAAAGAGCACGAGGAGGCAGAGAGCATCGGCGAGAAGCGCAAGCCCAGCAAGGTAACACACTCTCTCAAGCTAAACCCACGCTGGCTCAGTGCTGAGTGACTGAGAGCTCTTCCCATGATTCCCTGCCAGTCTCCTCAGATGGGCACCTTCATGGGCGTGTACCTGCCGTGCCTGCAGAACATCTTTGGCGTGATCCTCTTCCTCAGGCTGACGTGGGTCGTGGGGACGGCCGGAGTCCTTCAGGCGATGTGTATCGTCTTCATCTGCTGCTGCTGCGTGAGTCTCACACACACACATCTGGATGTCACTGCTATAACCATTAGCATGTCTGATATTGACGTGTGCGTCTCTCTCCCTACAGACACTGCTGACAGCCATATCTATGAGTGCCATCGCTACCAATGGAGTCGTGCCAGGTAAACCTTCTCCTCTTGACAAAGATAAAAAGAGCGTTTATGACATCAGAAAGTGTGTCAGGAGGCGCAGCGTCAGTTTACAGCACTGATCTTTGATAAAGAGCCTGTAAAACTGCAGCGACTCTGACCCGAAACCTGCTCCAGAATCATTCAGTACTGCAAATATTGAATATATTAAAAACTATTGAATATTGAACAATTAAGCATTACATTAATAATTTCTTGGTCAACATCTCTTAATTTGAATGACTTTTTGACATCACAGATTAACTGATCTTTCCGCCTTAAAATGAACCATCTGAACATTTGGTTTAAAAGTGTTTAAATCATTTTTTACAAAAATTAAATGAGAAAAATGGAATGTAACATAAATTACCCAAAAATACGGTAAAATCACAACAGTCTTTTAACATGTTATTTGCATAATTTAACTATTGTTTACAAGACAGCCGTAGATGCGAAACAATTTCCAATTTATTTCAGCCTCTATAAGAATAATATCTTCTGAATTTTTACCACTTTGAGTTTGTTTTACTAAAAAAAATGGTGATTTCAGATATAAATTATTTATTCATTATAATGTATTAAAACAAATACATAAAAATGATTTATTATAATATAATTTCATCATAAACATATAATTTATTTGTAATCTCTCTCTATGTAAATTCATCTTTTATGTATATTTATTATATATTTATTTACTATAATATATTATAAATAAATATATAAATAAATAATTTATATATTTAATTATTTATTTAACAAATATACAGTTATTTAATATATATATATAATGTGTTTATTGTAATATTTATTATGAATGAATATATAAATAAATAATTGATATATTTAATTATTTATTTAACGAATATACAGTTATTTAATATATATATAATGTGTTTATTGTAATATTTATTATGAATGAATATATAAATAAATAATTTATATATTTAATTATTTATTTATTTATTATTTAATATATTTAGTGTAATATATTTATTATAAATATATTTCTAAATGAATAATTTATATATATATATATATATACAGTTGTGCTTGGTAAATATGACCAAAGAAGGCTGAAAATAAATCTGCATCGTTAATCATTTTGATCTTTTATTTTAAAAATCCACAAAAATCAAACCTTTCATTGGAGAATAATAATTTTAAATGGGGGGAAAATCTCATTATGAAATCTATGTTTTTCTCTAATACACATTGCTCACAATTAATCACACCCTTTTATTCAACCTCCTTTTCCCAAGAGAACAGCTCTGAGTCGTCTCCTATAATGCCTGATGAGTTTGGAGATCACCTGACCAGAGATCAGAGACCATTCCTTCATGCAGAATCTCTCCAGATCCTTCAGATCCATGTTGGTGCTTCTTCTCCAGTCATTCTCTTTAGGGTTCAGGTCAGAGGCCATGGCAGAAGCTTCATTTTGTGCTCAGTGACACATTTTTGTGTTGGTTTTGATGTTTATTTTGGATCATTGTCCTGATGGAAGATCCAACCACGGCCCATTATATGACTTCTAACAGGGACAGTAATGATACCATGTACCTGAACAAGATGTCCAGGATTTCCGGCAGAAAAATAGGCCCGGATGTGACTGGAGAAGAAGCACCAACATGGATCTGAAGGATCTGGAGAGATCCTGCATGAAGGAATGGTCTCTGATCTCTGGTCAGGTGATCTCCAAACTCATCAGGCATTATAGGAGAAGACTCGGAGCTGTTCTCTTGGGAAAAGGAGGTTGAATAAAAGGGTGTGATTAATTGTGAGCAATGTGTATTAGAGAAAAACATAGATTTCATAATGTAATTCAATTCTTTTCCTTCAATGAAAGGTTTGATTTTTGTGGATTTTTAAAATAAAAGATCAAAATGATTAATGATGCAGATTTATTTTCACAGCCTTCTTTGGTCATATTTACCAAGGGTATGCATAATATATATATATATATAATGTAAAACTTCAATGTTGTCTCTCTATTAATTAGATTTTTAATGAAATCTGCATGCATAATAATTATGATTTGATATCTTATATCTGAATATGTGCTGCTGTAGTTTGATGAATCTGTCGCGCTCCTGCTGTCGCAGTGTTAACATAGTGACTAACACACTATCCTCTCTCTCTGCTCGTCCAGCGGGGGGGTCGTACTTTATGATCTCCCGTTCGCTGGGGCCCGAGTTCGGAGGGGCCGTGGGCTCCTGTTTCTATTTGGGTACGACCTTCGCGGGGTCCATGTACATCCTCGGTGCCATCGAGATCCTGCTGGTGCGCCCATCTTTATCATCTTCACATTGAGCGCTTCATGCTCAGTTAAGTCATGTTACATCATTTTGTTCAATTCTCGCTTGCCGTTTGCAGATGTATATCGCTCCCAGGGCCGCCATCTTCGTATCGGACAGCCCCGACGGCGAGGCCGCGGCCATGTTGAATAACATGCGCGTGTACGGCTCCATCTTCTTACTGCTGATGTCGCTGCTGGTGTTCGTGGGAGTCAAGTACGTCAACAAGCTGGCGTCTGTGTTTCTGGCCTGCGTCATCGTGTCCATTCTCTCCATCTACACCGGAGCGCTAGTTTCCGCCTTCAGCCCGCCGGCCTTCCCGTGAGTATCTGATTCATAATAACACTGATGGAGCCGCTCTCTGTTTCAGACATGCTGCAGTGATCTTTATTTTCCCTGTCCATCTGAAATCATTTTAATTTATTTACAAAAACAGATTTAAATATGTTATATTTAAATAACTGTTAAATCACAGCCAGCTTGAACTGCTCAAAACTCAAAAAATGAATGGGTTTATTCATCAAGGAAGCATTAAATTGATCAAAAGTGACAGTAAAGACATTTATAATGATTCTATTTCAAATAAATGATTTCTGAAGGATCATGTGACACTGAAGACTGGAGTAATGATGACTTTGATCACAGAAATAAATTACACTTTACTATATATTCACATAGAAAACAGCTGATTTACATTGGAATAATATTTCACTGTTTTTACTGTATTTTTGATCAAATAAACGCAGCCTTGGTGAGCAGAAGAGACTCTTTTCAACTAGTGGCTGATCATAAAATGTCCCCAAATCATATAATTATCAGTCATAACTAGAAACAACAGTTATCCATCCATCTTTTCTACTGTACATGATCTTGATTGACCAATAAGAGCTTTTCAATGGCTGAAATATAAAGATCTTTTCTACATATTTATATGCAAACAGTAAAATTTAATGACAGAAAATTACTTTTTTGTACATAATTTGTTTTTAAAAGCACACAAAATTGCAGTTATAATAAGTAGCCTAATTATTACTCAAAAAAATTCTTATTATTACTTGATTAGATTTTCACTTAGATATTTACATTGATTCATTTAGCAGACTTGCACAATAAGAACATCACAAGCAGTTTGTCATAAGAGTCAACAATATGTATAAGAATAATGTATAAATATAATTAAGATAAATATATGTATAAACGTATCAAATGTGTATATATATATATTTACATTTTCACTGGAAGCACATGGCGTCATTTAGTACATTTGCACATCACATTTGTTGTTTAAAAAGAACTGAAATCAATCAATAAACACCCACTTTTTTTTAATGTGCATCTCATTTGCATTAGTTTGAATACTGTCAAATCTCCAAAAACGCTACTTTTCAGGAAATGAAAAACACGGTATTTTTAAAAAAAATTAAAATCTGTGTTGTCAGAGTTGATATCGTGGCTTTATATGGTCATTATTATTAACATTTTACTGAAATCAAGCTCAAATGGAGTTACAAGGCAAATGTCGGACATTAGAACGGCAGTCAGTGGGTCGCGTTACGTTTTTATGAACTTGTAAGTTATTAAGTTTACTGTAGCTGTAAGTGGGTGCTCAGATTTTTCTGTCATTTGGCCAAAATCTCATGTTGTTAAAGACGAAAGTGCTTCAGTCAGGGTATTTAAGACAGTATTGACTATGACGCGACGACAAATCCTAAACTAAGACACTCTTCTCTGCTCCTCAAATACATAAAACATCAGCCTTCATATATAGAGTGAAGAAAAACGCTGTACTTATTCAAACAAACAGTTCTTTATTTGTCATTGCATTGCAAACAAGCAGAGACGTTCCAAACTGTGTGTGGCACTTAGATAGTGGTGGGCGGAGTTATGAGGTTTGACTGACAGTTTAAGGAGCCAATTGAGTGTCGAGGTTCAGTCACAAGCTCTTTTAAATACTTTTCATCGTTTAATGTTTGTAAAACCCACAGACAGACGTAACCGATAGTGATGATTTAATAAAAAAAAGTTTTTGGCCGACATTGATGTTAATCATATTTGAACATCAGTATTGGCATATGCTGATATGCTAGTATCAGATTATTATTGGCTGTGGTCAGTGATTGACAGCATGACTGACCAGTCCGTGTGATGTCGTGTAGTGTGTGTATGCTGGGGAACAGAAGCCTCTCTCAGCACGTGCTGAAGGACGGTCAGTGCGCCAAGACCCTGCTGACGGCGCCGGATCCGCTGCCACAGGAAACCGCTAACGCCAGCGAGAGCTTTAACGGCACAGACGCTCCCCCCGTCACTGCAACCGCGCTGGAGAAGACCACGAACCTGTGGTGTCACTTCTGCAACAGCTCCGAGCTGAACGCCGTGTGCGACGACTACTTCCTCCACAATAACGTCACGCAGATACCGGGGATCCCGGGACTCGCTAGCGGCGTGATCGCAGGTACAAACACGCCAGTGCTAGTTTTTATTATAATCTTCAATAATTTTGTTGTTTGCTTTTGTCATTATTTCACACGTTTAGCGTGTTTTCAGCTGTAGTTAGCGATATTAACCCGTGTTTCTTGTGTCTAGAGAACCTCTGGAGCTCGTACTCTGCTAAAGGAGATGTTTTGGAGCGCGGCTCTCATCGCTCCGCCCACACGCCCGCCGTGTCCAATCATTACCCTTATGTGTTTGCTGACATCACCACCTCCTTCACGCTATTGGTTGGGATTTTCTTTCCCTCTGTGACTGGTATTCATGCCTTTCTCTTCTTTTATCTGTTAGTCAAAGGTTGTGTTTATAATAACGCACCATCATTCTGCTCAGAAAGTGTTTGCGGTATGTACTGTGTGCTAATTTCCTACATGCATAGAGTACCTGGATGACTCAAAATACAAAATGTGCCGTTAAAACTGGATCATACTAGGAAGAGGATACTGGATCCCACAATGCAATACGCTCAACTTGACCCTGTATTTCCAGAATGAACTGTGATCATGTTTATTCAATATAATTCATTAATTAAATTATATTTTTTAGAAATTATATATTTAATTAATTTATATTCATTAAAATTGCTATATATTTAATTAATTATAATATTAATATTATATTTAATTGTTTATATTATACATATTCAACTCATATTAATTAAATTAAGTCTTTTTTAATTAATATTTTATATTTCATGTTATTACTTATAATTAATTCAATTATTAAATTCTATTTAATTAAAGTTTACAGTTAATCATAAACATTTAATTCATTATACATGAGTATTATATTTTAAACCTGTAGTTGTAATAATGAGTAATTAATTACTTTTAATATGAATTTATTAATCCTTAAATTAATATTAAGGTTTTAATTTAAATTATAAATATATACATATAAATCAAAGTAATATTTAATTAATTCTAACATTAATATAATATATTTATTTAATTTTATATATTTAAATAGAATTATTTTAATTTAATTAATTATTGATTAATTAAATTAAAATAATTCTGATTAATTATTTTAGAATTATTTAATTATTTAAATGATGTATTTTGTAAATTCCATTTAAATTATAAGTAATTCTAACATTAATATTATGTATTTAATTGCTTTTATATTTTTCATTAATTTATTTAAATAATATTTGTAATTAATTTTATATTTAATTGTTTAAATTCTGTTTAACTAACTCTAATATTTATAACATTTTTTTTTACTTTTTCTTAATTTAATTTTTAATTCATATTTTTGTTATATATTCACTTATGTACTTTATAAATTGTCTTTAAATTAATATTAAGCTTTTAATGTAAATAATAAATATATACATATAAATCAAAGCTTTAGAAGTTTATTACATATTTTATTAAATATTATATATTTAATTTTGTTTCATATATTTATTTAGAATTAATTAAATTATGTATTTTGTAAATTCTAATTAAATTCTACTTAATTTCTAACATTAATATTATGTATTTAATTGCTTTTATATTTTTCATTGATTTATTTAAATAATATTTGTAATTAATTTTATATTTAATTGTTTAAATTCTGTTTAACTAACTCTAATATTTATAACATTTTTTTTTACTTTTTCTTAATTTAATTTTTAATTCATATTTTTGTTATATATTCACTCATTACACTTGAGTATTATATTTGAGTATAGCTTTTAATTATAATAATTAGTAATTAATTACTCCTAATATTAATTTATTCATCTTTAAATTAATATTAAGCTTTTAATTTAAATAATAAATATATACATATAAATCAAAGCTTTAGAAGTTTATTATATATTTTATTAAATATTATATATTTAATTTTGTTTCATATATTTAATTAGAATTAATTAAATTATGTATTTTTAAATTCTAATTAAATTCTACTTAATTTCTAATTATGTATTTAATTGCTTTGATATTCTTCATTATTTTTCATTATTATATAAATAATTATTATTTATTATTTATATTATTGATATATATATATATATTCATATATATTCACTTATATACTTTAGAAATTGTTTAATGAAATAAATTCGACATATTAATGTTAACAGAGTTAATCATAAACTCTGAGCTGACTGTATCCCATAATGCACTGCAGCTGTGGTGTTTGTTTCTGAGACGATGCCACGTGATGTCATGTGACATCCGATCAGATGTCTGTTCATGTGACTACACTCATGCTCATCATTTCCTCTGTGTGACAGGAATCATGGCGGGATCGAACCGCTCTGGAGATCTGAAGGACGCGCAGCGCTCCATTCCCATTGGCACGATCCTCGCCATCCTCACCACTTCCCTCGTCTGTATCCTTACAAACATCACACACAGCACAGCCGGACAAGATGTGTTTCAACTCACATTTTCATCAACTAACAAACCCCAGTTTGTGAAACCTTGCAATAAATGATCCTTCAGTAGCATAGTTGAGGAGTCTGACTGTAGATCTGGTGCATTCATATGTAATCCAGATGACGTCTGGTCACAGTTGTGATGTTTCCTGAACGTGACGCCCAGACCTGAGCTGCGTGCTGCTGTTTGGAGCCTGTGTGGAGGGCGTCGTTCTTCGAGACAAGTGTGTCTCTTCCTTCCGTCTCATTTGGAAAAGCATAATGAACGCAGATGTGTGAGTCATGTTTCTAAAGTTCTCCTCCTCTGTCCGTTGTTCAGGTTTGGAGACTCGGTGAAAGGAAACCTGGTGGTCGGGACGCTCTCGTGGCCCTCGCCGTGGGTGATTGTGATTGGCTCGTTTTTCTCCACATGTGGCGCCGGCCTCCAATCGCTGACCGGAGCTCCTCGCCTGCTGCAGGCCATCGCTAAAGACAACATCATTCCTTTCCTCAGGGTGAGACGCGCTTTAGATTATACCCTTAATTCATTACACTTGAGCAATTACATTAAGTAATTCATATTTAAGTCGTTTTAATGGCCAGGAGGTTCAAATTTCAGACTTTTAAGAGTTTGTACTGCGTCACAGGAACCCTGTAAATGTTGATTTCTGAATTAACATTGTTTCATTTGGGGGGAAAAAAAAAATGTGTGTATATATATATATATATATAATTCATATTTATTTTTGATTATATATTTAATAATTGTTTCATTTATTAAATTGTACATTTAATATACATTTAATCATTTAATTAATTCTTACAGTATTGTATATTGAATTAATTTATATAATTAAATTATAATTTCTTTTATTTTTCTTTTCCTTTAATTTTTAATATATATATATATATATATATATATATATATAAAAATTGCCCGGCCTTTGCAGTTAATTGTTTATTTTATAGGAGTTATATATAAATTACATTATACCGTTATTTATTACGCTTGAGCAATTATATTTCAAGCTTTTAATTAATTCATGTTAATTGATAGAACAATTAACATCAAGTGTTTAAAAAAAAAATATATATATATATATATTAGAATTAATATTTAAATTCTAACATTAATATTACATACATAATTTAAGATTTAATTATAAATAACTAATTATATAATTTATTAAATTTGTAATAATTTAATATATATATTAAATACATTTTATATATTAAATTAATTTTAACTTTTTTCTATTTATTATATTAATTTTTTAACTTTAATGTTATATATTTAATTAAATTATATATGTATATATTTATTATTACAATATATTAATTTATAAAAAATTAATCTGACATTAATATTGTTTAGTTAAACATTGTTATATATTAAATTCATTAATTTGACTTTTTTTCTGTTTAATTTATTTTTTAAATTCTGTTGAACTCAAATAAATAATGTATTTATTTAATTGATTATAATATAATCAGTTCATATAGAAAATCTATTTAATTCTGAAATTAATATGTGTTTAATTACTTTTATATATTTAAATCATTTTAATTATTTAATTGATTTAAATTCTAACATGAATATTATATATTCAGTTGTATTTAATTATATAGTTAATAAATGATATGTTTACTTGAATAAATGTTATTAATTAAAATGAACAGAGTTCATCCTAAACTCAAACTGAACCTGAGCTGAACCCGATCTATGTTACGCTTATAGACACGCTTCAGAAGTCAATCGATTTATTCGTTTACAACATATCCATTGCTTTTTCAACCTTCCTCGTGCTCAACCAACAACAACAGCACTTCCCAGAACGTCATAATAATAGTTTTTTTTCCCGGTAAACAGTCATGTGTAATCTTAAACCATATTCAGCACTGACGTATGCATGTGTATGAACACAATTTTTGATGTCTTAAACTTAACAATCTAAACTGGTTTGGTTTTGCCTCCTTTAAACTGGCTCTGAAACCGAAACAGGCCTCTGATGTTCTGTTGTGAAATGTTTTTTGTGTATTTTCTAGTTCTGTGGTGTTTCTCCCCTGCTGTTGGCCTTTTTTTTAATGTGTAAACGGGATCCAAATTGCTTTGAGATCAGATCATTTAAAGCACATTAGTAGTGTGAACACCGCCCGTCTGACACTCAATCCTGCTGCTAAAACAACTACTTCATGCCCAGATGACGGTGAGTGTGTGTTTGGTGTTTGTGCAGGTGTTCGGTCACGGGAAAGCCAATGGAGAGCCGACATGGGCTCTTCTGCTGACTGCGGTTCTGGCTGAGCTGGGGATCCTGATCGCGTCGCTGGACCTCGTCGCTCCCATACTGTCCATGTAAGCTTCACTCAGGGTCATTCATACACTATTACATATACTGGAATTCATTTTTATGGCTTCGTCCCCTGTCACATGTTTCAGTAACCGTCATAAATTAGGTTTGAGTGTCATGTGATGATGTCTGTGTCGGCAGGTTCTTCCTGATGTGTTATCTGTTCGTGAATCTGGCCTGCGCTCTGCAGACGCTGCTCAGGACGCCCAACTGGAGACCTCGATTCTCCTACTACCACTGGTGCGACACACGTTCACGTCATCATACACACACTCCGCAGGCGCTTCTTCTGTCTGTTGATGTCATTTCCTGTCGCCCTCAGGACGTTGTCGTTTCTAGGCATGACGATCTGCCTGGCTCTCATGTTCATATCATCATGGTACTATGCTATTGTCGCCATGGTGATCGCCGGAATGATCTACAAATACATCGAGTACCACGGGTACGTCACCATGGGAACCAGTGGCGAGCTAGTGCACTGTCTTGCTGTCTGTATAGGCAGCATCATGACTGATGTGTGTGTGTGTGTGTGTGTTCAGAGCAGAGAAGGAGTGGGGCGACGGCATCAGAGGTCTGTCTCTCAGCGCGGCCCGCTTCGCTCTGCTCAGGCTGGAGGAGGGACCGCCGCACACCAAGAACTGGAGGTACACAGATACAGTCGCGCACGCATGCGTTCACATGAACCCGAAGCACACAAACACGTCAATCCAATTCAGAAATCAACATTTACAGGGTTCCTGTGAGGCAGTAAAAACTCTTTAAAAGTCTAAAATTTGAACCTCCTGGCCATTAAAACGACTTAAATATGTTTATTTTTTTCTGCAAGGGCATTCAATTTTAAGATAAATTTACAAATCAACATTGTTATGTAATAGGACTGGGACAATACATCGATTCTCAATTCACGATACAAAGAGCGTCTCTCCCGAATCGATTCTGAACTTAGTTTTTAACAGCAGATGATTACAGGCGAATCGAGAATCGATGTATTGTCCCAGCCCTATTATGTAGTCTTGTTTACTAATGTTTGATTAAAGTAGTCTGTGAAAGATGATGCATTTATATTGTGTGAACTTGTTCTTTTTGTGCGTAGAGCTGCACGATGTCACTGGATGAATTAAAAATCACGATTTTTGTTTGTTGTTTGTCTGTTCAGAATCGTGATCTCTATTTGAAACAAACTAAATAAAATAAAATTACCAGAGGTTCTGATATTAATTCAAAATATTAGTTTATTTAAAAATGCTTAATTTAATTTGAATGCATTTAAAAAAACAAGTGAATGATTCAATGACTCACTCATAAAGACATCATTACTGGATGAATCAGCGTTTTTGAACGAGTCTCTTGAATGAACGATTCAATGACAAATACATTTAAAGGGTTAGTTCATTTAAAAATGAAAATGATGTCATTAATTACTCACCCTCATGTCGTTCCATGTTACGAAGCGACGAGAATACTTTTGCGCGCAGATAAATAAATAAAAAAACGACTTTATTCAACAATCTCAACAATCCCTGTCATTATCCTAACACAATGAAGGCTTCCGTGTTTACGTCCGAATGCCGGCCAAAGCTGATCACATGACCAGCACAATGCATGCGTGTGATGCTGAAGCAGGAGCCGGCCAATAACGAGTCGGCATTCTGACGTTGAACCTGGAAGCGCTGAACGTAAACAACGTATGAGAATAACACAGAAGAGATTGTTGAATAAAGTGGTTATTTTTGTTTTGTTTTTGCGCACAAAAAGTATTCTCGTCTCTTCATCACATTAAGGTTGAACCACTGCAGTCACATGACTGTTTTAATGATGTCTTTAGTACCTTTCTGGACCTTGATTATATTGCTGTCTATGGGCGAGTCATAAACCTCTCTGATTTCATCAAAAATATCTTACTTTGTGTTCTTACGGGTGTGGGACGACATGAGGGGGAGTGATTAATGACAGAAATTTTAATTTTTGGGTGAACTAACCTTTTAATGGTGGTAAATGAGACGTCCTGAAATTAAATCAACATTTTTTACACAGCAAAACTCATAATACTTTACGTTTATGCTGGTGTTTCTGTCTGTGTTTCAGGCCGCAGCTGCTGGTGCTGCTGAAGCTCGATGAAGACGCTCACGTCAAGTCTCCACGTCTGCTGACGTTTGCGTCTCAGCTGAAAGCAGGGAAAGGTTTGACCATCGTGGGAACCGTCATACCGGGAAACTTCCTGCAGACCTACGGCGAGGCATTGGCTGCAGAGCAGGTTTGTGTTGTTTGTATAAGGGAGAACATGTGAAAGAATCTTACAGAGGATGCTTTTTTCTGTGTTCATCTGTCTTTAGTGTGTAATGGAGCTGCAACAATGTCGAAAATAATACATTCAAGCATGAAAACCTGTTCTAGTAGAGCCCAAAAACAACATCATCACTGTAAAAAACGGTTCCCTTTAATGGACATAAAATAGGCTTCTTTTCTTGCATGAAGAACGTGAGCAAACGTCTCTGTTCCTCTCAGACTCTCAAGCTTCTGATGGAGAAGGAGCGCGTCAAGGGTTTCGTCCAGTGCATCGTGGCCCAGAAGCCCCGCGAGGGCATCAGTCACATGATCCAGTCCAGCGGGTTAGGCGGCATGCGGCACAACACTGTGGTCATGGGCTGGCCGCACGCCTGGAGACAGAGCGAAGACCCGCAGAGCTGGAAAACCTTCATCAGTGAGTGTCTTCCCATCAGACCTGCATACTCACTCACGTGCTTCTGTTTTCTGTGGTAATTTATATATCGGCAAGCTCCAAAATGAACATAAAAACATTCTAAAAATAGCTTGACTGATTTATTTTATGGATATCCATAATTTTCTAATTACAAAATTCATCAAATATGAAACATATTCAGCTGTAAAGCAGTTCTGAATAATGACTGTCATCTTCAGTAGATCAATAACAGTCACTTATTTTTGTTCTCATCCAATAGTGCAGCTAAATCAGTAATGTTACTATTAATTATTAATTATTACCATTTAGATTGCTAAATTGATTGATATGCAGAAATGTAATGGCATAAATATTATTTAAATATTTATAATGCACGTTATTTTAGTATCATTAATATACTGTTATAATTTTTATAGTTTTAGTAATTTTGTTGTTTGATTTTTTTTTTTTTTTTGGTCTGTATTTTTTTCATTATTAATTTTTATTTGAGTAGTTCTTTTTAAACTAAATGATCATTAGAAAACTTTTTTTTTTTATATATATATATTTTATTTCAAGTACTAAAAATATCTTTTGAAATGGTTTTAATTTTAATTAACAATAATAACCCACTCTCAAACACTGTTGTTGTATTTGAGACTGAAAGAGTTTGGTTCGTGTTGTTGGTTTCTGACCAATCAGAGCAGAGCAGGCTCTCAGAAAGGCGGGGTTTAGAGAGACCGAATCCTTGATCTAACCGTTTTCAGACACTAAGAAAAGAGCTGATGCTGCAGTAGATTTTTATGAGAGTGTTTTTGATTGTCTTTGACGTGTTTTCATTTGTGTGACATCAGAAAGTTTTGCGCTGTACAGGAAGTCCTCACTTGTCTCTCTCTCCTCATTTAGACACGGTGCGGGTCACCACAACAGCTCATTTGGCTCTGCTGGTGCCCAAAAACATCTCTCTGTTTCCAAGCAACAGCGAGCCATGTACGGAGGGCTTCATCGACGTGTGGTGGATCGTCCATGATGGCGGGATGCTGATGCTGCTGCCCTTCCTGCTCAAACAGCACAAGGTATGTGACGCCGCTGTCGCTGTGCTTCCGCTGTGACGCCAGCCGTGTTTAACGCTGTATGTTTGTCTCAGGTGTGGCGGAAGTGCTCCATGCGCATCTTCACCGTGGCTCAGATGGAAGACAACTCCATCCAGATGAAGAAAGACCTGGCCACGTTCCTCTACCACCTTCGGATCGATGCTCACGTGGAGGTCGTGGAGATGGTAAACAACTCTCTGTTTCACCGCCAGTTTAATTCATGTAAATTGCGACGCTCAAATCCGATTATGATTGATAATCTGATTCTGATGATCCATATGACTGCTAAACTCTGATGTCCTGGACCTATATATACCTGCAGATCCCTGTAGATCCTCAAAAAGTCTCTATCTGGGATATCGCATTAAAAAACACTGGATGGAAACGCCAAGATGTGTATGAATTCTCAATTGAGGCGGACACATTTTTTTATCCGATAAGAAGATATGCTCATAAACTATGATGGAAACACATTTAATCCCTAATAATACACAGATTCACAACCATAAACTCAGCAGAGGCTGTGATTGGATAACTGGACTAACCAGCGGACCAATCGCATCTCAGCATCTCAAATGTTGGTAACGCGGTTTGACCAGTGGGGCGCTGTAGCGCAGTACTGTAATGCAGCCCTCCCAGATCGAATCCAATAGAAGAAGATACGGCGCTTCGGAGTGCATAGCGCAAACAAAGTCGAACCCTTAAAATGTGGGAGTTTAACATAGCATAAAACATAACGTTTAGCATAGCTACAAAAATGTTCTCACGCCACATGTTCATTTTCTCACGCAGTGAAAGATTCATAGCAGAGCAAAGAGCAAAACAGATTAGGTTACTTTTTATATAAAACAAGGTTTTAAATGTGGTTTTGGCGCTCTTTAATGTGGCGTGACAGATCGGGTCAAGCGGCACGTGAACCTATTATCTCTTCCTCTTTTCTGCTATTACAGCACGAAATAAACATGGATGAACTTCAAAAAGTATGTTGAAAGATACAGTACAACTTACTGAAATGATTGTAATCATTTAATCAGAGTTTTATCCACAGAAAGACGTCAGTAAAACTAATATGTCACAAAATGTTACATTTACCTCAGGAAAGCCATTAAACTCGATAGTATATATATTTAAAAAAAAAATCTAGACAGGGGCATTTAAAAAAAAAAAAAAGCAAAATATTACATATTCATATTTTACAGACTAAATAAAAACACAAGTCATTGTAACAGTTGGACTATTGATGACTTCTGAGGAGAAAAGAAAACTGGCTCGAAATTGATTAAAAATACACTTTCAAAAGCTGAAGTGATTTTTATTTATTAGTTAAAGTACAACTCAATATTTTAAGTAATTGCTAAAGTGGAATAATCAAACAAAGCATACTGATTAATCAGTGTAATAATCGATGATTAATCGTTCCCATAATCGTTTGTTGCAGCCCTATTCCCAAAGGACCGCGAGAGCCGATTGGAGAGCAAACGACTCATTTTGAGCAAACGATTCTCTTTTGAATCGCTCGATTTGATGTCACGCCAATCGCAGCGCTGATGATTTTTTTTTTTTTTTACCTCATTCCTAAATGAATCAGCTGTTTGAACGAATCGAATGAATGAATGATTCACTCTTTTAGACATTTAACGCCACCTACTGGCAGGTTTCTCCCAGGTTTCTTATGTAGAGTATCATTTCATTAAACGAAAATGATTTCGTATTTTTGTAGAAATGCGGAACATTTTTTGTGGAACATAAAAGAAGATATTTTGAAGAATGTTGGTAGCCAAACTGTTCTGATCTGTAAATATATCTAAATACCAATTCAGATGCAGCTTCTGCAATGATGGCCCTTGTAGCCTTAAAGTCTGTGTAATAAATTCTATTACTTTCTAAAGCGACTTTTTTTTGTAACGTCTATTAGATGCTTTTCTCATTTAACACAATAATGACTTTAAATGATCTTTTGGGAGTCATTTCTCAGCCAAATTTAATCAGCACATCATGTAATTAATTAGATTACACATTTTAATCAATTAGCAACCCTAATTAGTACATAAACCAATTTCAAAACATGTATATATTGAATTTAAAAAAAAACTGTTTTGCAGTTGATTATGTCTCGGCCTGTTATAATCTGTTTTGTTCTGTATGGAAATATGCAGCTCATTTTATTTGTGCAGATGGTGCTGAATCAGTGGTGAAAGTTCCTGTTATCAGGTTGTTAAAGGTTGTTCTGGTCTTCCAGCACGACAGCGACATCAGTGCGTACACGTACGAGAGGACGCTGATGATGGAGCAGAGGTCGCAGATGCTCCGGCAGATGCGTCTGTCCAAGTCGGATCGGGAGAGAGAGGTGAGTGAAGAGAGAGTGTGTGTTTACGTGAAAGATACAGAAATACTCGTTTCATCGGCTCATGTGTCATTTCATCTGGACTCAATCTGAAGCGAGTTCGCTGGAGTTTCGATGACGTAAGTTCAAGCTTTCATTCAGCTCTCTCTTAAAATCTAGTGAGCTTCAGACGTAGGCCGTGTTATTAGGTGCGTTAGAGAGTCTGTGTTTGTGTGTTTTTGTCTGCATGTAGGCAGTAGTAGTCACAGACATCCTCAGAAACTACAACTATGACAGTGAATCACGTTAACGAGCTGGCTTGTTTTAACTATTATAATACTTAAGCTCCGCCCTCAATGACATCTCATTGGTCTAGAATCCGACCCCACATAATCTAATTTGAATATCTGTTCTGATTGGCTGTGGTTTTTGCATTCTGACAGATTTCGTTCTCAGATCGTCTGTTTATTAGCGCGTGATGTCACAAAGTGTTTGTGTTTGTGATGGCGCCGTCTGCAGGCGCAGCTGATCAAAGACAGGAACTCGATGCTGCGTCTGACCAGCATCGGCTCTGACGACGACGACGAGACCGACGGGCTGGACAAGAGCACGGATCACCGGCGCGTCCACATGACCTGGACCAAAGACAAAGCCCTGCAGCTCCTCAGCAACACGCAGACCAACACGGCTTCCTGCTGCAGCACGCCGGAGGGCTTCAGAGACATGTTGAACATCCGTCCGTGAGTTCACTGACATCATCATCCCTTATCCTGTTCCCAGTCGGTCACTGTACCATCTAAATGCTCTGGGGGAAAATTCATTAATAAATATACGTATATGTAATTTTAATGTTTAATATTACATTGTTATAATATTTATAATATTACTAGATGAGTAAAGTTGATGACAAACTTTGATGTTGGTTTAACAAAGCCAGGTCTGAATGTTTTAAATAACTTTGAAACGCTTGGAAGGTTTCACTCTGAGAAACTCCTGTTACTAGCATGTTTTATCATGTTGCTATAACATATTTTAACACGTTTTAGCATGTTGATAACATGTTTTTAGCACAATTTAACATGTTGCAAGCATGTTTTAACATATTGCTAGTATGTTGTTAGCATATTTAGCTTGTTGTACCATGTTTGTTAACATGTTTTAACACATTGATAGCATGTTTTAGCTTGTTACCATGATTAACGTGATGCTAACACGATTTAACATGTTGTTAGCATTTTTTAACAAGTTAACATGTTTTATCATGTTGTTAAAAAAAAAGTTATCATGTTGTTATCGTGATTAGCATGTTGCTAGCACGATTTATCATTTTGCTAGCATGATTAACATTTTGTTAAAATGTTATAGCTTGTTATCATGTTGCTAGCATGAATTAATGTTCTTAATGTGTTTTAGCCTGTTGTTAGCGTGATTTATTGTTTTGCTAGCATTAATTAATGTTCTTGGTGTGTTTTAGCCTGTTGTTAGCATGATTTATCGTTTTTGCTAGCATGATTAACATGTTCTCACAAATTAACATTATTAGCATGGTGTTAGAATGTTATGTTAACAAGATTAACATGTTAGCATGATTTAACACATTGCTATCATGAATTAGCACGTTACTAGCTTGATTTAGCATGTTGCTAACATGATTTCGTTCATTGCTAACATGTTTTAACACGTAGTTAGCATTAGTTTTTATTTTTTAATTAAATATTTTAATATTATATCAGCATATAAAATTATTATTATTACAAATATTATTTTTATTATATCATGTTATAATGATAAATAATAATATAACATTTAAATATTTATAATTCATTATAATGTGATGTATTTCTGATGATCCTCACTCTCAGGATTGTTTTGTCTCTCACAGAGATCAGTCCAATGTGCGGCGGATGCATACCGCTGTCAAACTCAATGAGGTGATTGTCAATAAATCCCATGATGCCCGGCTCGTCCTGCTCAACATGCCCGGACCGCCCAGGAACACGGAAGGAGACGAGAACTGTATCCTTCACTTTTGAGCGACTTGTGTTCAAATGTTTACAATACGTTCACATTTAAATGAAGCATGTTTTAACATATTGATAGCATGTTTTAGCTTGTTACCATGATTTAACATGTTGCTAGCATTTTACTAACATGATATTTAGCATGTTGTTAGCATTTTTAACATCATGTTATCATGTTATAACATGTTGCATGTTGTTGGCATTAATTAACGTTCTTAGCATGTTTTAGCCTGTTGTTAGCGTATTTCAAAGGCGCTGTAATTGTAATCGTTCATTTATTATCATGATTTAGCATGTTACTAGCATGATTAGCATGTTGATAGCATGTTTTAGCTTATCACTATGATTAACATGTTGCTAGGATGTTTTAACATGTTGCTAGCATTTTGCCAACACAATTCAACGTTGCAGGCATTTTTTTAACATGTTAGCATGATTTAACACAACATGTTTTAGCATGTTGCTAGCATGATTTATCATTTTGCTATTAACATCTTGTTAGCATGTTGCTAGCATAAATTAACATTCTTAGCATGTTTTAGCCTGTTAGTGTTTTTTAAAGGCACTGTAATTGTAATCGTTCATTTATTATCATGATTTGGCATTTTGGCATTTATCACTATGATTAACATGTTGCTAGCATGTTTTAACATGTCGCTAGCATTTTGCTAACACAATTCAACGTTGCAGGCATTTTTTAACATGTTAGCATGATTTAACACAACATGTTGCTAGCATGATTAGCACGTTGATAGCATGTTTTAGCTTATCACTATGATTAACATGTTGCTAGCATGTTTTAACATGTTTCTAGCATTTTGCTAACACAATTCAACGTTGCAGGCATTTTTTAACATGTTAGCATGATTTAACACGTTAACATGTTTTAGCATGTTGCTAGCATGATTTATCATTTTGCTATTAACATCTTGTTAGCATGTTGCTAGCATAAATTAACATTCTTAGCATGTTTTAGCCTGTTAGTGTTTTTCAAAGGCACTGTAATTGTAATCGTTCATTTATTATCATGATTTGGCATGTTACTAGCATGATTAGCATGTTGATAGCATGTTTTAGCTTATCACTATGATTAACATGTTGCTAGCATGTTTTAACATGTCGCTAGCATTTTGCTAACACAATTCAACGTTGCAGGCATTTTTTAACATGTTAGCATGATTTAACACAACATGTTTTAACATGTTGCTAGCATGATTAGCACGTTGATAGCATGTTTTAGCTTATCACTATGATTAACATGTTGCTAGCATGTTTTAACATGTCACTAGCATTTTGCTAACACAATTCAACATTTTTAACATGTTAGCATGATTTAACACGTTAACATGTTTTAGCGTGTTGCTAGCATGATTTATCATTTTGCCATTAACATGTTGCTAGCATAAATTAACATTCTTAGCATTTTTTTAGCCTGTTGTTAGCGTTTTTCAAAGGCGCTGTAATTTTAATTGTTCGTTTACGTCCGTTCGTTTATTCATAATGAAGCATCGATGCTCCTTGACTCTCGTTACCGCAGATATGGAGTTTCTGGAGGTGCTGACAGAGGGCCTGGAGCGAGTCCTGCTGGTGAGGGGAGGAGGAAGTGAGGTCATCACCATCTACTCCTGATAGCCAGTCATACGCCATCTACTGGCATGAGAGAGTACTCAAAAGGGAAGCGTAGCCAGTTGAATATGTTTCGTTTGCCTGACTCGTGTTTTATGATTATCATTGACTGTGTCTCCGAGAATCGGAATCAGCCGTCTCACCTGCGCGGTAACAATTCGATTTTAGTTTGCACCGCCACAACCGTTCGACAACTGTCTGACCCACAGCGGCGATATCTGTGCACACATATCATGTCATGAAACCACAGCTCTTTCAGGACCATCATCGTTCACGTGCATGTGATGGACCAATCGGTGGAGAGTGCGAGCGCACGCATCGCACGTATGTCGTCGGACTGACTCAGGGCTAAAGCGTTTGATACTGGACCTTGTATGTGTGTGTGTGTGTGTGTTTGTGCACTGAAGGTTTCGAGAGACTGAAGCTTGAAGAGCGAGTGAATTACACTTTAAATGGGGTTGCCGATTATTATGTGATCCTGCTCATTTCACATTTGTTCTGCATGGAAAACCTGAATGCGAATCAATGTGGTAGAAACAGGAGATCATCGTAGCAATACGCTCATCACACGCGTTCATGTTTCCTGTGGATGTTTAAATGTTCATACACATTTAAAACTGCGTCGCCTCTGCTTTAAATCCCTGAAATGATTGTGTTTTTGTGTCCTGCTTTATTTGTGGAGGGTTCAAACAAGTTTTATGCATTGTTTTTTGTTGTTCTTATTGAATTTTTATCATCAGTTGCTTATATCTTTATGTGCAGGGATTGTGAATTTGTTTGTCAGATTGTCATTTTTCAATCTCAAGTGTTATCTGCTATTTCTATCACGTTCAGTAATAAAATGACAGTAATACATCCTCTTTTAAAAATGAAAATGTGTTTTTCTTGTTTTTCCTTTCAGCGAGATCATCTTTAGTGCTCCAATAATAATTCACTTTATATTAATAAATTAGCAAAATAGCATGTTTTTAACAGCTGAAAATTAAAAATTAATCGTTTCTGATCGTATTTGTGCACAATTCACACACGCAAACATCTTTAGTTTATGGTTACAGAGAGATTTTACAATTTATGACAATTCTGTCATCCAAAACTGGAGGAATTTCACGCATTTACCTGTTAATCTACGGACTCGTATTATTAATATGGAAAAAAATTTAATATTATGAAAATTAACCATGGTTTTACTATAGTTATATTGTAGTAATACTACAGTAAAACTGTATGTAGATGCATTTGTGTAAGAAAAATATCCATTTTTAACAAGTTATGAAGTACAATATCTAGCTTCTGCCAGACTGCCGTCCGTATTCAACGTACGAAGAAAACAGAACTGGCGTCGCGTCAGTTAAGCTTTTACCGTAAGTTGAAGGCGTAGGACGTAGCGTAAGCGTTTTGAATTGTAAGAGTTTTACACTTTCTTCGTACGTTGAATACGGAAGGCAGTCTGGCGGAAGCCATTTTACTTCATAACTTCTTAAATATGGATTTTTTTTTATTTTTTATTGTGTTCATCAGAAATAATAAAGTCATATACACCTAGGATGGCTTGATTTTGAGTAAAGTTTGGGGTAATTTTCATTTTAAAGTAAATGAATCTTTTAATTCAAGTACTTTACTATAGTATGGTTCAGAAACATATAGTATGTACTATAAATTACTATAGTATTTTTTCATGTGGGGATTTTTTTTATCTCCGACTTACTGAAGCAACAGTGGATATTTATTTTCTTATATTGAGAAATATTTAATAAATGCTTCAAAATGTTAATCTTACAAATAATAATTACTATATACTAAAAATATTGTAATTTGAGTTTAAATCTCCTTCAACCTTTCAGTATTATGGGTACTAAATGTATAAGTTACCTTTGAGAGTTTTTTTTAATGGCAAGCAGCAATTTAATTATTAATGCTAACGGAAAATGGTTAGCAGATGTTAATTTTCAGAAGGCATGGACAGCGGCAAATTTTTTGTTGTTGTTTATAATAATGAAGAAGAACATTTTAAAGCCATTCATCGTATTTGAGGAAATTGTTTTTCCCGCTCTTTTTGCCAATTTCCCTCAGGCTTGTTATGCTAGTTCTGTTCTTACATTGAACACTTCTGGTTTTAATTTTAATCTTAAATTTCATTCTAGTGTTTCACCAGCTGTGTTATATTTCTTATTTTTTTCACGCTGATGTTTCTGACAGGACTTTGAATGACGGTTAAATATTCACAAATCACGATACCTTACATTTAAACTTACATGTACTTCCAATCTAAGTTTACTATTGGCATCGCTTCAAAAAATCTCCAATAAAAAGGTTCGAAAACATCCCATTTTTATAGATTTTTTTATGAAAAAAAAAAAAAAAAATCTGTCATGGGCGGCGCGCGCCGCTGCGTCACATCCGCTCTCTCCAACCCGGAAAATCGGGTGCCATGATCCGCGATTTGTTTGTGTTTTTTCCGTGAGAATCGCTTTGATCGGACACACACACACACATACAGAGAGAAAGAGCGTGTCGATTTCAGGGCGAGTATGGAGGTAAGAAGACAAAGCTGACAGAAGTGCTGAATGTGTGTAGAAGCATCCAGTACAAACAGACACCCGAACTCAACCCGAAACTCGCCCGAGACACATTCAGTCCCATCAGCACACTCCTCTTCTGTCCTTCTCTTCTTCAAGTGTCCAGAATTATTCTTCTTTAAATATATCATATATACACCTCAACACGTGACATCTTCGTATTATCATATGCATTACTTGAGTTTAAATGTAAACTACTGACATACGGGTGTGTTGGGTGTTTTAATATATATTCATTTAAATTAGTGAAAGAATCTAATGTATTGTAAGAATAAACTTTTGGAGTATGGTCATGATATAGAACACGTAATATGTTTACTCTTTAATAGGCCGTAGGATATACCATTACCGCGCGCCAGAGGGTTTTTATTGTTTATTAAACGCATTTAATAACTAATAATGGCGTTTTCTGTCTGCTCACTTTAGTTGTGTATGTTTACAATATTTGAATCCCGTTATGTCTATAAAAGAACTTTCAATAATGTTCTCGATCAGACGCAAACCCCCTTCGTCGAAAGTGTGTTCCTGAATCTCAAGATACATTATTCCTGCGGACCCTCGCGCGGCGCTGAGATCAGCTGGAAAATCGCGAGCGCATATATTTTTAACGCTTTATATTTATTGACGTTTTTCAAACGCGTTCGACTTCATAACAACAACCGATTCTCTACGTTCGTGAATAGTGTTGTTGTGTCTGTTAATGTATAACGGACGGCATATTTGTCTTGTGCTGCTGTCATTCACGTCAGTGCGGACTTGAGTCGGAATTATCAGACGCGATTGATTGTTTTTTCTTTTCCTCGTGCGATATGTGTTTTAAGAGTCGTGTTTGTGTGTGATCGGTACCGCAGTGCGCGACTGCAGGCCTGAAGTCGGACAAAATGATCAAGTGCCTGTGTCCGATTCGGTCCTCGTGACGTCACGCAAATCCTTCTGCGCGTTTTGACAGATGTAACGTCATTACACGCGTTAGTTTTACGTTACTCGGGTTTCGTAGGTTTTGGTGTGGCTGATTCTGTTACTTTGAGACACGATATGGACCTAAATTTTTACTCTGATCTTTCGGACGGAACCGGGCAGCCCGGTGACCCGGAATTCTTGGACCCCCAGGCATTTAACGGATTTGATGCCGTTCAGAAGGTGAAAAATATCTCGCTCTTGGAAAACCGGGAAATGACAGGGAATTTTAAGTCCGATTATATCTGGAATAAGTCATTTATATTTTAAAGTTATATATATTTTTTGTATTTCATAGTTGCACAAAGAGATTTAGATCATTCGCGCATCTCTTTTTAAAATATTTTAAAGTTATATATTTTTTGTATATTAATTTTAATATTTAATTGCTCATTTTAAGTGCAGTTTAAATTATGTCCACGAAGAACATTCACGCAGCTCATTTATATTTTAAAGCTCTTTACTTTTGTATATTATTTTTTATATTAAATTGCTTTTTGTTTTTTTTGTTTTTTTAAGAATATTTGCAGCAATTTTATATTGTAAAGTTTTGTATATTTGTATATTATTTTTTTATGTTAAACTGCTTTTCATACATTTTTATTTTCTGTAAATTATTTCTGGGAAACAGTTTTTGTTGAAGAACATTTGTGAACCAATTTTATATTGTAAAGTTCTGTATGTATATTTTTTTTAATATTAAATGGGTGCAATTTCTATACATTTTCTGTAAATTATTATTTCCGTGAAATAGATTATTTTTAAGAACATTCATTTATTATTTTAAAGTTATTTATTATTAACATTTCTCTTCATGAGTGGAGTTTCTGTAGATTTGTAGTGATTACAGTCATTTTATAATGACAAAATTCTACTTATATAGTATTTTAAGGTACTTATAGAGAGTAAAATCACCTGGTTCTGTATTAAAAACATCACTATGCACATTATTAAAGTTTGAAAGTAATTGAATTGATATTACAGAAGTTACTCATGTTGTGTGTTTGCATCTTAAACAGTTCCCAGGAAGCAATGACAACTACCTGGCCATCAGCGGTGAGGGGCATCACTTCCTGTCCTCCTCAGAGGTACAGCTCTCCTCCACGTTCCCCGCTCAAATCCATCATGCAGAGGTGCTTCACACACACACACACACACACACACACACAGTTTGTGCCCATCATCATAATCATGTCGCGATTTCAGCCTTTGCTTTTGTTGAAATGTTTCACACTTGTGTCATCTGTCTCTCCAGACGTTTCACACACCCAGTTTGGGAGACGAGGAGTTCGAGATCCCTCCGATCTCCCTCGACCCGGACTCCGCGCTAGGCGTCTCTGATGTCGTCTCTCACTTCGGAGAGCTGGGCGACGGCGGGCCGTCCTCCGGTGTTCCTGGGAACGCTGTGGTTGGAGGGAATGACCCCTCGTTCGCCTCGACCTTCGTGAACACGCCCTCGCAGGGCCTGGAGCACCTGAGCCTGATGGGCCAGCAGGGTGGCGGGCCGATGCTGGGCTCCACGCTGGGAATGGTGCGCCATTTACCCACAATTCAGTGATCTTCTGAAATGCTGAACTCATTCTGAATGTATAATTCTTATACTGAAGTACTGGAAAACATTCTTCAGGCAAACCTGCAGTTTGTGTCCGTAATAAATAGTATCTGCTGAATACGTTATGCTTAAATTAATATTTTCCTAATATGAGTTTTTTTTTTTCGTTGCAGGATCTCGGCCATCCCATCGGTTCACAGTTCAGTAGCTCTTCTCCGATGACCATTGACGTCCCTCTGAGCGACATGAACCACGGCCTGTTGGGGCACAACCAGCTGACCACTATTGACCAATCAGAGCTCAGCGCGCAGCTCGGCCTGAGCCTAGGTGGCGGCACCATCCTGCCCCGTCCGCAGTCACCTGACCAGCCGCTGTCCGCCACCGACTCACCGTCTGACTCGCTGCATGACGACGACATGGACGATTTCAGACGGGTGGGTTTTGCCACAAACTATTATTGTTTGTTTATTAATTTGGTTTCTGTCCATTTTGGCGCATCTTTGTCAAGATATATCGATATAACCAATATATTGGCATTTTTAAAGGGATAGTTCACCCAAAAATAGAAATTCTGTCATCAATATCGGTTGACGACTGTTTAGAACAATCTTAATAAAAAAACGTTCTTAAGAAATTCTTCTTGACTCTTCTCATGAGGACTTTTATTCTTCAGAGTGTTTGGTGAATCGCTCAGAACTGATCTCTGTTTCCCGTTCCTGTTCTTCTCTCCCCGTGTGTCGTCTCTCTCCGGCTCAGAAGAGCGTGCTGGTGGATTCTCCAGTGTCTCTGTCCGTGTCTCCGGGCGTCATCGCTCTCTCGCCGTCTCTGTCGGACCAGCCCGCCGTCCCAGCGTCCTCCTCTACTCCCGTACGGAAAGGAGTCGGCGGAAAAAAGGGCAGGAAGAAGAAAGACCCAAACGAGCCGCAGAAGCCTGTGTCGGCGTACGCGCTGTTCTTCAGGGACACGCAGGCCGCCATTAAGGGTCAGAATCCGAACGCCACCTTTGGAGAGGTTTCCAAGATCGTCGCCTCCATGTGGGATAGTTTGGGAGAAGAGCAGAAACAGGTGCAAACATGCATTACGCTCCTAGATGCAACTAGATGTTCAAAAGATTAATAGATGTTATTAGATGTTCTTTCTTTTTACATTTGAGACTTTATTTACATCGATACCTCAACAAGATGGACTAATGAGATCAAAATCTTCACGTTTCGCCTTCTCAGGTGTACAAGAGGAAGACAGAAGCGGCCAGGAAGGAGTATCTGAAGGCGCTGGCCGCTTATAAAGCCAATCAGCTGTCGCAGGTGAAGTACAGACAGACAGGAACATTCAGGAATATTGCTTGATTGTGTGGGATTTCATTTAGGATTTAAAGGCTTTTCTCATTTAACACAAAAATAGTTGTTAAATGTTTTGATTTTCCGCAGCAGCCGACTATTGAAGTGTTAGACGCCCCTCCGTCTCCGCCTCCTCCAGCCGCCGTCGCCCCGCCTCCCGAACCCACGCCAGTCGCCGCCCCGACGCGCTCGTCCCGCATCCCTGTACACGCTCCCGACAACAACACCATCACCAACATCTGCACGTCCAACATCATCTTAGACCTGCCGCAGGTGACGACGCGCTCACGCACGGGCGCGCACAAACCCCCGGCCCCACCCGCCGTCAGCAAGATCGTGATATCCAAGCAGCAGCTGCAGTCGCCTCGGCAGCCTCCGCCCCTCCAGCAGATGCAGAACACGCCTCCACCGCCGCGGCTACAGCAGATGGTACATTCCCCGGCTCCGCCCCCTCTGCAGGCAAAACCGCGCGGAGCCGCCGCCTCCGCCGCAGGACAGGTGGTCACCACGGCGCCGCCGCCGCCTCTGCAGATCAAGATCGTCCCGGCCCCCGCACAGACCGACGGCAGTGCTCCGATAATCGTGACGACGGCCGGGGCGCCACTCGCACCATCGGCCGCCTCTGCAGTGGAGGTGCCGCAGCCCGCGGCCATCGTCACGACCCTGTCGCCGTCCGCGACGGAGGACGCGGCTGAAGAAGGGGTGAGTCCGAACGGAAATTCTGTTTATTGTTTTGCTGTTGTTTTTGTTGATGAAGCGATGTTTTTAAAATTTAGAAATGGTTCTATTTTGATCGCTTTTATTTTAAAATGATCCATTTTATGGTTTAATTAACATTTTGATTATTTATTTATTTTATTTTACATTTGATTTTCACAATTTACTCACGTTTTTATGGTTTAATTAACATTTTGATTATTTATTTATTTTATTTTACATTTGATTTTCACAATTTACTCACGTTTTTTATGGTTTAATTAATGTTTAGAAAGTGTTATTTTAACATTTAAATATAATTATTTTTCTTTCGGTTATTTTTAAACAGATGTTTTATTTTGCATAAATGCAAACACCTTTTTGAGATAAAAATAGGTCACCTATGGGATTTGCATAGATCCAATGATGTTTCATTTTCAATAAGTACTGTACAGCGTTTCCTTTACTCTTTACTTTAAAAACTATAATGTCTATAATGGGTGATATTTTATGTATTTGAGGTCTGAGATGTTCACCTTTTTCTTCCCTTACCTGTTTGCATCCCTGATTTTGTCATGTGACCCTTATCTGACTGAAGATGAGTGTGTTGTTAAATTGAAATTAATTTAACATTTCTGGGACTTTAAGTATTTTTTAGATCAAAGGGTTTCGACTTACAAATAAAAGTTTGTGAATCCCTGCATTAACAGAACCGAACATCACGATTATCGTTGGTTTCCAGTGTTTCTCTTCTTCTCTTGTTCAGATGGAGGTGGAGCTGAACGTTTCTCCGGCTCCGCCCGCGACTCCTGCAGACGCTCCCAGTGTGTGTGTCCGCGCCGGCTGCAACAACCCGCCTATAGAGAGCAAAGACTGGGACAGAGAGTACTGCAGCAACGAGTGTGTGGCTACACACTGCAGGTACACACACACACACACTCTCACACTCACACTCACACACACTGCAGGTACACACACACACACACTCTCACACTCACACTCACACACACTGCAGGTACACACACACACACACTCTCACACTCACACTCACACACACTGCAGGTACACACACACACACACTCTCACACTCACACTCACACACACTGCAGGTACACACACACACACACTCTCACACTCACACTCACACACACTGCAGGTACACACACACACACACTCTCACACTCACACTCACACACACTGCAGGTACACACACACACACACTCTCACACTCACACTCACACACACTGCAGGTACACACACACGTTTGTTTTGCTATCTTAGTGGTTTTTATACTGTACAAACTCTACCCCTAAACCTGCCCATCACAGGAAACATTCTGCATTTTTAAATATGAGGACTCATGAAATGTCCTCATATTTCATGTTTACGTCGTAATACCGGTGTCATTATACAAATGTGTGTCCTCATAAATCACAAAAATGCACACACACACACACTCACACACACACACACTGGAGGTACATAAACACACACACACACACACACACACACTGGAGGTACATAAACACACACTCACACACACACACTGGAGGTACACACACACAAACACTGCCGGTACACACACACACTCACACTGGAGGTACATAAACACACACACTCTCACACACACACACACACACACACTGCAGGTACACACACACACACACTCTCACACTCACACTCACACACACTGCAGGTACACACACACACTCTCACACTCACACTCACACACACACACACTGCAGGTACACACACACTCTCACACTCACACACACACACACTGCAGGTACACACACACACACACTCTCACACACACACACACACACTGCAGGTACACACACACACACACAAACACTGCCGGTACACACACACACTCACACTGGAGGTACATAAACACACACACACACACTCACACTGGAGGTACATAAACACACACACTCACACACACACTGGAGGTACATAAACACACACACTCACACACACACTGGAGGTACATAAACACACACACTCACACACACACTGGAGGTACATAAACACACACTCACACACACACTGGAGGTACATAAACACACACTCACACACACACTGGAGGTACATAAACACACACACTCACACACACACTGGAGGTACATAAACACACACTCACACACACACACTGGAGGTACATAAACACACACACACACACACACACACACTGGAGGTACATAAACACACACTCACATACACTCACACACACACACACTGGAGGTACACACACACAAACACTGCCGGTACACACACACACTCACACTGGAGGTACATAAACACACACACTCACACACACACTGGAGGTACATAAACACACACACTCACACACACACTGGAGGTACATAAACACACACACACACACACACACTGGAGGTACATAAACACACACACACACACTCACACTGGAGGTACATAAACACACACACTCACACACACACTGGAGGTACATAAACACACACACTCACACACACACTGGAGGTACATAAACACACACACACACACACACACACTGGAGGTACATAAACACACACACACACACACACACACACTGGAGGTACATAAACACACACACTCACACACACACTGGAGGTACATAAACACACACACTCACACACACACTGGAGGTACATAAACACACACTCACACACACACTGGAGGTACACACACACAAACACTGCCGGTACACACACACACTCACACTGGAGGTACATAAACACACACACTCACACACACACACTGGAGGTACACACACACAAACACTGCCGGTACACACACACACTCACACTGGAGGTACATAAACACACACACACACACACTCACACTGGAGGTACATAAACACACACACTCACACACACACACTGGAGGTACACACACACAAACACTGCCGGTACACACACACACTCACACTGGAGGTACATAAACACACACACTCACACACACACACTGGAGGTACACACACACAAACACTGCCGGTACACACACACACTCACACTGGAGGTACATAAACACACACACTCACACACACACTGGAGGTACATAAACACACTCACACACACACACACTGGAGGTACATAAACACACACACTCACACACACACTGGAGGTACATAAACACACACACTCACACACACACTGGAGGTACATAAACACACACACACACACACACACACTGGAGGTACATAAACACACACTCACACACACATACTGGAGGTACATAAACACACACACACACACACACACTGGAGGTACATAAACACACACTCACACACACATACTGGAGGTACATAAACACACACACACACACACACACTGGAGGTACATAAACACACACACACACACACACACACTGGAGGTACATAAACACACACTCACACACACTCACACACACACACTGGAGGTACATAAACACACACACACACACTGGAGGTACATAAACACACACACACACACACACACACTCACACTGGAGGTACATAAACACACACACACACACACACACTGGAGGTACATAAACACACACACACACACACACACACTGGAGGTACATAAACACACACTCACACACACACACTGGAGGTACATAAACACACACTCACACACACTCACACACACACACTGGAGGTACATAAACACACACACACACACACACACTGGAGGTACATAAACACACACTCACACACACTCACACACACACACTGGAGGTACATAAACACACTCACACACACACACACTGGAGGTACATAAACACACACACACACACACACACACTCACACTGGAGGTACATAAACACACACACTCACACACACACTGGAGGTACATAAACACACACACACACACACACACACTGGAGGTACATAAACACACACTCACACACACATACTGGAGGTACATAAACACACACACACACACACACACACTGGAGGTACATAAACACACACACTCACACACACACTGGAGGTACATAAACACACACACTCACACACACACTGGAGGTACATAAACACACACACACACACACACACACTGGAGGTACATAAACACACACACTCACACACACACTGGAGGTACATAAACACACACACTCACACTCACACTGGAGGTACATAAACACACACACTCACACACACACTGGAGGTACATAAACACACACACTCACACACACACTGGAGGTACATAAACACACACACACACACTCACACTGGAGGTACATAAACACACACACTCACACACACACTGGAGGTACATAAACACACACACTCACACACACACTGGAGGTACATAAACACACACACACACACTCACACTGGAGGTACATAAACACACACACACACACTCACACTGGAGGTACATAAACACACACACTCACACACACACTGGAGGTACATAAACACACACACACACACTCACACTGGAGGTACATAAACACACACACTCACACACACACTGGAGGTACATAAACACACACACTCACACACACACTGGAGGTACATAAACACACACACTCACACACACACTGGAGGTACATAAACACACACACACACACACACACTGGAGGTACATAAACACACACACACACACTCACACTGGAGGTACATAAACACACACACTCACACACACACTGGAGGTACATAAACACACACACTCACACACACACTGGAGGTACATAAACACACACACACACACTCACACTGGAGGTACATAAACACACACACTCACACACACACTGGAGGTACATAAACACACACACTCACACACACACTGGAGGTACATAAACACACACACTCACACACACACTGGAGGTACATAAACACACACACTCACACACACACTGGAGGTACATAAACACACACACACACACACACACACTGGAGGTACATAAACACACACACACACACACACACTGGAGGTACATAAACACACACACACACACACACACACTGGAGGTACATAAACACACACTCACACACACATACTGGAGGTACATAAACACACACACACACACTCACACTGGAGGTACATAAACACACACACACACACACACACACACACACTGGAGGTACATAAACACACACTCACACACACTCACACACACACACTGGAGGTACACACACACAAACACTGCCGGTACACACACACACTCACACTGGAGGTACATAAACACACACACTCACACACACACACACTGGAGGTACATAAACACACACACACACTGGAGGTACATAAACACACACACACACACACACACACTGGAGGTACATAAACACACACACACACACACACACTGGAGGTACATAAACACACACACACACACACACACTGGAGGTACATAAACACACACACACACACACACACACACACACTGGAGGTACATAAACACACACACACACACACACTGGAGGTACATAAACACACACACACACACACTCACACTGGAGGTACATAAACACACACACACACACACACTGGAGGTACATAAACACACACACACACACACACACACTGGAGGTACATAAACACACACACACACACACACACACACACACTGGAGGTACATAAACACACACACACACACACACTGGAGGTACATAAACACACACACACTCACACACACACTGGAGGTACATAAACACACACACTCACACACACACACACTGGAGGTACATAAACACACACACTCACACACACACACACTGGAGGTACATAAACACACACACTCACACACACACTGGAGGTACATAAACACACACACACACACACACTGGAGGTACATAAACACACACACACACACACACACTGGAGGTACATAAACACACACACACACACACACACACACTGGAGGTACATAAACACACACTCACACACACATACTGGAGGTACATAAACACACACACACACACTCACACTGGAGGTACATAAACACACACTCACACACACTCACACACACACACTGGAGGTACACACACACAAACACTGCCGGTACACACACACACTCACACTGGAGGTACATAAACACACACACTCACACACACACTGGAGGTACATAAACACACACACTCACACACACACACACTGGAGGTACATAAACACACACACTCACACACACACACACTGGAGGTACATAAACACACACACACACACACACTGGAGGTACATAAACACACACACTCACACACACACTGGAGGTACATAAACACACACACACACACACACACTGGAGGTACATAAACACACACACACACACTGGAGGTACATAAACACACACTCACACACACACTGGAGGTACATAAACACACACACACACACACACACTGGAGGTACATAAACACACACACTCACACACACACTGGAGGTACATAAACACACACACACACACACACACTGGAGGTACATAAACACACACACTCACACACACACTGGAGGTACATAAACACACACACACACACACACACTGGAGGTACATAAACACACACACACACACACACACACTGGAGGTACATAAACACACACACACACACACAGAGAATGGAGGTACATAAACACACACTCACACACACTCACACACACACACTGGAGGTACACACACACAAACACTGCCGGTACACACACACACTCACACACACACACTGGAGGTACACACACACAAACACTGCCGGTACACACACACACACTGGAGGTACATAAACACACACACTCACACACACACACTGGAGGTACATAAACACACACACACACACACTCACACTGGAGGTACATAAACACACACACACACACACACACACTGGAGGTACATAAACACACACACACACACACTCACACTGGAGGTACATAAACACACACACACACACACACACACTGGAGGTACATAAACACACACTCACACACACTCACACACACACACTGGAGGTACACACACACAAACACTGCCGGTACACACACACACTCACACTGGAGGTACATAAACACACACACTCACACACACACTGGAGGTACATAAACACACACACTCACACACACACTGGAGGTACATAAACACACACTCACACACACACACTGGAGGTACATAAACACACACACTCACACACACACTGGAGGTACATAAACACACACACACACACACACACTGGAGGTACATAAACACACACACTCACACACACACTGGAGGTACATAAACACACACACACACACACACACACACTGGAGGTACATAAACACACACTCACACACACACTGGAGGTACATAAACACACACACACACACACACACACACTGGAGGTACATAAACACACACACTCACACACACACTGGAGGTACATAAACACACACACACACACACTGGAGGTACATAAACACACACACTCACACACACACTGGAGGTACATAAACACACACACACACACACACACACACACACACTGGAGGTACATAAACACACACTCACACACACACTGGAGGTACATAAACACACACACACACACACACACACTGGAGGTACATAAACACACACACTCACACACACACTGGAGGTACATAAACACACACACACACACACTGGAGGTACATAAACACACACACACACACACTGGAGGTACATAAACACACACTCACACACACACTGGAGGTACATAAACACACACTCACACACACACTGGAGGTACATAAACACACACACACACACACACTGGAGGTACATAAACACACACACACACACACACACACTGGAGGTACATAAACACACACACACACACACACACTGGAGGTACATAAACACACACTCACACACACACTGGAGGTACATAAACACACACACACACACACACACACTGGAGGTACATAAACACACACACTCACACACACACTGGAGGTACATAAACACACACACACATACACACACTGGAGGTACATAAACACACACACACACACACACACACTGGAGGTACATAAACACACACACACACACTGGAGGTACATAAACACACACACACACACACACTGGAGGTACATAAACACACACACACACACACACACTGGAGGTACATAAACACACACACACACACACACACTGGAGGTACATAAACACACACACACACACACACACTGGAGGTACATAAACACACACACTCACACACACACTGGAGGTACATAAACACACTCACACACACACACACTGGAGGTACATAAACACACACACTCACACACACACTGGAGGTACATAAACACACACACACACACACACACACACACACACTGGAGGTACATAAACACACACACACACACACACACACACTGGAGGTACATAAACACACACACACACACACACACACACACTGGAGGTACATAAACACACACACTCACACACACACTGGAGGTACATAAACACACACACACACACACACACTGGAGGTACATAAACACACACACTCACACACACACTGGAGGTACATAAACACACACACACACACACACACACACACACTGGAGGTACATAAACACACACTCACACACACACTGGAGGTACATAAACACACACACACACACACACACACTGGAGGTACATAAACACACACACTCACACACACACTGGAGGTACATAAACACACACACACACACACTGGAGGTACATAAACACACACTCACACACACACTGGAGGTACATAAACACACACACACACACTGGAGGTACATAAACACACACTCACACACACACTGGAGGTACATAAACACACACACACACACACACTGGAGGTACATAAACACACACACACACACACACACTGGAGGTACATAAACACACACACACACACACACACTGGAGGTACATAAACACACACTCACACACACACTGGAGGTACATAAACACACACACTCACACACACACTGGAGGTACATAAACACACACACACATACACACACTGGAGGTACATAAACACACACACACACACACACACACACTGGAGGTACATAAACACACACACACACACTGGAGGTACATAAACACACACACACACACACACTGGAGGTACATAAACACACACACACACACACACACTGGAGGTACATAAACACACACACACACACACACACTGGAGGTACATAAACACACACACACACACTCACACTGGAGGTACATAAACACACACACTCACACACACACTGGAGGTACATAAACACACTCACACACACACACACACTGGAGGTACATAAACACACACACTCACACACACACTGGAGGTACATAAACACACACACACACACACACACACACACTGGAGGTACATAAACACACACTCACACACACACTGGAGGTACATAAACACACACACACACACACACACACACACTGGAGGTACATAAACACACACACTCACACACACACTGGAGGTACATAAACACACACACACACACACACTGGAGGTACATAAACACACACACTCACACACACACTGGAGGTACATAAACACACACACACACACACACACACACTGGAGGTACATAAACACACACTCACACACACACTGGAGGTACATAAACACACACACACACACACACACACTGGAGGTACATAAACACACACACTCACACACACACTGGAGGTACATAAACACACACACACACACACTGGAGGTACATAAACACACACTCACACACACACTGGAGGTACATAAACACACACACACACACTGGAGGTACATAAACACACACTCACACACACACTGGAGGTACATAAACACACACACACACACACACTGGAGGTACATAAACACACACACACACACACACACACTGGAGGTACATAAACACACACACACACACACACACTGGAGGTACATAAACACACACTCACACACACACTGGAGGTACATAAACACACACACACACACACACACACTGGAGGTACATAAACACACACACTCACACACACACTGGAGGTACATAAACACACACACACATACACACACTGGAGGTACATAAACACACACACACACACACACACACTGGAGGTACATAAACACACACACACACACTGGAGGTACATAAACACACACACACACACACACTGGAGGTACATAAACACACACACACACACACACACTGGAGGTACATAAACACACACACACACACACACACTGGAGGTACATAAACACACACACACACACACACACTGGAGGTACATAAACACACACACTCACACACACACACACACACACACTGGAGGTACATAAACACACACACACACACACACACTGGAGGTACATAAACACACACACTCACACACACACTGGAGGTACATAAACACACACACTCACACACACACTGGAGGTACATAAACACACACACTCACACACACACTGGAGGTACATAAACACACACACACACACACACACACTGGAGGTACATAAACACACACACTCACACACACACTGGAGGTACATAAACACACACACACACACACACTGGAGGTACATAAACACACACACACACACACTCACACTGGAGGTACATAAACACACACACACACACACACACTGGAGGTACATAAACACACACACACACACACACACACACACACTGGAGGTACATAAACACACACACACACACACACACTGGAGGTACATAAACACACACACACACACACACTGGAGGTACATAAACACACACACACACACACACACTGGAGGTACATAAACACACACACACACACACACACTGGAGGTACATAAACACACACACACACACACACACTGGAGGTACATAAACACACACACACACACACACACACACACACACACTGGAGGTACATAAACACACACTCACACACACACTGGAGGTACATAAACACACACACACACACACACACACACTGGAGGTACATAAACACACACACTCACACACACACTGGAGGTACATAAACACACACACACACACACACACTGGAGGTACATAAACACACACTCACACACACACTGGAGGTACATAAACACACACACACACACACACACTGGAGGTACATAAACACACACTCACACACACACTGGAGGTACATAAACACACACACACACACACACTGGAGGTACATAAACACACACACACACACACACACTGGAGGTACATAAACACACACACTCACACACACACTGGAGGTACATAAACACACACACACACACACACACACACACACACACACTGGAGGTACATAAACACACACACTCACACACACACTGGAGGTACATAAACACACACACACACACACACACACACACACACACACTGGAGGTACATAAACACACACTCACACACACACACTGGAGGTACATAAACACAGACACACACATACACACACTGGAGGTACATAAACACACACTCACACACACACTGGAGGTACATAAACACAGACACACACATACACACACTGGAGGTACATAAACACACACTCACACTGGAGGTACATAAACACACACACACACACACACACACACTGGAGGTACATAAACACACACACACACTGGAGGTACATAAACACACACTCACACACACACACACTGGAGGTACATAAACACACACACTCACACACACACACACTGGAGGTACATAAACACACACACACACACACACACACACTGGAGGTACATAAACACACACACTCACACACACACTGGAGGTACATAAACACACACACACACACACACACACACTGGAGGTACATAAACACACACACTCACACACACACTGGAGGTACATAAACACACACACTCACACTCACACTGGAGGTACATAAACACACACACTCACACACACACTGGAGGTACATAAACACACACACACACTCACACTGGAGGTACATAAACACACACACACACACACACACTGGAGGTACATAAACACACACACTCACACTCACACTGGAGGTACATAAACACACACACTCACACTCACACTGGAGGTACATAAACACACACACTCACACACACACTGGAGGTACATAAACACACACTCACACTGGAGGTACATAAACACACACACACACACACACACACACTGGAGGTACATAAACACACACACACACTGGAGGTACATAAACACACACTCACACACACACACACTGGAGGTACATAAACACACACACTCACACACACACACACTGGAGGTACATAAACACACACACACACACACACACACACTGGAGGTACATAAACACACACACTCACACACACACTGGAGGTACATAAACACACACACACACACACACACACACTGGAGGTACATAAACACACACACTCACACACACACTGGAGGTACATAAACACACACACTCACACTCACACTGGAGGTACATAAACACACACACTCACACACACACTGGAGGTACATAAACACACACACTCACACTCACACTGGAGGTACATAAACACACACACACACACACACACTGGAGGTACATAAACACACACACTCACACTCACACTGGAGGTACATAAACACACACACTCACACTCACACTGGAGGTACATAAACACACACACTCACACTGGAGGTACATAAACACACACACACACACACACACACACACACACACACACACACTGGAGGTACATAAACACACACACACACACACACACTGGAGGTACATAAACACACACACACACACACACACTGGAGGTACATAAACACACACACTCACACTCACACTGGAGGTACATAAACACACACACTCACACTCACACTGGAGGTACATAAACACACACACACACACACACACACACACACACTGGAGGTACATAAACACACACACTCACACACACACTGGAGGTACATAAACACACACACTCACACACACACACTGGAGGTACATAAACACACACACTCACACACACACTGGAGGTACATAAACACACACACTCACACACACACTGGAGGTACATAAACACACACACACACACACTCACACTGGAGGTACATAAACACACTCACACACACACACACTGGAGGTACATAAACACACACTCACACACACACTGGAGGTACATAAACACAGACACACACACACTCACACTGGAGGTACATAAACACACTCACACACACACACACTGGAGGTACATAAACACACACACACACACACACACACTGGAGGTACATAAACACACACTCACACACACACTGGAGGTACATAAACACAGACACACACATACACACACTGGAGGTACATAAACACACACACTCACACACACACTGGAGGTACATAAACACACACTCACACACACACTCACTCACTCACACACACACTATATTAGGGAGGACGTTGCATACACTTCCATTGATTTTCTATCAGGTTAACAATATTATTGAAGTGACATAGTGTGTCGTTGACTGTCCAGTAAGTGTGTGACGTGTGTGTCCTGCAGGGACGTTTTCATGGCCTGGTGTGCGATCAGAGGACACAACTCCACCACTGTCACATAGACGGACGGACGCTTGCGTTCGTGAACATCCACACCAGTACCAGATCAGTGCAGATCCACAGATTGACACACAGAATCTTGGGATTTATGAAAAAAAGTAGTTTAGGAATGAAAAAATGAATATTTAAAATGATTTAAATGAGGTAACTGTGTATCTGAAGGTGCGACTGTGGAGTTTGGTGTCAAAGTGGAGGATGGAGGCAGATTTTACACGTGTGTGGGGGCCAGAAACAGTTTACGCAAAGTGTACGTGGTTATGACACGTTTCAGTTTGTGTTTGCGTAGAGGATGTTTCTGCACACGATTCTTATGGTGCGTTCACACCAGATGCTGAATGAAGCGTTAAGCGCGAGTGATTTACATGTTAAGTCAATACAAAGACGCGATAGACATCCTGCGGCGCGAATTGAAAAATCTGAACCGTGGCGAATATTCGCGCCGCGTTAACCAATCAGGAGCTTGCTCTAGCAGTGACATGATTACGATGTAGCAAGCGGAGGCAGAAATCCGAAACGACAAAATCATCGTCGCTGTACGATACATCTTCGTACTTTTATAGAAACAGGAATAAAAAGGATCTTGCTTGGAAGAAAGTGAGTGAGAACATCGGACAATCTGGTAAGTTGTAAAAAACACTCTTTACTCAATTTGAGCTATACATATTGAGACTACAAGCTAGCTAAAGCCGGCAAATTATTCTTATTCGTCGTATTTCTGCCTTCCTTAGCACATAAAGCACAGCTACCCTCTCAACAAAATCCATGTCAGCCATTTCGCAACGAGACTGGAGCCGCCTGGCAGAATTCGCGTCTGTTGTGAAGTGAATTTCACGCGCGAATGAAGCGAGTAAACTCAAAATGTTCAAGCGTCCAACTACGCGCGAATAACGTGATTTATTCGCGCAAGTCGCGTCTGGTGTGAACGCCCTATTAAGCTAATAATGAACTGTTTAAAATCATGACGTCATTTGCTCGATTGGATTTTGAACGAGGGTTTGATCTTACGGCTCTTACAAACATCGACCACAGTAGCTACGGTTTATGCCCAGAATTCCACGGTTACTATGGTTACTGGAATTCCATGGTTGCTATGGTTACTGGAATTCCATGGTTGCTGTGGTTAGTGTTACAGTAGAACTCTGGTAACTTGAGCATTACATCATCAAAAGATGACGAACGTTCTGAAAGCTGTTTTAGAAGCTCTAATTTATTGTGATTTTTGTTATAGTAATTATTGTAGAAACTTTTACATTGATGCATTTGACAAACGCTTTTATCCAGTGCGTTCAAGCTGTACGTTTTATTAGTTCATGCATTCCTTGGGAATCGATCCTGTGATCTTGCCGTTAGGAATGGAAAAAAAAAGAAGGGAAATGATGGTTTACTATAGTACATTTTGCATCTTTTACATCAGGAGTAAAACTTTTTAAAACTCACTGTGATGCTGTGGGACAAAAACTAATGGATTTTATATTGGGGAAATGTACAGAAAAATACATTGAACTGCTCACAAAAATATGATTTTTCTTTGATTTTTTTTTTTTCTTTTACTTTTTGGACTGTTTTATCATCATCTCAGAGTATCATAATTTGAGAGTTGAACAATCAAATGGAAAAAAAAATAAATAAAAAAATCAAACAAAACAATGTGTTTGTTTGCTCATTACATCTGCTTTTCTAATTATAATTGTGGTGATTCTTCAATTAAAACCTTTCAGTTCCCTACAGCGATTTTACAGAAAAATAAAGTTTTTAAATATCAAATTATATTAGTTATAAAGGAAGTTGTCGCAATAATTAAATCAGAAACTTTAAAGTTTAAGGTCATAAATAGTTTTCTCCAGCAGTGGTTTTATCTGGTTTAAAATTGTGTTTAAATATTTTTATTAGGAATTTTAGCAAATATGCATAAAAAAGTGTCATGGAAGTAGTAGTTGAACAGAAAATATAAATAAATTATTAATTTAATTATTAAATTACTTCATTATTATTATTATTATATTACTAATTATGTATTATTAAATTACTTCAGTATTAATTTAAATTGTTAAACTAGACTTTTATTTTTGTTTTTTTAAAGCTAATTCTGTCCGTAAAACTGAAATTGTGAAGAGAATTGTGGTTAATTTACATATATCGACACTTGCAGTTTCTGTGGTGATTTATATATTCTGATAATTGTATTTAAAATCCCTTAAGATGTTCAAACCGCTGAAAAAAAAAAAAAAAGTCCTTTTAAAAACCATCCTGTGAATCTGAAAATGCGACGCATTCAACATAATGGCCCGCTTGGTCTGAGCGCGCGAGGCAATCCCACGTGCTATGATGGAATTCGCGCTCTTTCGAATGACACTGGATGGCGGGAAAAAGCCGTGCGCGCGGACGGCTAGAACGCGGTGACGTGAGGGCCAAGGCGGAGCTTGAGTGAGATCATGTGACCGCAACAACGGGATTTAATTTGTCGCTAACCCGATGACGTGAGTGCCAGGGCGGGAGTTTCTGTGAGGGAGGGAAACGCAGGAAAACAAAAGCCATAATATAAACCACAAATGTGTTTAATATCGAATATATAGTTAATAAATAAGGACAGGCGTATGACGTGTTCCATTTTTAACACATAATTTTAACCATTCGCGCGTTTTAGTTCAAAATAATACTAATAATACTAATAATTATAAACACATAGCCTCTAAATAGACACAAAATGGCAGCCTAAATAAATAAATATACACATATGACAAAGAAATTGATGCAATTCTTTTTTTAAATGAATAAAAACAGGTTACTGCCTATGATTTCTAAATATATAAATAAATATTAAATAGATGCAGAAGGAGGGCGGAGCTAAAGATCAGACACACATGCGTGTTTTAACACGATATATTCACATCATCACACTGCATCCACACACCGAATGAGCACTTAAAATTAATACGTTTTAAAGAAGAAGAGTCTTCTTTTTAATAGACACCTTTGAAGTTATTGAACAAGTATTTTTCATATTTTCGCGTTTGTTGTTGTCCTATCGTCGAGTAGAGAGTAGAAATAGTGAAAATCACACGAGAGAGCGTGTGTGAGTGTGTGTATAAGTGAGTGTGTGTGTGTTCTCTCTTCACTTCAGTGTTTGTGTGTGTGTTGATGTGATATTATGGCGGTGAATCTGGATAAAGACGCGTTTTACCGCCGCATCAAGCGACTCTACGGCAACTGGAAGGTACAGAGAGCTCAACGTCTATCATAAACATCACTAACCCATCATATCGATCATATTCACTCATAATTATTCATGTATGATGTGTTTATTCGCGTATGTGATGCTGAAAATCCTCTCACACACACACGTACACACACACACACACACACACACGTTCTCAGGCCTCATTTCCATATAATTGTTATATAAACACTCTCAACCGGCTCCATTTGTATCTGACAGTCTGTAGCGTGGTTTATTTTATTATTTTTCGTAACGGAACGCTGAAGTTCGCGGTTATTTCACACCGTTTAATTTGTGATTAGCGTAGCGGCTAACGTGTTAGCCTGTTAGCGTACAATGTTTTCACGCCATTTCCGCTCGGCTTTTATCCACGTTTATGAAGTAGATATAACGTAAATCAGCTTTTGTGTTTCGTTTGTGTTTTAGTAAATGTTTACCACTTAAAATTTTTATGTGGATGCAAAACTTTTGTCTGATGTAGCATGTAGCTGTGAGCTAGCTCATATTTAGACATGCTGCAGGTGGGAAAGGTTATTATTATTATTAATTTTTTTTGTGTACATCGATCAATAAAAGACTAAATCATGTCAGAAGAGCAATCTATATACTCTTTCTTTTCCATCAGCACTTTTTTTGGATATGGAAGTTTTGCAGTTAGTTATTTTGTAATGAATACTATATACTTTTTATTGTGTAGAACACTTTCCTTATACCAAAAGCTTACAATTAAAGATAACTGTACTAAAAACTGTTGTAGAAAAGTGTTTGAATGGCTTCTCATAACTCTTTATGATCTAATTCTGCACCATAACCCTGTTTCTCCATCACAGAAAGGTGAAGATGAGTTCGGGAAGGTGGACGCCATCGTGGTGTCTGTTGGAGTCGACGAGGAGATCGTCTATGCCAAATCTACAGCCCTTCAGGTGCAATGAAACGGCATATTTATGCAGTAATGATACCGTCGTTACCCCCTCACAGCGCAGTAATCCTGTTTCTGGTTTCTCTCCGGCAGACGTGGCTGTTTGGTTACGAGCTCACCGACACTATAATGGTGTTTTGTGAGACGAAGATCATTTTTCTGGCCAGTAAGAAGAAAGTGGAGTTCCTGAAGCAGGTGGCCGTAACCAAAGGCAATGAGAACGCAAACGGGATTCCTCCAATAACGCTGCTCGTCCGGGAAAAGGTAATGCACGATATTGGCAGGGTTGTCAGGTTTTCACAGTAAAACCCGCCCAATTGCTGCTCAAAACAAGACCAATCACATTTCATGGGGGGTCCCCCAGTAAAAACCACACTCTTGAGGGGTAAAGTCCACATTTCTGGCGGGTTCCCCTGGTAAAACTTGCTTAGCAGGGGCTAAATATCATGTTATTTGGGGTCGCTTCAACCCGCAGACATGGAAAAACAACCCGCAGGCAACAGTGTTAACCGCAGACTTGGCAGCACTGGGTATTGGACAAAACTGACCTCACAATATTAAAAAAAAAATAAAAAAAAAATACAGGTATATTTTTGAATCTCATAAGACGGACGTCATTTGAAATCGGAGACCGTTCATTTACACGCACAGAAACGCTCCGAAACCGGTAGCGCATCGAATCCGTTAAATCACAGTCCAGTCACAAACCATCGATCTGAAATGCTTCAAAACACTAACGTCTCTTTAAATCTGCTTGTGTGACAGAGCGAGAGCAACAAGGTAAACTTTGAGAAGATGATCGAAGCCATTCGTGGAAGTAAAGACGGCAAGACGGTCGGTGTGTTCATCAAGGACAAATTCCCCGGAGAATACATGAAGAACTGGAGCGACATGATCACAGCCGAAGGCTTGGAGAAGGTCAGATCAGGTTACGCCTCCGTCTTTTTCTTTTTTAAATCACAAATAAGAATATTTTAATATTATTTACATTTTCAGTTTCAATTTTAGTTTACGGGTTTTTTTTGTAACCGTTACATGACATATAAAGCATTGAGGTCATCGTCATGCTGGTGTACTATGAAATAATTCGTGCCGAATGCTCTTCCGCTGGCCTGTCAGGTGGACATCAGCACGGTGGTGGCGTACACGATGGCCGTGAAGGAGGACGGAGAGCTGGCGCTCATGAAGAAGGCGGCCGCCATCACTAGCGACGTCTTCACCAAGTTCTTCAAGGAGAGAGTGATGGAGATTGTGGACGCAGACGAGGTTTGTTCACGCGCAACACACTTTATCCTGGACGGGAAACTTTTCATCTGTCAAAGTCAAAAATCTACAATTTTGCCTTTGAATCTGTCTCTCTGTTTGGACGTTGATCAGAAAGTGAAGCACAGTCGTTTGGCCGAGTCTGTCGAGAAGGCCATCGAGGACAGGAAGTATCTGGGCGGCGTCGACCCTTCCACCGTGGAAATGTGCTACCCGCCCATCATCCAGAGTGGCGGCAACTACAGCCTCAAATTCAGCGTCGTCAGGTGAGATGGTGAAATCCTCCGGAGCTCGTTCTTCTGAAACGACGCTAGCTTAGACGCTAAATGTCTGTGACTGTCTCTCTCTCTCAGCGATAAGAACCACATGCACTTCGGAGCGATAACATGCGCGATGGGGATCCGGTACAAGTCCTATTGCTCGAACCTGGTTCGCACGCTTATGGTCGACCCGCCGCAGGAAATGCAGGACAATTACAACTTCCTGTTGCAGGTGGAGGAGGAGCTTCTCAAAGAGCTGAAGCACGGTGAGTGTTTCTCTGAGCCAGAGAAAAGTTAATGTTTTTGGTCACACTTTAGATTAATCCAATTCTCGCTAACTATGACTGTCGCCACAAACTGCTAATTTCTGCTTATTAATAGTTAGTAAGCTAGTTAAGTTTAGGTATTTGGTAGAATTAAAGGATGTAGAATATGCTCATGCAAAATAAGGCATTAATACAGCGGTGGGCAATTAATTTTCCCAAGGGGCCACGTGAGAAAATGGGAGGCCGCACCAGTACACTTAACTCATTTCACTTTATAAAAACAGTAAATGTAACAATGATACTCTGAAAATGTGGAGCACACAATCACTATTTAATGAACATCCACAAAATCAGTTTTAAAAATGTGCATTTTTATCCATGGTTTCAAAGACCAGCATCACTTTAACTAAAACATCTGCCAGAAGGTGGCAGCAAGTCACTGTTAATGAGTTAATAATTGCGACTACGTCGATTCATTCAGAAACGAAACATTTGCCTGCCTCAATGTGGGAGTCATTGAGATTCAACCGATTCATTCAACTCGTTTAAACAGCTGATTCATTCACCGCCGCGTGTTGCTCAGAGACACAAAACTGTGATCTTTGTTTGGAAGAAATATATCAAAAACAGGCATTATGGGGTAAAATGCAAGTGTCTAATTAACTTGTTTGTTGTTGTATAAATAGCTATCCCGTTTATAATCGTACTGATACTTGGAGGAAAAACGGCACTCTTCGTATACCTATATTACATTTTATATATAATATATATGAACAATGTAGTAAACAATGGGGCTATTCTAAATGCATTTAAATAGATTAAAGCGTGCACGCTCACTAACCTAGACAACATCACAGAGTGTATGCGTGCGCACTATGGGTGTGTTTCTGTTTGGCTTTTGTAAAGTGAGGGACATACTAGACTAGATGGAGTTAAAACAGCAATTACGATGCAGGACTGACTGGCCCTATCTGGCAAGTGGCAGTTCTGTCAACTGTCCCGTCCTGCGTGTCGTCTTTTTTTTTTTTTTTTTTGTCGAGTCACGCGGGCCGGATGTGCCCGTTAAATGCCCAGGTCTGCAGTAATATGTGCTTTATAGGTACTAATAAACAGTAATATGCATGCTAATAAGCAACTAGTTAATGGTGAGAATTGGACCCTAAACTAAAGTGTTACTGTGTGTATGCATGTATGTGTATATACAGTAGTCAACGGTTGAAGTGGATCAAAAAAGTTTTTAAGAAGAAGGTTTTAGGACCACTTTCATCAAAGTTTTTGATCCACTTCAAATGTTGACTCTGTGTGTGTGTATATTACATTTAATTATAGGACTGTCAATTTAATTATAGTTTCTATAATTATAATCTTTGATTAACATTAATAGGTTTATTAGGCTGCTGTCACTTTAAGACCTGACGCACACGGCGCGAATCTGACAACTCTTTACGTTCATTTAACACTTCTTAACTCATTTAAGACTCTGCTTATGAGGATACTTGCCAACAACAGGCATTTCAACATAGTTTTCCTGTGTTTTTGTCCGTTCAAGCGTGCACGAGCTCAATGCCGCACTGCTGTCTGAAGGCAGAATTGTGCGCGCGTTTATGACGTTTGTTCGCAGAGAGCCGCTTCGCAGACGTGCGCCAGTACTGATTCATTTTGTCTTCTCACGCTTGAATGGTTTAAAAGCGCTTGAATGAATGAGTAACGTGAAATAATTGTGTTTATTTTGGCAGCGCTAAAAAGATATATTTGAAGAGTGTTTGTAGCCATGCCAGTTCAGATGCAAATATATAAAATCATGGCCTCATCATGTAATTAGATAAAAACAAAATTTAATTGGATTAATATTTAATTGCTTGACGGCTTTTAGGCTTTCTGTTTAAACTAAAATGCATGTTTATAGTGTTCGTGATTTTTCTGAATCTTTTGTTTATACTCAGTCGCAACTTATTTTCCAGGAAATGCAGTATACATTCTTCTTTCTTCAGGCATTGTGTGAGTGTGTATTGAGGAACCGTGTGATAATCTGTTTCTGTCCATCAGGTGTGAAGCTCTGTGACGCCTACAACGCTGTGCTGGAGTTCGTCAAGAAAGAGAAACCAGACCTGGTCAGCAAGCTCACGAAAAACCTCGGGTTTGTGTCTGAAACCCTCGGGATGTGTTGTCTGTTTGTTGGCACTGTAAATGATCAATACGAAGCGTGTGAAATGAGCCGCGATCACAGGTGTGTGACGTGTGTGTGTGCTGCAGGTTCGCCATGGGGATTGAGTTCAGAGAAGGATCGCTCGTGCTGAACACAAAAAATCAGTTCAAACTAAAGAGAGGTGAGTGTGTGTGAAAATACTTGATCGTTTCAGACTCCAAATGATCTGTATTGTACAGTATTTTGTATTGTCATTAAAATATTAACAGAAGTATTTTGTTCCTGTAATTAAATCTTATTCATTTAGCATTTTTAAAAGATTCATGTTGCTGTTTGACAAGTGTATTGTGTGTAAAGTTCAAAATGTATGTTTTTGTTTGTATCAAAAAAATCTAATAGCTTCTGATAAAAATTCTGACTTCATTCATTCAACTTTTTTCCAGACTCAAGTTCAAATAAACAATAACAAATAATACAAAATACAGAAAACACAGTTATACCAATTGGTAGTACACAACACTTTGCCTAGGGTTTGACAACAGCTTCATAATGGCATTCTGTGAATAATCCAGCCGAGAAATACATTCATACATCAAATTTCTCATTAAACCATTTACTCTCGACTTAAAAAATTGATCACTTGCACTGCTCCACAACAGAATATAGTCATTGTAGGCAATCTGACTTTTTTTTTTAAACTTAACCCACAAAGCAGCTGTATAAAAAGATGTACAATATGCTCTAAAAAGGTTTATCTTAACCTGATCCGAACACACAAAATTCTCAACACATTAGCTCGGGCGTATAACACAAACTGCCTGTACGCATACTCATCACACATTTCATTATTAATGATATTGTTTGTCTGAAAGAGTTATTATATGGTCATATTGAGGGAGAAAATATATTTCCCACTCAATATGACCATATAATAACTTAACACACACATATATAACACATCTTTGATGCCCTATAAACAAGCAAAGCAAACCTGGAGCAGTTAATGAATACATGGGGACACACAATTAAATCCATCGATCCATCCAGTTATCGATTTGTTTTGCTGATTTCCATACTAATGTTTATGGCTGTCTAAATTAATTCATCTTTGAAGCCCTTAAAACTTCTCTTTTTGTTGACAACAGCCTGTTTATAAGCGTTTCTCATTGCAAATTTAAAATGTAACGCACGCCAGCCGTCTTCAAACTCTAGAGCTTTTCACACTACACTTGACCCCGGGTTACCGTCGTTTAAACACCGCTTTTAACCCCGGGTAAAGGAATGTTTCGCACTTAGAGTTTAGAAGTGGGGTTAGCACCGCAAATGATGCTGTGTTAAAATGTTACAGCTAGCAACAGACAACCAATCACGTACTCATATTTCAGTCATGGTAATGCTGCGCATTGTATATAAACAGTAATTTCAGCGTTTGAGAGGACAAATGCTAACAGAAAACGCAACAGTTTGAGTGGAGAGGACAGTTTTATTCTTGCCTTTTATAGTCCAATTCAGTAAACTTGATAGCACAGTCGGCAATACAAGGACGCTCAATGCTAGAGCTAGCCTATGTAAACCGGTCGCGCGCTGCATTTATCCAATCGATAGCTACTTTTCAAATTGCACAAATTGAAACTATGCTCAATGGAAACGGGTGAATTTCGCAAAAACTCCCAAATATCACACAGTTATTACGCTCGCATGAGGTGGTTTTTCAGGCAATTCGAAAAAAGGAATATTTCGCAATGGAAACAGTTTTTTCGCATTTACAGGTCACCTGACGTACAGTCACATCATTCTTTTAAGAGAGCGCGGTATGTTTGTACAGAAGACGAGACGAGGGGTGCTTTTGGTTTCTTATTTAGGCCGTGCATCTCTTGTCCTCGCACCTCAGCTTCACCCCATAGATGCAACGGGAGGATGCAAGAAAAGAAAATGAGGACGGGGTATTTGAAGGAAATCTTATCTGTTTATTGGAATATTCTTGATCCCTCGAATGTCGCTTCACTGCGCTTGAGTGATCTGGGGACGCTTGTTATTAATACTATTAGTATTAGATGTCAATTTAATCTATTAACAATAATTAACATAACAGAAACCAATAGTATTAGATGTCTATGCACCTGTGCATCTTCGCTAATAGCTTCTCAGGAAGCTTTCTCACTCCTCGTTCCTCACCTCCTCGCGGTGCATTTATAGAATTAAAATGGCTTTCGAGATTTTCTTTGATCGGTTTCCAGGTCACAGGCTGGAGGATGGAGGAGCGAAGAAATGAGGATGCGTCCGCTGGAGTATTGAGAAGCACCCAGGGAAACATACGTGAGGGAGAAGGGCTTCCAGAAGCCGTAGCAAATATTACGCTCATAGAAAGAAGCAGTAAAATGGCTTATCGTGAGAGGATAATGACTCGTCACGAGACTTTTAGTCGGTTAATGGAAACCCCGTCATTTCGTAATTCTTTATCGACATTTAGAAAATATCGCAAAAGTTTTGCGCAAATCTGTAATGGAAACGTGGCAAATGACACTGACACGACAAATATGCAAATAAGAACGTTAACCCAGGGTTTAGAAATGTGACACATCAGTTTATGAATACCCAGGATTAATTGTTAACCCTGGGTAAATTATGAGCAGTGTGAAACATGAAGCATGATAACCCAGGATTCTGTTTACCAGGGGTTTACAATGACCCAGGGTTCACCATTTCAAGTGTGAAAAGCCCTTCTGAGACACAATCATGAGCTGCACGGGTGTAGAAGAACACAGTGCTGCGCTTTACTCTGAAACACTCATGTTTATGCTAATAACCAGTCTGAGCTATATCATGATTCCAGTTTTATTTGGATTAATCGTGCGGTTGCTGATTCTTGTGTGTTTAAGGGATGGTTTTCAGTATCAGTCTGGGACTTGCTGATTTGATCAACAAAGAGGGAAAGAAAGACGAGCAGAAAAAATATGCCCTCTTTGTCGGAGACACCATACAGATCAATGAGGTGGGTTATGCTCTTAGTATTTCATGGCCTAGAAAGTGCCCGTTGTGAGTGAATCTCTATGAAATGCTTGTCAATGATCCTGTGATCCCGGCGGTCTTCATGTGTCTGTCTGCAGGAGGATCAAGCCACCATCCTCACCCCCGTGAAAAAGAAGATAAAAAACGTCGGCATTTTCCTCAAGGTAACGTCAGTCCGTCTCCTGCGTGTTTGTTTCAGTTTGAGAACTCGCTGATCCAAAAATTTCTTGATCACTTTATTTGCAAATTTAATTTGAACGGAAACCGCTTTAGAGGTCTGAAAAAATAAATATTGGAAGGAACTTGTTGGTTCGTGCCTGCTAAACAGTTTTGTGTTCATTTCTAGAATGATGACGAAGATGACGAGGAGGAAGAGGACAATAATGCTGACGATCTGCTGGGGAAAGGAGCTCGCGGCGCCGCCCTGCTGGCAGACAGAACCAGGGTATTTACTGCCTTTATTTGTTAATCTTCATATAATCATCTGTTTTGTATGTGCGCTCACATTCGCTGTCATCTGATTGGTCAGAATGAGATGACAGCTGAGGAGAAGAGGCGGGCCCACCAGAAAGAACTGGCCAATCAGGTGAACGAGGAGGCCAAGCGTCGTCTGACGGAGCAGAAAGGAGGACAGCAGATCCAGAAGTAAGGGGACGAGCGTTTACAGCACACGCGTTTTGTGCTAGTTTGACGTGAATGCAGGAATTTCAAAATAAATTTATTTGGTATAAATCATGTGGTAGGAAAAAGATGCTTGTACCCTTTTTGACCAAGTTGTGTATATGAGGTGTCAATACTAGATTGAAGGGTGAAAAAGCACTAATGTCAACTCTTTCATGAGACTATTTTTATCAGACTTATTTTGTGAAATGGAACCAGATAAACTTGAATTTTATAAAATGTTTGTATTATGTTGAATCTGTATGTCAATCGATGTAAATGCAACCAGCACTGATGTAAACACTCTTCCCTCGTAATGCTCCCCCTTCAGAGCCAGAAAGTCAAATGTGTCATATAAGAATGTATCCCAGATGCCCCGGGAGAAGGATATCAGAGATATGAAGATCTTTATCGATAAGAAGTACGAGACGGTCATCATGCCTGTGTTTGGTATTGCTACACCTTTTCACATCGCCACCATCAAGGTAACCGCACCTCGCCGCCCTCATTGTTAGAGATCTGAAATCTGGAGCCAGATTCAAACGTTCTCAAGAATAAAATGTTTTTCTTAAGATGATGTATTAAATAACAATATTAAAGAAATATTTGGTAACTTTTATTGTTACGAAGAAGACTTTTTTCAGGGTTTGACCCGTGAATTTCTCGTGTGTGTACAGAACATCAGTATGTCTGTGGAAGGAGACTACACCTATTTGAGGATAAACTTCTTCGTGCCAGGCAGCTCGCTGGGGCGTCACGAGGGCAACATCTTCCCAAACCCAGAGGCCACGTTTGTCAAAGAGATGTAAGAGACTTCATGATGTTGAAATCCATTGTTGGGCCTGATTTATGAAACGCGCGCCGAACAAACGTGTATAAATTGCTTGTAAAACCTTTTTACTGATTTGCTGCATGCAAAAAAAACGCTTTTTTTGTTCTGTTCTGGGCCACATTCAAGAAACGCATTGTAATATCTCCGTAAAGGCCCCTTTACGAATGTTCATCACGTTTCCAAATGCTGTCTGCTTGTTCAGATCAGTGCAGGAAAGAAAATGCCAAACAGTGTTTCTAAACCACCGTTCAGCTCATTTAACCAATCTGCGTTTCGCTTTTGTGTAAATAATTAGTCTGTCTGTGAGTGCCACCAAGTCATATTTTTATGCATGGTTCGTACAAGGTACTTGTAGTACGTGAATTTGGCTTTTTGAAATCTAATGTTAAGGTATTATTTATTTATGAAAATATATTTATTTATTTTTTTCTTCAATAATTCCAGCAATTAAGTATATGTATGTATATGTGTGTATATATATGTATGTATGTGTGTGCACGTATACACACATACATATATAATAATGAATTAATGAATGTGAATATATATGAATGTGAAATTGTTCATATTTCCAAGTATGTAATACAGCTTTCATTCTTCAGGTCAGTCATATATTCATAGGGGACAAAAATCAGGAAAGCGATATCTTTGTCATAGTATCCTGTTCTTGTTTTTTTAAACCATTCATGTTGTTGCATTGGACTAAAACTTGCTGACTTTTCTCACACAGCGTTTAACACTAATTTTATACTGTAATTTTTGTACTAATTAAAAGAGAACTAGTTGTCAAAAAGATTGAATCCAGTATTTGGTGATAATACAGCATAATGAGAGATTTGCAAACATTTTTGACCTGGAACACCAAATTAAGTAAAGAATTTTTAGCACATCACACGGTTAAGCATGACTTTATGACCAACATTCAAGTTGCACTCTAACACGGTCCTTTTTCTCTCAGTACGTACCGCGCGTCTAACCTCAAATCCCCCGGCGATCACTCCGTTCCCTCCACCAACCTGCAGAACGCCTTCCGCATCATCAAGGAGGTGCAGAAGCGCTACAAGACCCGCGAGGCGGAGGAGAAGGAGAAGGAGGGGATCGTTAAACAGGACTCTCTTGTCATCAACCTCAACCGCAGCAACCCCAAACTCAAAGACCTTTACATTCGGCCCAACATTGCTCAGAAGAGGATGCAGGGCTCGTTGGAGGCTCACACCAACGGTGAGAGAGGATTAGTCCATTAATGTGGGGGTTTTTAATGACCGATGGTGCTGATATTTGGTTGTATTAGAGCTGCACGATATATCGAAATAAAATTGGTATGGCTTAGTGTGATTGTCAAATTGCCAACTGCCAAGTTTCTCTCTGAATCCGGCAGTTCTCTCAAAATCCTAAAGCATTCAGCCTTAAAAAGATGGTTCACACTCTTTAGGGATTAAAAAAAAAAATTTTCTTCAGTATCAAACAGTCCTAGATTGTATGAGCAGGGAGTATTAAAATCAATGGCAATAATCATTTCCTAACAAGCTACTCAATCTTTATCAAATAAAACTCATTAATCACAAACAACTGACTGTCTTCACATCTCCAGGTTTCCGTTTCACGTCAGTACGCGGAGATAAAGTTGACATCCTGTACAATAACATCAAACACGCCATATTCCAGCCCTGCGACGGGGAAATGATCATTGTGCTGCATTTCCATCTGAAGGTGTGACGCAGTGTTATTTTAGTATCATTTGTTTACTATCATAGTTTTTATTAATATTTTGAATTGGTTTTCTGTATTCTTTTTTCATTTTAAAGTTATAGTAATATTGTTTTTCTTTATCAGTTGACTTTTAGTTGTGTATGTAGTTAACTTTTGTTTTAGTTTTAGTAGTTTTTTTTTATGTTAACACAAAAGTGTTTTGGGGGGTTAAAGGAAAACTTCAAAGTTAAACTAAAAGTCAGAAATGGTGCATTGACAACTAGCAACTACAAAAAGTTAAGCTAGGTATTTTTTTATTTTTTATTTTTCATCTAAAACTGTTTCTCTCTTTAGTTTAATTTGAGTTTTAATTAGCGATAACCCTGGAGCGACGGGCTCCATTCTGAACACATTTCTTTGCGTTCATCTCTGTACATTGACTGTATTTAACGAAGTTTTCTGACTGTCGTAGAACGCCATCATGTTCGGTAAGAAGCGTCACACGGACGTGCAGTTCTACACTGAGGTGGGCGAGATCACAACAGACTTGGGCAAACACCAGCACATGCACGATCGCGACGACCTCTACGCCGAACAGATGGAACGAGAAATGCGGCACAAACTTAAATCCGCCTTCAAGAACTTCATCGAGAAGGTTGAGTCCCTCACCAAGGAAGAGCTGGAGTTTGAGGTTCCTTTCAGAGATCTCGGGTAAGTAGGAAAAATTTAAATAAAGTAGGTGCAGACTGAAAAGTGTTTCTTTGCGGGGTTAACACAAGCAGGTTTTTTTGGGTTAATGCAAATGTGTTTCTTTGGGGGGTTAACGCAAAAGTGTTCCCTTTAAGGGGTTAACGCAAAAGTGTTCCCTTTAAGGGGTTAACGCAAAAGTGTTCCCTTTAAGGGGGTAACGCAAAAGTGTTCCCTTTAAGGGGGTAACGCAAAAGCATGTTTTGGGTAATGCAAAAGTGTTCCCTTTAAGGGGGTAACGCAAAAGCATGTTTTGGGTAATGCAAAAGTGTTCCCTTTAAGGGGTTAACGCAAAAGTGTTCCCTTTAAGGGGTTAACGCAAAAGTGTTCCCTTTAAGGGGTTAACGCAAAAGTGTTCCCTTTAAGGGGTTAACGCAAAAGTGTTCCCTTTAAGGGGTTAACGCAAAAGTGTTCCCTTTAAGGGGTTAACGCAAAAGTGTTCCCTTTAAGGGGTTAACGCAAAAGTGTTCCCTTTAAGGGGTTAACGCAAAAGCATGTTTTGGGTAATGCAAAAGTGTTCCCTTTAAGGGGTTAACGCAAAAGTGTTCCTTTGGGGATTTTACACAAGCAGGGTTTTTTTTGGGGGTTAATGCAAAAGTGTTCCTTTAAGGGGTTAACGCAAAAGTGTTCCTTTAAGGGGTTAACGCAAAAGTGTTCCTTTAAGGGGTTAACGCAAAAGTGTTCCTTTAAGGGGTTAACGCAAAAGTGTTCCTTTAAGGGGTTAACGCAAAAGTGTTCCTTTAAGGGGTTAACGCAAAAGTGTTCCTTTAAGGGGTTAACGCAAAAGTGTTCCTTTAAGGGGTTAACGCAAAAGTGTTCCTTTGGGGATTTTACACAAGCAGGGTTTTTTTTTTGGGGTTAACGCAAAAGTGTTCCTTTAAGGGGTTAACGCAAAAGTGTTCCTTTAAGGGGTTAACGCAAAAGTGTTCCTTTAAGGGGTTAACGCAAAAGTGTTCCTTTAAGGGGTTAACGCAAAAGTGTTCCTTTGGGGATTTTACACAAGCAGGGTTTTTTTTGGGGGTTAATGCAAAAGTGTTCCTTTAAGGGGTTAATGCAAAAGCATGTTGTTTTGGGTAACGCAAAAGTGTTTCTTTGGGTGGTTAACGCAAAAGTAGGGTTTTTTTTGGGGTTAACGCAAGTGTTTTTTTGGGGGGGGTTTTACATAAGTGTTTTGGGGGGTTAATGCAAACTCAAATTTTCTTTGAAAAGTTTTGCAAACAATGCACAGTTTATCAGATTAACAAGTTGCGGAAGCAACTTTTTTTTTGGGTAAAATGAGTTTTGCAAACAAGTGGTAAGTTTGTCACGGGAACACAACTTGCAAAGAGAATGCAAATGTTTATTGGATCAAGGTTAATAACAAATTCATGTGCGTATACATGAAGTAGGTATAGTTTTCATGAGATGTTCTCCTGTGCATATAAATACAACTAATCTATGTAATTATTAGTGAATGATACCCAGTGGCTTTGTATGGGTATTCTAGGCAGTTTTTGCGCCATCATGTGACATCATTCACGTGATTGTTTCAGGTTTCAGGGCGCCCCCTACAGGAGCACCTGCTTGCTGCAGCCCACGTCTAGCTCCCTCTGCAACGTCACGGAGTGGGTGAGTGTCTCGCCACACAACTGATACAGAGTCACAAACACCTATTCTTACGAGTCGACTCTCTCACAGCCTCCTTTCGTGGTGACACTCGACGAGGTGGAGTTGGTTCATTTCGAGCGAGTCCAGTTCCACCTGAAGAACTTTGACGTGGTCATCGTTTATAAAGACTACAACAAGAAAGTCACGATGATCAACGCAGTGCCCGTCAACTCTCTGGATCCGATCAAAGAGTGGCTCAAGTAAGCTCCTGTTGAGATTTCTGCTAGTAATCGACTACTATACCATCAAGGCTGTATATGTAAAATGAATTACAATTGATGCAATTAAATTTATTTACTATCTTTAAATATATTGGCCTATATATCATTGAAAAAAATCTTTATCGTTCGCTGGCTAATGTTAACAGGATTAGTGAATTTGTCTGTGTGCAGCTCGTGTGATATCAAGTACACTGAGGGCGTCCAGTCTCTGAACTGGACCAAGATCATGAAGACTATAGTGGATGACCCCGAGGGCTTCTTCGAACAGGGTGGCTGGTCCTTCCTTGATCCTGAGAGTGAGGTGAGCCGTCTTGCTGTGAGCAACTTGACCTAGGCATCTTATTTTAGTGCTTTTGTATCATTGAGACACTTTAACATAACCGCCAGTTTCAACACACTGCTAACTAACTCAACCAGGCCTCGCCCCTTTACTCTGCATATGAATTATTTAAATGAGGAATATGTGAATATTCACCAGGTTATTAACAGTGGTGGTGTTTGTCTGTTTTTCTCAGGGAAGCGGAGCAGAGGAGGACTCGGAGTCTGAGATGGAGGACGAGACCTTTAACCCCTCAGCTGATGAGGAGGAGGAGGAAGAGGAGGACAGTGATGAAGATTACTCGTCAGAGACGGAGGACTCAGGTAATGGTAAGGCTCAGTTCAGTTTTCCATTCACACTACTAGCGACACGCAGCGACAGCGTCACAATCCCATTAATATCAATATTGAGCTGGCGATTTTTATACTTTCTATTTTTTTTTTTTTTTTTTTTTTTTAAATAGAGTGAGTGAGTGATACAATGAATTTGTCTTTGGTATTGAAGCTTCTTTCAGTGTCAGCTAATGTTTCTTCGGCACCTTGAATGATTGAAACAATCTGTGCATCATAAGGGCTCATTTATTTTAACACAGTGTTTGATATGGGAAGCACTAATTGATTAGTTCGTCGCAAAGGCCGTGATCACAGTCCTGATTGGTTGCCTGAGTGATTGTGCGTCTTACGTGTGATTGTTGATCTCAGATTACAGCGCGTCTCTAGGCAGCGAGGAGGAGAGCGGAAAAGACTGGGACGAACTGGAGGAGGAAGCCAGGAAAGGTGAGTTCAGTCCATATTCATCTGCTGCTTCCCCTTCAGAATGATGTCACTTCCTGGAGGATTTATTAGATATTAGTATGTTATGGAAAGACAGCACAGGTGAATATTTTGTTTTATTTGTATGATGGCTTATTTGAAGATTTAATTTTTAGATAAATATATTGTCCATTTTAGCTTATTTGAAGTAAAGACTAATGTATTAAGTATTTAATTAATTTATTTTAAGATTATTATAATAGTAGTATTTCCTCATTTCATAGGAGTTTGGAAAACTCATTTTAAGCCTTTAAAGATATGTTGACAGTCTTTTGTTTCTGTCCATCAGCTGATCGAGAGAGTCACTATGAGGACGCAGAGGAGACTACAAACAGGAAGAGGAAAGGCCGTTCATCAGCTCCGCCACCCAGCAGCAAGAAGAAGAGGCGACATTAAATACACACACACACACACACACACACACACACACACACACACACACACACACACACACACACACACACACACACACTGCCAAACAAGTTTCCCACAGTCCTCTTTTACTGCCCCCTCCACACATACACACACTGTGTTTGATGTAAATAGCGTCGGCCAGCGCTGATGTGTGCTGTAGGATAGTGGTTTTCATATCAGCTGATGGAGGGACCCCTCGTTCTCTTTGGATTTTCCTGCGTTGGCATCCCTCTGGGGGGTGTTTGTGTGTGTGTGTGTGTGTGTGTGTGTGTGTGGGCGTGAGCGCTTTTCTGAAGCAGTAGATGTGACGTAGTGTTGGTGTTTTACGAGCATTACGTAACACTCATTCTTACGGCTCATCTCTCTCCCGCCGGTCCTGTTCGTTTCTGAATAGACACGTGGCGTTCATGGCTTTTACGTTAGTACAAAATGATTCACTTTGTGCTTTTTCTGTTTTTTTTCTAATACGAGGGGACACAAACACACACATTGTAAACATACACTTTTTTTTTTTTTTTTTCCCCCTTTAATACTCTTTGCTCATTCTGGATTGGTAGTCTTGTATTGTTCAATCAAATATTTTGTTTTTGTTTTTTTTTTTCTTTTTTTAAATAAAAGTTAAGTGAAATTTAAAAACTTGTTTGTTTCTCATTTAAAGCTTATTTCTGGGTCAAGGGTTTTATTTTCACATCAAGTGGTTTATTGCAGTGGTTCTCTCTCGACCCACATTTTTAGGATTTTGAACAAAGCAAATGTATTTCTCAAAAAAGGTTGACACATCCCGCTTTACTTAACATGCACACAAATTGTAAGAACTGATGAAAAAACATAAGGTAAGTTTTTGTGACTACTAGTTTTTGTTAAAAAACTAGTTGTTAAAACAAAGTTAGTATGAGCCAGCACACTCATCAAAAAACAAAACATAGTGGTATTTTGGGTTAAGGTTAGAATCTACTTGCACTGGTAAATACACAATACTAGCATAAACTTAAAACCTGTGATGAATAGAATTGACACCAAAAATGCATGCAAATTCTTCCCAGCTCAGACACGATGTACCAGTTAGGTAATTTATTAGCACATTTTGGTAATTTCATGACTTGTTAATCAACAAAACTGCAACGTCACATGCCTGTAGTTTCATTTGCACTTTTTAGAGACCACCTGTAGCCCCAGCTCTGCTCATTGTGTTCTCTACTGGTGTGTTTCCACAGCATAAAGGTAATATCTTACAGATTTAAAAATGAACCGTTCATTTTAAAATCTTTCCTGTCTGCTGACATTTGACATCGGTTACAAACATTACAGTGCTCATAATAACTTTCGTTAACTCTACAAAAAGTAAATCCACTCCACCAGCTCATTACTCTTCAACAGCGATGCCATAGAAATATACAGAGTCACCGTAAAAACAGCTCACGTCCCATCATATGCAAAGCAGGGGTGCACAGTGTGGGGTCCTGTACTGCAGATCTGTGGGCCATGAGAATGGGACACTCGCCGCCCTTTCAATCTCGCTGATGGTCAGCTGTAAAGATGGCTATCTGCTTGGCCAAGGTCCTATTAAATCTTTCAACAAGGCCATGGCTTTGGGGGTGCCAGGGGTGTTGTGCATGTTTTCTCCATGCCAAGCCATTCAAACACCTTGTTCGGTATGGTAGAGGTCCCTGCTGAACATCCCCTCCACCAGTGCATCAGATACCATCTCTGCTGGTTCGGTATAGTGTATACCTCAGGCCACTTTGTAAAATATTCAATAGGTTACCTCTTAGTGATTGGGAAGGGGCCCATAATGTCCACAGCTACTCTTTTCATTGGTGCTCCTACAGCCTGCTATTTAAGTTTGGCATTGGACTGATCAAGAGGGCCCTTATAGGCTGCACAGGCATCATGTCTGCTGCCGAAATCCTCCTCGTCCCTTCTGTGCTTGTCCCAGTAGAACCCCTGGCAAAGGAGGTAGTGTTTTGGACACCCTGAAATGCCTGTACTTCCATGACAAGCTGTCAACACTATTACCTCTTGCTTTCTGTCCTCCCAGATGATGGGCTCCTTACATGCCTGCTGGAGCACTACACTCAGCTGCTGTGTGTTGAATTTGTACCACAGTCCCTTTGTGACCAACGAGCACCCTGCAATGTCACCCCAATCGGGTCTACACTGTGCCTCCAGCCAACATAGCACAGGCCTCAGACCCTCATCCTGCTCCTGCTACAACTTCCACTCTGGTGCATTAACCACCCTCAGTTTCCCACATGAAGTCTGTGTCTCGTTCTCTTGATACAGTTCCCTCTCCTGCGTCTCTCTTTTCACAGTTACTGCAGCCCTCAGCAGCACAGGGTCGATGTGACAAAGCATCGCCGTTGGTGTTGCTAGACCCAAGTCTATGAACTACTGTGAAGTTGTATGACTCGAGTTCTTACAGCCACTTGAGCTTCGAGCTTCAAGAGACTAGCCCCAGAAAACTCTTTAATTGTCTCAGGTCTGTAGGGGTCGACCAGTATTTGATGATACTAATTTTATCTTCCAGGGTGCCTGTGCTCTCCCTCCCCAATTTGTGACCAAGGAATTCAACCTCCTGCCTCAAAGTGGCACATCTGGATGCAGTTTCAAACCTGGCGCCACCACTATTCCCAACACCCGATGAAGGAATTCGAGTGCTTTAGCGAACGACCCACCATGGACTAAAAGGTCATCCAAATATACAAGACATTCACGGCAAGGGATTCCTTCTAGCACTGTCCATGAGCTGTTCAAATGTGGCGGGAGCACCTTAAAATGCCAAAGGTTGTTTCTGCAGAATGCGGTTTTGGGAGCAGACTCGGGAGACAATGGCACTTGCCAGTAGCTGTTTCACAAGTCAAGGGTTGAGAACCAGGACGAACCAGCCACCAATTCAAGAGACTCATCCACTCTAGGCAGGGGATACGGATCCTTTTCTGTAATTTTGCTGAGGTGTCTATAGTCTATGCAGAACCTCCATCTGAAACTATTTTTCCATGGCACAATGACAACTGCTGAAGCCCACGGTCTCTCTGAATGTTCAACTGTACCCGCCTGTAGCATTTCCTCCTTCTCACTGAGAGCAAAAATGTCCTTGAAGTCCTCCTTGACCACAAGCACGCCTTTTGTTACACCCTTAAGCCTTATAGACAGATACACACAGATAGGGGCACTGGGGTCAGGCTTGAAGCAGAATGCTGGGGTCCTGCACGTCAGCCACCCACGCATGGAACGACACAGACAGACACTCAAACAGGAACGGTCCTTTCTTATTTTTTGGCGTAGTCACCAGTCGCAGTTTTCAGATGAGCAAACGTCGGTTCCAAAGCTGTCCCCACTGAAACAAGATCCGGTTTCAACAAGGGCTGTGCAAGTAACTCCTGCCACTATAATGGTTATGTGGCAGAAATTTCCAACATAAGACCAACCCACTACCATAACAGTACCTGTAGGGTGTGGTCTAACCCCTTCCTAGACTGCCCCTTGTCCTTAGCCAGGGTTGGGGTATGGGCCCAGGTCCCCCCCCCCCCCCTTCTACACGAGCCCCTGGGCTTTTTTCCAGCGTTCTACTGATCCTGGGGCACTGATCAGATGGCCTGGTGCAACATTGCAGTATTTATAGAATTATCAATCCACGCGGGTGCCCGGGGCCCAAAATAGCGAACATATCTAAGTCGCTGCAGGCCTGGGCACTGCTATGTTTGTTTACATCCCTGCGTCTTCACAACGTGAGAGTGCGTTGTGCTGGTCCGCACATGCGCTGTCAGGTTGGCGCCTTTTTGCTGATGTACAAACTTACTGTACGGGGCGAAGGGAGATGCAAAGCCAGCTTCAACAGCTTGTAACATGATAACCTTTCTTATTCTGGCTTCATCACTTAAAACTCAGCGTGGATCTGCTTGTCGGGTCGTGTGTACACAAGCACTTGCCTTTTCCCTTCGCAACCTCTTCCCGTGTCTCTTGTTTCACTTTTGCCCACATACACTGTAGTCCATCTTGGCGGTGAATGCTCAGATCTTGTGTTGAAGTCTGTCACTTCTAACACCGAATGTAGTGTTTCGCTACTAGTAGCAACCAAGTGGGTTCTTTCTCATTTTGAGACTTTATTAAAGAACTACAGAAAGAGAAATATCGCTCTCAAACTCATTCTGAACTTGCAATTCGAACTCTCTAGCCCCCTGAACATGGGACTAAAGAGCTAGAACCAATTCTTATTAAATTAACACTGCTGAACATAATCACATTAACTAGTGTATTCCAGGATTTGCAACGACATTTCAATATAATCTGCTTTTCAGATCGTCAGTCAAATAGATGGCAGTTTATTTGCTAGGCGAGTTAGGTGTTTCATCAGTTTGACCCGTTCAAGCAGATCATCGGTGCAGCAGCTGCAAATGATACACTTAATTTGTATGAATCCTTAAACGGGCTTTCACATGGAAACTTCTTTTCTGGGAGCATCTGTTGGCCAGTGGCATCATTCTGTGGGTGTATATAGTGGTATAATAGCGTTAACTGTATAAATTGACCGTGATTTTCTACACATCTGTACTGAAATACTGTATGTGACTGTGATGCATATGTCACAGAGTAGACAATGGTCATTACACACTCTCTCAACAGAAAAATCCAAATTCAAACAAGCTTGGTTTGCATGACTCTGGTACAATATTGCCACAGCAATGGCCATTTACAAAAATACAATAAGTCGAATTTGATCACATTCATCAGTTATGATTATGATTTGGTCAGACTAGTTCTTTAGGCACATATGATGAACAAATCAGGAGGCCAGTTATAAACAGCCCATTATGTGTTTTGTACATTTAAACACACCGGGGACCTGCAGATGCTGACCGGCTCTGGCTTCACTGCATTTACATGTATTCATTTAGCAGAGGGTTTAGCCAAAGCAACTTACAAATCAGGAAAAACACAAATAATTAGTTTTGGAGTCAACAAATATGAAGAATGTACTTTATAATGACATGCCGGGTTCCCTCTCATCATTTTCGGAGTCAGTCTTGTTGCCAGGTGGCTGTTCAGCAATGATGCCGGCTTTCGCGAAAGCTCGGACAACAGTTAAAGCAGATATCTTAACCCAGGCATCCACAATCCATTCACATATGGTGGCGTAACTCGCCCGGCGCTGCCTCCCAGTCTTAGTAAAGGTGTGTTCGCCGTCTGTCATCCATCGCTCCCACGCCGCTCGCAACTTCACTTTGAACGCCCTGTTTACACCAATGTCCAGCAGTTGGAGTTCTTTTGTTAATCCTCCCGGAATGATGGCAAGCTCCGAATTCATTTGCTTTACTTGGTTTTTCACAGTAGCGGTGAGATGGGCGCGCATGGAGTCGCAGATCAACAGGGACGTGGAAAAAACCATCCGGTCTCTTTACATACACCTCTCTCAGCCACACTCTCATTTTCTCCTCATCCATCCAGCCCTTTTGATTTGCCTTAATGATGACTCCGGCTGGAAACTTTTCTTTTGGCAGCGTCTTCCTCTTAAAAATGACCATAGGTGGTAGTTTCTGTCCATTACTGTAGCAACCAAGAACAACAGTGAAAGCCAACTTCTCATGCCCCGTGGTGCGTATTGATATTGTTCTGGTCCCCTTTTTCTCCACAGTATGGTTCACGGGGATGTCAAAAGTGAGGGGGACTTCGTCCATGTTGGTGATGTGGTTGGGCTGGATCTTTTTGTCGGTAATCTTGTTACTGCAGTAGGTGCGGAAGATGGCCAGCTTTTCTTTGTAATCCGCTGGCAGTTGCTGCGCCACGGTAGTCCTTGCGTGGATGGAGAGATGATGCCTTTTCATAAAACGAAAGCACCAAGACGGACCTCCTTGAAAGTGTTCGATCTTCATGTCTTGTGCTATCGTTGTTGCCTTCAGTCGAATGGTGACCGTAGAGACGCTTCTCCCGGCTGTTCTTTGTTCAATAATCCATTGTTCAAGTTCGTCTTCTAACTGTGGCCACCTCGCTTTGTTCCCGCGGAAACTCTTTCGTCTTCTTAACTTGGCGCAGTTCATTTTCTTGCTTCTTCCACTTCCGAACCATAGATTCATTGATGTTGAATTGTTTCGCAGCTGCTCTGTTCCCATTTACAACAGCATAACTGATAGCCTGTAGTTTGAATTGTGCCTCATAAGCATGTCTCTTCACTGGTGCCATTTTCGGGGGTCCTTAGACAAACAAATGTTGTTTTGCAGCATACCTGTAGTATACCTACCGGAGGTGTGGCGGAGGTAAGCGTACGTACTGTACGTATTACGTAATGTTCTCTGATTGATTTATCGCTGCCAGTGTACGTAGTGTACGTATTACATCCCTGTTTCAGTGGGAAATGGTCCGACAACGCTTACCAAAGTCGCACAACATTTTTACAGATTTTGGAACTCAGTGCACACATAAGGCGCACCGGATTATCAGGCGCATGGCCGATTTTTGAGAAAATTTAAAGTTCTTAGGTGCGCCTTATAGTGCGGAAAATGATATATTGCATTTTTATTTACTTTTATTTTTATTTACAACTGCCATTAGTGATGTAATTGAGTAATGAACTGACTTTAAGGATTTTCTGTCTTTTACATTTTTTAATTGATTGAAAGAAACGGGCTACGCACTGAACCCTGAGGCACACCGATGGTAAAAATTCATCTGCTTGGTTTTTATTTGTACTTCCAGAAGAGTTTTGACTTTCTGATCTCTAAAGTGAAGTAGCCTTTGATAAGTAATGTGCATTGTACTATAATCAATCTAAATTGAAGACTCAGATGGGGTTGAGATGGCAGTAATTGCGGTGATTGTGTGTGTTTGGTGTATAATGTGAATTTGCTGGAATAGAAATCTCTGAATTTTAATATCTTTTGCAAAGTACGTAAAATGACAGAGTCAGGGTAATGCCATTCACATACTCAATACTTTGAGGAAAAAGGTCTTTTATTTACTACTTTTATTACTTAATAGAATTATTTAGCACTCTGTAAAGCGCTGGTGTTTTAAGCAGTAATTTTGATTTATTTTTAATATGTTTAGTTTTGTTCTTGTAGGTTGTTTATGATGAAGTGTTTTGCGCACCTGGCGGGTTAGTTCATTTTTCAATTATTTGATAAACTTTTAATCAGGGATGATATAATAGAGGCACCTGTCAACCATTGACAAGTTTCAGTTAACCTAAACCCGGTTCCAAACTACAACAAATAGTTGTATTTTATACACAAAACTGCCATTTAAATACATTTTTGTATCTTTCCTCTCCAGCGCTGTATGTGGCATTCTCACAGACTTGCATGTTTTACTTTGTTCCTGAGAGTATGAGCTGGTCCGATGCACAGATGTACTGCAGACAGCATTACACTGATCTCGCCACCATTGATGACCACATGGATCTCTCTGAGCTGTTGCGATCTGTACATCAGGATTATAAAGGATATGTGTGGATCGGACTCCATCGGAAGGACGCAAATGCTCCCTGGATCTGGTCCGATTAGAGCAAATCCACGTTCATGCCATGGGCTCCAACGCAGCCGAACAATTGGGAGGGCACCCAGAATTGTGTTGTAGTGGCTAATGGTGCTCTTAATGATTAGGACTGTAAAAATAAATTGCCTTCTGTCTGCTATACTGGTGAGTATTTGCACACACATTTCACTCCTTTATGGAAGTACACCACTTACATTAAACTGCTGTTATGCTGGAATAGAGAAGGTATTTGGACACAAAATTATGGTCCTAAACATCAGATTTGGATTTGTGTGTTCAAAGCTGACATTCTGAGATTTATCATGTATATCATCACAGGTTAAACTTGATTTTGTCAACTAATTTGCAGTAAAATACTGTCCAGTCTTCTGGTGCAAAAGTTTACATGTTTAGAAAATAAGTAATTGAATTTGCAATGGCACTGTGTTTTTATCTAATTGTTTTGTTGTTGTTGTTGTTTTATTTACATCTGTCTGGCATTGGTGATGTGGCTGACTGACAGATGATTTTATGTATTTATATTTATGTATTGTATCTTTGTTTTATTTTCATGTTTGTTGTATTTACTTTTTTACAAATTTTCATTTTAATTGCATTTTATTGCAGAAATTGTAAAAATAAGTAGTAAATAGCATGACTGACCGTTATTTCACTAGACTGCTTTGATAGAAAAACAGAAATCACTCCTGCAACATATTCTGTTATTCTTTATTACTTTGAGCACTTGATCACTGTGTATTTATGTCCCATAGAGAAGAGGAAACAGATGGCAAGACTGACAGTTGACAATGGCAAGACTGTATATTGATAATGGAGGAACTTACTGTAGACATGTGAGGACAGTTTAGGGCAAGGCGTTGTCCTATGCTATTTCTTTGAGATCTTCTCTCCAGATGAGTTTTATTGCTTTTTCGCAGGGCGCTTGATCTCAGTTTTTGTCTAGCAGGAAAATCAAGTCCTACAGTACTCCCCTGGCCCCTTGGGGCAAATTCAAATCAGTCCTGAGGGGCCACTTTTGGACATTTCCTGCTTCCATTTATTGGGTGTTGTTTTCAGAGTGTTCATAGGCTGGCACCTAGCAGCACCAGTCGATGGGTGCAGGAGTCAAGTTGTCACCTGAAATAACAACATTAAGGCAGGTTGAACATTAAAAATAAAAAAAGTACTGCAGAATGCATCTCTGTGACACACAGTCCCTTTAGGTGTGTACTGTGCTGACTGGATGCTGTAGCAGCTGGACATGGTGTCTGTGATCCTCTTGGTCAGGTTTGCTTCCACTTGCACTTGGCTGTGGTGGTATTCTGTCTGTAGAATGACTGGTTGTACCAAGTCTGTTGTGCTGGTCAGCATGAGCAGAACGTGTCAGGAATGTCTCATTACACTTTATGGAAACATTTGTGTCCGCCCCAGGTTTAATTGATCCTGTGAGAAGTCCTCGGTTACCTTCAAGTAGAAGGTTTGATTTGCCGGGCAGGATTTAGGATTAATTTAGCTGATGGTGCTCCATTGCGTGCAGGACATCTGAACAACTTCTGAGTGACCATTTAATACTTGAACACTGAATTTGATGTTATTGTAAGATGAGAAAATGGTTGTTGGATAAACACAAGAACGTAAAATAACACATGATCATGTCAAAAGTGCGAGTGGTAAACAAGGTCTCCTTTTCAGAGTCCTATCTTTAGTAAGCAGGTCTCATTCTAATCACCCGATTCTTCACTATCAATGTGATGTCATTCAAATACTTGACCATTTGGACCTCTGCCTGATATTAACATTTCACACAACTTTAATTACATGTCCAGTAAAATAACTTCCCTGATCAAAAATCAAAACTTGTACCTCCCCTTGCCACTGGGTTACAGATCAATAGAATCAAATTTTAAATCATGTTTTGATCTTGAAGTGATTTAGCCTATTCAAGATATGACAACCAGGTTGATTGTTTTAGTTGATAAATAGTGGGCATTGTCATTTCTCATTAAAGATTCTTGCACAGATAGAAGATATTTCCCATTAATTTGATTTCTTCCACTTTTCTTTCCTAACAATTAATGCAATTGTGAAGCACATTGTAGCCTTATGGCAATTCTATGCTCCTGTACATGGTGTAACTGCAGCTAGGGAAGATAGCTGAGTGTTCCACTTAGGAGACAAACAAATTCAACATAGACACACATGTTGTACAATTTCAGTACTAGTTATTCCAACTTACACAAGACACATGGTCTAGAATGCATAGCATCTACAACCTTAAACCTAAGTGTGTTTAGAGTAAAGCAGTCATGTGTTTTAAAGCATAAACTTAACTAGTCTAGGTGCACATGTAGTAGCACAAACAACTAGAATGTGTGTTCTATGAAAACAATGTGTCTAACACAATTACGAATTTGAACCTTTCCGTTGATTCCTTATAATTCTACCAGCACTGATAGTGCTCCCAACTTCTGTCTACATTCTGGTTCCATCTTACTACATTCTAATTCCTTCTGCTCTTCTTCCAAAATTCTTTCTTCCAAACCATTGCTTGAATCATCATGAGATTAAAGGCCATCCCTGGTCATTATAATATAATATATATATCATAATGTGATCATAATATAAATTATATTATATTAAAATAGTATAAATTAAAAATTGTATTTGCTGGTCTCAAGAGGGTCTTGGCTAAATAATTTTCCCCAGAGTGACTTATCATCTCACTGATCTTTTGGAAGGCATTTGGCTCTGCAGCTACAGCTGTGATGGCATTGCATTGTGTTCACAGCAACAGGCTAAACTGGAAACTGTTCTAGACTTTGATGCTGTGAATATTGGGTCAAATCATTACTCAAATCATTTAAAGATTTTTGTGACTACAATATAGAATTTGACCCAATTTCCTTATTTTTGGACTAAAGTTATCAATTACATTCTTCTGATAATCTATTTGGATATGAAAAGAAAGGTAGGACAAACACAGGTCTGATTGAGAATACAAAGATTAATTTTTGGTCTGTTTTTTATCAGTCTCTTTTGAGACACTGAACAACATACAAGAGTGCAGTAATTTTAAAGTCTGAAATAAGGTAAAAGATATGTTTTATAAGACTGAGCCTTAACCAGTGCTGTTTACACCGTTTATGACATCAGTCTTAAACCTTCTTAGCATCTCTTGAACAGTTTCAAAGTATAGTGATGTGATTCATCTTTCATAAATTTCTTTTATGAAACAAAGACAAGCTGAGCATGTCCTCTCAATGGGTGAAACCCTCAGGCTTGGTTACAAGTCTCTGTGACATCATAATTATCACTATGTACATCAGTTTTAACATTTAGTGTATTTTTTCCAATTGCGGTCTCTAGGACCTCTGCATGGCAGCGGTTCTCCAGGACTGAGACAGAATTATACCTCAATCTTTTCTTTTATAAATTTTTAGTTTCACAACAGTTTAGTTTTTAGTTTTGTCCAGCATTACATTCCACACACAAAGGATTCCAGTGAGAGATTTAGTTGCAAATCCTAATTTTTTGCTGAAAAGCCACACGCCACCAGGATATGGGAGATCACGTTGGGGTCACCACTTTGTAGGGGTTGCATACTGTAGACGTGTTAGGACAGTTTAGGGCAATGCTATTTCTTTGAGATCTTCTCTCCAGATGAGTTTTATTGCTTTATTGCTTTATTGCAGGGCACTTGATCTCAGTTTTTGTCTAGCAGGAAAATCAAGTCTTACAGTGGGATATAGCTAAATTTGCTCTGGGTGTGTGTTCACATTGTGTGTTTATTCACTGCTGTGTGTGCACACATGGGATAAATGCAGAGCACAAATTCTTCAGTAAGTACTTGGCTACATGCACATCACTCACTCACTTACTCACTCATATGACAACAACCAGAGCAGATGAAGACAGCCCAAAGAGGTAAGTAGCACCACACACACCTTTAAATCACTGTTGCACTGGATATTAATAATGTCTCATATCTTTACAGGTAGTAACCAGACGATCCATGTATAGCAGTCCTAGTTGAAGTTGTAGACAGCATAGCAGTCCTAGATAGGACTTATGTAGAGCCATAGATGAGGATGATGGCAGACAGGTGTGGTAATTGTGAAGTGAGTGCAGGTTATAACAAGGCAGGATTGTAGATCTCCCAAAAGGCGTGGTGACTGGTGATCCTGACAGTACCTACCCTTTCCGGAAGGCATGACCTCGTGAAAAACAGAATCCAGCCTGGGTGAGAGAGCGGTTGTCCTGGATTTGTCAGATGACAGGCAGGTGAATATACGGGCAGGTTAGGGAACCTCAAGAACAGTACAGGCAACCTAGGAAACCAGGGAGGTGCAGGTAGCTGCACTCTGAGACAAGAGCGGGCACTGGGCTGAGTTTGGGGATGAGAGTGGGCACATGATTCTGGTCAGGGGCTGGAGCCTTCACTAGACTCTGGTCAGAGGCTGACTCTTAGTCTGAGGGGAATTCTCGCACAGATTCAAGGACTGGGGGTCAATTTAGAGTTAACTCAAAGGTACAATTGGGCTTCGATACAGACTCTGGGGCCGGAATAGGCTCGATACAGAACTCTGAGACTGTAGCAGACTCGTGACTGAACTCTGGGATGAGACTGAACTCGGACTGGAGCCATCTCTGTACTGTGCTCAGGGGCTGGAGCCATCACTAGACTAAGGTCAGGTTATGAAGAGCTGCTTAACACTGCGTGCTGATTTTGGAGGAAAATGGATCTGGACTGGACTCTGTCGGACGGATGCCGCTGCTCCCTGGACCTGGTCCGATCAGAGCGAATCGACGTTCAGATGATGAGGCTTTGGACAGCCGAAAAATAACGGTGGCAGTCAGTTTTGCGCGGCAACGTCTCTTAATAGAACGTTTAATGATGGGGACTGTTACCTAACATATGCTGCTGTCTGCTACAATAGTGAGTATTTATATTCAATTCACATTTATTTGTATAGCGCTTTTCACGATACATATCGTTTCAAAGCAGCTTTACAGAGAATGCATGTCAACATTACAATTTAGAGGATGCAGTTAGCTAACAATGTAATAATTAAGGCAATTTAATTTACAATCACTGTTAGCAGTTTAATTGAAGGTCGAAGCAATGAGCTCCTGGAAATAATGAATTACATATTAACAGTAATTAGGATATATAGAAAATTGGGAATGTTCATGTTGATCCAGATATTGCGTTATCTGAAGTCTTCGCAGGAGTTGGCGCCGTCTCTTCAAAGGTGTTGGTCATCTGAGCTCTTCTTAAGAGGATGGATCCAAACTAAAGCTGATGTACTTTCTAGTCACCCCGTCCCGAGGTAAAACATAACAGCAAATGGAGAATAATTAGTGTAGCTGCTGTTCATAACATTAAGCAAAGATAGTCATGTGCAATTTATCTGATATGAGGTGCATCATGTGAACGCTTGGCTAAAGAGATGCGTCTTTTAATCTAGATTTAAACTGGGTGAGCAAGTCTGAGCCCCGAACATTATCAGGAATGTGAAAACGCTCTCCCTCTTTTAGTGGACTTAAATATCCTAGGTACAACCAGAAGTCCAGAGTTTTGGGATCTTAAAGATCCGTGAAGGATTGTAGGGCAATAGGAGATTGGTTAAGTACACTGGAGCTAAACCATTTAGAGCCTTATAGGTCATTAGCAATACTTTATAATCGATACGGAACTTAGTAGGTAACCAGTGTAGAGATGATAAAATTGGTGTTATATGATCATATTTTCTTGACAACCAGCTAGTAATGCATTACAGTAAGCTAGTCAATAGCTACATTTGTATGTACAGGTGTGGTACATACAGCAGAGTAGAACAGAATTTCCAGGGAATGGAATGAAAGGGGGGTAGGTTATTGTCAAGTAAATGTAAGTGATATTGCTCATATTTATCATTGCACTGTGTGGAGAGCATTTAACTGTTCATGATGTAGATTGCCTGGAGGAAGAAACTTTCCTTGTGCCTGGCTGTTCTGGTGCTCAGAGCTCTGTAGCGCCAGCCGGACATCAACAGTTCAAAGACATGGTGACTTTGAGGAATCCAGAGTGATTTTTTGAGCCCTTTTCCTCACTCTGGATGTATACAGGTCTGGGAGTGTGGGCATGGGAGCACCAATAATCCTCTCAGAAGTCTAAACTATCTAACTCATTTTGATAATTAATTATGAATATGTGAATCAGTTAGTCAGATTAACTTGATGTAGCTACATTAAAATTAATATTACAATTAATTAACCTGTTCGTCCAGTGAACACTTAGTGTTACTTGTTTATTAAGTCTAAGAAATGTTCATTTCCAGGTTATGGAAAAACAATGTTCTATTTGTACAGTACTACTCAGAGCATGTAGTCAAGATCTAAACCATTTAAGAGGCAATTTATTAGCAGACGGAGTCAGAACCAAACATCTATTGTGCACAATCTTTATTAACTAACAAACACATAACATACACACAGGTCACACACATACATAGGTAAAAATGAGCAATGATAGAGTTGAACCGGAAATAGAGCTACGGAAAGAGTCAAAGACAGTCTGGAAAAGAATCATCAGATTTCTCAGTATAAAAAACACCTATGCTGACAGGTGGTTTACACATTAATACTAAATCGCTGTTTAGTGTTCAAATGTACGATACTTGCAGGGTGCCTTTAGGCTGAGGAGCATCGGATCTGCAGACTGAGGAGAAATTGATGATTCGGTCCGAAGTCATTGCCAGTATCTTCTGCGTTGGATGAAGTACTATGAAACAACTTAAGCTGTTAATTTGACTCTTCGTGGGGAACAAGGTTCTTTCTCTCTGTCATAGATGAGCACATGGCTGGGTTGTAGGCTGAGGCCTGCAGGCCTACAGGCCTTGGTGTCTGCAGCAACAAGGTGTCTTTTTAGTCGTCCAAGAAGCAAGAAAAAAAGGGAGAGTGATCTTGTGATCAATGATTTTAAAGGGTGAACATGTCGCACCCACTTGAGGTCTCTGAGCCAATAAGGAGTTTTCCCCTCAGAGGAAAACTTTTACGAGTCTTTGTCCTGTAGCAAGATATTAGCATAAGACATTGGATTGGATGTTTGAGAGAAGAACCTTCTAGATTCTTATAATACTAATGTCACAGAGTTAGTAACATGTAACAAATTACCAAATAGGAAACGAAAGTTGGAGTCCATAGATACAAACCATGCTACCCATGTGATTTTAGGTGATTATAACTTTGCAACTCTGAAACATTAATACAAAAATAGTTCAAAAGAGAGAATTAATACATAGAATAAACCTTATAAAAGGAAAATCATGAGCAGGGAAAATTGGATACACGTTTATACATTTCTCATGTGGTTATATATAGAATATATAGGATTAAAAGGGTTTATTTGTCTTTCTCAGAAAGAATGAAATCGGAGTCTTCTCTGCACATTCCTGACCGCAATAAAATAGAAATAGGACACCTATTCTGTCGCTGTATTGCAGTTGTGGGGGATGGAATTAACAGGACTTGTGAGAGAGTGATTTTCTGGGTAATTCATTAGATATAATGAATAACTGTGTGTCTGATTGGTCCAGACGCAACACCCGCTTTGGACCAAGGTATTTGGCGGGCCGAAAAACCCTGGCTGTTGGCCCCGAGGAAGCCCCGACGGGGCACGATCAAGCCCCGGAAGTGACGGTGGAAACGCGACTGGCCCTGGCATGCACTAGCACACCCGACAGTGGAATGACTGCTAATGACTGCAGACTAGAACTGTTTCAGCAGCTTCTGTGGCAGCTGGCGGAGGAAGTACAACCTCTGTTGGGCCTTTTAACAGTCCTTATTACAGGTTTAGCTGATTTAAGATTTATAAGATGAACCAGACAGTGATCAGAGAGACCTTAAGCTGCTTTAGGGATGGAGCGATATGCATCCTTTGTGGTGTAGCAGTGGTCCATAATATTTTGTCTCTGGTAGGGCATGTAATGTGCTGTCTGTATTGCTGCTCCTGTGTCTGTGATCTGATCAGCCAGCTGTTGGAGCGCAGTGCTCGCACGCATTTGCGGAGGAATGTAAACACTTATGAGAATGAACGAGGAAAAAACCTGTGGCGAGTAGAAGCGTTTACAGTTAACGAAGAGTGCTTCTAAATCGGGGCAGAATGTCTTCTTAAATACTGTTACAGCTGTACAGTGCAATTAACAGGACTTGTGAGAGAGTGATTTTCTGGGTAATTCATTAGATATAATCAATAACTGTGTGTCTGATTGGTCCAGACGCAACACCCGCTTTGGACCAAGGTATTTGGCGGGCCGAAAAACCCTGGCTGTTGGCCCAGAGGAAGCCCCGACGGGGCACGATCAAGCCCCGGAAGTGACGGTGGAAACGCGACTGGCCGTGGCATGCACTAGCACACCCGACAGTGGAATGACTGCTAATGACTGCAGACTAGAACTGTTTCAGCAGCTCCTGTGGCAGCTGGCGGAGGAAGTACAACCTCTGTTGGGCCTTTTTTGCAATAGAGCAAATATGATTGTCCCACTTCAGGTCCTGAGAGATTCTGGTGTCCAGGAACCTAAATAACTCCTCTGCTTCCACAGTGCTGTTCATGATGGTGAGTGGGGGGAGTGCAGGGGGGTTTCTCCTAAAGTCCACAATCATCTCCACTGTTGAGTGTGGGGCCAGTAGTTGATTACAGAATTGGGGGATGGTGTCTTGTAGTTTGTGATCTCATTTAGGCCTTTCCACACTGAAGCAGGGTCGTTGGCTAAAAACCTGTTTTCCAGCTTTTTAGAGTAGCTCCTCTTAGCCACTCTGATCTCCTTTGTCAGTGTGTTTTTGGCCTGATTGTACAAGATTTTGTCCCCATTCCTATAGGCATCCTCTTTGGCCTGGCGAAGCTGTCTGAGTTTGGCTTAGAACCATTGTTTGTCATTGTTGTATGTTAAATAAGTCCCTGGTAGGAATGCACATATCCTCACAGAAACTGATATATGAGGTTACTGATTCAGTGAGCTTGTCCAGGTCGGTGGCAGCAGCCTAAAAAAAAACAACACTCTAATCAGTGCACTCGAAGCAGGCTTCCTGCTCTGTTTTATTAGTCCATCTTTTAACAGTCCTTATTACAGGTTTAGCTGATTTAAGATTTATAAGATGAACCAGACAGTGATCAGAGAGACCTAAAGCTGCTCTAGGGATGGAGCGATATGCATCCTTTGTGGTGTAGCAGTGGTCCATAATATTTTGTCTCTGGTAGGGCATGTAATGTGCTGTCTGTATTGCTGCTCCTGTGTCTGTGATCTGATCAGCCAGCTGTTGGAGCGCAGTGCTCGCACGCATTTGCGGAGGAATGTAAACACTTATGAGAATGAACGAGGAAAAAACCTGTGGCGAGTAGAAGCGTTTACAGTTAACGAAGAGTGCTTCTAGATCGGGGCAGAATGTCTTCTTAAATACTGTTACAGCTGTACACGACTTTTCTTTGATGTAGAAACCGCCATACGATTTCCCCGCTGATTCTGCATCGCTATCCGCTCTGAACAGCTGGTAGCCCGGCAGATGTAAAGCGCTGTCCGGAATGGCTTCATTCAGCCAGGTTTCTGTGAAACGCAGAGCAGCAGGTTTTGAAGTTTTTTGTTTGTTTTGTTGGGTAGGGAGCGGAGATTCACCAGATGGATACTAGGCAGTTCTGAAGCTGCACTGTCTGAGCTTGACTAGCATGTCGGCTCGCTTCCCACACTTGCACGTCCAGGAGCGCTTGAGCAATGCCGCTGCCCCTCCAACTACAATGTTCAGCAAAACATCCGAATAATCAAAAAACGGTGTTGGGTGGTGTGAACTGCTGAATGTTCAACAGTTCGTCCCTGGTGAAACTGATTGTATAAGAAAAACAAAAAACAGCACAAACTAACAAAAACAGAAAAAAACCTCAGCTCAGTACTGAAGCAGTCACTCGTGGCGCCATCTTGAAGTCTCCCGTTATCCTGATAGCTATCACTATGTTAAACGGTCTAAATGTATTTTTATAAATATATATAGTCTATGGAAGACATAGGATCATAAAATGTGCATTCAATCATTATATTCGGTCCGAATAAAATAATACGATGTATGTTTTTACATTCCCTCGCGCACCTTGTTCACGCAGACATCGTACTTCAGCGTGTTTCATGCTATGCAGAGTTTATGTACACAGACGTCAGTCACGGAGCACCGCAAACAAACAGCCAACCACCTTTTACAGTTCCTACCGAATCAAAACAACGAGCTTATGCTGCGATCATGCCGCAACTACCATAATTAAGAGATGGTAACCCATGACGTTCTAACCGGAGCTGTTCAAAATGAACCTATGAACAATGAACCTTTATTTTACCTCCACAAAATGTCAAAAGACTGACACAGACGTCAATATGCAAAAAAGAAAAACGAGGTGGAAAAATATACAAATAAGGAGGAAGAAAAATATGAAAATTAGTTTAGAGCAGTACACAAATGATGTCATGTTGAATGAGGGATGAGAGCAGATATAATTCATGTTAGCAATGTGTTCAAAAATGCTAGCAAGATGCTAATTCATGATAACAAATTGATAACTCATGCTAGCAATGTGGTAAAACATGTTGGCAACAAGCTAAAACAACATTTTTTACTTGCTCTGAGTAAAACCTTTACATTTCAAGCTGCTCAAAGTTATTTAAAACTTTTTGGTCAGGTTTTCTCAAGCCAACTTCAAAGTTTGTCTTACACTTTTCTGTCTAGTTATTATTGTAATGTTATATGCTTTGATACATGAGGTAATATAACACTGTCTCTTGTGATGCTTTGCAGAGAGCAGGTGTGTGTGTGTGTGTGTGTGTGTGTGTTCATGTGTTCTAAAAGAGGCGTGTCTTTGGAGATGCTCTGAAAGGAGGTTGAGATGTTTTGAAAGCTAGCTCGCTATTGCTAGCCTCTCCTAAATTGTCCTATTACACCTTTAAAATAGTTTTGTTCCTATAGTGTGTGGAGTGCCATGATGAACCTTTATTTTACCTCTACAAAATGTCAAAAGACTGACACAGACATCAATATGCAAATAAAGGAAAAGAGAGGTGGAAAAATATACAAATAAGGAGGTAGTAAAATATGAAAATTTGAGACACAAATTACAGTACACAAATGATGTCATGATGAATGAGGCATGAAAGCAGATATAATAATCACACTGTTTGAAGCTGCAGACAGAAACACACGACCTCTAAAGTAAGAACAACTCATGTTCATTCTTCAAACACAACTAGACTTTGAGATGTTAATATTGTCTGAATGATTATGTACAGTGAATTCATGCTGCGGTTCAGATACTAACTGAAATCGTCATATTTTACTGTGACAAAGAATCTGTGATTGTTTGATATCTGAGTTTTTCAATGTGTTTCTTCCTCAGAAATGGAGCAAACTCTATATTTCATTCTTCTTCTCACTGGTGAGTGTGTTTGTTGTTTTATTTATGGTTTATAGTTTCATCAGGTTTGACTCTGTTATGAAAAGCATTAAATCAAACCCTCTCTTTCACAGCTCTCTGCTCCGTATCTGAATGTGTTCAGCGTCAGTATCACTTTATAAACGTGAAGAAGACCTGGACTGAAGCTCAGAGATACTGCAGAGAGAATTACACAGATCTGGCCACCGTTGACAACATGAACGACATGAACGAGCTGAAGAAGAGTGTGAATGATGAACGTGTCTGGATTGGGCTGCAGAGGAAATGGCAGTGGTCTTCAGGTGATCCTGCGCTCTATCTGAACTGGAGATCTGGACAACCTGATGGCAGAGATGATTGTGCTTTTATGACAAATGGACAATGGTATGATTTGTCATGTAGTACCATCCTGACTTTCATCTGCAGTTCATCTAACAACAGTAAGTGCAGCTCCCTACAATGACAACAAATATTCATTTATAAAAAAGATACACCGTATCCACCTTATTCCTGAAGAGTCTGCTGCGTTTTGAATTATGGGTGGCACTTCTGGTTTTGGGAACTTTGTTTCGGAAACAGATTATTTCAAATCATAAGGTTGCCCTACAATAAAGCTTATCGGTCAGTTTGACTGAATGAGTGGTCCATTTTCCTTCATATTTATTTTCAGACATCATGAGAATAACGCTCTTTTCAGTCGCTGCATTCTTTTCCTCATGATTTTCTTTTTTCCCCTTTAAATTTAGCTGTAATAGTATGAAAAAGGACAACATACACTGCACATTTGTGGTCTGTTTAATTTACGATATCACATTAATAATTCACTGTAATGCACAAAGAATCTTGTTTTTCTCGAATGTTGATCTTTTGTTGTTGATAACTGTGGGAATCTGACATTAGAGAGCATAGAGAATTATATTTTCTATAAAATGTATACTGTAAATTATGAATAAGGAAATATAAAGCCATTGTTTTGGCCAACGTAAATTTTAATGAATTAATGAATGCCTAAAATTTCAGCATAGACATACAACAACAACATTAATTTAAGACACAAACGACTGTGTTTTCACGCGCAGTTAATCAGAATCTTATTTTTTATTACTTTGCCCGCGGATTTTAACTGCATTCTGCGCATCGCTAGTGTGGACATCACGTTGACATAATTGTTAAGCGTCACCTGCGTGCTGCACCGGTCTCACGGAAGAGCTCGAAAGCATAAAAGGAGTGATGACAGTGAAGGACGAGAGAGGACCAGTCCTGAACTTTAAGTTATGTTTTGTTTGTGTGCGCAGCAGTTGTTCGTGAGGGTCTGCCGCTTTTACTTTTGTTTTGTTTGTTTATTTTGATATAATTTATATATTTGTTTATTTTGATATGTGTTGAATGTTCGCCGCCTCCTTCCGTCAGCAACATACCTTGATACAACTAGACAGAGCACGTCACTCTTTAGCTAGCAAGTCGGTTCACAAGTTTAGCTATTTGCGCTAATCTACAGTAAGTGAATTAAATCCAACAGTATATTTTACTAGATACTTTACCTTAAAGCAGTTTGACTGAGCACAAAAGCAGCTTCTTGCTTCTGACCTTTTTCACAATGAGCGCGCTGGAATTGATTCAACAGGATGTGTCACGTGATTTGCTTGCATCTAGCCAAAAAAAAGTGATGGGCTATTTGGTGGTGATAATTCATTGTATGTGAGAATAAAACAAGTATTTTAAATACAAAATATAGTCTCTTAAAGTATTACAAATTACATTTGATTTTCTTTTTTATTAAGGAAAATACAAATGATAAAATACTCAAAAGTAAATACATTTTTTAATGCATTTAATTAAAATACTGCCCATCTCTGTCAGTAAAAATGCACAAAAGTCTAATAATCCAGTCTCTGTTGTTTCAATAGAAGGTTCAAGTCATCTGACACGTAAACAGGTGTATTAACAGGTGTATGTATATCTGTGATGGTGTGTGTGGTGTTTTCAAAGTTACACACACTCAGGCTTGAATACACAAGCCGTCCACAGTGTTAAAATGGAACATGAAAGGTTACATCAAACTCTGGGGGCGGGACTAAGTTACGGCTGTCAATAATTCCCAACCCACCAATAAAAATCAACTTACTGAGCCTTTTCAACATAACGGAGAAATATAAAGTTGCAATAAAATTAGCAAGAAAATTCACAAATGGTACTTAATGTTATATCAGCAAAATCATCATGAATATATTGTGAATATGTAATATATCATCAGCTGTAGAAACAGTCTTTGAATGACACGTGTTTCTGATGTTTCCACTGCTGCTCTTATTCACATCCAAACCATAAAGAAGCAAAAGAATAATGAACAAACTGATTCATGAATCTGTTTTCATTTGATTTCTTAAAGTGAGCACAGGACTCGTCTTTGTCAATCAGGAGATGAATTGGAGAGTCGCTCAGAGTTACTGCAGACAGAATCACATTGATCTGGTCAGTGTGAGGAACCAGAATGAGAATCAACAGGTCGAGAAGTTCATTAGTGATAATCACAGATCTGGATCATGGATCTGGATCGGTCTGTTCAGAGACTCATGGCAGTGGTCAGATCAGAGTAACTCCTCATTCAGATACTGGAATACTGGTGAACCTAATAATGATGGAGGAAATGAAAACTGTACAGCGATTGAACACAACGCTCAGGGAAAATGGATAGACATCTCTTGCAACAACCAATTTCCTTTTGTGTGTCATGAAGGTGAGCAGATCCTCACAAAACACACACAATCCATCCATCACCTCCAGATATCTTAAAGTTCACACTACATGTCTGACATGACAAATTCCTCCACAGTGTTTGTTCTGCATGTTGTTTTTGATCAGTCTCTCTCTAGTTTCTGCTTGTGGTTTGTTTTGTGTCCAGATAAACTGATTCTGATCAAAGAGAATCTGATGTGGTCTGAAGCTCTGAGATACTGCAGACAGAATCATGTGGATCTGGTCTCGGTTCATTCAGAAGAGATGCAGCGTCGCGTGATGAATGTGGTTCAACGGGCGTCTACTGAGGCGGTGTGGTTGGGTTTACGTTACTCCCACATTTTGGGCATCTGGTACTGGTTGAGCGGAGACACTGTGTGCTATCAGAACTGGGCTCCAGGGAACGGCACAGCAGTGGAGAACTGTGAGTCTGCAGTGAGATCTGGAGCGGTTCAGTCTAGAGGAAATCAGCGCTGGATCAGCCGTCCTGAGACTGACAAACTCAACTTCATCTGCAACAGATAATGTGCTTATATTAAAGTACAATGAAATTCATTTCTGTAACTGAAGAGTATCATATGAGTCTTTTTAACATCAGTTTAACTATATTTTAAAGAACCTGTGAAATCTAAATGAGTTTTAATCTGTGGCTTCAAGTCACATTACATTTAAAATTTACAGACGTTCTTTTGCAGAAAAACGACTCAAATATCTTCAGAAATTTAAAAGTAAAAAAAAAGTAAAGCACAAGTCACATTAGTTGACTTCATGGGATCTTGGGATTCTGGTGGTGTGGATACTTTCTTCTACTCCTGTTTTGCACTAGTCATATCTTTACAAATTGTTTAAAAATGTGATTGTGAGCATCTATATGTGTCTCAGTGAAATGAAAATATGGTTTATTTTTAAAGAAAAAATTGAATAAATGGAGAGGGACAAAATGTGGAGTAGTCAGTCACTGCTTTGTGATCATTAAATAACTCCATTAACTGCATTACCAGTGTCACTTATTATAAACCAGATTGACTATTTCTGTTATACATGTATTAAAGCTCTTATTGAGAATTAACAGAGATTTAGGTGTTAAAGTTTTATTTAAAATTTTATTTAATAGTTTGGTTTGTTGTCACCATTATGGTGATTAGTGTTTGCTTTAGTTCGGCACTTTGACACTTGACTTTTCATTGTTAGTTTTTCTCTGGTTGTTGTAACTGTGTTTATGGAACAGCAAGAGAAAATATGATCAGATTATGTTGGCTACTTGTTGATGATCAAGATATAATCATCATGTAGTGATCTGATCATCCGATCTCATCCGGAGTCTAATCTGTTATTAATTTTTATATTATTGACTGTAGTAATGTGTTTCTACAGCATGAGATCCAAGAGTTTTAATCTGTAGAACTTTTAAAACAAATGGTACACTAAACACTTTGAACTACAGAACCACACAGAATCAACAACATTTCTCATCTGTGTTTAGCTGAAGTACTAAAATATCTGAAACATCTAAAACTTAAAAACGATAGACATATTTATCAAAATAAAAAAAACTTACAAAAACAACAAAATTACTAAACCTTTCGGTAACACTTTCTATGAAGATCATGCTTATAATGAATTATAGCTCCATTTATACTTATTTATAAGCAAGTATTACAATTTTATAAACATAAAGACTTAAGACCTGTACCACATTATAAGAACAGTTATAATTACATTTATATTATTTTTTATAATTGTCATGCATTTCCCTTTTCAATGCATGTTCATAATTCATTATACACTGATTTATAAGTATTAATTAGTCCGTCGTATAGTTCCATGAATGTATTTATAAAGATGCAGCTTGCATTGCTATAATGTTATAGTTACAATGACTTTTTATTCAGATTTATTTCTGTCAAATTAGTGAATATATTGTTATTAATAGCTGTGTTGTGTTCTTATAAATACTTATTGTGAGTAATAATAGTCTATAAATGCATCATTGTTGGCTTTAAGTAAAGTGAAAACATAAATCAATTGTTAAGAAATCACGAATATGTGCTCATTTTACATTGTAGGTTACTTACTTGTAAATGTAACTAACGAACAACAATTTCTGTAATAAAAAAAAAGGAAATCATTAATACAAACAGTTGCGGGAAAAAGTATCTTCTTTTTTTTTTTTTTTTTACATACTAGCGAAACACTGCAACGATATTTTTAAAGTATAATTCCAAACTGCACTAAGCAATACCATGCCAGTGGCTGAGGAGATTATCAAAATTGCCATTCATCACCTCTAATGCAAACTTTAGCCATTAAAGACATAATAGTTGACTAGCAAACAAGTATCTCTGGAACTGTATTATATTTGATCATTTATAAGTCAGTGTGTAATGGCTTATGAGCATGCACATGATGATTCAGTTCATACAGTATAGAGCTGTATAATCTAACATGCATTCTAGCAGAACATTTATCTCATTCATTTATTGGACGAGAATGTTAAATGTACAATTAGGTATTCAACATACAGGTGCTGGTCATATAATTAGAATATCATCAAAAAGTTGATTTATTTCACTAATTCCATTCAAAAAGTAAAACTTGTATATTATATTCATTCATTACACACAGACTGATATATTTCAAATGTTTATTTCTTTTAATTTTGATGATTATAACTGACAACTAAGGTAAATCCCAAATTCAGTATCTCAGAAAATTAGAATATTACTTAAGACCAATACAAAGAAGGGATTTTTAGGAATCTTGGCCAACTGAATAGTATGAATATGAAAAGTATGAGCATGTACAGCACTCAATACTTAGTCGGGGCTCCTTTTGCCTGAATTACTGCAGCAATGCGGCGTGGCATGGAGTCGATCAGTCTGTGGCACTGCTCAGGTGTTATAAGAGCCCAGGTTGCTCTGATAGTGGCCTTCAGCTCTTCTGCATTGTTGGGTCTGGCATATCGCATCTTCCTCTTCACAATACCCCATATATTTTCTATGGGGTTAAGGTCAGGCGAGTTTGCTGGCCAATTAAGAACAGGGATACCATGGTCCTTAAACCAGGTACTGGTAGCTTTGGCACTGTGTGCAGGTGCCAAGTCCTGTTGGAAAATGAAATCTGCATCTCCATAAAGTTGGTCAGCAGCAGAAAGCACGAAGTGCTCTAAAACTTCCTGGTGTACGGCTGCGTTGACCTTGGACCTCAGAAAACACAGTGGACCAACACCAGCAGATGACATGGCACCCCAAACCATCACTGACTGTGGAAACTTTACACTGGACCTCAAGCAACGTGGATTGTGTGCCTCTCCTCTCTTCCTCCAGACTCTGGGACCCTGATTTCCAAAGGAAATGCAAAATTTACTTTCATCAGAGAACATAACTTTGGACCACTCAGCAGCAGTCCAGTCCTTTTTGTCTTTAGCCCAGGCGAGACTCTTCTGACGCTGTCTGTTGTTCAAGAGATCAAGGAATGCGACAGCTGAAACTCATGTCTTGCATACGTCTGTGCGTAGTGGTTCTTGAAGCACTGACTCCAGCTGCAGTCCACTCTTTGTGAATCTCCCCCACATTTTTGAATGGGTTTTGTTTCACAATCCTCTCCAGGGTGCGGTTATCCCTATTGCTTGCACACTTTTTTCTACCACATCTTTTCCTTCCCTTCGCCTCTCTATTAATGTGCTTGGACACAGAGCTCTGTGAACAGCCAGCCTCTTTTGCAATGACCTTTTGTGTCTTGCCCTCCTTGTGCAATGGTCCTCTTTTGGACAACTGTCAAGTCAGCAGTCTTCCCCATGATTGTGTAGCCTGCAGAACTAGACTAAGAGACCATTTAAAGGCCTTTGCAGGTGTTTTGAGTTATTTAGCTGATTAGAGTGTGGCACCAGGTGTCTTCAATATTGAACCTTTTCACAATATTCTAATTTTCTGAGATACTGAATTTGGGATTTTCCTTAGTTGTCAGTTATAATCATCCAAATGAAAAGAAATAAACATTTGAAATATATCAGTCTGTGTATAATGAATGAATGAATATAATATACAAGTTTCACATTTTGAATGGAATTAGTGAAATAAATCAACTTTTTGATGATATTCTAATTTTATCACCAGCACCTGTATATGGACAACGCACTGTTTCATGTGGTTTGGGAAGAAAAAGTCCCTGAAAATGAATTCCAAATGGGATAATAAAATTAATATTAATATATCTAGCGTATTACTATTATATCTGGCAGTTCAAACAAACAGAATATAATTCTTTTATTGATCTGCTGTGGTGAATTTGTAGTATAGTAAGAACTGAATCTGTGATATGACAATTACCCATTTTAGCTGATTATGTAAGTGTAATTCTATAGAAATGGTTTAACTCCACAGTTTTGTGAAAGTAGAGACTGGCCAATACTGTTTTTTTTTGTTTTTTTTGGCAGTTAATACTAACCATATGCATATTCATTTATTAATCTGTAATTACAAGTGCAACTAAAATGTAAAATTATTTATGTGACACTGTGAGAAGGGGTTATGTTTACAAGCTTCCACTATAATTACGAGGTCTGTACAACTTTTTAATACATATATATATATATATATATATATATATATATATATATATATATATATAGCAGTGTGTTAAATATATAGTGATGCATTCTAGACACAAAATTTGTAAATGTAGTAGCATTAGAGAACAAAATATCAAAGCAATATCTACCTCTTTTCTCTTTGCTAACATTCACTTTTCTTCATTTGCATTTTGTCTTTTTAATCAGCTGGTGTTTTGGTACTTTAGTTGTCATCAATTAGTAGGGATGAACCATATACTGCCACCATATCGGTATCGGCCGATATATTAAAGCTGATAAATAATGGATTATTTAAATAATGGATATATTTAAGTACCTTGTGTGCTTTATTTCAAGCCTTCTGAAGTCATTTATTTGATTAAAATTATTCACAGAAAATTTTCCAATCTACTGTACATGTCAAATGTCTTCATGCACATTTAAATATGCCAGATTATACAGGTCTGATGTTGATGCATAGCAGCTGATTTAAATGTGCGCATATTAAAATAGCTTGTATGACCTTTGAGAGCTACAGTTACAGCAACAATATTCATAGGTTTAGTTAAAAACTAGACTAGTAAACAAGCTATAATAGCAATATAAAGGCTAAAGTGAAGTGCAGTAATGAGGACAAATACAAACTGTAGATAAATAGTAAGTAATAGTAATTCTGCCTTCCTGAATTTTTCTTTATTTATTTATTTGAAACATTGTAATTATGTGCTTCGGGATGTGAAGTCTCTAAAGGCTTGTCCACGCTAAAAGATTTTTAAAATCTTACCAGATTTTTTTAAGATGTGAGTACGGAAGAGGATTATGGCCAAGTAATAATAATAAAATAAAACCAATGCAAGATTAAACTCGTTGCATTTCTAGAAATGTTGAAATAAAATTTTGAGAATAAACACACATTCGATCAGTATTCATTGCTGATAGAGGACATGACAGAGTTAGATCACTTACTCAAGCTATATTTTAGGCTTTCAATAACGATTCTCGATTTCAACTTTTGCCATGCTTTTATGTGTATTTGTTCGTTCAAGCACAAGAAGAGTAGGCCTATTCGTGTGTTCTCTGTGTGCGCGCTATGGATGAAGGTAGCGCCATATGCTGCACACAAGATGCGACACTTTCTCAAGTTCAGGGCAGCAGTCCAAAACAGTGAATCTAATCACCATACAGGCAAAAAGTTCACTTCACGAATGAAAAAAGTGCTTTACGGTAAATGTGCAACTGGAAACAAAAAGGACAAACTATATTTTATCTCTACATAAGCAGAGACTTTATTAAATACCCTAGTCAAGTCACCTTTATTTATATAGCGCTTTTTACAATGTAGATTGTGTCAAAGCAGCTTTACATTGATAACTGGTACATTATTTTGGCTGCACAGCAGCTCTTAAAGAATAGTGTCAATGCAGGCAGATCAAAGCACTGTTGAATATCAAATGTCAATTGTCAAGTGTCCCCAACTAAGCAAGCCAAAGGCGACAGCGGCAAGGAACCCAACCTCCAACAGGTGACATCAGGTGACAAACAGGTGGCAAACAGGTGTTAAAATGGAGGGAAAAAAAAACCTTGGGAGAAACCATGCTTAGTCGGGGGGGCCAGTTCTCCTCTGGCCAACAGTGCTTTGTTACGACTCGGGTTGCTATCATAAGTCAGATAGGATCGCAACATTCAAAGCATTTATTCCAGTTCAATCCAGTTGAGGATCGTATTCATCACGAGCCCTATCAGCTTCAAGAGAACTAAAACAGGCCAATGAAGTTGGCGTGCGATATTTGCATAATGCGCACCGCCCAAGCCAGGTGATATAAATAGGGAAGCAGATGCAATCGCACTCTGTCTTTCGCTTCGGAGCCAACTGTTGTGTTCCAGCTCTTCAAGACTGAGAGAGTATTTCAAGCCTTGTGAAGTCACACTGCTTGTGTTGGTGTTAGGGCACTTCAGCGAGGTCGCAAGCTTCCCGAGGAGCCTGAGCTTAGCTCTCTGCTGCTGTTTGGCAAATTTCAAAATTCCCAGCTGTTTGTCTGTTGCGATTTGGGCCGGTTCCTCCGTTGTGTTCGGGGAGTGGTGTACCCGATCACATCGTGACACTCCCTGTGTGCTTCAGCACAAGTGAGCTGAACTTTCCTCTTCTAAAAGAGCTTTTTAAAGATGTCATTTCGTCTGTGCATTACTGGATGCGGTCGTTCCCTGGTCCCCGCTGATGGTCACAATCGCTGCATCACGTGCCTGGGCATGTTCATGTACTCAGTGTTGAGATCCGCCACCATCCCGACCGGAGCCAGAGAAGACGGCAGCCCGGGGCATAGGAGAGGGGACTCCCGCTCCCTGAGAACCAAGGAACGAGAGTCCCCTCCCCTATGCCCCGGGCTGCCGTCTTCTCTGGCTCCGGTCGGGATGGCGGCACATCGGCGTGTAGGCAGGGTGATCTGAGGATTACAGTCAGGGCTTCCCCGCCGAGCGCTCCTCCGCTGGCCCCTGTCCCCTCTACATCACTGCAGCCGGTGGTGTTCCTGTTGGATCGTGCCGGTCCCTCTACGGAGCGACCGTCCGTTTCCTTCGCCGCACCCGCGGATGACCAAGTGTCGAGCGAGAGGTGAGCAAGAGTCCTCAGGAGATGAAGACTCGGTTGCGTTACCTCCCTCTGGGACAGTAGCGTTACCCGAGCCCGATCCTGAGTTTATCCTGATCCAATTCTGCCTCGATACAGACCCTTCCTACGGTTTGCGTTCGAGGGTCGGGCATATCAGTTCAAAGTCCTACCTTTCAGGCTGGCCCTGTCGCCTCGCGTCTTCACGAAGGTTGCGGAGGCGGCCATTGTTCCGCTCAGGAAACAGGGCGTTCGCATTCTCAACTACCTCGACGACTGGCTCATCCTGGCCAGCTCGCGAGAGCAGTTGTGCAAACACAGGGACATGGTGTTAGCTCACCTCAGCCGGTTGGGTCTTCGGGTCAACTGGGACAAGAGCAAGCTCGCCCCCGGGCAGAGGATCTCTTTTCTCGGTATAGAACTGCGTCCAGTCAGTGTTGAACTGCCGAAGTACGCTCAAGCGCAGGACAGCGGCCCCACTGAAACTTTTTCAGAGGCTCCTGGGGCATATGGCATCCGCAGCCGCAGTCACGCCGCTCGGATTGCTTCATATGAGGCCGCTTCAACACTGGCTCCATGGTCGGGTCCCAAGATGGGCATGGCAGCGTGGCACGCTCCATGTCCCAGTGACACAGAGCTGCCGTCGCACTCACCAAGTGGTCAGACCCTTCGTTCCTGCGGGCTGGAGTCCCCCTCGAACAAGTGTCCAGGCATGCTGTGGTTCACACAGATGCCTCTGCCACAGGGTGGGGTGCCACGTACAACGGGCATGCAGTGTCGGGTCTCGCGCCCTGACTGCTGCCGTTGCGTACATCAACCATCAGGATGGTCTACGCTCCCGCCGCATGTTGCAACTCGCCTGCCATCTCTTGCTATGGAGTCAGAAGCATCTGAGGTCGCTTCGTGCCATTCGTGTCCCAGGCGTGCTCAACTGTGCAGCCGATGAGCTCTCAAGGCAGCCTCCGCTTCCGGGCGAATGGAGACTCAATCCCCAGGTGGTCCAGCTGATTTGGCAGCGCTTCTGCGAGGCAAAGATAGATCTGTTTGCCTCCCCAGACACTGCCCACTGCCAGTTGTTCTTTTCCCTGACTGGCAGATCTGACGCTCCTCGCGACAGCACCTCCCTGGCCCATTCCTCTGAGGAAGGATCTTCTGACTCAGAGATGGGGCACCCTCTGGCACCCGCGTCCTGACCTGTGGAAACTCCATGTGTGGTCCCTGGACGGGGCTAGCAATGCCATTCCCGCCCCCTGGGCCGGATACGTGCATCCTTTTACTCCAGTCGAGTTCCCCGCTTGGCGAACCCTGTCGAGTTCCTCCGCTTCCCATTGCGGCTTGGACATTGCGGAGTGTCTGCCAGGCCAAACATCCGTCTCCGACATTGATGTTTGGCTGGGTGCCATATGTTGCAACCCCTCCACGTGAGTGGTCCCATATGTGTATTGTCCACGGTCATCTCCCCACGGTGAGCCCGTGTCTTTCCCTTAGCAGAGCCAGCTCTGCTGTCACCTGTCAGATGAGTCTCCCCCTATGCTTGGGCTGGAGCCATACCAGGGACTCCATATGCGTACTGCCCACGGCCAGTCCATATGTGTATTCTCCACGTAAAATCCTCCCCTGCATGGTAGGTAGTGGTCTCCGCAGCATCCTCTATGGGTTCGCTTCCCCAGTGTAGTCTACTTTACTTAGTGGGTATGTCGGAACAGCAGTAGACTCTCTCTGCGTAAGCTCGCCCCCTTCCCCATCCCATTGGTGCGCCGGGTGGCTATAGCTTGCGCTGGGCACTGGAAGGGGTTCATAACTGTGGCGCTTTATTTGGGATCCCAATTCGTCGGTCACTACTGACGTACGTCGAACGTGACCGACTGAAAGGGAACGTCTTGGTTACGTATGTAACCCTCATTCCCTGAAGGAGGGAACGGAGACGTACGTCTCGTCGCCACAGTTTCTGCACCCTCGCTGTAGTTTGGACTAGGTTGTCTCCTCAGTGAAAAACAGAGTGCGATTACATCTGCTTCCCTATTTATACCACATGGCGGGGGCAGTGCACATTATGCAAATATCGCACGCCAACATCTCTGGCCTGTTTTAGTTCTCTCGATGCTGATAGGGCTCTCTAGCGATATCCCAATTCGTCGGTCACTACTGACGTACGTCTCCGTTCCCTCCTTCAGGGAACGAGGGTTACATAAGTAACAGAGACATTTTTCACTTGCAAATTCTCTTTAAAATTCATATGCTACTTATTATTCAGTTATAATTAGCTAAAGCTGTGTTTCTTTGTTACTAAAAGAAAGCCTAAAATATAGCCTAGGCCGAGCTTGGGTGATCCAACTCTGTCATGACCTCTAGGATCAGTATGCAAGTTTTTGTCTCGAAACGCAGCGACTTTATTCTCAAAATGTAATGTTTATCTTCAACATTTTCGACTTTTTTCTCTAAACACAACTAAATTTAATGATTTTATTTTCAACATTGTATTTTTGACTATTTTAATTTAATTTTTTTTTATTTCATTTGTATTTCAAAATTAATCTTGCTTTATAATGACTTTAATTTCGAGATGGTTTTTAAAATTTTTATTATTTCCCTAATCTTCTTCCGTATGTGAGATCACACACATGATGATTAAATCTAAAGGTGCATTATTGTGATTCTCTACAGAAACATTGTGTTATACTGGTTGAAAGTCTCCTATCCTGATAGCAATCACTATGTTAAATGCTTTAAATGTATTGTAATAAATATATATACTGCCTGTCAGCATATGTTTTGACATCATATGTCATTGTTTCATGCTATGCAGAGTTTATGTAGACAGACGTCAGTCACAGAGCACTGCAAACAAACAGCAGCCAACTTTTACAGTTCCTACCGAATCAAAACAACGAGCTTGTGCTGCATTCACACCATAACTACCATAATTAAGAGATGGTAACCCATGACGTTCTAACTGGAGCTGTTCACGTCCTCAGACTTGGAATTATGCGTTTCCGTGTCAACAGTATCAACACTGAAATGAATCTGCAGCAGTCAGGTACAAGAACTCTAAGTTGTTTATGTTCATGTTAGCAACATGATAATACATGTTAGCAATGTGTTAAAAATGATAGCAACATGCTAATTTATGATAGCAAAGAGTTAGAAAATGCTAGCAAAGTCTTACATAATGCTAGCAAAGTTGTAAAACATGCTAACAACATGCTAATTCATGTTAGCAATGTGTTAAAAATGCTGGCAACAAGCCAAAACATACTAGTAACATTTTTTACTTTCTCTGAGTAAAACCTTTACATTTCAAGCTGCTCAAAGTTATTTTAAACATTTTGGTCAGGCTTTCTCAAGCCAACTTCAAAGTTAGTCTTAAAGTTTTCTGTCTAGTTATTATTGTAATGTTATATGCTTTGATACATGAGGTAATACAGGTGCTGGTCATATAATTAGAATATCATCAAAAAGTTGATTTATTTAACTAATTCCATTCAAAAAGTGAAACTTGTATATTATATCCATTCATTATACACATACTGATATATTTCAAATGTTTATTTCTTTTCATTTTGATGATTATAACTGACAGCTAAAGAAAATCCCAAATTCAGTATCTCAGAAAATTAGAATATTGTGGAAAGGTTCAATATTGAAGACACCTGGTGCCACACTCTAATCAGCTAATTAACTCAAAACACCTGCAAAGGCCTTTAAATGGTCTCTCAGTCTAGTTCTGTAGGCTACACAATCATGGGGAAGACTGCTGACTTGACAGTTGTTTAAAAGACGACCATTGCACAAGGAGGGCAAGACACAAAAGGTCATTGCAAAAGAGGCTGGCTGTTCACAGAGCTCTGTGTCCAAGCACATTAATAGAGAGGCGAAGGGAAGGAAAAGATGTGGTAGAAAAAAGTGTACAAGCAATAGGGATAACCGCACCCTGGAGAGGATTGTGAAACAAAACCCATTCAAAAATGTGGGGGAGATTCACAAAGAGTGGACTGCAGCTGGAGTCAGAGCTTCAAGAACCACTACACACATACGTATGCAAGACATGAGTTTCAGCTGTCGCATTCCTTGATCTCTTGAACAACAGACAGCGTCAGAAGAGTCTCGCCTGGGCTAAAGACAAAAAGGACTGGACTGCTGCTGAGTGGTCCAAAGTTATGTTCTCTGATGAAAGTAAATTTTGCATTTCCTTTGGAAATCAGGGTCCCAGAGTCTGGAGGAAGAGAGGAGAGGCACACAATCCACGTTGCTTGAGGTCCAGTGTAAAGTTTCCACAGTCAGTGATGGTTTGGGGTGCCATGTCATCTGCTGGTGTTGGTCCACTGTGTTTTCTGAGGTCCAAGGTCAACGCAGCCGTACACCAGGAAGTTTTAGAGCACTTCAGAAAATCTATGGGGTATTGTGAAGAGGAAGATGCGATATGCCAGACCCAACAATGCAGAAGAGCTGAAGGCCACTATCAGAGCAACCTGGGCTCTTATAACACCTGAGCAGTGCCACAGACTGATCGACTCCATGCCACGCCGCATTGCTGCAGTAATTCAGGCAAAAGGAGCCCCAACTAAGTATTGAGTGCTGTACATGCTCATACTTTTCATGTTCATAATTTTCAGTTGGCCAAGATTTCTAAAAATCCTTTCTTTGTATTGGTCTTAAGTAATATTCTAATTTCCTGAGATACTGAATTTGGGATTTTCTTTAGTTGTCAGTTATAATCATCAAAATTTAAAGAAATAAACATTTGAAATATATCAGTCTGTGTGTAATGAATGAATATAATATACAAGTTTCACTTTTTGAATGGAATTAGTGAAATAAATCAACTTTTTGATGATAATCTAATTATATGACCAGCACCTGTATAACACTGTCTCTTGTGATGAGAGCAGGTGTGTGTGTGTGAGTGTGTGTGTGTTCATGTGTTCTAAAAGAGGCGTGTCTTTGGAGATGTTTTGAAAGCTAGCTCGCTATTGCTAGCCTCTCCTAAATTGAAAAAATCCTATTACACCTTTAAAATAGTTTTGTTCCTATAGTGTGTGGAGTGCCATGATGAACCTTTATTTTACCTCTACAAAATGTCAAAAGACTGACACAGACGTCAATATGCAAATAAAGGAAAAGAGAGGTGGAAAATTATACAAATAAGGAGGAAGAAAAATATGAAAATTAGTTTAGAGCAGTACACAAATGATGTCATGATGAATGGGGGATGAGAGCAGATATAATAATCACATTGTTTGAAGCTGCAGACAGAAACATCAGACTCAGGACAGAAACACACGACCTCTAAAGTAAGAACAACTCATGTTCATTCTTCAAACACAACTAGACTTTGAGATCTTAATATTGTCTGATTGATTGCTAAAACTTCTAAAATGTTTTTTATTACATGATCTTGTTTTACTTAAAGATGAATATGAGTTTTTGAGTTTTTCAATGTGTTTCTTCCTCAGAAATGGAGCAAACTCTATATTTCATTCTTCTTCTCATTGGTGAGTGTGTTTGTTGTTTTATTTATGGTTTATAGTTTCATCAGGTTTGACTCTGTTATGAAAAGCATTAAATCAAACCCTCTCTTTCACAGCTCTCTGCTCCGTATCTGAATGTGTTCAGCGTCAGTATCACTTTATAAACGTGAGGAAGACCTGGACTGAAGCTCAGAGATACTGCAGAGAGAAATACACAGATCTGGCCACCGTTGACAACATGAACGACATGAACGAGCTGAAGAAGAGTGTGAATGATGGACGTGTCTGGATTGGACTGCAGAAGACGAGTGTTGATAAATGGCAGTGGTCTTCAGGTGATCCTGCGCTCTATCTGAACTGGAGATCTGGACAACCTGAAGGCAGAGATGATTGTGCTTTTATAACAAATGGACAATGGGAAGATTTGTCATGTAGTGTCAGCCTGACTTTCATCTGCAGTTCATCTAACAACAGTAAGTTCAGCTCCTTACAATGACAACAAACATTAATTTATAAAAAGATACACCATATACTGTACAACATTTTAATGCAATACTAAATTCTGCTTTTTAAATCTGGTCATAAATATCGGGGAGACTGTGGATGTTTGTCCACTTTCAACTTCTTTATAGAAAATAAACCGATATTGAACGAATGTTGATCTTTTGTTGTTGATAACTGTGGGAATCAGACATTAGAGAGCATAGAGAATTATATTTTTCTGTAAAACTTATTCTGAAAATTATGAATAAAGAAATATAAAATCATTTTGGCCAATGTAAATGGTAATGAATCAATGAATGCATAAAATTTCAACATAATAGACATTCAACAGCTTGCCACATCTTCATATTTATGAACAAAACTCTCGTCCTGAGAACAAAGTTCAGCTCTTGTCTTGTCAGTGTGATTTTATTGTGTTCACTTGTTACCCTTTTACAAAAAATGTGATGCAGTCATTTTCTTTGGAGATTGTAATTCAAATAAATAAAGAAAAACAATAAAATTTTAAAAAATCTATTTTTTTAATGAATGAATTAATGAATCTGAATGCCTTGAGCTGAGTGATATTGCTTGATTTATTCAGCTTTCAGTAAAGCCCGTAAAAACATCAATATTCAATTTTAGTGAGCTCTCAGACACAATATCCATTACAACGTAAAAACAAAAACGGACTAAGACAAACAGTAACAATAATATTGCAACAATATTTTTTGTATATATTATTCAATCCAACATTTTTAGTAAACTTTTAACTGACATTTTCCTAGGACTAGTTAACAAATATCTTCATCTGTTTGATGTTTCTCTCATTCAGATCTTTGTGTCTGAATCAAGTGTTCTAGAGAAATGGTCCTCAAACCTGTCCTGGAGTACCACCAGCCCTGCACATTTTGCACGTCTCCCTCATCTATCACACCTGATTCAAGTCATGAGCTCATTAGTAGAGACTGCAACACTTGAAGTGGGTGTGTCAGATATAGAGAGATGTGCAGGGCTGGGACGTCTCATGCAGACTGGGAAGCAGCAAAGTGCCAAGTCAGCATGGCGGCAGGAAACCCCAAATATGGTCATGTCAAGTGGAATCACAAAATAATTTTCTAAATACACAACTGCTATATATGTATATCTGTGATTAGTGTGTTTGGTGTTTTCAAGGTTACATGCGCTCATCTACGGCACCGCTGCATCGTTTAATAATAAAAATCATTTAGTTCAGTCAGAGAACAGACACAATTAAAAACACATCTGCTCATTTCAGCGTGAGAGTTGCAGCACAAAGCTGTCTTATTCGTTTTGTTAATAAATGTTCTGCATTTAATATTAGCGAGTTTATATTTGTTTCTTATTTATTTGGTTCCACAGTGTGATTTGCTGATTTTCAGTTATTTGTTATTGTATATTAGGCCTATAGCATGGTGTATGCCGTGCTTATTTGCTTTATTAATAAAAGTCATTGTACTGTTTTGTTGTTGTGTTTTTCATTAAGAATAATAATGAACCCACTATTCAAGCAATCAAACTCTGGGGGCGGGACTAAGTTACGGCTGTCAATAATTCCCAACCCACCAATAAAAATCAACTTACTGAGCCTTTTCAACATAACGGAGAAATATAAGGTTGCAATAAAATTAGCAAGAAAATTCACAAATGGTACTTAATGTTATATCAGCAAAATCATCATGAATATATTGTGAATATTTAATATATCATCAGCTGTAGAAAAAGTCTTTGAATAACACGTGTTTCTGATGTTTCCACTGCTGCTCTTATTCACATCCAAACCATAAAGAAGCAAAAGAATAATGAACAAACTGATTCATGAATCTGTTTCCATTTGATTTCTTAAAGTGAACACAGGACTCGTCTTTGTCAATCAGAGAAAGAATTGGAGAGACGCTCAGAGTCACTGCAGACAGAATCACATTGATCTGGTCAGTGTGAGGAACCAGAATGAGAATCAACAGGTCGAGAAGTTCATGAATGAGAGTCACATATCTGGATCATGGGTCTGGATCGGTCTGTTCAGAGACTCATGGCAGTGGTCAGATCAGAGTAACTCCTCATTCAGATACTGGAGGTATAATGAACCTAGTAATGGAGGAGGAAATGAAAACTGTGCAGCGATCGAACACAACGCTCGGGGAAAATGGAATGACATCTCTTGCAACAACGAATTTCCTTTTGTGTGTCATGAAGGTGAGCAGATCCTCACAAAACACACACAATCCATCCATCACCTCCAGATATCTTAAAGTTCACACTACATGTCTGACATGACAAATTCCTCCACAGTGTTTGTTCTGCATGTTGTTTTTGATCAGTCTCTCTCTAGTTTCTGCTTGTGGTTTGTTTTGTGTCCAGATAAACTGATTCTGATCAAAGAGAATCTGATGTGGTCTGAAGCTCTGAGATACTGCAGACAGAATCATGTGGATCTGGTCTCGGTTCATTCAGAAGAGATGCAGCGTCGCGTGATGAATGTGGTTCAACGGGCGTCTACTGAGGCGGTGTGGTTGGGTTTACGTTACTCCCACATTTTGGGCATCTGGTACTGGTTGAGCGGAGACACTGTGTGCTATCAGAACTGGGCTCCAGGGAACGGCACAGCAGTGGAGAACTGTGAGTCTGCAGTGAGATCTGGAGCGGTTCAGTCTAGAGGAAATCAGCGCTGGATCAGCCGCCCTGAGACTGACAAACTCAACTTCATCTGCAGCAGATATGAAGAGTGAAGGATACGTTTGTGCTGTTCTTTCTTTTCTATTTCTTTTAACTGGCGAACACTTTTTGTACTGACTCCATCAGATAATGTGCTTATATTAAAGTACAATGAAATTCATTTCTGTAACTGAAGAGTATCATATGAGTCTTTTTAACATCAGTTTAACTATATTTTAAAGAACCTGTGAAATCTGTGGCTTTAAATCAAATTACATTTCAAATTTACAGACGTTCTTTTGCAGAAAAATGACTCAAAAATATCTTCAGAAATTTAAAAGTAAAAAAAGGTAAAGCACAAGTCACATTAGTAGACTTCATGGGATCTTGGGATTCTGGTGGTGTGGATACTTTCTTCTACGCACTCCTGTTTTGCACTAGTCATATCTTTACAAATTGTTTAAAAATGCGATTGTGAGCATCTATATGTGTTTATTTTTAAAGAAAAACTGCTTTGGAATACACATGAGGGACAAAATATGGAGTAGTGGTTCACTCACTGCTTTGATTTTTTATGTTCTGGGAATGTTTTCAGCAGCAAGTTTAATTTTTGTTCCCAGAATGTTCTGCTAAAAGGTAGGATTACATTCTTTAAAAACATTCTAAACATGTTTAGTGACAACATTAGAAGATTATCTCCTAACATTCTTATAAAGCTTTCAGTGGGAAGCTTTCAGTGGGAAGCTTCCCATCGGGCATTGGATGTGGACTCAAATGTTGCTTAGATGTCAAATTTTGGTTGAAAGTGAAAACCCAACATTTGTTTGAAGTCAAGCTTTAACATCATTAAATAACTCCAAAAACAGCATTACCAGCGTCACTTATTATAAACCCGTTTGACTTTATTTCTGTCATACTTGTGCAATAGTTCTTACTGAGAATGAACAGAAATTTAGGTGTTAAAGTTTTATTGAAAATAATAGTTTGGTTTGTTAGTGTTTGCTTTAGTTCAGCACTTTGACTCTTGACTCTTCATTGTTAGTTTTTCTCTGGTTGTTGTAACTGTGTTTATGGAACAGCAAGAGAAAATGTGATCAGATTATGTTGGCTACTTGTTGATGATAAAGATATAATCATCATGTAGTGATCTGATTATGTAAGTGTAACTCTGTAGAAATGGTTTGAGATTGAGTTTATCTCCACAGTTCCCTCAACACTGCGTTTGAAACTCAACACTGCGTTTGAAACGCTTTGGGAAACGCCTCCTCGTGAACCGGTGTCTGAAAACAATTATCAAATCACGACAATCCTATTGGCCAGCGACAGCCTATGCTGTCATCATTGCGCGACCCAGATGTATATAAGGAGCGCCTAGAGAACCAGTCAGTATCTTTCAGTCTTCAGGGACTGTTTTGTTTGAAAGCAAGCTATATCAAACTGGTATTAAGGTAAGATTATTTATGTCTGACAAATGTTTCAGGAAGTGTGTGCATTCATGTCCAATATTGTTGACATCTGATCACACACACATAACTTTTACGTTGTCTTTTATGAGAACAAAAGAGCATGTACAGGCAGTTTTGTGGGATCTATCTGTTCTTATTGTGAGTATGTTTTACTTGTAAAAATGCTTCACTCTCTTTTGGTCTTCTCCTTGAGAGGAGAGGGACTGGTAGCTGTGCCTAATGGTTCATGTCTTACTCTTGCTGAGGCAGAGCAGAGACTAGATCATGTGGTTTTCAGCTGGAGCTTGTTGAAGAGCTGAGAGGGGTGAAATTCCCTGCAACCTTCGGCGGCTGACGGGAGAGAGCTGCGGGATTATGATGATGTGTTGTCTTTGACATCATTAGATCCAGCAGCAATTGCTCCTCTAAGCCAAACAAGAGAGCAGGAGATGGCTGATGAGGATGAATATGGTGAGCCTCCTGAATCCTCAAAGCCTCCCTGCCCCCGCGTATATACAGCTGTTTGAGATTATGGAACGCACCTCTGACAGACTGCAGCTGCCATTGGAGCAGGTTAATAAAGAAGCCGCTTGGTGATTGGTCGACGAACAGTTCCTTTTTGGCCATAATCCTCCAGCCACTGTGAGCCTTCCATTCCTTCTTGATCTTCATACTGAGATCGAGAAGGCATGGTAGAACCTGTATTCAACGCATTCATCAACTTCAGCGAGCTAATTTGCTGGTGTTGATGGAGTGAGTATGGGTACGCGTTGATGCCTCCTATTGACGAGATGGGTGCAACTATCTTGTGACATAGGCAGGTTCAAACGCTAAAGCTCCGGTCCTGCCTTTAAGTCATGATAAAATGGTAGTCTCGCTTGGGCGGCAGGTTAGGTCTCTTTATATATTTATAAATACCTAGGTTTCCTGTATAGGATGCGGTTTAAGGGCCCTGAAGTTCCATTAGGTTGGCTGGAATTATATAATTATTAAGGGCAGTACTTTGTTAGTCCCCTTTATGAATGTGTTGGCCTCATTCTTTGCAGAATTCACTGAAGACACTGAAGCTACCATTCATATGTATTCAGATGTGGGCTTTAACTAAGCCGCACTGTTAGCCACCTTATGGCAAATTAGCTTTCTTCTCTGGTAAATGCTAGAGTTTTGAGATTAGCTTTTACTAACTTCAGATAGATCTATGTTCAGCGTCGGCCTTACAGGCCGCCTGACATTGTGTGCTTCGGTTAAGCTCTGCTCCTCTGAGCTTTTTTTGTAAAAATATAGTATTCTTAGAGTTTGCCTCCTCTCATTGAGAGTCGTTGGTAGAGGCTGTTGTTTCTTAGCCCCAGGCAGATCTATGCTTATGTGTTGGCCTTATAGGCTCACAGCTATAGCTGGCCTAGGGAAGAACTAGGGTTTAGGCGGTCTGTTAGAAGCATTTTATGCCCCTTTTGACACTACCCCTGTTATGTGAGTGTAGTTTTCCTAGTTCTAGCCTCCTCTTATCAGAGTTGTCAGGCCAAGGCCCATTGTCCCTTTGGTGTAGGTGCAAAATAGATAGCAGCTAAGGTAGCAGGCTATTGCTAAGTCTCCGTGATGCCGTTGTCTCAGGCGGTGTAGGCCCCTTTCACTATGTGAATAGAAACTTTGTTGCTGTGGCTCCGCTCCCCCAGAACTATCTAGTTTTCTGAAGTAGTAGGCCTGACTTTGGCTTCCTTAAGATTATGGTGACATAGTTTGTACTCCCCTTTACTGAGTATATTGCCTGTTGGAATGTATAAGCTCAGGTTAAATTTAATAAAGTTAACCTCTCTACATAGTTTGGTTTTCATATATGGCTCCCTTAGAGCTTGAACACTGCCACAAGCTGACACTCGTGATTTTTTTTTTAAGTAGAAGGCTCTGTTTGGGCCTACTTCAGAGCATGATGGCTTAATTGCATTACATTGCTTGGTGGAATGTGTTTAGTTAGAGTTTGCTTTCTTGGAGTCCTAGCACCATTAGCTAACGCCTGTGTCATTCTGAAGTCGCAGGTCCTGTTTGGACCTCCTTCAGAGCATGATGCCATAAGTTTGTACTCCTCTTGCTTAAAGAGTAAAAAGTGTTTTTACTGAGTACACTGCTTGTTGGAATGTGTTGAGGTAGACTGTAATGTGGGCACTCTACAGTCTTATCTGATAGTTAAACTCTGTTTCAATCAGAACGAGTTCCCATGTTTTGTGGGCTCTTGCATTATCAGCAATTGAGTTGCTTTTAGGTGTGTGGCCTTCACAGGCTGCCCTGTAAGCGAATCCCCCACTTCTGGGTGTCTTTTAACAGATTAAGCATGTAGTTTTCACACGGCTGGCCGTTGCTAGGCCGCTGTGATAATAATTCTACATTGTGGTTATATGTATCAGAATTAGTTCATGTTGTAGGCTCTCTAAGAGGGAGCCTCCATGATTTTGTGCCTACAGTATGATCTACCTGTTAGGTTGAGCCCAGTACTCCCCTCGTTTAGAGGGTTGTTCTTATAGTACTTAGCTCCCTAAGTCTGGTCAGTGGTTGAAGGCCTCTCTGAGGCCTCCCTGTTGAAGACCTTAGGCTGGTTGTGTTGAGTTCCTGAGAACAGGGAACGAGACACTGCGTTTCCTAGCCATGCTGCCTGCTGAACAGTCCCTTCAGATGATAAGGTACTGACTGGTTCTCTAGGTGCTCCTTATATACTTCTGGGTCGCGCATTGATGACATCATAGGCTGTCGCAGGCCAATCGGATTGTCGTGATTTGATAATTGTTTTCAGACACCGGTTCACGAGGAGGCGTTCCCCAAAGCGTTTCAAACACAGTGTCTTGTTCCTTGTTCTCAGGGAACCATGGTTACATACGTAACCTCAGACGTTTTGTGAAAGCAGAGACTGGTCAATACCGTGTTGTTGGTTTTTTTTTTTTTTGGGGGGGGGGGAGGGGGGTGTCGTCAATCAATACTAACCATATGTGTATATGATTAATTTATTAATCTTTATTTACAAGTGCAAACTATGTACTAAAATGTTAAATCATTCATGTGACACTGTGAAGGGGTTTTGTTTAAATGTGTTGAAATTGTTCTGTTGAAATGCTGGTATGTGCTTCTGTAGGATTCTTAAGTGATGATTTCAGTGTGGGGTGAAACAAATCCAGCTTACTTTAAGTACTTGTTTATTTCTATGGGAAAGTAATGGGAAGTTTCCACGTATTTGAACATTTCTATCCAGATTGTATCAAATTGATGGATATATAAACAATGTGTGTATGTATATATATATATATATATATATATATATATATATATATATATACACGCACATACAAACATATATACATTTACATTTAGTCATTTAACAGACGCTTTTCTCCAAACCGACTTACAAATGAGAATAGTAGAAGCAATCAAATCAACATGAGTATAACAGTATGTAAGTGCCATGTCAAGTCACAGTTTCATCAGTAAAGTGCTCGTAGCACTTTTTTTTTTTTTTTTAATATATACGCAAATAGATGGAGAAAGAGAAAAGAAAATAGAAAAAAAAAAGTAAAATATAAATAAAAAGTGCTAATATTACTGGGTCAAGTGTTGACGAAAAAAATATGTCTTTAGCAGTTTTTGAAAATGGCTAAAGACTCAGCTGTTCGGATAGAGCCTGGTAGGTCATTCCACCAACCACAAACAGACCAGGAGAAGGTCCGTGAGAGTGATTTTGTGCCCCTTTGGGATGGCACCACAAGACACCGTTTGTTTGCAGAACGCAAGCTTTTGGAGGCCGCGTAAGTCTGAAGTAGTGAGTTTAGGTATAGCAGAGCCAGTCGATGTTCTGTAGGAAAACATTAGAGCCTTGAATTGGATGCTAGCAGCTATTGGCAGCCAATGCAAAGTGATGAAGAGAGGTGTGACATGCGCTCTCTTCAGCTCGTTAAAGACCGGTCTTGCTGCAGCATTCTGGATCAGTTGTAGAGGCTTGACAGTGCATACTGGAAAGCCTGCCAAGAGAGCATTACAATAGTCCAGTCTGGATAGAACAAGAGCTTGGACAAGAATTTGTGTGGAATGCTCTGATAGGAAGGGTCTAATCTTCCTAATGTTGTACAGGGCAAATCTGCAGGAGAAGGCCATTGTAGCGATATGATCTGTGAAGCTTAAACAATCATCCATCACCACTCCAAGGTTCCTGGCCGTCCTGGAAGGAGTTATGGTTGATGACCCAAGTTGAATGGAAAGGTTATGATGAAGTGTTGGGTTGGCACCGACCACAAGAAGTTCCGTTTTTGAAGGTTGAAGTTGAAGGTGGTGGTCCTTCATCCAGGCAGAAATGGCTGTCAGGCAGGCTGCGATGCGACCAGCAACCGTCAGATCATCTGGTTGGAATGAGAGGTAGAGTTGTGTGTCATCAACATAACAGTGATAGGAAAAACCATGTTCCTGGTTGACAGATACTAGTGATGACATGTAGATGGAGAAGAGAAGTGGTCCAAGCACTGAGCCCTGAGGTACCCCAGTAGCGAGATGATGCGACTTGGACACCTCACCTCTCTAAGATACCCTGAAGGACCTACCTGAGAGATAAGACTCGAACCACTGGAGTGCGGTTCCTGAGATGCCCTTCGACATGAGGGTTGACAGGAGGATCTGGTGGTTAACTGTGTCAAAAGCAGCAGACTGATCCAGCAAGATGAGGACCGATGATTTTGAAGTTGTTTGTGCCAGTCTCAGGTCTTCAGTAACTGAGAGCAGGGCAGCCTCAGTTGAGTGGCCACTCTTGAAGCCAGACTGGTTGTTGTCAAGGAGGTTGTTCTGTATGAGATAAGTAGACAGTTGGTTGAACACAACTCTCTCAAGTGTCTTCGCAGTGAATGGAAGAAGGGATGTCGGTCTATAGTTTTTTTAAAAGTGCTGGATTCAGAGTGGGGTTTTTAAGCAGTGGTGTAATCCTAGCCTGCTTAAAAGCTGTGGGGAATGTACCGGTGTGAAGAGAAGAACTAATAATGTGAGTGAGTGCAGGTACAATTGAGGAGTAGATGGCCTGAAGAAGATGAGTGGGGATAGGGTCAAGCGGACAGGTAGTAGGGTGATGAGTTGAGAAAGAATGAGTTTGGAAACATCTGCCTCAGAGAACATAGAGAAGGAAGGGAGAATTTGTGTGTTTTCCGTTAAGATGTTATTGTCAGTATGTGGTGTGGAGAATTGGCCGCTGATGGTTGTTATTTTATGTGTGAAGAATGGGGCAAAGTCATCAGCTGTAAGAGCTGATGTGGGAGGGAGGGGAGGAGGGCAAAGAAGAGAGAGAAAGTTTTGAAAAGTGTGCGGGAGTCAGTAGAATTGTCAATTTTATTGCGATAGTATGTGGTTTTTGTGGTTTATGTGGCATTGGAGACATTTGTAGAGAAAGAAGAAAGGAGTGACTGATAGAAGCTAAGATCAGTAGGATATTTAGATTTGCGCAACTTCCTCTCTGCAGCCCTGAGTCTAGACCGATGCTCACGGAGAACATGGATGTAATGTGTTCAACCAACTGCTTTGTTTACAGCAGACTGACAATTCCAGAGACCAATAGAGATTGAAGGTAATGTACTAGATGGCATGGGTAAAATATGCAGGTTGTTATGATTGCACTGCCTCCAACGTGTGGCACGCGATTTACGAGTGTAAGTAATAGTGGGAATTTGGAAGCACATATCTAAAACAAGTCACAAGACAGACAGACAAGAACAAACTGTATAAAAGAGGAAGGAAAGAAGGAAAAAGAAAAGAGCAATACTCTCTCTATATATACATAGTTTAAATCTCGCAATTCAGACTTTATGACTTGTAATTGTGAGTTTATCACAATTTGGAGAAAAAAAAGTCATCATAATTGCGAAATATTTAGAACACAATTCCAAGTTTATATTTCGTAATTTTGACTTTTTTCTCACATTTGTGAGTTTATATTTCTAAATTTGTAACTTGCAATTCTGACTTTATTTTCTGCTGATTTTGGAGGAGAATGGATCTGGACTGGACCCTATAAGATGGATGCCGCTGCTCCCTGGACCTGGTCCGATCAGAGTGAATCCACGTTCAGATCATGGGGCTTTCAGATCAATCATGGGGCTTTCAGATTTAAAGTTCATATGCTACTTATTATTAAGTTATAATTAGCTAAAGCTGTGCTTATTAAAAGAAAGCCTAAAACATTGCCTAGGCCAAGCCTGAGTGATTCAACTCTGTCATGACCTCTAGGATCAGAATGCAATGAATGTGTTTATTCTTAACTCTCTTTTTCTCAAAATGTAACAAGTTTTTTCTCGAAACGCAATGACTTTATTCTCAAAATGTGATGTTTATCCTTAACATTTTATTTAGACTTTTTTTCTCTAAATTTGTTTTTTCTCGAAACACGACTTTAAATTAAATGATTTTATTTTCAACATTGTATTGCAACTTTTTTTTATTTGTATTTCAAGTTTAATCTCACTTTATAATAACTTTAATCGCGAGATGTTTTTTTTCTTATTTTCATTATTATTGCTTGGCCCTAATTCTCTTCCGTATGTGAGAGACCACACGCATGATGATAAAAAAAAGAAGGAAAATTCATAGATTTAAAGGTACATTATTGTGATTCTCTACAGAAAATTTTTTTGTTATACTGGTTGAAAGTCTCCTCATATCCTGATAGCAATCACTATATTAAATGGTCTAAATGTATTGTAATAAATATATTGGATGTTCATCCAATCATATTCAGTCCGAATGAAATAATACAATATCCTACATTCCTGTCAGCATATGTTTTTACATACCCTAGCACACCCTGTTTGTGCAGACATCATATGTCATCAGTTTCACTTTCATGCTATGCAGACGTCATAGACAGACGTCAGTCACAGAGCACCGCAAACGAACAGCAGCCGACTTTTACAGTTCCTACCGAATCAAAACAACGAGCTTGTGCTGCATTCACACCATAACTACCATAATTAAGAGATGGTAACCCATGACGTTCTAACTGGAGCTGTTCATGTCCTCAGACTTGGAATTATGCGTTTCCGTGTCAACAGTATCAACACTGAAATGAATCTGCAGCAGTCAGGTACAAGATCTCTAAGTTCTTTATGTTCATGTTAGCAAACATTATAATACATGTTAGCAATGTGTTAAAAATGCTAGCAAAGGCTTACATAATGCTAACAAAGTGTGAAATAATGCTAGCAATGTTGTAAAACAGGCTAACAACATGCTAATTGGTGTTAGCAATGTGTTAAATGTTAATTCAAGCTAACAATGTGCTAAAATGATAGTAACATGTTAATTATAGTTATCAATGTATTAAAACATGCTAATTCATGTTAGCAATGTGTTCAAAAATGCTAGCAAGATGCTAATTCATGATAACAAATTGATAACTCATGCTAACAATGTGGTAAAACATGTTAGCAATGTGTTAAAAAATGTTGGCAACAAGCTAAAACACAACATTTTTTACTTGCTCTGAGTAAAACCTTTAAATTTCAAGCTGCTCAAAGTTATTTTAAACTTTTTGGTCAGGTTTTCTCAAGCCAACTTCAAAGTTTGTCTTAAACTTTTCTGTCTAGTTATTATTGTAATGTTATATGCTTTGATACATGAGGTAATATAACACTGTCTCTTGTGATGCTTTGCAGAGAGCAGGTGTGTGTGTGTGTGTGTGTGTTCATGTGTTCTAAAAGAGGCGTGTCTTTGGAGATGCTCTGAAAGGAGGTTGAGATGTTTTGAAAGCTAGCTCGCTATTGCTAGCCTCTCCTAAATTGTCCTATTACACCTTTAAAATAGTTTTGTTCCTATAGTGTGTGGAGTGCCATGATGAACCTTTATTTTAGCTCTACAAAATGTCAAAAGACTGACACAGACATCAATATGCAAATAAAGAAAAAGAGGGGTGGAAAAATATACAAATAAGGAGGTAGTAAAATATGAAAATTATTTGAGAACAGTACACAAATGATGTCATGATGAATGAGAGATGAGAGCAGATATAATAATCACATTGTTTGAAGCTGCAGACAGAAACATCAGATTCAGGACAGAAACACACGACCTCTAAAGTAAGAACAACTCATGTTCATTCTTCAAACACAACTAGACTTTGAGATGTTAATATTGTCTGAATGATTATGTACAGTGAATTCATGCTGCTGTTCAGATACTAACTGAAATTGTCATATTTTACTCCAAAAAGAATCTGTGATTGTTTGATATCTGAGTTTTTCAATGTGTTTCTTCCTCAGAAATGGAGCAAACTCTATATTTCATTCTTCTTCTCACTGGTGAGTGTGTTTGTTGTTTTATTTATGGTTTATAGTTTCATCAGGTTTGACTCTGTTATGAAAAGCATTAAATCAAACCCTCTCTTTCACAGCTCTCTGCTCCGTATCTGAATGTGTTCAGCGTCAGTATCACTTTATAAACGTGAAGAAGACCTGGACTGAAGCTCAGAGATACTGCAGAGAGAATTACACAGATCTGGCCACCGTTGACAACATGAACGACATGAACGAGCTGAACAAGAGTGTGAATGATGGACGTGTCTGGATTGGGCTGCAGAAGACGAGTGTTAATAAATGGCAGTGGTCTTCAGGTGATCCTGCGCTCTATCAGAACTGGAGATCTGGACAACCTGATGGCAGAGATGATTGTGCTTTTATGAGAAATGGACAATGGGAAGATTATCCATGTAGTGTCAGCCTGACTTTCATCTGCAGTTCATCTAACAACAGTAAGTTCAGCTCCCTACAATGACAACAAACATTCATTTAAAAAAGATACACCATATACTGTACAACATTTTAATGCAATACTAAATTCTGCTACTTTGTAGTCATAAATATCGGGGAGACTGTGGATGTTTGTCCACTTTCAACTTCTTTATAGAAAATAAACCGATATTGAACGAATGTTGATCTTTTGTTGCTAATAACTGTGGGAATCTGACATTAGAGAGCATAGAGAATTATATTTTTCTGTAAAACTTATTCTGAAAATTATAAATAAAGAAATATAAAATCATTTTGGCCAATGTAAATGGTAATGAATCAATGAATGCATAAAATTTCAACATAATAGACATTCAACAACTTGCCACATCTTCATATTTATGAACAAAACTCTCGTCCTGAGAACAAAGTTCAGCTCTTGTCTTGTCAGTGTGATTTTATTGTGTTCACTTGTTACCCTTTTACAAAAAATGTGATGTAGTCATTTTCTTTGGAGATTGTAATTCAAATAAATAAAGAAAAACAATAAAATTTTAAAAAATCTATTAATTAATGAATCTGAATGCCTTGAGCTGAGTGATATTGCTTGATTTATTCAGCTTTCAGTAAAGCCCGTAAAAACATCGATTCATTTTAGTGAGCTCTCAGACACAATATCCATTACAACGTAAAAACAAAAAAACAGTCAGACTAAGACAAGCAGTAACAATAATATTGCAACAATATTTTCTGTATATATTATTCAGTCCAACATTTTTAGTAAACTTTTAACTGACATTTTTCTAAGACTAGTTAACAAATATCTTCATCTGTTTGATGTTTCTCTCATTCAGATCTTTGTGTCTGAATCAAGTATTCTAGAGAAATGGTCCTCAAACCTGTCCTGGAGTACCACCAGCCCTGCACATTTTGCACGTCTCCCTCATCTATCACACCTGATTCAAGTCATGAGCTCATTAGTAGAGACTGCAACACTTGAAGTGGGTGTGTCAGATATAGAGAGATGTGCAGGGCTGGGACGTCTCATGCAGACTGGGAAGCAGCAAAGTGCCAAGTCAGCATGGCGGCAGGAAACCCCAAATATGGTCATGTCAAGTGGAATCACAAAATAATTTTCTAAATACACAACTGCTATATATGTATATCTGTGATAGTGTGTTTGGTGTTTTCAAGGTTACATGCGCTCATCTACGGCACCGCTGCATCGTTTAATAATAAAAATCATTTAGTTCAGTCAGAGAACAGACACAATTAAAAACACATCTGCTCATTTCAGCGTGAGAGTTGCAGCACAAAGCTGTCTTATTCGTTTTGTTAATAAATGTTCTGCATTTAATATTAGCGAGTTTATATTTGTTTCTTATTTATTTGGTTCCACAGTGTGATTTGCTGATTTTCAGTTATTTGTTATTGTATATTAGGCCTATAGCATGGTGTATGCCGTGCTTATTTGCTTTATTAATAAAAGTCATTGTACTGTTTTGTTGTTGTGTTTTTCATTAAGAATAATAATGAACCCACTATTCAAGCAATCAAACTCTGGGGGCGGGACTAAGTTACGGCTGTCAATAATTCCCAACCCACCAATAAAAATCAACTTACTGAGCCTTTTCAACATAACAGAGAAATATAAGGTTGCAATAAAATTAGCAAGAAAATTCACAAATGGTACTTAATGTTATATCAGCAAAATCATCATGAATATATTGTGAATATGTAATATATCATCAGCTGTAGAAACAGTCTTTGAATGACACGTGTTTCTGATGTTTCCACTGCTGCTCTTATTCACATCCAAACCATAAAGAAGCAAAAGAATAATGAACAAACTGATTCATGAATCTGTTTTCATTTGATTTCTTAAAGTGAGCACAGGACTCGTCTTTGTCGATCAGACAATGAATTGGAGAGACGCTCAGAGTTACTGCAGACAGAATCACACTGATCTGGTCAGTGTGAGGAACCAGAATGAGAATCAACAGGTTCAGCAGTTCATTAGTGATAATCACATATCTGGATCACGGGTCTGGATCGGTCTGTTCAGAGACTCATGGCAGTGGTCAGATCAGAGTAACTCCTCATTCAGATACTGGAATACTGGTGAACCTGATAATGATGGAGGAAATGAAAACTGTGCAGCGATCGAACACAACGCTCAGGGAAAATGGATAGACATCTCTTGCAACAACCAGCTTCCTTTTGTGTGTCATGAAGGTGAGCAGATCCTCACAAAACACACACAATCCATCCATCACCTCCAGATATCTTAAAGTTCACACTACATGTCTGACATGACAAATTCCTCCACAGTGTTTGTTCTGCATGTTGTTTTTGATCAGTCTCTCTCTAGTTTCTGCTTGTGGTTTGTTTTGTGTCCAGATAAACTGATTCTGATCAAAGAGAATCTGACGTGGTCTGAAGCTCTGAGATACTGCAGACAGAATCATGTGGATCTGGTCTCTGTTCATTCAGAAGAGATGCAGCGTGAGGTGATGAATGTGGTTCAACGGGCGTCTACTGAGGAGGTGTGGTTGGGTTTACGTCACTCCTGCACTGTGGGCCTCTGGTTCTGGGTGAGCGGAGAGACCATGTGCTATCAGAACTGGGAGAACGATGATTCAGAGAACTGTACGTCTGCAGTGAGATCTGGAGCAGTTTGGTCTGGAGGAGATCAGCGCTGGATCAGCCGTCCTGAGACTGACAAACTCAACTTCATCTGCAGCAGATATGAAGAGTGAAGGATACGTTTGTGCTGTTCTTTCTTTCCTTTTTTCATCAGATCATCTGTTTTCATCAGATAATGTGCTTATATCAAAGTACAATGAAAATAATTTCTTTAACTGTAAAGTATCATATGAGTCTTTTTAATATCATTGTAACTATATATATATTAAAGACCCCATTAAATCAAAATGAGTTTTAATTTGTGGCTTTAAGCTACATTTACTTTACATTTCAAAATTACAGTTGTTCTTTTCCAGAAAAACAACTCAAAAATATCTTCAACACAGACTGCTCAATCAAACAGTTAAATAGAAAGTATAAAATCATGATTCAAGGATTTGTCATAAAGCATATTGACTATTTAAAAGTAAAGCACAAGTCACATCAGTTGATTTCATGGGATCTTGGGATTCTGGTGGTGTGGATACTTTCTTTTACTCACTCCTGTTTTGCACTAGTCATATCTTTACAAATTACTTGTTTAAAATGTGATTGTGAGCATCTATATGTGTCTCAGTGAAATGAAAATATGGTTTATTCTTAAAGAAAAGCTGGAATAAATGGAGATAAATGGAGATTCTGTTCCCAGAATGTTCTGCTAAAAGGTAGGATAACATTCTTTAAAAACATTCTAAACATGTTTAGTGACAACATTAGAAGATTATCTCCTAACATTCTTATAAAGCTTTCAGTGGGAAGCTTCCCATCGGGCATTGGATGTGGACTCAAATGTTGCTCAGATGTCAAATTTTGGTTGAAACTGAAAACCCAACATTTGGCCTTTTAAAATGAAATGTCAAAAAGTGAAAAAATTGCAAGTATCTTTTGATATTTTTGGATAATCTCTGTGAATTATATCGCAAATAAACTGAAGGTTTTGTTTTCAATCATAGATATAGTACTGAGTTTGTCTATTAATTTAGTTTTCTTTACCTAATCCAAGGATTTGTTTGAGAGTTTTTAGTTTTTTCATTGTTAAGGTTGATCTTATTCGGTTGAATATTTTGCCTGTAGGGAATGTCATAGTCTTTCTCATTATTTGAGTAAATTCGAATTGATTATAACCATATTCCTAGCATTAGAATCCTTTGAAAGATAATGTTATTTTGTCCCGTATCGCTCTTCTCTCCTCCTCATCTTACTAACACACCAGTGGGCGGGGCTAACGTTGCAATGATGAAGTAGGTGTTGATTTCTTCCGCGGAAGGGCGTTTCATTTAGATAGCCACATTCCAGGATCAGTCGTTCGCTGGGTCTGGTGTCAATAAAAGCTTTTATTGGACTAACAAAGAAGTTTTCAGTTCTGAAATTTACAGGATATTCTGATAGTACGATGACCTCTTATATATATCAAAAGCTCAAGTTATAGTTGATTTCTCAATTCATGACCCCTTTAAAAAAAAATGTCAGTCACTTGAAAATATAAATACTTGAGTGTCACACATGCAGCATGAACAAATAGCATCCAGGTTTCCATTTTCTGCTTCCCTTAAATTATTGCTATTTCCTAAAACTGAACATTGTTTAGATTCTCCAATAAATCTCCTGTTGACCAATAAAACATCATTTTAAAAATCAATAAATAAAAGATATTAAAAAATAATAAAAAAAATCAACATTTAATCTTTACAAATGAAGTTTGAAGTTGGAAAAAAAGCTCCTGTCAACTGCTTTTGACTGCAGCCTAAATGAATGTTTAACATATACACAAAGTGCTCATTGTACAGGTGAAATATGCAAAGTGATAAAATAAGTTGCAATTTAGTTATAATTTTTCGGTAGCTTATTAGGTTATTAAATGAATCTCATAAAATAACCTGTGATTTGGTGCCTTGCTTAAATACTGTATGTCTAATAAGAAGAAAGTTAGTGCCTCCCTGGAGCAGCAGAACCAGTCGCTTTATGGAATACATGCAAAACTGTACGGTGGCCGAGAGAGCTCAACGCACTGCAAATAAAGAAAACATCTTCATCAGTTTGACAACACATGTGCTGCAAAAGTCCACAAAATGAGCACATATAGAAATGCGCTGCAAAAGTTCACAACACGTGCAAATACAGAAACGCGCTGCTAAAGTTCACAACACGTGCAAATACAGAAACGCGCCGCTAAAGTTCACAACACGTGCAAATACAGAAACGCGCCGCTAAAGTTCACAACACGTGCAAATACAGAAACGCGCCGCTAAAGTTCACAACACGTGCAAATACAGAAACGCGCCGCTAAAGTTCACAACACGTGCAAATACAGAAACGCGTTGCAAATGTTCACAACACGTGCAAATACAGAAACGCGCTGCTAAAGTTCACAACACGTGCAAATACAGAAACGCGCTGCTAAAGTTCACAACACGTGCAAATACAGAAACGCGCTGCTAAAGTTCACAACACGTGCAAATACAGAAACGCGCTGCTAAAGTTCACAACACCAGCAAATACAGAAACGCGCTGCTAAAGTTCACAACACGTGCAAATACAGAAACGCGCTGCTAAAGTTCACAACACCAGCAAATACAGAAACGCGCTGCTAAAGTTCACAACACGTGCAAATACAGAAACGCGCTGCTAAAGTTCACAACACCAGCAAATACAGAAACGCGCTGCTAAAGTTCACAACACGTGCAAATACAGAAACGCGCTGCTAAAGTTCACAACACCAGCAAATACAGAAACGCGCTGCTAAAGTTCACAACACGTGCAAATACAGAAACGCGCTGCTAAAGTTCACAACACGTGCAAATACAGAAACGCGCTGCTAAAGTTCACAACACCTAGGCCTGCTCATAATGCACATCCGATCAGGATGTTGAGATAAACAAAACTCACCCTTCATGTGCACACATTGAACAATAAGTGGTACCAGCCAGGTTTGTCACTTGTTTGTGTCGCCTTATAACATTTTTGTTGTGGTCTGTGCCAGTCCCGGCGCCAGGATTTGGGGGGGTATTATTTTGCGTTAAAAATATTATTAATAAATTATTAATAATAAATAATATTTTTTAAAATAATTTACTTGATTTTATGTCTCAAATCCCAGTCAATTATTCACTGCAGAAAGTGAAACTAAAAACTCAGAGATGAGAGCTCTACTTCAACATGTTCTGATAACACTATTTAACCTTAATTTATTTCTTAATATTTCTCTTGTGGCCTATACATAGTGAAAAAAATGAGAAGAGATGTAAGTGTTAATCTTATTACAGCGTGTTGGTTATGTGTGATGCGCTATAAATTAGGGGAGAGCCCCCCAAAGTAACACTTTTTGACTTTCTTCAGAGTATTTAGTTTTTCCCACATTAATTTAACACATGTCCAGTACAATTAAGTGGTTTTGTTTCATTAATACAGTGTATACTTTTTTTCTTGATTTTCCCCAAAAGCATGTGAGGGGCACACTGTAACATGACCATACAACAGCTTAAAACATTATCTGATCTAAAAAAAAAAAATATACAAGACAAACTAAAATATTTTGTCAATAAAATACAATTATTAATAGAATAGAATAGCATAGTTCCCACCTGCGCAACTGCGATTTAAACCCGGCTCGTGTCTTTGGCTGGTTAGATCAGCATTAAAGAACTACCTTAACTGTTAAATAACAGATATAAGATGAAAATAATAGCAGATTTGTCTCATTTTAAATAAACACAAAAAATAGAGATGAAAAATTAACTTAAGTAAGAAATTTACTTTTGCTATGGTTAAATAAATGTTCAGTGATATCTTCCAAAGTTTTTTAATTTTGCCGCAATTTTTTCTTGATATAACCTTGATATGGCAACTAGTAAATACACTAAGTTTCGTCATGCTGGCATGTGTGGAAAGTTTTAAACCATGTGTGTTACAACTAGCCCCACATTACTTTGTGCCCCGCTCTTCCCTATTGCGGGGCAAATTAAAATATTAATTTAATTCTAAAAGTAACCTCATCATCATCATCATTCAGATCATCGCAGAGGGTGGCTTTAGATCGCCAGGCCTGGTATGTGCTATTTGCAGCGCGTTTCTGTATTTGCATGTTGTGAACTTTAGCAGCGCGTTTCTGTATTTGCATGTGTTGTGAACTTTTTGCAGCGCGTTTCTGTATTTGCATGTGTTGTGAACTTTTTGCAGCGCGTTTCTGTATTTGCATGTTGTGAACTTTTGCAGGTAAAGACCAGACCAAAGAGTATCAAAACCTTAAAGCCTGTCACAACAAGGACTATAACTAATAATAATAACTTTTAATAACCGTTTTAATAACAGTCCACTCCACAACTATAAGCAGAAAGTTATCGTACATCGGTGTGGACACTAATATAGTTATCAATACAGTTATATAGGCTATCTTTTATCGTTCTTGGTGTGAACAAGCCTTAACAGTGCACGAAAACACTGAAAGACCCTGCAACAAATATAATATCGCTACCTTTAAAATCTGGAGGATCACTTAATTGTGTCATCATTTTATATTGTCATATCGTCCAGCACTAAAATTTTCTCTATGGTTAAGCACTACGGCATTAACAGTATGACTTAATGTAAAGCTGCTTTAAAACAATGTGTATTGTGAAAAGCGTTATACAAATACATTTGACTTGACTCGGTTGAAGTTTGATATCAAAATGATTGATATTGAAAGGTAAGGTACAGCCAATAAGCATGTGAACTGAGGAGTGTTGTGTTGAGTAATGGGTGTGCCAAAAGGTACAACAGAAACTAACACCCCACACGATATACAGGCAGCTTTTGTGACTTTCGGCACTTGTGTCCTGTGGTAACTCATATCAAGAACCAATTGAAGCGCAGCAATTCATGACGTGTGTGAGAGAGAAAGTCTGATGTTTATGCAAGAGATCCTGAGCGTGACCACAATAAACATTAGCAGGGCCAGGTCAGGATTCATATCCATGGACCATGGTATGCAAAAAACAGCTATTTGTTTACATTTAGCCATCACAACTTTGTTCTTCTAAACTGGGCAAAGTTATAAAGTATAGAAATTAGACATGCTTTCTAATTTTGCTGAACAGTTAATGTTATTACCTCATCAGCTCTTTGAATCAGTGACGGTTTGCTGATTGACTCACTGACCAGTTCAACAGCAGCTTTTTAACGAATAAATTGGATGAAATTCAAATTCTGTTACTTTTATATGAAACTAAATATGATGAACAAGACGCAATATTGCCCTAAAGACGTGTTTTCCATCCATTTTCACTTTAATTTTAGATTTTTAAGAGGTATGTAAACCTTTCACTTATATATGCAAGCTCATTTCAGGCATATATATATATATATATATATATATATATATATATATATATATTGCTTTGGTAAATCATAATTATGACAAAAAAGTAGAACTCAGGACATAAAAAGTCATGAGATGAAAAGTCAAATTATAATTGACAGAAAATCTAAATTTTTATATACTAAGTTGAAATTAAGACATTAAAAAGTCAAAATTATGAAAAAAGTTATACTTATGACTGATAATTATGATTTTTTTTGTCATAATTTCATCTTTTCATCTCATGAATATGACTTAGTATGTAATAAATTTGACTTTTTATGTCATAATACTAGTATTAATAACAAATTATTAATGACAATAATTTGCAAAATCACCACCAGATGCCGCAAAGGGACAGTGGACACCATTGCTCACATAAAAATTTTTTTTTTAAAAAAAGTTCAAATGACTGGCTGCATCGGCTGCCAAACAAACACTGTAAAATTAAAGTAAAATATCCTAATTTTTAAAAAGCGCAAATACTTTCACGGAAATTTTCATTAAGCACACTGTTCATTACAAACACTATTATTTTACAGGTATTTCATGAATTATTACAACCAGACACCAACTGAACATGGATATGTAACAATATTCTCTCATTTTAGAGGTTTACGGTGCAAATGCAGATATGGTAGCTGAGCTATTTCCACATCTTTTGTTTAGGAATGTTGTATTTGTATTTTGGTTTCTTGGTATGGAATGGATTATTCATTGCTGGATTTCGGTTTCTGTATTTAATCTCTTATCTTCACTGCACTTTTTATGACAAAAAGTCAAAATTTTGTTGACATAAAAGGTTAATTAATTTAGACTTTTAATCTTATAATTATTACTTAGTCATAATTAAATGCATATGATTGATGTAGTCTTTGAAACACCTCTCAGGCATCTCCTATCACTTTGAATAGGGAAACATCAAATTGGCTGTTAGTCAAGCTTTCGATTAAATTTCATATTTGAAATCACCAATGAAATCTGACAACTGTCTCATAAATTTTGTTTCTAAATGCTCAAATCATGACAAAAAACAAAATTTTCAGGCTAGATCAAGCTGCGCATGCACAGTCTTAAGTGCGCATCTAATTGTGTCTTATATCGGAGACACGCGTCTGACTGTTTCTACAGGAACCGGAGCTTCTAACGGCCGCTGCAGTGAAGTGAGGACTTTATCAGTCAGCAACTGGCTCTTATTTAGAAGGTGGGACTTATTCCGCAATATTGCACATGTACACATACATGTAACGACGTTACGTATTTAAAATACAAAATTTGAGTAACTGTATTTCGTTACAGTTACATTTTAAGTAGATGGTAATCATATTACAGTTACATTCAAAAAGTAAAGTGATTACTTTGAATTTTAATGTAATTTCATTTGATATTAACGTAAGCTGTTTGAGGATTTTTAACCAACGAGGCAATTGCTGATCATTCTCCGACAAAAAAAAAAAAAAAAACCAAACAAACAAAAAACGCGCGCAGCCTTTTCAGTTATAGCAACCTGCAGAGTGCAGACATGCAATAGCACGCAAAATAGACGGGAAAACAGGGCGTAATGCATTTCTCTAGTAGAAATTCAAAGACAATTTTACTTATAAACATGAAAAAGTACGCACAGTAACATCACAGTGCAATGCAAGCGATGTCTACCTGCAACAAAACTTCTATCGGCTTCAAAGTATTCAACATCTAATCTGAAAAAGCATCTTAAGGTAGGCCTAAATTGGTCTTTGAAAATGTTATTTTCCTTATTTATTCCTTATTTTCCTATTTACTCATACGTTGAGCTTTATGGTTATCATTAGCTTATACATTTAATATTCATAGGAATGTAGGTCTTTGAAAAATAACACAATCCTTATAGAATTAACATCCAATTAATCGTGCGTTAAATAATGTTTTATAAAGCCAATGGCTTTGTGTACTTTACAGACAAACTTTAAATCTTAACAATTAATTCATACGTTTAGCGTTTATGCGTGTTCACGATCAGATTTGTGAACACTTTGTTCTTTTGAGCCGATCTTTTTAATTAATGATTTGTGAATTATTGTGAATGAATTATTCAGGAATTTCATAGATCTGGGGTGTGTTTCCCAAAAGCATCGTTAGATAACTATAGTCGTGAATTTTATTGTGACCATATCTGCGAAACTCATCCTGACTATCAAGTTTGACTCTGTTTCTGGCGATTCTGTTGTGGCGGTAGTCTCTCCATAGAGAGGATAAAAAGTGAAAGAATCACTCAAAGTTTTCTCTATTCATTAAGCAAATCGGTTGAATTACTTGGAGAACTGTGCTTTCATTATTCCTTTGGCGCGTTTGGATTCGTTACTCTGAATCCCATTCACTATAACTGCAATATAATATAAAAATTCTTATTTTTTTTCTTTCTTCCTTTAATTTATCGCAGGGGTGTCAAACACACGGTCTAATTCGGACCGGGGGATGATTTGAACTAGCCTATAATAATAAAAAAATAAAAATAGCGATGCACTAGTCCGCTGGTCATAAATCCAAGCATTTTTTAGTTTTATTTTGGTCGATCTTTATTCCGGGCTTGCAAACAAACTACTTTTTAATAATTTCCCAAAATTTCAGTTGTGTGGATATATTTACTAAGTCCGTAAACAGGACGTTAACACAGGCACGCGGAGAATACGGACATAAAGAGGAGAACAGAGAAAATACTGTACCATGCACAAGCTCACTGTTCGCGATAAATAGGAAAAATAATATAAATATTAAATTGGGTTGATATGATCTCTGTATCTCTGAAGGGAACTGTCTTCAGAAAAGATTTGATGGCTTTTCCTTTTAGCGTGCGTGAATAGCGGTAAGCAAGAAAACGCTATATCACTGCTGTTCCGCAAGCGCCACCTGCTGTCAGAGAGTGAATTTGCATTTCATTCAGTCCCGTCTGCTGATTTAGTTTTGTGCAGGTGTCTTATGTAGCATAATTTCACAAATCTAAAGTCAGACCATGCTGTTTTTGCTGTTAATCTTGAAATTATACAATAATTTAAATGAAAAACAACTGCTCATGCTCATGTGCATAACTGTTGGGACTGTGATAAAAATCCAGTTTTTGCCTCTAATATCAAAGAGCTACACATTTTTTGAACAAGTAAACAACAAATACATTTGCTTTAAAAAAAAAAAAAAAAAAAAAAAAAACCTGCAACCAGTATCAGAATCAGAATTTTTTTTTTTTTTCGCTATTTGTTGTTTATATGGTTAATATTAATGCAGCTATCAGTGCACTAAGGTTAAATATTAGTATAAACATATTTATACTAGGGATAGTTCACACAAAATGATTTTTTTTTCCAAACCTGTATTACATTTACTGTATTACACACACACACACACACACAAAAGAATATTGGTGGTGGAGGGATGCAAAAATCTTGAGAAACCGTAGGTGAGTCAGCCTTCTCTCAAGATGATTGGGTAGATCATTTCAGCATTTTCTTTATAAACATTCTAAATGTTACAAATAAACTTTGTTAATAAAACAATTTAAACCACTGTGTTGATTTGACTCTAACAACCTATAAAACAATCTATATTATTAACAATATTTTATTGTTGTTAATTAATATTTTGTTATCCCTCTGATGCACATCTTAAATATAATTTAGGAATGATATATCAATAGTAATTATATATGGATGTGATGTTAAAAGAAACAAATATTATCATCATTTGTGTATCAAGATATTGAAAGTCTTTACCAACACATAGGTTATGTCTAATAACCTGCTGATATATATTTTGTAACTGATGTTAAAAATAAAATTTAGCAGAAAACCAAATCCTGATGGGTAGAGGTCATTTTTATTTACAGGTTGTAAACTTAAAACAGGACATCAAGTTAATATGGTCCTTTGTGTTAAGTATTTCAAAGTATTCCAAAGTATTTAGATTAAGTTACTAAACTTGAGTAATGTAACGAAATACATTACAAATTACTTTTTAAAGCATGTATTTTGTAATCTGTAGTGAAATACATTTTCAAAGTAACCTTCCCAACCCTGTTAAAGCATTAGGTTAGTAGTTCACACCGTTAGTTTGTATTGCTTATACTGCATTTTTAGTTTTTTCCCTGCCCAATTCATTGTTTGCCGCAGGTGTAACGTCAATGCTGTGAGTGGTTCGTCTGAGCTTGGCGAAATACTGTGGCGTGAAACGGGTCCGTTCCATACTGAAGACTTCTCTTTTCACAATAAAGCTTATTTCAACAGGAAAAATAGTAGACCACATTGTGTTTCAGTCAGTGTTTTCACACTTTATCCCGAGGCTGGTGAGTGGATAATGTTTAAAGTGGCTTGTTTTGGTCCTGTCTCTACATCACCTGCTTCCCTGCCTGCTTTGACTAGTATGTCATCTGCTCATCTGTAATTCAGAGAATGCAAATCAGTGCTTTTAAAGTAATTCCTGTCAGGGAGGAGATACTAATAGCTTGAGGCCAAATAAACCTCTTAAGGGGGTTGCACACCGGACGAGAAGCTCAGCGCCACACCGCGCCACGTCTCGGACAACTCACAGGTATCACACATTATATATGTACAATCTCAATTCTAAATCTACTCCTGATAGAAGAGCTGCACGATGGGTGAGTTAAGTCGACGGAAACGTTACATATGCCTATGCTTTAATATTTCGCACTGAAGTTAGTGTACATGGAAAAATGGCACAACAGAGCAAAATGAAAGAAAAGGCTACATTTATTATACATTTTTTCCAATATTTTTACACTTATTTTCAAGCTGTTAAACTAAGAATGTAAAACTAATGTATCTTGCAGCACAGGGTGAAGTCAGTATGTACATTAACGATGATTTGAGAGAAATATAATATCAATAAAATGTAAAACAATGTACATGGCGCTCTGTGGCGCGGCAGGATTTTGAACAACTTCCTGAGTCGTAGCTGGGCGCCGCGGACAGGTGCCTAATGTCGCAGCACTGAGCTTCGCGTCCGGTGTGCGACCCCCTTTAAAGTCCCCCTGTAGTCAATAGTTTTATCCCTTAAAACTCACTGATCACCAAAATGACATATTTAAACAATTTTTCCTGTGAAAAAAAAAAGAAGTTATTCATGCTTTAAAATTGATTGAATGTAACTTTACACCTTTTACAATATTACCAGTGTATTAAACACACGAATGAGGAGATAGAGCTAATTGAGTCTTTACTTGAAAAACCAATAGGAGAATAGAGGAACAGACAGGAACATACACCAGTATACCAGTATAAACGCAAACGATACCCAACCACATACTCAACAGAAACTGGAACTTAAATACACTGATAATTGAATTCAAATGACGAACAGCTGTGATGAATGTGATTAGTGTCCATGGTAACAGATTGTGGTGGCAAACTAGAACAAAGGAACACGTGACAGATGATAACAACAAACTGAAAGTCCATGTGACTGTAACATTACGCCCCCTCCCGGAAAGGCGCGTCCTCGCGCCGTAGAGAGAGGGGAAGATGAAGATAAGATGCTGAAGATGATGTAGGAGGTGGCTCAGGAGGTGGACGGCTAACCGGGAGGAGGCGGAGAACAGGAGTCCAGGGTGGTGCAGGAGGTGGTAAAGTCCAGGAGATGGCCTTGAACGGGGGCTGCAGGATGTTGTGCCAGGCACCAGCCAGGGTAGTGCCCCATGGCGGTGTTGATGGAGGGAGGAGCCATGTAAGGGTGTTGATGACGACCACCATGGGGAAGACCGCAGTCAACAATGGCAAGGATAGAGCCCACAGTGTAGTCGACGAGCTGAGGTGGTGGAGAGATGGTGACAATCCAAGCGGCTGCGACGGAGCCGCAGTGACGACCTCCTGAGATCGAGGAGGGGATCCGGAGGTCCGAAGACGCGCTGGAGCGACCGAGAGCAGAGACGGAGCCTGAGGTAGGGCAGAACAAGCCATAGTGGAAGGGGTGGAGAGCCAGAGAGCAGCGAATGGTCCGTAGGTCCGCACCGAAGGCGAAGCGATGTCTGATCCAGGTGGAGCCGACGTGCCGAGGGAATCCGGCGTGGTCGAAAGGCCGATGATCAACTCTGAGGTCGAGGGTGGGAGGAGTGCAGGCGCAGGAGTCAGGTCGATGGATGGAGGCAGCTCGTGACCATCCGAAGCTGGAGGCGGAGCTTCGGGCTCCTCGTGCCCAGGAGGAGGCGGATCCCGGCAGGCCAGAGATGGTACCACACTACTGAGAGGAGGTGGTATCGAGGGACTGGAGGAAGACGGAGATGATTGGGTGGCACTGATGGCTGTGGACTGGGAAACAGGCTGAAGTTCCATGCAAACATCCAAGAGCAGTGGTGAGTCACAGGAAGGTTGGTGATATGGTAGGAGAGGCATGCTGGACGGGACCAGCTGGAATGGAGACAGTACTGGGGCAAGACAGGTTTCCTCTCCACACCTTAAGTCCAGCAGTGTTTGAGCAAACTCACTCTCAGTAGTGGGGGGGTGGGCGGGGATCATTTCTGGACCCTCGAGGTCCACCAACACTCCCTCGGCGATGGAAGACTCGGCCGGCTCACACACCTGGTCAGGTACACGCTGCTCGGGCTCCGTGGCGATGTGACCCCCGATTGCTCTTCTCCGTTGTACTACCTGCGGTGGGCTTAGGTCGTAAATCCTCGCCATCTGGGTGGTTCTGGCTGGGCACTGGCTGGGGAGTAGGGCTGGCGGCAACCTCGATGGTGAATGGTGATCCGCAGGATGCCAGCACCCACTCCACATAGGACTCGAAGCTCCCTCGAGGACCCTCCCCGGACAGCTGTGCACGTGTGGTGGTGTTGAGTCCGAAGTACAGGAACTTGCACAGGCAGTAGTCCGGGAAGGTGGTCTGATGTGCGAGATCCAAAAATAGTTCTAAAAGCATACTCGGCGGCGGGTCAGGCTGCGGCATGCTTGCATACTATGTCCATCTTGCAAGCATACCAAGCCGACCTGCTAAAAGACCTGGGGGAAAGTGAAGAGGTGGGGGAAGATATGATACAAGAACTATGTCATTCAGCTGATTTAGCTTCTTGCCACCAAGGAGATGGCCAAATCCATCGGCTGATCTATGGCAGCCCTGGTGGCCACGGAGAGGCATTTATGGTTGAACTTCACTGAAATAAAGGACAGTGAAAAGATGTTTATGCTGGATGCTCCGCTTAATCCCTCTGGTCTCTTTGGTGACACTATTACATCGGTCACCGAGAGATTTCAAGAATCAAAGAAACAAGTGGCAGCACTCCAGCAGTTTCTCCCCCACTGACCCCAGGTTTCTGCGGCTGCTGGGCTCCTCACATAGGGCGCAAGTGGAGCTGGGAGGCGGGGCAATGCTCGCAGGCGAAGTCCTTAAAGGGGAAGGCGGATCTGAGGACCGTCATTGTGGCTAAGAAGGCTTTGTCAAAAAAATCCTGCTGGTGCGCCACTTCAGGGCACTGTGCTGACTGCACAAAGTATACCAGAGGCTAGTCTTGAGAGACTGGTACCCTTAGTAGGTTTTCTGGCAAAATGGAAATGTCTGACCAATATATCTCAGTGGTATGGTAATAGAAAAGGGGTATGCTATTCAGTTCAGGATGAGTCCGCCCCGTTTCAGCGGGGTCCTGCCCACAGTGGTGGGTCCTGAGCAGGCTCTGGTTATGGCACAAGAAATAGAGACTCTTCTTCGAAAGGAGGCTATAGAAAGGGTTCCTCCTCCCAGCAGGGAGTCAGAGTTTTACAGCCAATATTTCATTGTTCCAAAAAAGGATGGGGGGGGGTTGCGTCCAAAGATCTGCGCCAACTAAAGATGCTTCAAGATGCTTACTATCAGACAGATCGTGTCACAAATCAGGTCCGAGGACTGGTTTGTCATGATAGATCTAAAGGACGCATACTTCCACGTGGCCATCCTCCCACAACACAGGACGTTTCTGAGGTTCGCTTTCAGGGGTGAAACGTGCCAATAATGAGTTCTTTTTTTTTTGGCCTAGCTTTATCACTCTGCGCTTTCACGAAATGTGTAGATGCAGCTCTTACGCCCCTGCGTATGCGGGGCATTCACATTCTCAACTACATCAACGATTGGTTGATTTTAGCTCATTCAGAGCAGATGGTGGTTCAACAACGAGATGTTGTTCTTGCACACATGAGGAAGTTAGGGTTGAGGCTGAATGCAAAGAAAAGTGATCTTTCTCCAGCACAGAGAACCCCTTATCTGGGCGTAGTGTGGGATTCGATTATGATGCAGGCACGTCTGTCGCCTGCCCTCATAACATCGCTCTCAGCCGTGGCGGAAATAAAACTAGGCCAGTCACTGCTTCAGAGATTATTGGGTCTTATGGCAGCAGCGTCCAATGTGATACTTTTTGGCCTGCTGAACATGAGACCATTACAGCAGTGGCTCAAAACCCCTCGCTGAGGGGGTCATCATGTACTTGTTCGTTCTGACAACACATCGGTGGCCTCATATATAGACCATCAGGGGGGTCTGAGGTCGCACCCGTTATACAAAATGGCTCTTCAGATTCTCCTGTGAGCCCAAGGGATTCTCCTGTGAGCCCAACTGCATTCTATGAGAGCAGTTTACATCTCAGGGTGACTGAATCAGGGACCAGACATCCTGTTGAGGCAGGGACCGAGGTCCGGGGAATGGAGACTTCACCCCCCGAGGTGGTGGAGCTCCTATGGGAGAACTTCGGTCGGGCCGATGTGGATCTGTTTGCATTTTGAGAGATGACTCACTGCCCTCTGTGGTTCTCTATGACAAACCTAGCACCGCTTGGGCTGGACGCCATGGTGCAGGCGTGGCCGAAGCTGTGTCTGTACGCATTTCCCCCGATTGCTCTGCTCCCGGAAGTTCTAGAGAGAGTTGGCCAGGGCAGGGTCCACCTGTTGCTAGTGCGGAAACCGCCAGTGGGACCCAGTTAACTTCCCGGTGGGTGCAATGCTGGACTTCCAGCAGGAAAGATTTTCTGCAGGGTTATCCCCCTCCACAATAAAGGTGCACGTGGTGGCCCTAGCTACTTACTACACTCCTTTGGATGGTGTATCTTTGGGGAGACACCCTCTCGTTACTCGTTTCCTGCGTGGCACTCTGAGACTTAGACCTGCAGTTCGCACGAGGGTGCCGGCCTGGGATTTGGCCGTTGTTTTGCAAGGCCTGTCTATGGCTCCCTTCGTGCCTATTGAAGAAGTTTCTCACCCTAAAGACCATCTTTCTGCTTGCTATTTAGTCTCTCAAGAGGATTGGAGACATTCAAGCCCTGTGAGGGCGTTGGATGCTTATGTCCACAGAGCTGCCCTGTGGAGAAAATCAGAACAGCTGTTCATTTGTTTTGGGTCACCTATGAAAGGTTACCCTGCATCTAAGCAGAGGATGAGCAAGTGGGTGGTCGAGGCCATCTCACTTGCTTATGAGTTGGCTGGTCAGCCATCACCTTTGGCTGTTCGAGCTCACTCGACCAGGAGTATGGTCGGCTCCACTCCGGGGGCGCAGGTGCTCTCGTCTTAGTGTGTGCTCCGATTTCACACGGATGGTCACTTGCTCATACGGCGAAGTGGGTATTAGCGTTCCCACAGCGTTTTCGACGCAGCTCGAGTTCCCTTGAAAGGGAAAGTCTCAGGTAGGTATGTAATCTCTGGCACAATGTTTAAATTGGGCTGAACTATCTGTCCAGCTTCTCTCAAGCAAATGTCTCTGTTACGACTGTAATCTTAGTTCCCTGAATAGGGAACGAGATGCTGCGTTGGAAACGCTGTGGAAACGCCTCATTGTGATTGCGTTGCGAAACACATATGAAATCAGTCCAATACGTCACTTAATGCACCCCCCGTCTATTAATGCGTCGTGTTTCCTTCTGGAGCATCAGTGAATGTTTGAACCTTTTCTAACAGTTGTGTTTGAGTCCCTCAGTTGTCCTCAGTGTGAAAAGATGGATCTCAGAATCATACAGGCTGGAAAGGGTTCAAATATGCAAAAGATGCTTGAAACTGAAGAATCTGCAGGACCTGAAGGATTTTTCTGAAGAACAGAGCTCAGAGCTCTTAAAAAAAAAACTGTCGTAGATCATCCAGGTAACCACACACAGTAATAAGAACCAAGGGTTCCCAAACTTTTGAACAGGGTTTTCATTTTTTGTCTTGTGGACTTGATGTAAACATCTTTTATGTAAAATATCTTACTCAGGACAGTACTAAATAAAGAATAACATGCATTTTGTATGGGCTCTTTTATTTTGTTAAAATTATTCACATTTTCACAGATTCTGTAAGGGGTTCCCAAACTTTCGCATACCACTGTACATTCATTTAGAGAAATGTGTCAAATCGATTAAGAAAAACTGTAATATAATGGTTTGGGCTTTGTTGTTAATTTAAATTCTAATATTATAGTAATGTACCAAATGAGAGGGTTCCTGTATCATTTACTCCATTAGTTGGGAGGGTTTTATTTTCCTTAAGGAAATCAATCAAAATATCATTCTGAATTATTGGCTATCGGTGGAGAAATTTAGTATCGGTGCATCTTTACATATAATATTTTTATTAATAGTATTAGGTTAGGGTGTTAGGGTGTCTTTTGCCAAATTTACACTGCAAAGGTGGCACAAAAGTGCTTCTGGCATTTAAGTGTCTTTTCACAGACTCTATATTGCTGCACAAAGGTTGCTGTAAAATACGTTAGAGCAGGCATAATTAAGTCAGGCTTTTATACAGCAATATATCTTTACACAGAATTTAAGCTGGCTCAGAAGCAGCCTTAACTCAGCTGTGTAAATGTGCCTTTAGATGTGTTTTTATGGTTGCTGTAAAGAAAAGTATTCACTTTTAAGGTTAGGCTTTCTCATGTTTTATTTTATATTTGCTTCAGTATTATTTGATATTGTTTTGATTTTGACATTTAAACATTATAAATGACATGCCATGTGTCATGTAACGGGTTAAAGGGTTAGTTTACCCAAAAATAATGTCATTTATTACTCTCTCATGTCGTTCTACACCCGTAAGACCTTCATTCATCTTCGGAACACAAATTAAGATATTTTGATTAAATCCGATGGCTCAGTGAGGCCTGCATTCACAGCAATGACATTTCCTCTCTCAAGATCCATAAAGCTACTAAAAACATATTTAAAACAGTTCATGTGAGTTTAGTGGTTCTACCTTAATATTATAAAGGGACGAGAATACTTTGTGCGCCAAAAAAACAAAACAACAACTTTTCAACAATATAGTGATGGGCCAATTTCAAAACACTGCTTCGGAGCTTTATGAATCGAAACTGCTGAAATCACATGACTTTGGCACTCCGAGTCACTGATTCGATTCGCGACAAACCGACCGTTGGAAAGCAGTTGGACTACATCAGAAATAAAACAGGGAATCCGTTTACTGTCCGGAATTACGTCGCATTGCATCCAGTGTAGACAATATCATGGATTATGATGGGTTCTATTATCTTTTGATGCGTCATGTCACGCCGCACCGCTCGCATCCGGTGTAGACACTGTGTACCACTTATTTGAACTTATTCATTATTAACCTAAGCACTGCATCAAGTTTGTGTGTGTCTCTCACAGAGAAGAAAATACAGATCATGAGATTGGAGGTGAAATCAAGTCGAAATGTGAATGATCCGGCAGTAAAGAACAAGATTTTAGCGAAGGTTAGTTCAATATACTGCACATTGAATATATGTTGATGACTTATCAAGATTACCTTGTATAATAAAAGTCTGTGTTCTTCAGATAGAGAAGATACTGAAGGAGAAGGGACTAACAGTAGATGCAAAACTGTCGTGGCAAATGATTTCTGGAGGAAATGTCTTTCGGAGGATGTGGTATCAGAAGAATGATGTTTCTAATTCGCCCTGCATCAGAAACAAGAACTGATTGTCTCATAATGGCATTTCTTGTGTAATTTTAGTTGTATACTCAGCTAAGGGGGAACACTGAAAACTTCAGCTAATGTTGTGACAAGGGTCTCTCAAAGTTATAAACATACATTCTTCAGGTGGCATTAATAAGACATTTTTAAGAAACGATATGTATCGTGAAAAGCACTATACAAATAAACGTGAATTTAATTGAATTGAATCAAGTGTTTTCAATACAAAACTCAAAACTTGGACTGAGAGAGACAAGGTCTTGTCAAAAGTCAAAAGATTTTTGCTACAGGGTTGGCCATCCATCGTTGTGGACGCCGAAACCTTTTGAGTAAAGGAAAGATGAGCTCTCAGTTCAGGATGGTTGTATCTTGTGGGGTTCAAGAGTGGTGGTACCTCTGCCAGGACGGGCCAAAGTGTTACAGGAAGTCCACATAGCCCATCCTGGGGTATCACACATGAAAACCTTAGCGAGGGCATACGTATGGTGGCCTAATATGGATTGAGATCTCGAAAACAAGGTCCAACACTGCAAGGAGTGCCAAGAAAACCAGTAAATGCCCCCACCAGTTTCTCTTCAGCCCTGGGAGTGGCCTGACAGGCCTTGGTCCAGGTTGCACTTGGATTTTGCAAGTCTGTTCATGGGTCGGATGTTCTTGGTCATGGTGGATGCCCGCACCAAGTAGCTGGAAGCACAAATCTTGAAAATCATTACAGCTGCCATGACAATTGATACACTGCGTCAAGTTTGAGTCTGAGCCCCGAACAATAGCCTTCCTGATAATGTTCGCTCACCCAGTTTAAATCTAGATTAAAGACACATCTCTTTAGCCAAGCGTTCACATAATGCATCTCATATCATATCAATTGCACATGACTATCTTTGCTTAATGTTATGAACAGCAGCTACGCTAATTATTCTCCATTTGCTTTTCTGTTTCATCTCGGGACGCCCGTCCAGAGGTGACTAGAGAGTACATCAGCTTCAGTTTGGATCAAGCCTCTTAAGAAGACCTCAGATGACCAACACCTGTGAAGAGATGGTGCCAACTCCTGCGAGGACTTCAGATGATCTGGATCAACATGCACATTCCCAAATTTCTATATATCCTAATTATTGTTAATATGTAATTCATTTTTCCAGGAGCTCATTGCTTCTACCTTCAATTAAACTGCTAACAGTGATTGTAAATTAAATTGCCTAAATTATTACATTGTTACCTAACTGCATTCTCTAAACTATAATGTTGACATGCATTCTCTGTAAACCTGCTTTGAAACGATATGTATCATGAAAAGCGCTATACAAATAAACGTGAATTGAATTGAATCAAGTGTTTTCAATACATGGACTGCCTGATGTAGTTGTAACTGATAATGGACCGACTTTTACGGGAGAGCTGTTTTAAGGATTTGTCAAGCAGAATGGAATTAAACATATTCGGAGAGAGCAGTGCAGACGTTGAAGGACGTCTTAAAGATGATGTCGGGCAAATGTTGAAACTAACCTCTCTCGTTTTCTGTTTTAGTATCGAATTACTCCGCAGACTACTACAGGCCTGGCGCCCGCAGAGATGTTGCTGGGATGGAAACCAAAATCTCACCTGGATTTGCTGCATCCTGATGTTGGGGAGAAAGTGAGAGTCCAGCAAGAGAAGCAGAAAGCTAGGCATGACAAGCATCCGAGAGAACGGAGTTGTGGGGAAGGAAAAATTCAGAAATTTTGCCATAGGTCAGCGCTGGTTACAGGGAGCCATTATGAAAAAAAGTGGTCCCCGCTCACGTGTAGTGAGGCTGTCAGATGGACGTGATGTCCGTCGTCATAAAGATCATGATGCAAAGTACAACAAAACTTTCTTCTGTTCAAATGAAACCTCCATCACTGTTCAAACCTAATTGTGAACAATATTTTTGTGATGGTCAAACCTGTTGAGGGAATACTGTTAATAATATTTTATAACAACATGATAATGTCTGATGTATGTCCCCATTTTTAACATTTGGGGGAAATTGATCATTTTCAAAACCAGTGAAACTCACCTGATAACAGCACAAAGATCAAATCAATCTTCATGACAACACACCAACGAATTCTTACACTGATGCACAACTGAACTGCACTTTTTTAAGGACAAGAAAGGTTGTGTAATCGTTTCACTTTGTAAAGCCTGTTTCATGAGTTTGTGCTGCCCTGTTTAGGTGCTTGATAGTGACACATCAGTGTTGACACGTTTTACATTGAAAATAACATTCAAACAATTTTAGCAGAGATTTCCATGTCTGTCTTTTTAAATATCGGTTGATCTCTAGGGCTGGATTAAAATGAGGAGCAAAACTGCAGCCTTCAAACATGCTTGCCATATTCCGCATTTATCCTGAAAGAAATACACTTCATTTCTTAACCTTACCATTCTTGTTTAAATACTTAACATAAGACATATAGAAGATATTTACATGTGAAATAATGGTAGTTGAGACTGGAAATGGAAATTGTATAAAAAGATTTTCATATTGAATTTAAATGGTTGAGGACAACAAACATTTTTTTATATTCTAACCATTTTGATAAATGAGGTGATAAAAATATGAAAAATGGCTGGTCTTTTTAGAGATGTAGGTAATTTTGGGTTGTAAGTAGCATTAACTCTTCTCCTTTTATTCACTAAGCCAGAGCTGCACCATTTGGTGTTACTGGAATTAGCTTACAAAAACTGATTTGCATTATGTCTTGTACTTCAGTTTTGAATTACAGATGAGGAGATAGTCAAAGCAGAAGGTGTAGGCACTTTGGAAAAAAGTCGCCTCAAGCATTATCCACTCACCAGCTTTGATCTACAACGAAGAAATAGGTTGAGTCTTTCCACATTTTACTTAAAGCTACTCTGCGCAACTTTTGGCCCTCTAGCAGTTTTTATACATTTTAAACGTCATTCAGATGATGAAGCGAACATTAAGCCAAAGCTACACAAGATTTCCATGCAAGCCAGAGCAGTTGGAGAAAAACTTCAGTGGCCAGCCTAAACGTATGGTGAATATTGGTTTGTGGGTGAATACATATGCAAATTACTATTTTGTGTTTAAAAACGAATAGATTTTGCCAAATTTTTAGTTGATCAGATTATGATATTCTCACTTTTTTCATATTATAAGAAAACGTTCTTTATAAACCTTAAAGGGTTCTGTCAAGCACTTAATATACTGTACATCCTTTTAGGCCATTGGTCTGATCTTCACCAAAATAGGCACACAACAGCTAGGAGCGGTGCAGGCATAAAGTTATCAAATATCTTTGATTCCTCGAAGCATTGCAGAGTTATAAGTTAATTAGTTGGTCAGGCAATGCCCATTTTTACGAGTTGACCTATAGCTGTTGAACACAATGTCCAAGCTTAATGAAACTTGACACAGAGAGACAACAGGACACTCTGAGGATGCACAACAAGTTTTGTACAATTCCGCCAATAGGAGGCACTAAAACAAACAAACAAACAAAACAAAAAAACATTATAACTCTGCAACCGAATGATCCATGAAGTTGACAATTGGTATACATCATCTTTGTTGGACGTCCTAACATATCCTCTCAGCGGCTAATTACAGCATATCTTAATGGCCTACCATTACAAAAAATGGATATATGTGCACATTGTGTGAAAATGAATATATGTACCAAATTTTGTGAAAATCAGCCTTAAGGTGGCGCTATAATAAGAAACTTTAGCTAATAACTCCACAACTGTGTGTGACAGAATGAAAATTCTGGTTTTAGATGCATTTCATCTAAATGTTAATGTTGAAAATGAGTCATTTTTAATGGAAAGTAAAAATGCATTTTATTACTTTAAAAAAAGATAAATATTCATTTGTGATTAGCTGTGGCTGAATCACAGTTGCTGATATTCAGTACAACATAATACAGGTCAATTTAAAAAAATAAGTATTTGTTACACAAAAAGGAAAATATGTATTTAGAATAGCAAAACATTTAAAATCAAATTGTGTACCATATTTTAACAAAAAATGTAGCTCATCTTCTGTATGTTCTATGTTTTGTTTATGTGTGAGAGAGAGAGACAGAGAGAGAGAGAGACAGATGAGCATGATATAAATTGGAGGACAGACACGGTTGATCATGTGATGTACATTTAAATGGCTCATCCTCCATAAAAACGTATAAAACTCACACTCTCTATCCCTAAAAGACAGACAGACGCCTTTAATCAGCTATGAAGCTCTTCAAGTGCCTGTGGATCTTACTGGGTAATACAGCATACATCATTTTACTGGATTCACACTAATATTAACACTGTAATCTTCCCCTTTGTTCAGAAATCTTTTCAAATGATGTTTCTAGTATAGTTTGCACTCATCTCGCTCTCCGCTGTGGATTTACTGCACGTTTTCTTTTTTCATGGTTTGCATGAAATACTTCTTTCAAATTATAAATTGTGAATTCACTTCGTCACTGGATCTCTGGAATGGTTTTTGTTATTTTGTGTTTCTAGGCCTTGAAATCAGTGCTCATTTGTGTATGTAAATGATTTCTCTAGAAAGTTGTGATTCACAGGAGTGTCTTCTCGTCCCACTTTAGATGACAGTATTCTGCATGCTGTGGATTATTAATGTGTCAGTTATTTTCTTCCAGCATAGCCATTACACAGATTAATGTTGTACGATACCATTATCATGCAGATGACGTTTTATTTATTAGTGACTATATTAAAGTGAATTATTTGGAGAAAAAGTTTTACTTTAATTCACAGAGAAGCAAAACCTGGTTATCTGAACTCATTTGAATCTTTTTTTTTTTTTTTTTGTACAGGGTTTTTGTTGATTCAAGAAATGGTGAATGGAGCAGAAGGTAAGCATCTCTAAGATTTATAACTTTTATCTTTATTCTAATCTGTTTGTTAGAACTGCTAGATATAATAGTAATACGCCAGATATATTTTTAAGCTTTTTTCGGGACTTTTTCTTCCCATACCACATAAAACAGTGCGTCATCCATGTTCAATACCTAATTGTAAAACATTCTCGGTCTGGACAGCTCTGCTAGAATGCATGTTAGATTATACAGCTCTATACTGTATGAGCTGGATAATAAAATTGGAATAGAACAGAACATTATGAAATAACAAATGTTACATAACACCAGTAATTTTATATAGCCTGTTTTTTTTTTTTGTTTTTTTTTCATTTTAATTTGAAAGTTTGTAAGGAAACTATGTAAGGAATATTGTAATGTAGACTATACATCCAGCAGAATAAGCCCCAAAAGGGTGATCAGTACCTTGTGCCACACTGAAGGGGTATATATTGCTATAACAACCAGCTGGATGTACATTATCCCGCTTATAACACGGGTACTTGCCACATAAATAAATAATTAGACACAAAATATTGTTTTGTGTTGAAATACTTAAGTAGCACAGTAAACGCAAAGCTTCCATGAAGAAAAACAGGCAAGCAGCTTGAGTCTTGACGAACAAACAAGTTCAAACAAGACGGATATTTTCGAAGGATGTAGGGTAGGTTGGGCAGTATGAAAAGAGAGACACAACAGAAGCGCCAGCCTCAAATACCCCATTATCCACCTTATTTTTACCGTGTTAGCAGTGCAGCTATCACATTATTTTGGCTGTTAACCCTCTGGTGGTGTTTGGTCCTTTTGGACCAAAAAAAAAAAAAAAAAAATGTTTTGAATATTTAAAAATCACTACTCCATCGGAATGGTACGAAACTCAAAATAACATAACTCAAAATAAATTTGTGGACTTGATTGGAAACACCTTAATGGTCATAAATAAGTCACACTTGTGTTGTGTCTATCATATAAAATAAAAACGTGTGAGAACCAATGAGGTTCATTCTCGTGTGTTATGCAGCACGTTTGAGCTTCCGCAAGAACTAATGATGTTCATTCTTGTGTGTTATGCAGCACGTTTGAGCTTCCGCAAGAACTAATGATGTTCATTCTTGTGTGTTACGCAGCACATTTGAGCTTTTGCAAGAACCAATGAGGTTCATCTTCAACTTCATCACTGCAGCCGAAAATATAGAAAACACTAGTTTATCAATTAATTATTAAAATGTTAATGCGGTCTCCTTGCTGTTATTCCCTGATGCATTCATAATCATTACTTCTGCCGTTGCGCTGTGGCAAGCTTTATGCTTGTGCCTGAATGCTGATTAGGCTATGTGTGCATTAAAGTCTCTTTATTATGACTGATATGGTTTATTAAGAAGTATGTACTAGTCGACCAGAAAAATCCTTAGTTGAAGGCAGCCTACTTTATTCATATCCTTCCAAACCAGTATGCCGATATTCAATCTTTATTGGCATCTTACAGTCAGATTATTCAGATAATTGTATGTGTTCCTGCTGCGAGGAAGGTCGTGTTTGTTTAATTCTAACAACAGGAAGTGGGGAAAATGTTAATGTAGGAAGTAAAAATGAAATTGGTTTGGAAATGACTTAGTTCACCTCAAGTTGTTGTTCATCAATAATCCTGTAGCTCTCAAATTTCATTCACACAAGTGCGTGTTCAAATTCTGTGTGTCAAGACATATTAGAACTTTATTTATTTTCTAGAAAATATGGCAGTAGATGGAACCGCTACTCAGTTGTCAACATATATGGCACCATCTGAGAACTGGACTGCAGAAAATGCCATTGATGGTAATCAAGATCTCCAGCAGGTGTACATGGGATGCTCGTCAACTACTGATGAGACTAACCCATGGTGGAGGCTGGATCTGCATTATATTTACCAAGTTAGTAAAGTGGTCATCACTAACAGACTAGACTGCTATGCTGAACGAATAAATGGAGCGGAAATTCGCATTGGAAACTCTTTGGAGAACAATAGCAACAACAATCCCATGTGAGACTCTTGGGGAAGAACATGAGAGAAATGCAAAGATTCAACTCTCTATCTCCGTCATCAGTTTCTCTTTTCTGTCTGTAGATGTGCTGTTATTCCTGCTATTCCAGCAGGCGAATCCTACAACTACTCATGTAATGGGATGGAAGGACGTTATGTGAATCTGATCATTCCCGGAGACATGAAGATACTCACTCTGTGTGAGGTGGAGGTCTGTGGAGAAGGTAAGACATGGTCATATTTTTTTCAGCGAGAGACAGTGAAGAGTTTTAATGAACACAGTGTCAACTAACTGAATGTATGAATGTATCTTTGTTTAGGTCCCTGTTTAAAAAGATCATTTGTAAAAATGCAGTTTAACTCCAGCAATGATTTGACTGACCCTTTAATGAAAGAAAATGTTCTGAAACAGGTGAGAGAAAGAAACAAATTCAACCCTCAATGATTACTGTAAAATACCAACAGGTTTTCCTGTTCTACTTAAAAAAAGAAGAAGAAAAGATCTCATAGTTGAGATGCACTTGAAATGAAATGCAATACAACCCTTAAAATGTCTTTGTGAACATTTTAAGGCTTGTTGTGATTGTTTTTTTTTTTGTTTGTTTGTTTTTTTTTTTTTTGCTGTATTTTACCACTTACCAATTAAAAAATTAACGGAATGCATAGCTGATATAAAAAAATTGGATGACTAGTAATTTCCTACTACTAAATTCAGAAAAAACAGAGATTCTGATTATTGGACCAAAACCTTCTGCACTTAATAACCTAGAATACTGTCTAACACTTGATGGCTGCTCTGTTAAGTCTTCGTCGTCAGTTAGGAACCTGGGTGTGCTCTTTGATACCAATATTTCATTTGAAGGCCATGTTTCTAGCATCTGTAAAACGCATTCTTCCATCTTAAAAATATATCTAAACTATGACATATGCTCTCAATGACAAATGTGGAACCAGGAAGTATGACCATAGTAGCCCGGTTCTGTCAACACTGCATTGGCTCCCTATGAAACATTGTACAGATTTTTAAATCTTGCTAATTACTTACAAAGCACTAAATGGTTTAGCTACTCAGTACCTGAGCGAACTCTTAACACATATAGTCCTATATATTGCGATCTCAGAATTCAGGCCAGTTGATAATACCTAGAATAGCAAAATCAACTGCAGGCGGTAGATCCTTTTCCTTTTTAGCACCTAAACTTTGGAACAGTCTTCCTTGCATTGTTTGGGAAGCAGACACACTCTGTCAGTTTAAATCTAGACTAGAAACACATCTCTTTAACCTGGCGTACACGCTATCTACTTCTATAACTCAAATCATGTAAATTGTTAGGCTGCATAAATTAGGGCAGCTGGAACCCGGAACACTTCCCATAACACCTGATGTACTTGCTACATCGTAAGAAGAATGGCTTGATGTGGAGATTTACCTGAAACGTATCGGTTACAAAGGTAACCCTCGTTCCCTGTGAGATGTACGTCTGTACCCCGCACAACTGTAGCAATGGGATGTATGTCTCCGTTCCCTCCTTCAGGGAACAAGGGTTACTTTTGTAACCAAGATGTTCCTATTCAGTCAGTCACATTCGATGTACTACCAAAGTGCCACAGCTGCTGCCCCCTTCCAGTGCTCTGTGCAAGCCTCCTGCACCCCATTGCCTAACAGAACGGTGGGACAGGGCTAACACAGAGAGTGTCGATCACTGCTGTTCTGCACAACCCACTCAGTGAGACTATTGGATAACACTGGGAAAACATGCCCTTTCACTGGGAAAGGAAGCCACATTCTTCCCAAAGGAGTTATGTGGAGATGTACATATAGACTAACCATTGACCTCTTGAGGTAGGGGCCAACAGCAAAGTCTTCATAGACAATAAGTCTGCTGACTGCAAGGGCACCAGAGCAAGGTCCCAAGAGGATATGGAGGGAGGTCGAGGAAGATTAACCGTCTCGCCCCCCAATGAATCTGACAACCAGGTCGTGCTTCCCAACAGACTTGCCATCTATGTGGTCGTGATACGCAGATATTGCAGCAGCATGAACTTTGAGGGTGGAGGGAGACAGCCAATGCTCCAACCCCTGCTGCAACAAGGAAAGCACGACTCTGATTGAACATTTTCAGGGGTCTTCTTGGTGAGAACACCACTCGACAAACAGGTTCCATTTCAAGGCATAAGCACGTCTCGTAGACGGTGCTCGAGCTGAAGTAATGGTGTTAAGTATCTCAGGGAGTAAGTCACATAGAACCTCTGCATCCCGTCCAGGGACCAGACATGGAGTTTCCAGAGGTCTGCATGTGGGTGTCAAAGAGTGCCCCATCTCTGAGAAAGAAGGTCTTTCCTCAGAGAAATGAGTTCCAGAAACCAGGTCCGGTTGGGGCAATAGGGCGCAACTAACAAGACCTGCTCCTCGTCCTCCCTGACTCCCTGACATGTGAAGCAAACTGAGCGGGGTTACGGCTGCCATATGCCCCAGGAGCCTCTGAAAAAAATTCAGTGCGACCGCCGTCCTGCCGTTGAACGTATTCAGGCAGTTCAACACCAACTGAGCATGTTCTTCTGTGAGACGTGCTGCCTGTTTGACTGAATCCAACTCCATACCGAGAAAAAGATCCTATGCACAGGGGAGAGTTTGTTCTTTTCCCAGTTGACCTGAAGGCCCAACTGGCTGAGGTGACTGAGCACCAGGTCCCTGTGTTCGCATAACTGATCCCGAGACTGAGCTAGTATGAGCTGTAACTCCAGTGGCGGAACAAAATTTTGACTCAAAGGATTCTTTGAACGGCTCTCCTTCTCTGGGGAAGAGCAGCCCCACCCATCTCCGGGTCGCCCGTCTCAGGGGTGATATTTCACCGACCACATAAACAGCAGCAGAGACAGGTGGCGTCGTCTTTCTGAAGCGGACACAGTAGAGCAGGCTGTGCTGTAGTTTTTTTTGGTTTTTTTTTGCAGGGGATGACGCCCTTGGCAACAAGCAGACAGAGGGGCGGCCCATGAGAAATTCAGATCGTACATTGGGGGAAGCTGCCTAGTCTGCTACTGACTGCGGAGAACTGCTGGGCTCAGTCCCCGACAGTGTCGCCAAAAAAGCCTTGTGAGCTTGTGAACTTGTGAGATGGGAGCGTTGAGAAAGCGTAGCTTGATGACCTCTCGCACCTCTGCAAAGTAAGCCAGGGGTGCTTCTGGACCACTGAGGCAGACATCGTCTGGCTGAGGGCCTGCGCCGTGACTTTGATCATGGTCAGTCAACAAGCGCAGCTCATCCCCAGCTCAGAACTACCCTCGTACATTAAGAATGCCTTGGCCTCACATGCAGGGCGGGTGTGGTTTGTGCACAGCCACCCCACCGTTAAGGGTAGTGTGCCACTTTTGGCATTTCTGCCAAGTTTTCCATCAGTCAGTATTAGCCCACATCATTACAGTGGGAAGCTCAGCATCACCCTCGTTTCCAGGGCATAACAGCCCTCTCTCTGATGCAGCAATCAACATCTAATCCTTAGCTGGAGTCCCCAATGCTAGGTTCCCCTGTGAGACTGACCAGCAATCCCATCCAGAAGCTGCACAGCTTGCAGTGTGCTAGAGGGGGAGGGGCCCTAGGAGTTGGTTCCCCAAAGGAGAAGCCCTCAATCCTCAAGTCACCCAAGCTATTTCACCAAAGCAGACTTCTACTGGTGGCCACCAGGGAGGGCGCTACAGTGGAGAATAGGCAAGGAGACCACACACCTAGAGCGTCGAGCAAGTGCTTGGTTGCCGCGACAACACACACTGCAGCCTGGCAGCTCGACGGCACACAACACGCAGAGGAGTGAGAGGTCTGCTCTTGCTGATCTCCGTGGTCTCCCAGAGTGTCGGGCAGACCTGCGGCTGTGCTTTAACACACAAGCGGCAGTTGGCCAACAACAGAGGGGACTCAAGCTTCCTGGGGAAAAAAGAGTTGCGACTGGCGTGTTGACATGGTCATGTTCTCGTGCAAAAACATGAACCACCCACGAACATTGTTTCAGCACGCTATGCCTAGACATGTGAAACAGTGATCGTGGCCGTCAGTGAGGACAGGAAACGACCGCATCCAGAAACACACAGGTGGAATTTTCATCTTTAGAAGATGCAACTCACACCCGTGTAAGCTCTTTTAGGAGACTCGCTCTCTCTTTGTGCACACGGGGGAAAATACCGCAGCAACACTGACAGGAAATGTGCAGCATGTAGTGTGCACTCACTCTTGTTGAAGGTGCAGCTCTTACCAGCTATAATAACAGCTTTTTAGCACTCACTGAAGGCGCACACACGTCATTCAAACACCAATTAAGAGAAAGCTTCTTCCTTGAAGAGCTGTCTCTTTTTAGAAAACACTGCTTGCAGATTAGAGACAGGAACAAAACGAACCGGTCGGCTCCAAAGTGAAAAGCTAAAGATGCATTGCACCTGCTGCTCATTATATACCCGCGCAGAGCAGGGCAGAGCAGCTGCTGCAAATAATTGCATGCCAATTTGCTTGTTTTAGATACACTCGAAGTAAATTGGCCTCTCTAGCGAGATTTCTATTAGTCGGTCTGTCTGACGTACATCGACTGAATGGGAACTTGAATTCTTGCTGAAGATTTCAATGATTGTATATAAAATAAAGTTTTTTTCAGCAAACTCACAAAATATATTTACCTTGATAATGCTCCAGAGTTGTTTAATGAGTAATACTGTGACAATGTTTTAATCAGGGTTTGCAGTGATATAAAGTTTCTTTGAGACACGAAGATTTATCATCATATTCCGCTCTAAATCAGTTTAGTATGAATGTTATTTTCAGTTGGGATCTGCTCTGGCTGATAGAGGATTCACAGATGTGACACTGCGATGGTCTCAAACTCCTAAACAGGTGATCCAGAAAGTGAACACTGCTAAACGTGAGTCTTATAATAACTTATAAAGTAAACTGCACAAATAGGAATGATTATTAAATTGTTATGAGATGTAAAAAGCAAATATGTTTTATTTACAGGTCACTGTGGTAAAGAAAATTAATACTCTGGAATCAACACTGTCTTTAATCCACTGAATTCACATTCATTAAAGACAATGAATCTGATTCTAAATACATTGCCTGAAATTACTTCATAATTATGTGTTTACATTGTAAAGACTCTTAAAGAACTGATTTTATTCCTATTTCTGTCATTCATATCTTTAAGAACTATAAAACACATTGTGTAATTGTGTATTTTCAACAAATAGAAACAGATATTAAAAGTCAAATTTATGTTTACAAGTGTAATTAAAATAAGTTTTCTGTAGCGCTGTCAATATTTTTATTGTAATATCTATATTTTGTACATTTAATTGTTTTTATTATTTAAATTTAAATTGAGTACCATTTTATGTTGTTGGAGCTGTAATGAGGTGAACAGGATCTTGTGTGAATGGACAGAGAACAGTGCATGTATGCAGAATGAGCTACTGGTTAATGGTACTCAAACTTACAAACAAGTCTCTTCAAACTCTTTTCCTCTTTTTCCTCAAACAAACTGAATCACACTGTTAATACAGGACTGAATGTAATTGGTGAATAACTATTTAACAAGTGTTATATTATAATGTATCATTGCTGCTAAACTAAAAATTGGAAGTTGAAAATTCATCTGTTAAAGCATAAATTAAGGTACAACCAATAAGTGAATTTGAGTTTAATGTGGGTATATTATCAGTAATAAATTAATCATTAAAAATGTGTAATCATTCCAAAAAAGCCATTTATATCAGCCATTTATATCAATGCGATTCAGAGATAAAGCTTGTAATACTAATGTTGTTCAGCTCACTAATGGAGCCAACATATTTGTCAAGTTGTAAGACGTGACTGAATGTATGCCCAACTGAAGAAGCGACACTATATTATTTGTCTATTTTAATACAGTACATATAATAATACTGTCACGCTGGGTTGCAGGAAGGAAAACGACAAAGAGAATCAATCCAAAATACTGGTTTAATGAATAATCCAACAGGAAGACAGGCAGTCAGGTGCAACACAACATAATCGGACGGTGAACACAGGTGATACAAATGAACTAATGCATCCAGCTAGCCAACTCTGTCCAAGCTCAATGATGCTTATTTTTTTTCTTCATTTGAACACCTAGTGAAATGATTTTTTGTAAAGATAAAATTGAATTGCACCCCACACGCACGAAACGAATGGAATACAATCTAGATTTTTTTAAATAGGTGCTAACATAACTACCAGTCAAATAGTATGACTAAATGTTATTTCTTAAGTTAAATATATATTGCAAAATAATTATTTTTAACATATTGAAGTAGCCCTCTTCTCTGGCTAATTTGAAGGGGGCTGGTTAAACAAGATTGCCGTTTAATTCCACTATCCAATTCCCCTCATCCCTGCAGTTCTGAAGCAACTCCTCAGTGCCACAGTGTTCACCAAACTGGACCTCTAGAGTACCTATAACCTCATCCAAATACATGAGGAGGATGAATGGGAGACTGCATTTGATGTCTCTTCCATCAGTCATCTGTCAAGCAAGGAGGGCATCAAGATGGACCAGGTAGGTGTGGGCCATCCATGATTGGCCCACACCTACCACTATAAAAGAACCTCAAGCAGGCTTTACCAGTGCTCTGCTCCTCATCCATCCTGACCCCAATAAACCATTCATTGTGAAAGTGGATGCCTCCACCAAAGGGGCAGGAGCAGTGTTGTGGCAGCAGCAGGGAAACCCGCCTAAATTCCATTCATGTACCTTCTTTTTAAAGGAACTCACCCCAGCGGAAAGGAACTATAAAATCAGTGAAGTCAAGTCCCCTTTATTTATATAGCGTTTTTTACAATACAGATGTTTCAAAGCAGCTTTACAGTGATAACAGGAAAACTATGCAACAAAGTTTGTTTCAGAATAGTGTCATTGTTTAGCTTAAATTGGAGGCACTGGCTAGAGAACGCTTACCATCCGTTCACAGTGCTCACCAATCATAAGACTTTGGAGTATCTTCGTGAGGCGAAAAGACTGAACCGCAGGCAGACCAGGTGGGCATTGTTCTTCACCAAATTCAATTTCTCCATCTGCTATCATCCTGGGTCAAGAAATACCAAAGCTGATGCCCTCCCCCGTATTCACCGACATAAAGATGCTCCTGAATCTGAGTCTGTGAGGCCCTCTGGTCTAATCGTTAGTCCCATTCAGTGGTCCTTGCTGGAGCAAATTGCTACTGATAGTGCCTCCAAAGCGGTTTTGCCAGGTTGTCCACCTGATCATAACCTATGTCCCAAGAAGTTAATGCACTCAGCTTATTCTCTCCGTTTACTTCTCAGTGGGCACTGGCCACACAGGGGCCAGTCAAACTCTCTCATTGCTAAAAGATCACTTCTGGTGGCCAGGCATGGCACAAGATATTAAAAGGTTCGTGCAAGGATGCCAAGAATGTGCCATTTCGAAGACTCCACGTCATCTACCAGCCTCCTCACGCTGCCCGTTCCGTGTCGCTCCTGGTCACACCTAGGAGTATACCTGTATCTTTTTTGATAGATTTGACAGTATCTGAACTGTTGACAGATTCTCTAAATCCTGCCGGTTGGTACTCCTCAAGGGTCTCCCCATGTCCATGGACTCCCCATGTCCATGGAGTCAGTAGATCTGTTATTTAATGAAGTATTGTTATTTTGGCCTTGCTGAAGATATTGTTTCAGATCACGGACCACAGTTTATCTCATGTGTTTGGAAGGGATTCTTCACTCTCCTAGTTTCTCCAGTTTCTCGCCTGGGCCGAGTACGCCCAAAACTCCCTCAAGCAACCATCCACTGGCCTCCACTGTTCCCATGGTCCAGGGACCCTTCGGCTATTCCAGCTGTGGATTTCTGGTTCCGGGAGAGTGAAAGAGTCTGGGACAATGCACATCATAATCTTCACCTCCAGTGATCCTGAATTCCATTGTTCCTCGTGATCCTCCCGTCTCTTCTGAGGATCTCTGCTCCTTCGTCTATCCCCATCGTCACGCTTCCTTGTCACCACTCACTAACCTACTCACATGTTTTTCACTTACCTGCAGTAACTGAGGTGTGTGCATTCCAGGATTCAGCAGTCACAATCTCTCACCATCCATGCAAAGATAAGAGACAGGTTAATTCATTCAGTTCATTAGTACAACCTGCCTGCTGCCATATTTACTCACCTGTTTGTTTATGCTTCTCTGCTGCAGATGCCTCTGCTGTTAAATGACATCTGTGCTAACCATCTGTATACTAACCATTACAATACAACTTTATTGTAAAATTTTTCAATACATGTCACATTTATTTAAATAGTTAATTGTAGCAGTATTGAACATTAAACATTTTCCTGTGGTATTTACACAGGAAGGTACATTCAGAACATCACTTGCTGAAGTTTAGCTGGAATTTTGTTGTTTTATTTGGCATAACCTGGTGAACTCAGTATTGACAGAACCCAAGTGCAGTGAATGTCTGAGATAAAACATATAATAAATAAACAGATTATTACATCCACATTTTGACAAAACATTCACATTCTCACCCAACTCTGAAATTTAACTTACCTAAAACACAAATACAACAAAAGATGAGGAAATCATGATGGAATAAATGCAGAGTTAAGACATAAATACAAGACTGAGGAAATAGTGTGACACTCCTGCTACCCTTTCTGCATTTGCCCAGTAAACAGCTAAAATGTTCAGTTAGTTAGGTGGTAAGTGTTTATTTCCGCAGTTTTGAAACACAAGTCTGTTTAGTGGCATCACTCTTCTTGCCCTTCTTTTGGAAGACATTCCCATTGGACTGGGTTCTCTATGAAAGTTTAGCATATTGTGCCAAACGCTTCTCCTTCAGTATCTGCTCCATCTGAAGAACAGAAATGATTTTGAAATGATATTACTGTTGGCTTTTTCCAATGGAATTGCAATGGTATGGAGTCCCTGTTGGTTCATTCTCTTATAAATCAGAAACAGTTCTAGGTGAGTTTCTCTATGGTGATGTGTCTGTGTGACTCACCTTCTCTAAAATCTCTTTCATCACTGCAGGATCATTCACATTTTGACTTGATTTCACCTCTACTCTCACTAGCTGTCTCTTTCTCTCTGTGAGACACGCACACATTAGGGATGGCAATTCAAATGGAATGTAATTTTTATTTAAAATGTTATAATAACTTTTGACCAGCAGATCAGAAAAAATAAAACGAAAAGTCAAAGTATGGATATACATTAAATAAAAACTCACCGATGTAACATGCAAAAGGAGCATAGTCTTCACAGTTGTGGTCATACCAGTAGCCATCATAAACATTAACACACAACTGAGCATTCGGTTGTCCAGATTTCCATTTTCTGAATGAGGAGCTTCTCTGATCTGACCAGACAAAGGCACCATCACCTCTAGTTCGATATAGTCCAAGCCAAACATTTCCCATTCCTGCAGTTTTCAGCAGCTCATCATGATCCGCCTGGTCAACGATGGTGATGAGATCAGTGTAACGCTGTCTACAGTACTTCTGTGCATCCGTCCAGTTCACAGACACCGGCACATAGACAAATTCATGAAGCCATGAGAGAGTACCACAAAATGATTGCAAATCATTGTAATTGAGGAATTCAACATCTACAAAAACCCTGAACTAACCTGACAAAATCAGCAAGAGTAAATCAGTCCTCATGATGAGTGATTCTATGAGATAAACAAATTTATTCAGTTTTCAATTTATCAAACTGCTCAAAGCCCAATCAAATGCCTGGATAACATCAACCCCCTAAAGATTCAGACGAAGCCTCTTTACATGTAATTTGATGACAGGTGAAATTGTTTAAATCACAAACAGGCCAATGACAATAATTTAACCAAAACCACTCTTCAAAATGACCGAACTACATCCAGAAAACACAGTTTAAACATTCAGCAGAACTGCTCTATTTTACTTTCAGAGAAACATATGTCATGTTTCCAGGTTCCAAATTATAATTTGGTATAATTATATTTTCTGAAGAAACTCTTTGAATTTTAAGAACAGCATTAGAACTTTGATATAATTATTAGAATGTTTGTCTGTTCCTTCAAATCACAGCTTTAACCTTAACAATTTGAGATTAATATAAAAAGAGCTTCTTCAAAGAAGAGCATCATCTTCAACACACTGAACAAATAAACATTATGATCATTTACCTGCAGCAGCGGACAGACTTGAGGTTGATGCCAACTGATTCAGTGTTCGTATTCTTCTCACTATATTCAGCTTTTACTCTTTATACGTAAATTATCTCTTATGCAAAACCTGTTGTCTGTCTCAGATGCAAAATCTTTCAGTGTGTGAAGGCCCTAATTTCCATTTGGACGTTGTTACAACATGAGGCTCTTTATTAAAAAAAAGCATGGAAATAGCCTTCTTGTATGTACTGTATATCTTAAAGGGTAACCATTAACATAATCAAACTCCTTTTTAAAGGATGTATTTGAAAAACTGAAGGCGTAGAAGTTTCATATAATTAATAATAATATTTATAATAATTATTTACAGTATACATTCGACATTTTACTGTGTATATGTTTGTGTGTGTGGTAGATGAGTACAGCAGGCTAACGTCAGTGAGATATCAATACCCCAATCTGCCCTTTACAGGCAGGCGCCTTTGGTGGCAATCAGATGAGCACACCTTCAGTGGCCTGGTGGCATCCCGCTGAGGCAAGATGTGTTTAATCACCTCAGTCTGTTTCTTTACTGCAGAGCACAAAGTCCTCCGATGGCCAGTGGAGGGAATCACGGAGTTCGTCTCTGTGACAGACCCCCCCACCCCCGCGAGCGCCTCCTGGTGCGAGGAGGTAACTGACGCCGAGGTCTCCCACTTGGTCGAGGGGCTGGTCTCTCAGGGTGACTTTGGTGGAATTCCTCCACAAAGTTCGGGTCTAGGATATCATCCGCGTTGACCCACGAGTGCTCCTCTGGACCGCATCCCTCCCAGTCAAAAGATATTGGAGAACTCTTCCTCGGTGCCTGGTATCATGTTGGATAGGGGGCCCTGGTCACCTGACACCTCCTCCCCCTCCTCGCTTGGACCGTTGGCGGGCTTGAGCAGTGAGACATGGAAAGTAGGGGAGATACGAAAGTGATTAGGTAAAGCAAGACAGAAAGATACTGGTGTGATTTGTCGTGTGATTTGGAATGGGCCAATGTACCTTGGGCTTAACTTTTTGCAGGGGAGCTTGAGACGTAAGTCTCGGGTAGATAACCATACCCACTGGCCGGGATAATACTCAGGACCTGGACGACAATGTCGGTCAGCTTGTTCTCTCAGACGGCGCACCGCATGCTGAAGATGGGTATGGGCTCTGTTCCATGTGGCCTCGCTCCGATTCATCCAGTCGTTGACAGCAGGTATATTAGTGGGTTCACCGGACCAGGGAAACAGCGGAGGGTGGAACCCCAGAATACACTGGAATGGGGTTAGTCCATTTGCTGGCTTCCGGATCGAGTTCTGAGCATACTCAGCCCACAGTAGGTATCAGAACCAGTCATTTTGGTGGCGGTTGCAGTATGAGTGGAGGAAACGGGTGAGTTCTTGGTTCAGGCGTTCAGTTTGGCCGTTGGACTGTGGATGATAGCCGGAGGTGAGACTGACATTTATGTTAAGTGCTTGACAGAAGGCTGACCAAAGACGTGAAGTAAACTGTGGGCCACGGTCGGATACTATATCCTCTGGCAGACCGTGGATACGGAAAACCCAGTTGCAGAGGAGTTCAGCTGTTTGCATGGCTGTGGGTAGTTCTGGCAGAGGAATGAGACGGCAGGCTTTGGAGAAGCGGGCAATGACGTTGAGTATGGTGGTATAGTTGCTGGATGCAGGTAGGTCGGTCACGAAGTCGATGGCAATATGGGACCAGGGGCGTTGAGGTAGAGGTAAAGGTTGCAGGAGACCAGCAGGTAGCTGATGTGATGGCTTATTTATGTTGCAGGTAGGGTATTGCTTAACAAACTGGGTCAAGTCCTTGTTTAATGTGGGCCACCAAAAACGATTCTGAAGGAGATGGATGGTAGCTGTGATGCCTGGATGACCGGACGAAGGTAGGTTGTGTATCATCTCCAGTAAACGACCACAGAAGTTCTTGGGGACGAAGACTTTGTCAGGTGGGCAGTTGGTCGGGATTTCGTTCTGAGCATTAGCCTGTTTCAGCTCAGTCATGATATCCCACTGTATGGGTGCAACAACAAGAGAAGCGAATAAGACAGTTTAGGGTTCTGTGGTGTGAGCTCACCTTCATACTGACGGGAGAGAGCATCAGCTTTAACGTTCTTGGAGCCTGGTCGGTAGGTGACAGTGAAATGTAAGCGGGAGAAGAACAATGACCAGCGGGCCTGTCGAGGATTCAGTCTCTTTGCTGTCCTAAGGTATTCTAGGTTTTTGTGATCCATTAATACCACAAAAGGATGTGTGGCCCCCTCCAACCAATGACGCATTCCTCGAATGCTGCTTTCATGGCCAGTAATGCTCGGTCTCCGACGTCATAGTTCCGCTCTACTGCTGTGAGTTTTCTGGAATGGAAAGTACATGGGTAAAGTTTAGGTGTATTACCTTGCCTTTGAGAGAGTACTGCACCAAGACTGGTACTGGATGCGTCCACCTCAACTATAAAAGGGAGACAAGGATCTGGATGATGTAAGATGGGGGCTGTGGTAAAACGGTTCTTGAGTTGTTGGAAGGCTTGGATGGCGGAAGGGGTCCAGTTGAGGGAGTTATGTCCCTTCTTTACCATGCTCGTGAGAGGGCAGGCTATGGTGCCGAAATTGTGGATGAAGCGCTGGTAGAAGTTTGAGAAACCCAGGAAGCGCTGCAGCTCTTTGAGGGTGGTGGGTTGTGGCCAATTGAGGATGGTGGAAACTTTCTTTTCATCTATGGCTACTCCGTCAGGACTGATTATGTAACCCGGGAATGAGGTAGATGTCTGGTGAAATTCACATTTCTTGGCTTTGGCATATCTGGAGCTGAATCAAGCGTTTGAGGACCATTCTGACCTGTTGTACATGATCCTCCATGGAGTCCAAGTAGATCAGGATGTCGTCGATGTAGACGATCACGAATCCATTGAGCATGTCTCTGAAGACGTCATTGATAAATGCCTGGAAGACAGAAGGACTATTGACTAGCCCGAAGGGCATAACGAGGTATTCATAGTGTCCAGTGGCTGTTGAGAAGGCAGTTTTCCATTCGTCCCCTTCTCTAATACGAATCAGATTATAGGCACTGCGGAGATCTAACTTCATGAAATACTTGGCGGTACGTAGCTGTTCTAATTCTGCTGGGACTAGAGGTAATCGGTATCTGAACTTTACAGTGATATTGTTGAGTCCTCAGTAATTGATGCAGGGACGGAGAACGCCATCCTTCTTGCCCACAAAGAAGAAGCCTGCTGAGGCAGGAGAGGTAGAGGGACGGATGAAACCTTTAGCCAGCTCCTCTTCAATGTACTTCCTCATGGCCTCCGACTCAGATTGTGACAGGGGAAATATGCAACCTTTGGGTGGAGTGGTTCCTGGGACGAGATTGTCCTTTTTTACTCTCAACGTGGTCATAAAATGCATCACTAATTACTCAAGTACCTAGTCATTCTTCAAGAACTATTAGTGATTTGGACCATTATTTCAAAGTGAAAAAGATGATTTTCACTTTAAAATAATGGTCCTGATCACCAGTAGTTCCTGCATAGTGACTAGGTAACACTTGAGTAATTAATGATGCATTTTATGACTATATTCAGAGTAAAAATGATGACTGATTACATCTCAGACACACGATAATGTTCTTTACAATTTGTCCGTTAGTGAATAGTTATTAATGATGGTAATCTCAATAGGTAATTACTGATTAGCTAATAAGGAACTATCTTCTAAATTTGATATTACTTACTGATTTGTTAAGCTTGTTTCTATATTAGTTAATAGTAGTACTACTATTAATGTAGTACTACTCATTAGTCCTGCATTAGTTCCTGAATAGTTACTTATTAATTACGGACCATTATTCTAAAGTGTTACCGATTGGTTTTTGTTGCTTTTAGAGATTTACTCCTAAACAGCTGATCCAGAAAGTGAATGCTGCTAAACGTGAGTCTTATAATAACTTATAAAATAAGCTGCACAAATAGGAATGAATATTAAATTAATAAGCAAATGTAATAAGCAAATATTTTTTATTTACAGGTCGCTGTGGTAAAGAAAAATACTCTGGAAATCAACACGGCCTTCAATTCACTAAATTCACATTCATTAAAGACAATGAATCTGACTCTAAATACATTGCTTGAAATTACTTCATAATTATGTGTTTACAATATAAAGACTCTCTCAGCCTATCGTGTAATTACAGTCACGTCAGTGTCCGCTGTTCAAAGCTCCTTCCCTGCGTACCGCCAGAGCCGAAGCGTTAGCATTAGCCGTTACGCTGTTTTGGCTAAAGGTTGCAGGCTTGCCTTCCAGTGGCTTTGGCTGTAATGAGGTAAACAGGATCTCGGGTGAATGGACAGAGAATGGTGAATGGTGTTTGAATTTAACACCTGACGGAGACTTGAGATGCTGCCGCTGGTTATGCACGCTTTTTGTATAGGCATCAAACCTCTCGTGTGAGTCATTCTGTTTAATCAGGTTTGTTGTCTTATAATATGCTCCCCTTTATTTATTCTGAAAAACTAAGCATGGCACAAGATAGGAAATAACAGTCCACAAACACACAGGGAATACATGACACTATCAAAGCATGGAGTGCTGCAAGAATCTGTGTTAGGCCCTCTGCTATTTTCAATATACGTGCTGCCTTGGTAATATTGTTTTAAAAAAAGCTTGGGATTTGTTTCCATTGTTATGCTGATAATACTTGGTTATACATTTAATCACAACCAGATGAAATCTCTAAATTATTCAAGTTGACAGTGTGTTTAAAGATTTTACGGACATGTAAATCATGCAATCATTAAACATTAAATGGCATATAAATAATAATAATACATTTAATTATAATTTATATACATAAAAATACATAAAAAAAGACAAATACAAGAAACAATACAATATACACATCAAATACCACAGGTGATCATGGAATCTGAGTCAGATGCATCGTCTGGAGTGAAAATATACTAATGTCTGACCAACAGTCTAAAGAGAAAAATTAAGTGAGTAAGTGATAATCCCCTAATGAAGTGGAGACACCGACCGAGCAACCCTGATCAAACTGCCTTTCCAATGCCACGCAGTTCAGATGAGTGCAAACTCCAGGAACTTTAACAGAAAACAGGAACATTCGATGACCCCGGACACCACGCCACAAAATCCTCCCATCAAAGATGTAGATACTTTGTCCGCAGAAACTAAACACTGTCAAGTTGGCAGGCCAGCAGATTCAGAGTCAGCGGGAATCACTGCCACCTGAATCCATTCTAAAAGTGTATAAAACGTACATTTTAAACAAACAGCCAAACAGATGTTAGTGAATGAAATGTTGAACCCATGAAGAGGACACAACTGTGAAGCTTTGGGGGTGCTGATGGACTAAAATTCTGGCACTGGCTGCAAACTTTTTTAAAAAACAAGATGGATAAGCTCTGATGTCCAAAGTTAAGTTCAGCAACAGAAAAAGCATGATCACCTATAAGCAACGTACGTGTGCTGGTGGTATAGTCTACAGCTGCTTATTTGACACTTATTTGTTTGTCTGTGTTATGTCGGTTTATTTGGGTTGCACCTCATTTGTGAGTTCTGTGTAAACTGACAGGAGTTACACGTGATGCTCAAACACCTGAAAATCTGTGCTGAACACAATATGTGTGCTGCAATTCGTTATCTTGCAGGTTTATGAAACCTACATGAAAATAAAGTTGTACACAATAACAACTGTGCAGAAAATTCACATTGATCCAATAGACATTGGGACAAGGTAGACATATATACAGTGTGTTTGTTTGAAACACAAGAGACAGGCGAGTGTGACAGAAGGGAGGAGAGACACAGTTGATCATGCGATGCACATTTAAATGGGTCGTCCTCCAAAAACTTTATAAAACTCACACTCTCGATCCCTAAAAAAAGACGGATGTCTTTAATCAAACATGAAGAAGCTCTTCAAGTGCCTGTGGATCTTACTGGGTAAAGTACAACATACATGTATCTGCTATTTTACTAGATTCACACTAATATTAGCTGAGGTTTCTGCATTCTTCCTCTTTGTTCAGAAATGTTGCTGTTACTAGTTTAGTTTACACCCATCTCGCTCTACTGTGGATTTATAACATATTGTAATGTTTGAATTTCTTGCCAAACAAACCTGCTGTTTCATACATTCATGCTTATCTATAATAAAGTCGTTTTTTTTTTTTTTTAACCACATTTTTTTATCATGGTTTGCATTATGTACTTGTGATGTACATATGTATTATAATACAACAGCAAATAATATTGTAAAATATTACAATTAAAAAAAGCTTTTTTCTATGTGAATATTCAATTGTAATTTATATCCAGTGATCAAAGCTGAATTTTCAGCATCATTACTCCAGTCTTCAGTGTCACATGATCCTTCAGAAATCATTCTAATATGATGATTTGTTGCTCAAGAAACATTTATGATTATTATCAATGTTGAAAACAGCTGTGCTGCTTCATATTTTTGTGTAAAATGTGATACATTTTTTAGGGGTTCTTTTATGAAAAGAAAGTTAAAAAGAACAGCATTTATTTGAAATTGATATTTATATTGTTACAAAATATTCTAAGTAAATTAAATCAAAAATGCAAATCTGAATGTGATTCAACAAAACCTGGTTCTCGGATACTCTCTTGAATCCTGATTCCACAGGGTTTTTATTGACTGAGGAAATGGCAAATGGACAAGAAGGTAAGAATCATTTATTTTATTCACACTTTACTCATGTGTTTTGTCTGTTCAAACTGGCAAATATAAAAGCACAGAAATATAGCTCTGAAGTTAAGCTCTGAGGCAGTTTGATACAGAGATGTTCACAAGTCTTTCAGCTAGAGTCAGAGTCAAGTCTTGAGTCATTTCATGCCTTATTGAAAAAAGTCTCATACTCAAAAATGCTATTTACAAAGTTGTTTTATAGAGAGAAAACTTGTGATCTTTGGAAAACCAGGGATACTACTAAGATTCTAGGTGAACGTGTCTGCATATGAAGTAAGATACAAAAACACATGTAAAACATGCAAGCTTTTTGACGATGAAAACTTAATCTTCATCAAACTTGACCATAATGTAAACTCTCAACAAACAAAACTCACAGGATTTAGACAATGAGTAAAGTCTTCCTGAATAGTCACTACTCGAAAACAGAATTGCGCTTCAAAAATATCAGATTTGACAGGGTGTTTGCTGTGAGTCTACTGCGATTGGGCCACATGATAAGGTCTCCATGGCTGAACACCCTCTCAACTGGTGCACTAGTTGCAGGTACTGCCGAGACCCTCATGCCCAAATTGTATAGCTTTGGGAAGTCCTTCATATGCTTACTCCAGAATTTCAAGCAGTCAGTCTCTTCAGATGCTGCCTTGATGTATGCATTGAGTTCTGTCATAGTTTGGTAAGATGCTTTAAAAATCCTCAGTGAGACCTAATTGTCAATGGTGACAACTTTCTCTTTGTCTTTGAAACATTTTCCAGAGAACGCAGCACTATGGGGCAAAACTAGTACATCATCAGTTTATGGAAACTGGCTACCTACAGATGCTATTGATGGTTTGCTCACCACCTGGGCCCACACCAAATTAGAGACTGACCCGTGGTGGAGAGTGGATCTACTGAAGGTATACCGAGTGAACAGAGTGACCATCACTAACAGAAACAATTTTGCCTCGAGGATAAACGGGGCAGTGATTCGCGTCGGGAACTTCCTTGACGTTTACAACAACACCATGTGAGGCTCTCTTTTGATTAATGTGGCTGCAGATGAACAGAAACCGATAACTAGGATATTGGCTATTAGTACTTTTAAAGTAAAATACTGTATTAATTACTTTTTCTGCATGACCATATTCTATACCCATTGAAGGGTTAGTTCACCCAAAAATGAAAATTATCCCATAATTTACTCACCCTCAAGCCGTCCTATGTGTACATAACTTCTTTCCTTCAGTCAAACACAATCTGTGTTATTAAAAATATTCTGGCTCTTCCAGGCTTCATCTGTTACGTGTGGTTGTAGTAGAGATGAGGCGTATACGGAAATCCACAAGATAAGGGTATTTATTACACGACGGCGCATAAACAACAACCAAACACACTTAGCTTAACAATAAGAACAGACAAGGAGTGAATCCATTATAAAGGGTGTGCAGATGATCAGGTCCAGGTGCAGGCGATCGGTGATGATGGGGAGATGACAAGGAAGTGAGTGCAGGTGTGGAACCAGGAGGATCATGGGAAATGGAGTCCGGAAATGAAAGGAAGTGTGACATTACCCGGTAGGCGCGGCCTCGCGCCGTAGAAGGAACAACTGGGGAGGGCGGGTGGGCGCCCTGGAGACGGGTGCAGGGAGAGGAGCGGACTGGAACCGAGGTCTCCAGGGCGGGTCTAGGAGTTCAGGCAGCCATGGCGGGTCAGGAGCCTCGGAAGGCCATGGCCGGAGGGGGCTCGTCGGAGGCCGGAGCGGGCTCGAGGAAGCCTGGAGCGGGCTCGAGGAAGCCTGGAGCGGGCTCGAGGAAGCCTGGAGCGGGCTCGAGGAAGCCTGGAGCGGGCTCGAGGAAGCCTGGAAGAATTGGTTCTGCCCAAAAGTTTATCAGACATTCGTCCTCCTTTAACGGCTCGTGAAAGGCTGGAGCGACCACTCTCTTGGGCCTCCTGGACCTCTTGGAGGACTTCCTCTTGGAAGGCTTGGATGTAGGATCTGGCAGGGGCCCTGGGGAATGCCCACTGGGGTAGTAAGTGGAGGAAATCAGTGGTTGGTGAACTGGCCAGGCCACCTGTGTTTCTGAGAGGGCTGGACGAGGAAAATACGATTCTTTTTGAACCTCTTCAATTTTGAACTCGGAACCATTCAGAAAGAGAATCAGATTAATAGACTCGACTAGGGAAAAGAGGCATTCAGGTTCAATATAGCAAATCGTATCCTCGTCCAGATCCCTCAGAAAACAGGAGTTCAAAATTACATCTGGCCAGCTCACCTTACTAGAAAGCTCGGCGAATTCCTCCACATACCTCTCCAGCGGGCGGCCATCCTGTCTGGCAGTCCAGAGGCGGTCCTCCGCCGAGAGCATGCGTCCGTGGTTCTTTTTAGAGGGCACGGGAACGAGGAAAATACCCATTACTTTCTATGGAAGTCCAGCGGTTTGGTCTGTTCTTCTGTTACGTGTGGTTGTAGTAGAGATGAGGCGTATACGGAAATCCACAAGATAAGGGTAATTATTACATGACAGACCATAAACAACAACCAAACACACTTAGGTTAACAATAAGAACAGACAAGGAGTGAGAGGAGTGAGTCCATTATAAAGGGTGTGCAGATGATCAGGTCCAGGTGCAGGTGAGCGGTGATGATGGGGAGATGACGAGGAAGTGAGTGCAGGTGTGGAAACAGGAGGATCATGGGAAATGGAGTCCAGGAACGAAGGGAACTGTGACATCATCATGGGAGTGAATGGGGCTCAAGATTTTGAAGGCCAAAAAAGCACATCCATCCATCATAGAAGCCATCCATATGGCTCCAGGGGGTTAATAAAGACCTTCTGAAGCAAAGCGATGTGTTTTTGTAAGACAAATATCCATATTTAAAACTTTGTTAACTATAATCACAGGCTTCCGGCAGCGGTTTTATGCAAGTCGAGTTCTAGCAGAAGAGGGATGTAGGATGTAGGAGTAGCGTAAGCTTAGGTGAGAGTAGACACTTCTTGCGGTTCAAACTAATAAGGCTGGGCAACAAACTTTGTGACCAGTGTTTTGTTTTGCTCTATCCACTGCGCTTCTGGTCAGGTCTGCCCGAAATCGACAAAAGCCAGTGATTCTAGTTTATAAATATGGATATTTTTCTTACAAAAATACATCACTTCACTTCAGAAGGCCTTTGTTAACCCCCTGGAGCCGTATGGATTATTTTTATGATGGATGGATGCACTTTTTTGGGTTTCAAAATCTCTGTTACTATTCACTCCCATTATAAAGCTTGGAAGAGCCAGAATATTATTTTAATATACAGTGCTCAGCGTAAATGAGTACACCCCCTTTGAAAAGTAAGTATGGATATTTGACTAAGTTTGAGTAAAACTGAAAATTTTGTTCTCTTAGTCAAATATCCATACTTACTTTTCAAAGGGGGTGTACTCATTTACGCTGAGCACTGTAACTCTGATTGTGTTCGTCTGAAAGAAGAAAGTGATATACACCTAGGATGGCTTGAGGGTGAGTAAATTATGGGATAATTTTAATTTTTGGGTGAACTAACCCTTTAATCTTAGCCAGTATCTAAACTTAATTAGGAGTTTGTTGCGGCCGTATAGTTAATAGTGAGAATTGGACTCTAAACTAAATTGTGACCCCAATAACAGATGATCTCTGTGTCTGTAGATGTGGTGTAATTTCTACTCTTGCAGCCAGTGCCACGGCCACTTTCTTATGCGGCGGGATGGAGGGACGCTACGTTGTTGTTCATATTCCTGGAGTTGAGAAGTTTCTTACTCTTTGTGAAGTTGGAGTCTACGGGTATTTGGCAGGTAATTTAATATTTAATGAAGTTACAAACGTAGGTTCGGGAGGAGCCTAAACATTCAGTCCTGTCAATCATCATTACGCGTGTACTATATAAGCCGCAAACACTGTGTCATTCCATTGACAAATTTTCCCGGCAACCCTCCTCCTCCCCGTCTCCTCCTCTAATTCTCTCTTTTCTCCTACGCGCAGCCCCATAGGGGGGATTTTAACTCGGAGCTCGAGCCGAACTTCGGGCTCGAGCCTCCTCCGCAGACAGCAAGCCAAGTTTGTTTTACTATTAACCGTCAAGCCTGAATGTGCAGGCAAACTCATGAAATGTAATACTTTTTATTACGCACCTCTCTGAAATGCTTGATTGCGAGGTCTGACTTTTTTTGTTCATGTCTCTCTCGTTTCATTCGAACACAGCTGCTTCCATCTTGCCTATATGTTAATATTGCTATAGTTTTTGTCTTGTTGCCAGAATGCTTAGTTTGTACATTAATGGTAATAAATGTTTAAGGTTTTTTTAAATGGTTTGCTTTTAAATATATATTCTACATCCCCATCATTATTATGTAGTGAAAAGCTGTGTAATAAGTGGTAGATGTCCGTCTTTGAACTTGTTTGTTCGTCTTGGCTCAAAGCTGCTTGCTAGGAACTGTTTTTCCTTGAGTAAGCTTTGTTCAATGAACTAATGAAATATTTCAATTTGGGCTGTCGATTTAATGTGTAAATTAGATTAATTAATCACAGTGAAAAATAATGTGTTAAAATGAACACATTTAACACACTTGCTCCGCCCCCAGACCTAAGTAGATCATGTGACATTTCATACAGTCGATTGACGACGAACATGGTGCACGGAAACAACTCACTACGCGATGGAGCTTATAGAATGCAGTTAGAATGTCCCTAAAATTCAAGCTATGGGGGCATAAATGTCCCTGTTTGACATTTTGTTTTTATTAAAGTACTGATTGTGGGCCTCTAATTATTGTGAAAGTAGTTGAGAAGGACAACATTGGACACAACGTCATTGTGTTTGGTGTAGAAATGATGCAAATCTATGGAAGCTTATTATTATTATTATTATTATTATTAATCTAAAAAAGGTAATTGTGACTATTTATCTCACAGTTGTGAGTTTATATCCAGCATTTGTAAGTAATAAATTTATAAATGCAAGTTTACATACAGTATTGTAATTTTGACTTTTTTTTTCTAAATCTGAGTTTACATCTTGCAATTAATTTATATATATATATATATATATATATATATATATATATACATATACACAGTTGTGGTCAGAATTATTGGCACCCCTGGTAAATATGAACAAAGATGACTGTAAAAATAAATCTGAATTGTTTATTTTGATCTTTAATTCATAAAATTAGCAAAAATCTAACCTTTCATTGAAGGAAAATAATTGAAAGTGGGGGGAAAATCATATTATGAAATAAATGTTTTTCTCCAAAACACGTTGGCCACAATTATTGGCACCCTTTTATCCTTTTATTCATTACTTTTTGCAACCTCCTTTTGCCAAGATAACAGTCTTCACCTAAAATGCCTGATGAGTTTGGAGAACACCTGACAAGAGATCAGAGACCATTCACCTTCATGCAGAATCTCTCCAGATCCTTTAGATTCCAGCTCCATGTTGGTGGTGCTTCTCTTCCGTTCACTCCACTCATTTTCTTTAGGGTTCAGGTCAGGGGACTGGGATGGCCATGGCAGAAGCTTCATTTTGTTCTCAGTGACACATTTTTGTGTTGGTTTTGATGTTTGTTTTGGATCATCATCCTGAATGGACCACGGCCCATTATTAGATTTCTAGCAGAAGCGGTCAGGTTTTTATTTTTTATCTGTTGGTATTTGATAGAATTCATGATACCATGTATGTACCAAGATGTCCAGGACCTCCAGCAGAAAAATAGGCCCACAACATTAAAGATAAAGCTCTTTTTTTGTTGTTTTGTTTCATCTGACTATAGAAGCCAGCCCCTTTTGAAGTTCCAGTCTTGTCTGACAACTGAATATGCTGGAGATTGTTTCTGGATGAGAGCAGAGGATTTTTCTTGAAACCCTCCTAAACAACTTTTGGTGATGTAGGTGCTGTTTGATAATTTTTTTAGGCTAATCTCTGCAGTTCTCCAGCTGTGATCCTTGGATAGTCTTTGGCCACTCAGACTGATGGGCATTTTGGGGATTTTCAATGCTTTAGCTATTTTCTTACAGCCACTTTTTATTTTGTGAAGCTTTACAATCTTTTGCTGCACATCAGAACTATTTTCTTTGGTTTAACTCATTGTGATGAATGATTAAGGGAATTTGGCCTTTGTGTTTCCTCATGTTTATACTCGTGTAGAACAGGAAGTCATGGCTGGACAATTTCATGTTCATGATCACCCTGGTGTGATAAAAAAATGTAAATATGAATGGGAATATACTTCAGAGATGTTTTACTCATAAAAAATGAGCTCATGAGCTTGCTGTATCTTCAAAGCCTCCCTGTGCTGCATATGCGGAGCTGCTGGAGATTGTGGGACGCGCTTCTGGCAGGCTGCAACTGCCTTGGGGGTGCGTTAAGAAGGGGGCCACATGCGGACGGCTCGACGAGCGGTTCCTTTCTGACCATAGCACTGCAGCTCCCGTGAGCCTTTTATTCCTTTCTGATCTCCATGTTTGAGATCGGGATGGCATGGAAAAACCCTAGCCGCTCAGATCTGAATCTGGGCCCAGACAGACGTGAGGTGGAAGAAGCAGGATTGAGAGAGGTGATTGATCATGAACACCAGCAGCGTTGGTGATCGATCCCCCCTATGCAAGGGCAATTTACATCTGCCCTCTCCTCTTCTTCTTCCACCTCCTATATATAATTTTATTCATGTAACATGCTCAGATGCTTCTTACAGTCAGGCTGATGGCTGGGCCCATGGTGATTATTTCTCTGACAGCTTAAAAGCTTAATAATTTAGGCTTAAAAGAACCCTAGATTCATGTAGAAAATGAGGAGTCTTCGCTCTTCGAGCCGCAGTAAGGCAAGCTGGGTCTATATTTTATGTTTTAAAATATGTCGACCTTATTTTTCCTGTATAGTTTTTCCTGAGCATGTAGATAGAAAGAGATAGGGGTGTTTTTGGGCATTGAAGTTCCATTAGGTTGGCTGGAATGATTTATTTATACTGTGTTGGCCACAAAATGGCCTCCTTTCAGCCACCTGTGGTAGAGTAGCTTCTCCTCTGGGTTTTTAGCTAGAGTATGTTTGAGTTAGCATTCTTTACTTCAGTTATATATTTGTCTGTGTCGGCCTCTTGGGCCGCCTGACATTGTTTGCTTGTTGACCTTTGCTTTACTAATAAGTTTCCTCTTCTGTGGTTGAGTTCAGAGGTTAAAGTTTAAGCCCCAGGCAGATCTATGCTTCGTGCGGCCCTACAGGCCCACAGCTTAGCCGGCCTAGGCTAGAACTAGGGTTTAGGTGATTTACTAAAGCATTCACCCCTTTACTTCTACTATCCCTTGTCAGGTTGTATAGTTCTTAGTTCTGGCCTCCTCTTTTTGAGTTGTCAGGCCATATGCCCATTTCCCATTTGGTGTAGGTGCATGGTTAGATAGCAGCTAAGGTAGCAGGCTGTCACTAGCCTCTCTGGTGCCGTTGTCTCAGGTGGTAGGCCCTTATCTTTGTTTAGATAAGTATATGCTATGTTGCTTAGGCCCCACTTTTCTAGAACTTCATTCATACTGAATTTGTCTTTCCCCTGAGCCCCTTGAATTAGCATTCAAGCTTGAGGTTACGGTGTTAGCTTGATTTAGCTCCTGTTCTCTAGGGTTCAGTACAGATATGTTATTCTGTTTGGTGAGAGCATCCATTCTTTTCAGGATGATATGTATGAATAGCAAAGCATTGTGTTTGCTTTGGGTTCTAGCTTTGCCCTACGCATGTGTGAGCTTAACTCCTTGCTGCCACAGGTTAGCACCTGTTCTTATGATTAGTAGGCTTGTTTTTAGCCTCCGTTAGAGCATGGTGACTATTTGTACTCCCCTTGCTTTAGGGTTTTTGGTGTTCTACTGAGTACCTGACCTGTTGGATTGCATGGCTCAGGTTGAGTGGTAGGGATCCTCACTTTCAGTTTGGTTCTTTTTAGCTCAATTTAGAGTTGATCACCGCCACAACAGCTTATTGTGTCTGTGGAGTTGAAGGCTTAAGTAATCTGAGCCTCCTTCTAGCATGATAGCTTGTAGTTTCACAAGTGTTGTTGGTAGATGTTTATGAGTTTTGCTCACTTAATTTAGCACTGCCACAGATTTATGCCCGTGTCTGTCTGAAATAGTAGGCCACTGCAGGCCTCCTTTAGACCATGGTAGCATATGTTGTTGTGCTCCCTTTCTGTTAATTAGGTACATTGCCTGTTGGAATGTGTAGACTTAACCTCGGGTTGAGTTAAGCTAGTTAACCAACAATTGTTTGAGTTTTAGAGCTGGTTCCCTTTGAGCTTGGTCACCTGTAGAACCACTAGCTGGCGCCACGTGTCTTTTGGAGTCACAGGCCCTGCTTGGGCCTCCTTCAGTTAACATGTTGGCACAGTTCTGTGTTGGTTTTGCTATCACTGCCACTGGCTACGCCCGTATCTGCTATAGCAGGCCTGGTTTGGGCCTCTCTTTTAGAGTGTACTGGCAGAGTATGTGCTCCTCTTGCTTTAAGAGTAAAAAGTGTTTTACTGAGTACATGGCCTGTTGGATTTAGCTCTAGTTGAGCTAAATAGTTACCTCACTAAGTAAGTAGTGGTTCTATTATGGCTCCTAGAACTTTTAGTTGCCACTAGCTGGCGCCACGTATCCTTGGATATCATGTTGGTGTATGTTTTGTACTCCTCTTGCTTAAAGAGTAAAGGTGTTTTACTGGGTACATTGCTGAGTGGCCATTGGCACTGCCACGAGCTGACGCTTCGTGTCTGTCTAAAGTCGTAGGCCCATCTTTGGGCCTTCTACAGGACATGACGGCGTATGTTATACTCCTCTTGCTTTGAGAGTAAAAGGTGTTTTACTGAGTATATGGCTTGTTGGTTTGTGCTGGATTTTTTAGCTCTAGTCGAGATAAATAGTTACCTCGTTAAGCAAGGCTGGTTCTATTGTGTCTCCTAGAACTTTTAGTTGCCACTAACTGGCGCCACGTGTCTTTGAGTTGTAGGCCCTATGGGCTTCCATGGAGATCATGTTGGCACATATATATAACGCCACGTGTTTGTGAGCGGTAGGCCCTCTGGGCTTCCTTGGAGATCATGTTGGCGCATATATGACGCCACGTGTTTGTGAGCGGTAGGCCCTCTGGGCCTCCTTGGAGAACACGTTGGTGTATGTTTTTTGTCTCTCACTTAGAGAGTAAAAAGTGTTTTATTGAGTACATTGCTGAGTGGCCGTTGGCTCAGGTTGAGTTGATCTAGTTAACCTTACTGTGGTTCGGTTTTCGTATGTTTGCTTCCTTGAGCTTGAAACACTGCCACGATCTGACGCTACGTGTCTATCTGAAGTCGTAGGACTGCCTTTGGGCCTCCTACAGATCATAATGGCGTATGTTGTACTCCTCTTGTTTAAAGAGTAAAAGGTGCTTTTACTGAGTACACTGCTTGTCGGATTGTGTTAGGTGGACTGTTATGTGGGCACTTTACAGTCTTATCTGCTGGTTTAACTCTGTTTCATCCTGAACGAGTTACATGTTTGTAGATTGTTGCTTTCAGCAAGCTAGCTGTTTGAGGTGTGTGGCCTCAGCAGACCGCCCTTGAAGCTTTCCCACCCCCACTTCTGGGTGTTGTAACTTAAGCAGATTAAACATGTAGCTTCACATGTTGGCCTTTAACAGGGCTGCTGTGTTATTTTTATTTCTACACTGTGTAGAACTGTTGTCATGTTGTAGGCCCCTTCTTGGGCCTCCATAATTTTGTGCCTCCAGTACAGTCTATCTGTTAGGTTGAGCTCTGTACTCCCCTTGTTAGGGTCGTCCTGTATAGTGCTTAGCTCCCTAAGCTGGTCATTGGTTGAAGGCTTCTATGAGGCCTCCCACTTGAGAGCCAGCCCCCAGGCTGGTTAATGTGCTCCGCTTTATTAGGATTTCTTGAGTGCACAGCCTCCTCAGTGCGAATAATCAGGCCCTGAGTAGATCCTAGGATTGAGCAGAGTTTACTCCCCTTACTTGTAGGGTTAAGAGCACTCAGCTGAGTCCTGCTCTCCTGGATGCCCATCTCTACGCTTGGGTTTGAGTTGCTTACTGCCTCTTTGCAGTCACTCTTACTGGATGTCTTCTCTGAAGAATGTGTTGTTGAGACTCTGTGTTCAGACAGGTTGCTGGCCAAGGACTAGGTTGTTGTCGGACCAGGTCGGCCTTCCTGGTGGCATTTGGGGTGACTTGTTCCCCTTCTAGTGAGTGGCTGGGGCTCCTTTCGGATCCCTGGCCACGTTCCCTTAAAGGGACCCTCTTTCCTTTGAGGCTTATAGCTTGGGCTGTTGGCCGTAGGGAATGCTGTCACTGACAGCCTTTGTGTGACCCGAGGGGGAGTTGCCCAGGTGTTTCATGTGAAACTGCTAGTTAACGTTTGTTTAGCCATTCTTGGCATGCACTCCCCTCAAGCATGGCGGCATGGGTATATCGTTTCCCATATGCAGTAAACACAGTGTAGAGTTCCCTTTCGAAAGGGAACATCTCCGGTTACGTATGCAACCATGGTTCCCTGAGAACAGGGAACGAGACACTGCGTTCCTTGCCATGCTCCGGGGCTGCCTGCTGAACAGTCCCTTCAGACAATAAGATACTGGCTGGTTCTCTAGGCGCTCCTTAAATACTTCCGGGTCGCGCTATGATGACATCATAGACTGTCGCCGGCCAATAGGATTGGAGCGATTTGATACTTGGCTTTCAGACACTGGTTCACGTGTGATGTTCCCCATATGCGGTAAACACAGTGTCTCATTCCCTGTTCTCAGGGAACCATGGTTACATACGTAACCTGAGACAATTTTTGCTAATTTTATGAATTAAAGATAAAAAGGATAAACAATGCAGATTTATTTTTACAGTCATCTTTGATTTACCAAGGGTGCCAATAATTCTGAACACAACTGTATATATATATATATATATATATATATACAGGTGCATCTCAATAAATTAGAATGTCGTGGAAAAGTTCATTTATTTCAGTAATTTAACTCAAATTGTGGAACTCATGTATTAAATAAATTTAATGCACACAGACTGAAGTACTTTAAGTCTTTGGTTCTTTTAATTGTGATGATTTTGGCTCACATTTAACAAAAACCCTGTTTTATTATCTCAATAAATTAGAATACTTTATAAGATCAATTAAAAAAAAGGATATTCTAAACAGAAATGTCAGGCTTCTGAAAAGTATGTTCATTTCTATGCACTCAATACTTTATTGGGCCTCCTTTTGCATGAATTACTGCATCAATGCGGCGTAGCATGGAGGCAATCAGTCTGTGGCACTGCTCAGGTGTAATGGAAGCCCAGGTTGCTTTTATAGCGGCCTTCAGGTCATCTGCATTTTTGGGTCTGGTGTCTCTCATCTTCCTTTTGACAATACCCCATAGATTCTCTATGGGGTTCAGGTCAGGCGAGTTTGCTGGCCAGTCAAGCACAGTAACACCATGGTCATTGAACCAGCTTTTGGTACCTTTGGCAGTGTGGGCAGGTGCCAAATCCTGCTGAAAAATGAAATCAGCATCTCCATAAAGCTTGTCAGCAGAAGGAAGCATGAAGTGCTCTAAAATTTCCTGGTAGATGGCTGTGTTGACTGTGGACTTCAGAAAACACAGTGGACCAACACCAGCAGATGACATGGCAGCCCAAATCATCACTGACTGTGGAAACTTCACACTGGACTTCAAGCAACATGGTTTCTGTGCCTCTCCACTCTTCCTCCAGGCTCTGGGACCTTGATTTCCAAATGAAATGCAAAATTTACTTTCATCTGAAAAGAGGACTTTGGACCACTGAGCAACAGTCCAGTTCTTTTTCTCCTTAGCCCAGGTAAGACACTTCTGACGTTGTCTTTGGTTTAGAAGTGGCTTGGTACGTGGAATGTGACAGTTGTGGCCTATTTCCTGAAGATGTCTGTGTGCGGTGGCTCTTGAAGCACTGACTCCAGCTTCAGTCCACTCTTTTTGAAGCTCTTCTAAGTTCTTAAATCGGCTTCGCCTGACAATCTTCTCAAGCCTGCGGTCATTCCTTTCACTTGTACACCTTTTCCTACCACACTTTTTCCTTCCAGTTAACTTTCTATGAATATGCTTTGGCACAGCACTCTGCGAACAGCCAGCTCTTTCAGCAATGACCCTCTGTGGCTTACCCTCATTGTAGAGGGTCTTGATGAACGTCTTCTGGACGACTGTCAAGTCAGCAGACTTCCCCATGACTGCTGTTGGGATTACTGACCTAAACCCAGCATTTATACCCTGAGGATGGTAATTTAAGAGAACTTGAAATTAAATATTCTAATAATTTACATGGAGAGCCACGTCACAGCGCACAGATACTCTCGCGCAAATTCTCTTTCAAGTCTTACACTTACACTGACAAATTCACACAAAAATTGTCAACATGCCCATCTTAGCGAGTATCCTAACAAACATAGTAGGTTATGACTTATGCAGGGTACACAGTAAAAGATTTTTGAAAATGTATTAGGTTTTTAAAATGTGAGAGACCACAAACATGAGGACAAAAAAATCCTAGATTTAACTGTTTTGCTCCTGTAGTGTGTGGTGTGATATGACAAAGACGGCACACCACAGATTTTCAACCTGACTGTGTCCCGACTGTGAACACGGGAAATCTTGCAAAATCTCCCGGGACTTCAGAATAAACATGACGGACGATAGGCAGGAAGATTGCGTTGATAGTGTTTGGAATGATTTTAATATCATCATGATTTGGTATGATTTGGTACGCACGTAAATAGATTCGCGATCAGGGCGCCTCCGACGTTCTTCTGAGCAGATTCAGTCACTCTTAACACACCTCACACCACAGGAAAATTATAGATTATCTATAGATTATCTTATTATCTGATAAAATAATCTATAGAACCAACAAGATAATCGGGACATTACTTTGTCGAAAGGGGAGAAATCGGCCCAAAATCAGCCAGATTATCTTGTAGTGTGTACCCTGCATCAGGAGAAAAATGAGACAGACAACACATGTGTATCAGCCTTTGAATTATGTTTTAAACCTGTAAAGCATTGTTTATTTTATTTGTATCTTAGTTCTCATGTATTTATTTGTGCTGTTTCTTGTAGTTAGATTATTTGTTTTTATTTTCTTTATCTTTAACAATTGTCCTGTTTTTTACTGAACATAGCACATACTGAACTGTACCAAAACTGTGATACAAACCGAACCGTGAGAAATCTGAACCGTCCCACCCCTAATATCATTGGGACTTTTCCTCTCAAAATTGGAATTTTATATCTCACAATTTTGAGTTAGCATCTCACAATTCAGATTTTTTTTTTTTTTTTTTCATGGCAGAAATAAGCTGCATAGAAGTATTATTAATAAACACGCTTGTTCAAATTGTGAATATAGATGGGTCACAACAGGTTTTTATTAATTTGTCAGGAAATCGGGCAGTGGGAGGAGCTGCTACACAGTCGTCAACATATTCTGGGAGCTGGTCTGCAGAAAATGCCATTGATGGTAATCGAGGTCTCCAGCAGGGGTGCTCATCAACCCTTAATGAGACTGACCCATGGTGGAGGCTGGATCTGCGTGATATTTACCGAGTTAGTGAAGTGGTTGTCACAAACAGAAATGACTGCTGTGCAGAACAAATAAACAGAGCTGAGATTCACATTGGAAACTCTTTGGAGAACATTGGCAACAACAATCCCATGTGAGACTCCTGAGTTTGAAAGAATGTGAGAGCTTGAGTACAATTGTGAATGTGAATATACAACAGTTATCTTTATCTCCTTCATCAGTTTCTCTCTCTGTCTGTAGATGTGCTGTTATTCCTGCTATTCCAGCAGGCGAGTCCTACAGCTACTTATGTAATGGGATGGAGGGACGTTATGTGAATGTTTATATTCCTGGAGATCAGAAGATTCTTACTCTTTGTGAGGTTGAAGTCTACGGGTATTTGGCAGGTAATTCATGCTATAGTTAAATCTTGCTTTAAAAGGATAGTTCACCAAACCTGAAAATTATCATACTTTATTCATGCTCATGTCCTTCCAAACCAGTATGACAGTATTTGTGCTTTAATAATGTTACGTACAGATTATTCTGACAGATGTATGCTTGTAAAGAAGGGTGGTGTTTGTTTAATGCCAACCTCAGGAATTTGGAAAAATCAGTATAGGAAGTAAAAAATAACTAACACAGTCCACATCAATCGCATAAATGAACATATTCAATTTCCCAGCAATAATCGAAAGACTTTTTATCCAAATGAGTGTTATTTAAGATGGAGATAGTTTATTGAAAGAAAAGGTAAACGTAAAGGTTAACGTTTCTACCTGGTGGATATCTTCATTTGGTTTTTGGTTTATCCCTGTTTGTTTCTTAGTTTCTATGAAAGTATGATTGAACTGATCTTCAAGCCTCATCCTTCTGGATTAACCAACCAGCCAAGTGTGACATATACATTTTTGTCTTAAATTGTCTAGAAAATCTAGCAGTAGATGGATCTGCTACACAGTCGTCAACATCTGGGGACTGGTTTGCTGAAAAGGCTGTTGATCGAGGTCTCCAGCAGTTGTACACGGGATGCTCGTCAACCCTTAATGAGACTAACCCATGGTGGAGACTGGATCTGCGTCATATTTACCAAGTTAGTAAAGTGGTCATCACTAACAGACTAGACTGCTGTGCAGAACGAATAAACGGCGCAGAGATTCGCATTGGAAACTCTTTGGAGAACAACGGCAGCAACAATCCCATGTGAGACTCTTGAGGTTGAAAGAATGTGAGACATTCACAAATGGAAGAATTAATGTGAATGTGAAGATATGACAGTATCTTTATATCCTTAATTAGTTTCTCTTTATGTCTGTAGATGTGCTGTTATTCCTGCTATTCCAGCAGGCGAGTCCTACAGCTACTCATGTAATGGGATGGAGGGACGTTATGTGAATCTGATCATTCCTGGAGACAAGAAGATACTTACTCTGTGTGAGATGAAGGTCTTTGGAGAAGGTACATCAGTCATATTGGTTTATAATATAAGATAATAATAATGTCTTCACATACATCATATATGTTGTCAACGAGATGCAGTGAGGAGCGTGGATATGTTTTAATATATGCAAGCTCAAGTAAATCATGTTTACAATCCAAACTTGTGAGCCGAAGACTTTTGGTCATCTTCGAAACACAAATGAAGATCCTTCTGAAGAAATGTGAGAGCTCTCTGTCCCTCCATTGACAGCTATGCAACTATCACTTTGATGCTTTAAGTTCATAAAGAGATCATAATCCATATGAATTGAGTTGTGTATTACAATTTTTTTGAAGAGACGCAATTGCTTTATATGATTTAATTTAGGCTTATATTCACATATAAACATTCATCAGCTCACACATCAGTTGTGGTAAACAGAAGCTCAAGCATGTTTGCTTGACATGAGAGAACCAATGAACCAATTCATTCTCATGTTACACAGCACGTTTGAGCTTCCACAAGAGGTTTGTTCTCGCGTGTCAAGTAGGTTCAGTTGAGCTTCTGTTTATGTTCACTTTTCAATGTTTATTGGTGAATAAGGTCTAAATTTAATCTGCTCATCATATAAAGCGATCGAGTCTCTTAACAAAATATGGACTAAAGCATTTAGTTTATATGGATTCGTTTTACTATCTTTTTATGAACTTTTTGAAGCATCAAAGTGTCAGTTGCATAGCTCTCAACTATCGTTGAACAGGTCAACTATCCCTTTAATTGAAGTAGATGTTCAATGTATTTACATGTATGAATGTATCTTTGTTTAGGTCCCTGTTCAAAAAGATCATTTGTAAAGATGCAGTTTAACTCCAGAAATGATTTGACCGACCCTTCAATGAGAGAAAACGTTCTGAAACAGGTGAGCGAATGAAACATATTCAGCTTTCATGATTACTGTAAAATACCAGCAGCTCTCGACTGGTTTCCGACTTTTTAAAAAAGAGACTTTGTAGTCTCTTTGTACTTTGTGATTTGCACATGAAATGAAACGCAGTGAAACCTTTAAACATTTTTATGATGATTTATTTTGATGATTTATTTTGAAATGGTTTTTGCTGAATTTACCTGAATAAAATTGGACTATTTTTTTAAATATATATATAAATATATATTTTTTATATATACAGTATAATTGTAGATTTATTTTTACATTGATTTAATTAATTTTGTCCATTACTCCATATGTGGAAACGTCTCAGGTTATGTATGTAACCATGGTTCCCTGAGAACAGGGAACTCAACACTGCGTTTGACATGCTATGGGGAACGCCTCCTCGTGAAACGGTGTCTGAAAACAATGATCAAATCACGACAATCCTATTGGTCGGCGACAGCCTATGACATCATCATTGCGCGACCAGGAAGTATATAAGGAGCGCCTAGAGAAGCAGTCAGTATCTTATCGTCTGAAGGAACTGTTCAGCAGGCAACCCCGATGTATGGCAGGTAACGCAGTGTCTCATTCCCTGTTCTCAGGTAGCCATGGTGTTTGACACGCAAACTTCCCACGCCGCCATGCTTGAGGGGAGTACATGCCAAAAAATGGCTAGACAAACGTCAGAACTAGCAGTTTCAACTGGAATGCCAGAACCACTTCCCCTACGGGTCATACATACGGGTCAGTGACAGCATTCCCTATGGCCAACAGCCCAAGCTATAAGCCTCAAAGAGGCCTTCCACAGAAGGCCTACCAAGGCCGCTCAAAGGCTTCTGGAACCAAGCTTCTTTTCAAAGAAAAGAGGGTACCTTTAAGAGAATGTAGCCAGGGGACCCGAGGGAACCCTAGCCAGTCACTTGTCAGGGGAACGTACTCGACCCTAATTGCCACCAGGGAGGCCGACCGGGTCTAATAGAAACCTAGTCTTGGCCAACAACCTGTCTGATCAGAGTCTCAATTAACATTCTTCAGAGAAGATATCCAGTAAGAGGGACTGCAAAGAAGCAATAACCAACTCAGACCAGATCGTAGATACGGGCATCCTGGAGAGCAGGACTCAGCTTAGCGCTTTTTACCTTTAGCAGTGAGGGGAGTAAAACTCTGCTCAATCCTAGGATCTACTCAGCGCTTGATTATTTGCACTGAGGAGGCTGCGCACTCTAAAGGGACCCAAACAAGGGGAGTACAACCAGCCTAGGGGCCGGTCTTTAACAGGGAGGCCTCAGAGAGGCCTTCAACCACTGACCAGACTTAGGGAGCTAAGTACTATAAGAACAACCCTCTAGATGAGGGGAGTACTGGGCTCAACCTAACAGGTAGACCATACTGTAGGCACAAAATAATGGAGGCTCCCAGAGAGCCTGCAACATGAAGTAATTCTATACAATGTAGAATATATCACAGCAGCCTTGCAAAGGCCAGCCATTCCAGAAAGACACAGGCGTCAGCTAGTGGCAGTGTCTAAGCTCTAAGGGAGCCTAATCTGAGAACCAAACTATGCAGTGAGGTTAAGTAGTTTAACTCAACCTGAGTTAATTTTATCCACACACTCCAACAGGCAATGTACTCAGTACAAAGAATATTACACTACCATGTTCTGAGGGAGGCCGAAAAACAGGCCTACTACTTCAAACGATCACAGGCATAAACCTGTGGCAGTGCTAGTTTCCAAGTGAGCAAACTCTAAATAAAACACCTACCAACAAGCCTTGTAATACAACAAGCTATTGTGCTCTGAAGGAGGCCTAAACGGAGCCTTCTACTTCAAACAACACGAGTGTCAGCTTGTGGCAGTGTTCAAGCTCTAAGGGAGCCATATATGAAACCAAACTATGTAGTGAGGTTAACTTTATTAAACTCAGCCTGAGCTTATACATTCCAACAGGCAATATACTCAGTAAAAACAACAGAAATTCTCACCAAAAAACAGATACAATCTGTACTGAACCCTAGGGAACAGGAGCTTTCATAAAAAGCTACAACCATATCACTCAAGCTTGAACATAGTTCAAGGGGTTCAGGGGGAAAACTGAAGTCAAAGCACCACCAGATAGTTCTGCAAGTAAGACCTGAACTATTAGGCACAGCTACCGGTCCTTCTCCTCTCGAGGAAAAGACCAGAAGAGAGTGGAGCATTTTTACAAGTTAAACACACTCACAATAAAAACAGACAAATCCCACAAGAACTGACCGTACATGCTCTTTTGTTATGTGTGTGATTAGATGTCAACACTATGGGACACAGATGCACACACTTCCTGAAACGTTTGTCAGACATAATTTGTCTTACCTTCTTACCGGTTTGATATCGCTTGCTTTCAAACAAAAGAGTCCCTGAAGACGAAAAAGATACTGACTGCTTCTCTAGGCGCTCCTTATATACTTCCTGGTCACGCAACGATGACGTCATAGGCTGTCGCCGGCCTATAGGATTGTCGTGATTTGATCATTGTTTTCAGACACCGGTTCACAAGGAGGCGTTCCCCATAGCGTGTCAAACGCAGTGTTGAGTTCCCTTTCGAAAGAGAACCGAAATGTATTGATAACTTGATATTGCCTCAGAGTTGCTTCATCAGTAATATGACAATGTTTTAAGCAGGGTGTGCTGTGATATCATACAACTTCTTTTAGACATGAAGATTTGTGTTTATCATCATATTCCAGACTAAATCATTTCAGTATGAATTTTCAGTTGGGATCTGCTCTGGCTGATAGAGGATTCACAGATGTGACACTGCGATGGTCTCAAACTCCTAAACAGGTGATCCAGAAAGTGAATGCCGATAAACGTGAGTCTGTTTTCACAAACAACTTATGAAATAAGATGCACAAAAAAGAATGATTAAATTATTATGAGATGTAAAAAGCAAATATGTTTTATTTACAGGTCGCTGTGGTAAAGAAAATTAATTCTCTGGAAATCAGCCATGTCTCTAATTCACTGAATTCACATTCATTAAAGACAGTGAATCTGATTCTAAGTACATTGCCTGAAATTCATAATCATGTGTTTACAATAAAGACTCTTAAAGCACTTCTGCTTACTTTCCTGTTATTGTTACTTACATCCTAAAGAACTATAAAACATCTTGTATAATTGTGTATTGTCAACAAATAGAGATAGATAGTAATAAATATAATGAAAATAATTGTTAAACGTACATTCATACAATCCACAAGTGTAATTAATCTTGATGTGACAGTTTTTGTAAAATTACTGTCCATATTTCATTTTTATTTTAAAATCTATATATTGTATAGTGAATTCATTGTTATTTATATTAAATTCCCTGCCAATTCATGTTGTGCCTTTGGAGCTGTAATTGAGGTGAACAGGATCAGAATAGCATGTGTTGGAAATAAGCAGCTGTTATTTATTGGAATTGAACATTTTTTCCAGCAGATAGCGCCGTTTACCTTTCTGTTTAGTTGTATGGAGGAGCGCTACAGAAATGTTCATTTCAGGTGAGGAAATATACAGAGGGCATTTAGGTTTGCCTTCTTGAGTTGAGAGTAAAATCATAAAAGACAGAGAAACACCCGATGTGTTTCTCTGTCTTTTATGATTTTACTCTCAACTCCAGAATTATTGCCACCCTTGCAGGTAATGTGCATGTGTATATATTCTACAATATATATAGTATAGTCAATTTAGGATACATTTCATGTGCACTGATGATAATTATATTTTAGTAACAATTTTCTTCCCAAAAATCACAATTTATCCATTAAAGGAAAGCAATATTATAATTTTACACAAATAGTTTTGTTTGCTTAAAGTACAAATTTTGCAGTGTCTGTTTTTGAAGCGAGTTGGTCTTGAGTTCAAAATTATGAATAATAATAATAATAATAAAAAAATGTCTACTTTATATGAAATGTATTCTAAAATAAGAAAAAATGTGTTATAAATTGAGTGTAAATGTGTGAACACATTATTGTGAATCATCTCAACGATTGTCAGCTATACTGGATACATTGTTATGGTTTGCAATGTTTGTATGATTTCTATTCAAATTTGAGGTTAAACTGATGAAGAAAATAATGTGGTTGCAAGGCACTGAAATTATCAAAATGGTGAAACTGTCAATAGAGAGTCATCCTGCAGTGTAGAGCCAATTTTTGGATAACATGGTTGTCATGATCTTGTATGACTATGACCGGTGATTATAATTGAATTGTTTGCCATAGATTTGTTTATCATAATTTAACCTTCTATCATGTGTCAGAGAGTTCATGAACTAACAATGTGTACAATATAGTTAACTTCACCCCAGGGATCAATAATGTTTAAACCTTTTTAAACAGCCAATTACATTTATCTTTATTTTTCAAAAGCAGTTCTGTTTAGTCACTGGTCCTTTTAAAGACATTTTCATCAGAATGGAATTTTTTTAATGAAAGTTTTGCATCTTCAGTACCTGCTTTGTCTGAAGAACAGAACTGACTTTTATAACTCAATCATGGTAACATTTTTTTTTCTTCACTCCAGGATCATTAACATTTTGACTTGATTTCTCCTCCACTTGTTTTTCTCTTCCAGTCTGTAGGAACATAGAAACACAAACTTCTATCATCAATTTCCCCCAGCAGGTCAGCCTGGTAAGGCTTGCAAAATCGACATGGTATGGAGACATGCCACGGCCTGACCTGCTGCCACATAAGCCTTGCCCACCAGTGCAGATGTTGTTCTGAGCGGCTTGGTGGGTAGTGTCGGGGATTTGAGGGACGATGCAGACTCGGGTGAGGGATTGCCCGCAGGTGTCTCTTCAACCCAAGGCATCGCCCCATAACCGTGTTGTTTCAGCCCCATGATGTTAGAATAGTTCGATGTTTGGGGGCTGAAAACTCTATTTTGCACTCTTCCACAACCTCGACACCTCGGTGTGGAGGTCGGGAAAGAACGGTAATCCCAGACGCTGCTCGTCTAATTTGCTTTTCTGATGAGTTTCACTTTTTTTCAGCCGGCCATTTAATATTTAGTTTCTCTACTGCCCTAGTCACAACCTCAAGCAGCTCCTTGTATGCTGGAGATTGAGATGGCGAGTCCTCATCTCCAGCATCGACACCCACAACATCCAACTCCTCAGAGCTGGATGGTTGATGCGGCGGTGCCTCTCTCCAGGAACGAGGTGCCGGTGCCTCTCTCCTCTCTCCGCAGCGCGTGCTTCCACCACCAGAGTAGAGACACTAGGTCTGCCAAGTGAGGGCAGAGAAAGGGCTGGGCCCATCTCTAACCCCTCTGACAGATCCATTTGCGAACCCCACGAATGAAGCCGCCGCTCTGCCTCAGCAGAAGCGGGACCCGATCCGCGGGGAACACCAACTGAGGTGCCCTCCTTTTTATCAAAGAGCGCCCGGCGAGAACAGAGTGTTTTTAGGGATAACTTTTCGCAATGCACACAGTCAGTTCCCTAGAGAGCTGACTGGGAATGCTCCATTCCTGAACACTTTGTTCTGGGTATGCTTTATAGTTTCCTGGTCTGTGACGTCACCTGCCTCTGACGTTCCGTCACGCCATTGGACCGATTTCACAAGTGCTTCATGACGCAATCACCCAGGAGCGTTCCCAATGCGTCTTGACACAGCTCGAAGTTCCCATAAAAAAAGGAACCCACTGGTGAGTTTGTGCATATTTGACCCATCAGTGGGCCGCAAAACAACCCAAATTGGGATACTTTCAGCCAGTCAGTTTTTATAGTGCAGCAATAGAAATTGCACGATCACCTTTAAGCACTGCCAAGTGAGGGCAGAGAAAGGGTCAGTGACGGTCAGTGTTCCAGACGGCTTATTTGAAGCTTATTTGTTTGTGTTTTTGCAGCTGATTTGGTAGGTCTGTGTAAACCTAAAGGTGTTTGTACACAGCAGTAAACACCCTGAAAATCTGTGATGAACACAGTGATAATGATCATCACCTGCTATGACTTTTCTTGCCTTTCTCGGACTCTTTTAAAAAAGGCTTTTTGTGATTAACTAAAATTTGTAACTCGAACTTCTATATTCTCTGTGTTCATGAATGAAAACCCATTAGAGAAATGAGATGAGATGATGAAGATGGAAGGGAGGAGAGACATAGCTGATCATGTGATGTGCATTTAAATGGGTTGTCTTCCATAAAAGTATAAAACTCACACTCTCCATCTCTAAAAGAAAGACAAACGCCTTTAATCGAACATGAAGAAGCTCTTCAAGTGCCTGTGGATCTTACTGGGTAAAGTAAAACATGCATCTGCTATTTTACTAGATTCAAACTAATAGTTTAGTTTACACTCATCTCTATCTACTGTGGATTTATAGTATATTAAGGAAAGTATTGAAATTTCTTGCCTAACAAACCCAAATAATCTAGATCAGTTGCTGTTTCATACATTAACTCTTGTATAATAAAGGCATTTTTTAACCCCATATTTTCTATCATGGTTTACATTATATAATTCACTGTTTCTCAGCATTTACATTATAGTGTTAAGAAGTCTGGGGTCAGTAAGATTTTTCATGTTTTTGAAAGTCTCTTCTGCTCACCAAGGCTGCATTAATTTGATCAAAAATACAGTAAAAACAGTTAAATATTATTATAATTTAAATGGCTATTTTCTATGTGAATATATAGTAAACTAATTTATTTCTGTGATCAAAGCTGAATTTTTAGCTGAATCTTCAGTGTCACATGATCCTTCAGAAATCATTACAATATGCTGATTTGCTGCTCAAGAAACATTTATGATTATTATCAATGTTGAAAACAGTTGTGCTGCTTCATTTCCCCCCCCCCCCCCCCCCCCCCCCCCCCCAAGATTGTTTGAACAGATAGTTCAAAAGGACAACATTTATTTAAAATATTTTAATAAATATTTTTACTGATACATTTTTGAAGGGTTGCTTGTCACTTGATCTCAGGGATAGTTTTTCTTAGTTTATTTTATAGATCTACTTTACTAATCAAATCTTGTGTTGAGTAGATTTTCATTTGTGCATGCAAATAGTTTGACAGTCTCCTTTATGTTTGTGTTTGTCAGGTAGTGATTCCACAGAAACTTGTTCTTGTCTGACTGTAAATTCAATTCTGTTTGTTGCATATTATTATTATTATTATTGTCAGTAGTTTCCTCCAACATTCTCATTACACAGATCAATGTTTTATGTTTCCATTATCATCCAGAAGATATTTAGTGACAGTATCAAAGTAAATTAAAGCAGAAATACAAATCTAAATGTTATTCAACAAAACCTGGTTCTCTGATACTTACTCCACAGGGTTTTTATTGATTGAGGAAAGGGCTAATGGACAAGAAGGTAAGAATAATTTATTTTATTTAAACATTTGTCGTTTTCTTTTTTGTTTGACAAAGTTTTTGCCTTTGTCCTTGAAACATTTTCCAGAGAATGCAGCACTTTGGGGCAACACTACTCAGTCATCAACTTTCGCAGGCTCTTTCCCTGAACTTGCTCTTGATGGTTCGCTCGCCAGCTGGACCCACACAAACACAGAGACCAACCCATGGTGGAGAGTGGATCTGATAAAGATATACATAGTGAACAGAGTGACCATCACTAACAGAAACAGCCATGCTACAAGGATAAATGGGGCAGTGATTTGTGTTGGGAACTTGCTTGACATTTACAGCAACCCCATGTAAGGCTTTCTTTGACTGTTTTGATTAATGTGGCTGCAGATGAACATAAATTGATAATACATGAACACTCTGTCTGTAGATGTGGTGTAATTTCTAGTCTTGCAGCCAGTGCCACGGGCACTTACCAATGCGGCGGGATGGAGGGACGTTATGTGGTTGTCCATATTCCTGGAAATCAGAAGATTCTTAGTCTTACTGAAGCTGGAGTCTACGGGTATTTGGCAGGTAATTAATTGTTGTCAAGCACTTTTTAATATTGAATGCAATAAATACTTTTTACTACACGGCTTTGTTGAAAATAAAAATGCGAGAAAGTCAGAGTTGCAAGTTTATATCATGCAATTCTGATGTTTTGTTTGTTTGTTTTTATTCACAATTGTGAGTAATAAAGTCAGAACTGTGTGATTAAAAAGTCGCAATTACCTTTTCTTTTTTTTATTCAGTGCCATCTGGTGGAAAGAAATAAAATCACCTTGGGTGAATTACAGAAGTGTTCTATCTCAGGTTTTAACTTAAGATATAAGAAGTTGATTTAGGATTTTTTCACAAATTTGTATTACATATGTTACGAACCCCTACTTAAAGTCGTCAGAAAGAGGAAAACGTAACAAAAGAAGGACACGTGAAGCCCAAATACATTACAAAATATTTATTAATATATATTATTATATTATTATATATATATTATTAATATTAATACCAGATACTTTAATCAAAGCAAAACAAAACCACTTAAACCACTGAGAACAGGGAACGAGACACTGCGTTTGAACACGATATGGGGAACGTTACCACGTGAACCAGTGTCTGAAAACAATTATCAAATTTCACCAATCCTATTGGCTGGCGACAGCCTATGACGTCATAATAGGTGTGACCTGGAAGTATAAAAGGAACGCCTAGAGAAGCAGTCAGTATCTAATTCGTATGAAGGGACTGCTCAGCAGGCACCCCGATGTATGGCAGGTAACGCAGTGTCTCGTTCCCTGTTCTCAGGGAACCATGGTTACATACGTAACCTGAGACGTTCCCTTTCGAAAGGGAACTCAACACTGCATTTGAACACGCCATGGGGAACGATATACCCACGCCGCCATGCTTTAGGGGAGTTCATGCCAACAAATGGCTAGACAAACATCAGAACTAGCAGTTTCAACTGAAATGCCAGAACCACTTCCCCTATGGGTCATACATAGGCTGTCAGTGACAGCATTCCCTATGGCCAACAGCCCAAGCTATAAGCCTCAAAGAGGCCTTCCACAGAAGGCCTACCAAGGCTGCTCAAAGGTTTCTGGGACCAAACTTCCTTCCAAAGAAAGAGGGTACCTCTAAGGGAATGTAGCCAGGGGGCCCGAAGGAACCCTAGCCAGTCACTTGTCAGGGAAACAAAGTCAACCCTGATTGCCAGGGAGGCCAACCTGGTCAAGTTAAAGCAAGCTAGTCTTGGCCAACAACCTGTCTGTACACGGAGTCTCAATTCACATTCTTCAGAGAAGATATCCATTAAGAGGGAATGCAAAGAGGCAGTAACCAACTCAGACCAGATCATAGAAACGGGCATCCTGGAGAGCAGGACTCAGCTTAGCGCTATTTTACCCTTACAAATGAGGGGAGTAAAACTCAATCCTAGGATCTACTCAGCGCTTGATTATTTGCACTGAGGAGGCTGTGCACTCTAAAGGAACCCAACACAGGGTAGTACAACCAGCCTAAGGGCTGATCCTCAACAGAGAGGCCTCAGAGAGGCCTTCAACCACTGACCAGACTTGGGGAGCTAAGTACTATCTGCAGAACAACCCTCTAAACGAGGGGAGTACTAGACTCAACCTAACAGATAAACCATACTGTAGGCACAAAATCATGGAGGCTCCCAGAGAGCCTACAACATGAACTAATTCTATACAATGTAGAATATATCACCACAGCCTTGCAAAGGCCAGCCATGTGAAAACTACATGCTTAAACTGCTAAAGACACCCAGATGTTTAATCGACGTTTAATCGCTTACAGGGCGACCTGTGAAGGCCACACACCTAAAAGCAGCTCAATTGCTGAAGATACAAGAGCCCACAAACACGGGAATTCGTTTGGACAGAAACAGAGTTTAACTAGCAGATAAGACTGTAGAGTGCCCACATAACAGTCTACCTCAACACATTCCAACAAGCAGTGTACTCAGTAAAAACACTTTTTACTCTTTAAACAAGAGGAGTACAAACTTACGCCATCATGCTCTGAAGGAGGCCCAAACGGGGCCTACGACTCCAGAAAGACACGTGCCTACTCTTTAAGCAAGAGGAGTACAAAAAATTAAGCCATCGTGCTCTGAAGGAGGCCAAAAATGGCCAACTACTTCAAATTATCACAGGCATAAACCTGTGGCAGTGCTAGTGTTAAGTGAGCAACTATGACTAAACATCTACCAACAAAACTTGTGATACAACAAGCTATTGTGCTCTGAAGTAGGCCCAAACAAGAGCCTTCTACTCCAAACAACAATCAACATCTTGTGGCAGTGTCCAACTCTAAAGGGACTCTAAAGGGAACTGAAAAGTAAGGTTCATTAAGCAAACTCAACCTGAGATATGCATTCCAACAGGCAAATTACTCAGTAAAAACACTTTTTACTCTTACAGAAAGGGGAGTAAACTTAGTCACCATGCTCTGAAGGAGGCCAGAAAAAGGCCTACTACTACAGAAACAGGTACTAACCTGTGGCAGCAATAGAGTAATTGGGCTCACATTGTGTACGGAAAATTAGAACTAGAGCATTAACAACCCTGAGAGATAGGGGAATGCTACACTTTTCATTCATACTACCCGGAGACAATTTCAAGGGTGGGTACTTTTCACCAAGACAGAAACATCTGTACTGAACCCTAGGGAACAGGAGCTTAAAGAAAGCTAACACTGTCTCACTTAGACTTGAATCTTAATTCAAGGGGCTCAGGGGAAAAGACCGAAACAAAGTAAAGAATGAAAAAAGTTCTAAACAAGTGGGGCCACAGCAACACAAACATTTACTTATTCACATAGTGATAAGGGGCCTACCACCTGAGACAACGGCACCAGGGAGACTAGCAATAGTCTGCTACTTTAGCTGCTATCTATCTTGCACCTACACCAAAGGGGTAATGGGCCTTGGCCTGACGACTCTATAAGAGGAGGCCAGAACTAGGAAAACTACACTCACCAGACAGGGGTAGTAATAAAGGGTGAAATGCTTCAGTATATCACCTAAACCCTAGTCCCAGCCTAGGCCAGCTATAGCTGTGGGGCTATAGGGCCACACATAAGTAAAGATCTGCCTGGGGCTTAAACTCATCCTCTAAACTCTGAGATATAAACTCATAAACAAGAGCTCAGAGGAGTGATGTTCAACCCAGTCCTAACCCAACCCAACCCAACCTAAACAATGTCAGACAGCCCCGAAGGCCGATGCTTAACATAGATCTATCTGAAGTAAAGAGTGCCAATCTCTAATACAAATTCTAGCTAAGACCAGACGAGAAAGCTATTCTACCATATGGTGGCTGTAAAGGCGGCCATATTGCCAACACAAAGCGATAAATCGTTCTAGCCAATCTAATAGAACTTTAGGCCCTTAATTCCCCTTCAGTTTTTTTACACACCCGGGAAAAAACTATACAGGAAACTAAGGTCAATATATTTAAAAATATAAATATAGACCAAGCTCGCCTTCCTGCAGCTCGAAAAACGAGGACTTAACATCATAGCAAGGATGGAATCCATAGTGCTTTCAAGCCTGGAAGTGCCCCTTTACTACCAAGCCAGAAGGCGAGCCATCAGAAAAATTTCATCATGGGCCCAGCCCTCGGCCTGATTTAAAGAAGTGCCTGGGTAAAATTTTTATCATTACTCAGGAGGCAGAAGAAGAAAGTAGAGGGCAGATGTAACTACCCTCATGGAAAGAAAATCAATCACTAATGCTGCTGGCATCTGTAATTGATTACCTCCCTCAAATCCTTCTTCTTCCTAGAGTCCCACCTTCTCTGGGACCTGCTCTGAGGAGGAGGAGGTGCCCGAGAGGCGACGCTTGATTTCTGGTCCTGTCTCGAACCTCAACTCGGGACGGGCCAGGACCTCCTGTCTGTCTAGGCCCAGAATCGGATCTGAGCGGTATGTAGGTTTTAAACGCTGCTGAGCGCACCTTCACCTCTCTGAACTTTCCCACCACCGCCTCGACGGAGGTGCCAAAAATTTCAGAGGGCGAAGCTGGCGCATCGAGGAGAAAGCCCTTTTCTTTCCCCCCAATGTCGGTCATGTTCAACCACAGATGCCTCTCCGTGGCCACCATTGCTGCCAGCAGTTTGTTTAGTGGCCCGGAGAGCAGAATCCGTGGTGCGGCGCAGCTCTTCTACTGCCTCAGGGGACAGACCCTGCCCCTGATCCAGATCCTTCGGCAGATCAGTCTGGTAAGCTTGTAACACTGCCATCGTGTGTAAAGCAGCACCTGGGACACGGATCCACACACTTCCTGAAATGTTTGCGATCAAGAATCGTGATCAAACAAAGCAGTTCCTGAAGACGAAAAAGATACTAACTACTTCTCTAGGCGCTCCTTTTATACTTCCGGGTCACGTCTATTATGATGTCATAGGCTGTCGCCGGTAAATAGGATTGGTGAGATTTGATAATTTTTTCAGACACCGGTTCACGTGGTGACGTTCCCCATAGCGTGTTCAAATGCAGTGTTGAGTTCCCTTTCAAAAGGGAACCAAAACACACTCAAGGCACAGGCCATAACACTCACCCACCTAAAAGAAGAACCTTTTCTTCTTCTACAGAAAGAGACAGGTTCTGGGTGAAGCATCAATAAGCAAACAAGAATAAAAATAAACTCAAATTACATTAAATAATTACTTATCCCCGTGAAAGTACATCCGCCACAATATAATCGGATACCCTCTTGTGACGGATCTCCAAATTGTAATGATGAGCCATCAGAGCCCAGCGCATCAAATGTTGGTTATGATTATACATTTTGTTCAAGAAAACCAACGGATTATGGTCCATGTAAACAATAACAGGAGTGGTGGTACAACCAATGTACATGTAAAAATACTGTAAAGCAAGCAACATAGCCAGTGTCTTCTTTTCTATACTTAGAGTAATTCATTTGATGATGGTTGAATTTAGCAGAAAAGTGAGACACTGGATGGGAAATGCCGTCAGCACCATCCTGAAGTAAGACAGCTCCAACTCCGGTCACACTGGCGTCCACCTCAGGTCTAAGTAGCGGACTTTTTCATCATGCGAAATCATTGTCTGTAGTGTTCAGGCACAAACTCATATGCACAAAGAATCACATTTTTCACCATTTCATATTGAACACTCTCTTCCAAAAGAAGGGCGGCACACACCTCTTTCCCGGCCAATAGGTTGTTTGCAGTCACGTGGTTCTGGTGACGTGTGAAATTAATGTGGAGGGCAAGCAGTGAAAATTAGAATGGAATCGATGGGGAAAAGTCCGTACTGTGCTGGTTTAGAAAGGTATTAAACAGAAAATCACAACATATTTTGGACGTGACCCTTATATTGAGGAGCGATTTTAATAACACTTAAGCAAAACATGGTCAGGTAAAAGTGTCTGCATAATTTTATCAATTTTACTGGTAGTCCACTGTATAAAGATTTTTTTGTTTGTTTGTTTTTTTGTTTTTTTTTGGGTATAATATGTCAGTTTACTTCATTTTGCTATACTCACTTACATAAATTAACTATAGTGTCCTGCACCCACTAGTAAAAATATATCAAAAATTTTGATATATTGATATATATTTGATATATATTTGATATTTTGAAAATTTTGGTTTGACTGTAATAATGCAAATTACTTCAGGCCTAAACCTACCTAACCAAAAACTAAATAAGACCTAACCAGTCTTCAGGGGGTACCAACTGAGAGGCAAACTCCACCCCCGGATTACCTCAAATAATAAAAAAACGTCTCGGTTACGACTGTAACCTTAGTTCCCTGAATAGGGAACGAGACGTTGCGTCGAGAAATTGACGCTTTGGGAACGCAACGCGTGATGTCGTCATGAAGCACGTGTGAAATCAGTCCAATGGTGTGACGAGACGTCAGAAGCGGGTGACGTCACGGCCAGGAAGCTATAAAGCAGGTCAAGTTGGTAAAACCTGATGAATGTGTGCGGTGAGGACCAGCCTGCCACATCACAGACGTCGTGTAGAGAGGCTCCCGAAAGAAGGGCTTTGGAGGCCGCCATACTCCTCGTAGAGTGGGCTCGGACTGCTAGAGGTGAAGGCAGTCCGGCCGACTCGTAAGCAAGTGAAATAGCCTCGACTAACCACTTACTCATCCTTTGCTTAGATGCCGGGGCCCCTTTGTTGGGGGACCCGAAGAGGATGAACAATTGCTCAGTCTTACGCCACAGGGCAGCTCTGTGGACGTAACCGTCTAGGGCCCTAACAGGGCAAAGCAAATTAAGGCGTTCCTGGTCTGACGTCCTGAAGGGAGGAGGACAGAAGGCCTGCAGTACAATGGGCCTAGCCACATTAGTGGGAACTTTAGGAATATAACCAGGTCTGGGATGAAGGAAGGCTTTAACCATATCAGGTGCAAATTCCAGGCACGAGGGGGCAACCGAAAGGGCCTGTAGGTCTCCTATTCTTTTCAAGGAAGATATGGCGAGGTGGAACAGTGTTTTGAGGGTCAAAAACTTAACTGGAACCTCCTCAATCGGTTCAAAGGGGGCTAGGGACAGGCCTTGGAGCACCACGTGCGTACCGCGGGCCTCAGCCTCAGGGTGCCACGGAGGAAGCGAGTAATAAATGGATCTCTACCAAGAGAAGAACCAGCCAAGGGTATGTGGTAAGCCGCAATGGCCGCCACACGTTCCTGCAGAAATTCAAAAACCGCACCAACGGGACAGGAAACTGGATCAAACTGATGACTACTGCACCAAGAAGTGAAAAGTTTCCACTTCAGGGCGTATAGCTTCCTCGTGGAGGGAGCTCTAGATTGGAGAATGGTCCCTACAACCTCGGTTGAGAGACCAGAATTTATGAGCTGTGCCCCCTCAGAGGCCAAGCTCACAGGTTCCAGAGCTCTGGACGGGGGTGGAAAATCGTGCCCCCTGCCTGGGACAGAAGGTCCCTCCTGATCGGAATCTCCCAGGGAGAGCCGTCCAGGAGAGATACTAGGTCCGAGAACCACACTCTGCCCGGCCAGCGCGGGGCTATCAAGGTGAGCCGGACGTGGTCCCGGCGAACTCTTTCTAGAACTCCCGGGAGCAGAGCGATTGGGGGAAATGCGTACAGACGAAACCTCGGCCACGTCTGTACCATGGCATCCAGTCCGAGAGGAGCTGGATGCGTGAGGGAGAACCAGAGTGGACAGTGAGAAGTCTCTCGAGACGCAAACAGATCCACCTGAGCCTGGCCGAACCTTTCCCATATTTGCTTCACCACCTCGGGGTGGAGCCTCCAATCCCCGGGCCTCAGCCCCTGCCTCGACAGGACGTCTGCTCCGATATTCTGGACCCCGGGTATATAAGCTGCCCTGAGTGACAGAAATTTCCCCTGGGACCACAGGAGGATTCGGCGCGCCAGTTTGGAGAGTGGACGCGACCGCAGACCCCCCTGGTGATTTATATAGGCGACTACCGATGTGTTGTCTGACCGGACAAGAACATGGTGGCCCCTGAGATCTGAGAGAAAAGTCTTGAGAGCCAGAAAGACAGCCAGCATCTCCAGGCAGTTGATGTGCCAGGAGAGGTGGTGACCGCCCCACAGACCTTGAGTCGAGTGTCCGTCTAGGACCGCTCCCCAGCCCGTGAGGGAAGCATCTGTCGTTAGCATTTTGCGACGACAAGGAGCTCCCAGCACGGGCCCTTGGGATAGGAACCAGGGTTTCTTCCAAATGGCCAGGGTACGTAAGCAACGCCGCGTGACCTTGATCATGCGAAAAGGATTTCCCCTCGGGGAGAATCCCCTGGTTCTGAGCCACCACTGCAGGGGTCTCATGTGCAACAGACCAAAAGGTATCACGTTGGATGCCGCTGCCATCAGCCCCAACAGCCTCTGAAACTGTTTTACAGTGAGTGACTGGCCGGCTTACGGTAAAAAGGATCGATTCGATGCGAGCAGGAGAAAGACGCGCCTGCATCGCAACAGAGTCCCAAACCACGCCCAGAAAAGTGGTTTCGCTGAACTGGGGAAAGCATACTCTTCTTGGCGTTCAACCTCAACCCCAGGCTCTTCATGTGAGCGAGGACGACATCTCGATGCCGAGCCGCTAACTGTTGTGAATGAGCCAGAATCAACCAATCGTCTATATAATTGAGGACGCGACCCTGAAGACGTAGAGGTGCCAGGGCTGCGTCCAAACATTTGGTGAATGTGCGGGGTGATAACGCTAGGCCGAATGGAAGAACCCGATATTGGTAAGCTTTGCCCACGAAAGCAAACCTCAGGAATTTCCTGTGATGTGGAAGGACGGAGATATGGAAGTATGCGTCCTTGAGGTCGATCGTAACAAACCAGTCCTCGGACCTGATCTGAGATACGATCTGCCTCAGTGTCAACATCTTGAACTTGAGCTTCATAACAGACTGGTTCAGTTGACGCAAATCTAGAATGGGACGCAACCCGCCATCCTTCTTTGGAACAATAAAGTAACGGCTGTAGAAACCGTTCTCTGCATCGGAGGGAGGTACATAATCTATGGCTCCCTTCTCCAATAGAGTTTTTACTTCTTGTTCCAAAACCAGAGCCTGCTCGGGGCCCACCACGGTGGGTAGGACCCCCATAAACCGGGGTGGGCGAGACCCGAACTGAATGGCATAACTTTTTTCGATTGTACGCAGGACCCATTGAGAAATATTTGGCAGTAGCTTCCACGCTGTCAGATATTCTACTAAGGGAACCAGTCTCTCGAGACTGGCCTCTGGTATCTTTTGAATGACCAGCTCGGTGCCCCAAGGCGGCGCACCGGCAGGGGGCAACCGAACTGATCGCTCTGAGACCCTCCTCGGAGAGAGCGAACACCCCAGCACCGCTACGTTTTCGGGCGAATGCTTGGGTAAATGTTCGCTGGGGGCCGCTGCACCCTGGAACACCTGAGATGGCAGGGTTGGCAGAACGGTCCCCTGAGGGCACCGAAGAGAAGTGAGCGCTATACGCTGAGGTGTAAAAAACTTCTCTTCGGAGGGGGCTGCCCCCCTTTTTTTTCCCGCAGCCTTCTTGGCGATGAGGACAGATCTGAGATCCATCCTACCCCTCGAAGGCTGCGGTTGAGAACGACCACCCGGCCCCCCGTGTCGTTGAGGGGGAGTACGGGTGGTGACACTCTGTTTCTGGGCGGCACGGTGTTGTTGGGAGGAGCTGGCTTTAGAAGTATAGGGCTGCTGGTGTTGATGAGCAGCCCCGGGGGTATGAGAGCGACGGGGGAGGAGCTTCTGGAACGCCGCCGCTTGTTTACTGGCCTCCTGGAACCTCTCGACGACAGTATTGACTGCGTCGCCAAGGAGGCGTAAGCGGGGCGTCCAGCAGGAAGTGCTTATCCTTATTTTTGATAGTACTAAGGTTGAGCCATAAGTGCCTCTCCGTGGCCACCAGGGCTGCCATGGCACGGCCGACAGACTTGGCCGTCTCCTTAGTGGCCCGGAGAGATAAATCAGCTGCCCGACGTAGCTCATCGACTACGTCTGGGGTAATTCCCCCGCCCTCATCAATATCCCCCAAAAGCTCTGCCTGGTAGGCCTGCAGCACGCCCATGGTGTGGAGGCATGCCGCAGCCTGACCCGAGGCCTGATAAGCTTTGCCCACCAAGCTAGATGTAACCCTGACGGGCTTGGTGGGCAGTGTCGGGGCCTTTAGGGGCGATGCTGATTGTGGAGAGAGATAGCTAGCAAGCGTCTCCTCCACTTTTGGCATCGTCCCATAACCGTGCTCTTTGAGCCCCACTATCGATGCATAGTGCGTGGTTTGAGCACTATGCACACGATAGGAGGCCGGTTTCTTCCAGGACCTCGACACCTCAGTGTGGAGGTCTGGAAAAAACAGGAGACCCCGACGAGGAGGCTGTGCTCGCGAGGGCAGGAAGCGTTCATCTAGCTTGCACCGAACGTCCTGCCTTTCCGCTGACCAATTGATGTTTAATTTGGCCACGGCGCGAGTTATAACCTCCTCCAGCTCCTCATAAGCAGGAGAGTGGGATGGCGAGTCCTCACTCTCTGCTACATCGGTGCTCTCCACATCCAGCTCCTCGGACCTGGATACGTTGAGCACCGGTGCTTCTCCCAATGTGGAAGGAACCGCAAAGCGTGCTTCCAAACACTGAGAAAAAGCACTGGACCTGTCATGTGAGGGCTGAGATAGGGCGGGGCCCATCTCAAACCCCTCTGACAAATCCATTTGCGATCCCCAAGATCTGGATCAACGCTGTGCCTCGGCAGCAGCGGGACCCGAAGCCTGGGGAACGCGAGCCTGAGCGCTCTCAAAAGCGCCAGGCGGGAGCGGAGCGTCCGTAATGGAAGGAGATCGCAATGCTCACAGCCAGCACCCTCGAGTGCTGACCGGGCATGCTCCGCTCCCAAACAAGCAACACAAAGATTGTGTGTATCCCCACCCATGATGTAACGTGGGCAGGGATGGACGCACGATCTAAATTGCTTTTCCGCCATGATAATATATATATATATATATATATATATATATATAGAGAGAGAGTGACAAACAACACCAAATAAGACACACGAGATCACACAAAGCGCAACTGAAGACACAGAAGCTAGCGTTGCTTTGTTTGAGTGTGCTTTATAGCTTCCTGGCCGTGACGTCACCTGCTTCTGACGTCTCGTCACACCATTGGACTGATTTCACACGTGCTTCATGACGACATCACGCGTGCGTTCCCAAAGCGTCAATTTCTCGACGCAACGCAAGTTCCCTTGAAAGGGAACTACAATAACAAAAGAAAACAACAAATCAGTGAACCGTAGTAAGTGCCAGCGCTAGACACAGTCCTCATGGTTTAATCTACCTATCCAGAGTTTGTTTTGCACAATTATAATAGTTTGCTCAACAAACAAAACCAAAAAACTATCTCGGACGAGCCCTCAATTTATGTTACAAACCCCTACTTAAAGTCATCAGAAAGGGGAAAACGTAACATAAAGGAAAGACACATAAAGCCCAAATTACTAAATATTTATTAAAAGGCAAAGAATCGGGAACATGTATCGTACGAAAAACAAGAACAAATAAAATAATTCCAAATAAAACAGACAATTAACCCAAATTAATAATATTAATACCTGAAACTTTAACCGAAGCAAAACAAATCCACTTAACAAATAAAGAAAGACTGATAAAGAAACAAAGAAGATTGTTTGCTGGTGTATCTCTCCTGCCATGCTCCACTTCAGCATCCTTCAATCAAAGAGCGCACACAACTAGACGCAGGTGCACAGGGGCAAATGCCGAAAATGTGTCTGCGTTGTTTTGCAAAACAACCATAAGGCGTTGTGTCGCATAAAGATGGGTCTGACAGGTTTTTATTCATTTTCCAGGAAATCGGGCAGTAGGAGCCGCTGCTTCACAGTCGTCAACATCTGGGGACTGGTTTGCTGAAAAGGCCATTGACGGTAATCGAGGTCTCCAACAATTGAATACGGGATGCTATTCAACCCTTAATGAGACTGACCCTTGGTGGAGGCTGGATCTGCGTGATATTTACAGAGTTAATGAAGTGGTTGTCACTAACAGAAAACACTGCTGTGCAGAACAAATAAACGGAGCCGAGATTCGCATTGGCAACTCTTTGGAGAACAACGGCAGCAACAATCCCATGTGAGATGCTTGAAGTGGAAAGAACGTTAGAGCTTGAGTACAAACGTGAAAAATTAATGTGAATGTGAACATAATATGACAGTATCTTTATTTCCATCTGTTTTTCTGTCTATCTGTAGATGTGCTGTTATTCCTGCTATTCCAGCAGGTGAGTCCTACAACTACTCATGTAATGGGATGGAGGGACGTTATGTGAATGTTTATATTCCTGGAGATCAGAAGATTCTTACTCTTTGTGAGGTTGAAGTCTATGGGTATTTGGCAGGTAATTCATTGTTGTAGAGCAATATATAATTATATTATAATATATTTTTATAATATATATTTAATATAATTATAATATATATTATATTCAATATATAATACCATATCAAGGGTGTATATTTGGTTTGAAGAGTGAATTCCTGGGTCATTCTCCCTTGAGATTTACTTTTTTATTTTTTTGTACTTTTTATTTTATTTTATTTATTTTTTTGTGGAAGCTTACTTCTAACCCACACATGCAAAGTTGATTACTGCAAATAATGAATAAACATAATTCCTTGTTTGCATAAGATACACAGGTATAAAGTATTTTATATTATTTAAGCATCTGGAACCTTTTCAGTTAGTCAGAATTTTCTACTTCAAAGTGCCACGGGAAGTCTAATAAGTGATGTCACAAAAATAAAAAAATAAAAATTGAACAGTCCCCCCACACACAACATATTAGAGACGTACACATTACATACAATTCCAAATGACATAAAACATATACAGAATGTACCTTACAGCATCTTATGAAAGTGTATTAATGTTTCCAATTGAGATATACTTGACCTTGTTCACAAACCTGTGATACATTCTGAGGGAGACTACAAAGAGTGACGGACCATAAATTGTCAAATTCAGCCTCGTTGCAATTGATAATGGCCCCAAGACATTTAAAACTTTTGGAGGTTATCTTTTATTCACAAAGCAAGTATACATTTATGAGCTAAAAATAATAATCTGCTTGCCAGCTCAACCTGGGGAAGTGATGGTCTACTGTCCTCTTTACTCATTTCCAAAAAAAAAAAAAAAACATGATCACAATAGTACTTATCAGGGGGCATAACCAAAACATGTAGACTGTGTACCCAAGTCCAATTCTTACAATTAAGGGGAAACTGGTGAAAGTACTTTCTAAGATTGACCAAACCATACACCAGTTTGCCCTAAATGTAAGAACTGGACTTGGTGTCATGAACACACACTATCCAGAAGATGAATCACTGATAAAGTGTTCAATATACAAAGATCAGTCATAACATTATGAGCACCTTCCTAATATTGTGTTGGTCCCTTTTTTGCTGCCAAAAAAGCCCTGACCCATTGAGGTATGGACTCCACTAGACCCCTGAAGGTGTGCTGTGGTATCTGGCACCAAGATGTTAGCATCAGATCTTTAATCCATCCTTAATCCTTAATCTATAATCCAAAATTCTGTAAATTGCGGACTTGTTTGTTCACCTTCTTCCGTTGCTCCATGGTCCAGTTCTGATGCTCACGTGCCCACTGTTGGCGCTTTCGGCGGTGGACAGGAGTCAGAATGAGCACCTTCAGTGGTCTGCGGCTATGCAGCCCCATACACAACAAACTGTGATGCACTGTGTTTTCTGACACCTTTTTTATCAGAACCAGCATTAACTTCTTGAGCAATTTGAGCTACAGTAGCTCGTCTGTTGGATCGAACCACACAGGCCAGCCTTCAGGGATGCACTCACCCAGGAAGAGCTGAATAATGGAAGGCTTGAGGTGGATCCACGTCACAGAGGGGAGACAGTGGAAGAGAAGACAGGACAGTGAAGACTGGACAGAGGAGTTTTGAAGAGGTGGCAGGAGAGAGAGGCTTGGCGGAGACTCTGGGGATACGGAATACTTCATGCTGGACGGGACCGGTAGGGGTGTAGGGCTGGGTGGGATCAGCGGGGGTAGAGGTTCATCCTGTACAATCATCAATAAACTGTCTACAGAGTCCAGCAGCAATTCACTCTCTGTGGCAAGATACCCCTGTACTCCACGATAACTCCCCCAGGGATGGGCGATGCTGGCGGCTTACCCACCTGGTCAGACCCATGAAGCTTGGGCTCCGGGGTGATGATTGGTTCATTCACTTCCTATTGCGCTGGCAACTCCATCGCTGTACCTGGCTCTCTATCTGCATTGGGCTCACAACGGCTAGAAGCTGTCTACACTGGACATGACAAAGTGACCATTGCAAATCCATTTTTTTTTCCTATAAGCAGTAACGTAGAGTGCTTGGAGTACATCATAAATAGAATGAGGCATCAATTTACTGTTGGGGATTTGTTGCATTATGTCGCACCACGCCACATCCAGTATAGACAACATCACCGACAATGGGTTCTATTGTATTTTGTCACGTCACATCACATCACACCACTCATGTCTGGTGTAGACACGGTGTAAGACAAATACTTTCACTCCAAGTGATCAAAAGCATTTTTGGCATCCACAGAAATGACCATAACCCCCATACACTTGTCTGTTCCCTGGCTACCAGTTTCTCTGAAGCTAGCTAAGCATGCTATTTAAGCAACGTAAACACAATTTAATAATAAAATTACAAGAAATATCTTATCATCCTCCATAACACAGTCACTATTTACATCTCATATCATCAGTAAATCATTGCATTACCAAGGCAATGACTGATGCATTTATATTCAATTCTAAAGAGCAGCCATTATCAGCCCCACAGTGGAAAATGAAACCATATCCATACCAGCTGGCCCTGATTAGCATGGAATGTAACAGTTAAGCAAAGAGAATGGTTTGGCCCAATGGTGGAAAAGCGGCTATTGAGTTATAAAACAATACTATGCAATGCCAAGACAACTAATATTAAAAAGTGAGTATCTTTCACAAATCCAGTTTGATCTGGAGCAGTGAGTTGTGGTAAATATCTAATCTTTTAGCAAGTATTTTTGATGAACTTTTAGCATCAACATTTATTAGAGATACTGGGTGACAAAAGGAACATTCCATATAAGGCCTATCCTTTTTTAAGATAAATAAAATATTTCCATGACACAATGAGGATGGGAGACTTCCTGATTTAACGGCGTTCTCTCAGCATTTACAGTTCTTTGCAGCCTTTAGCTGCTGCCTACAGCTCTCTGGATTCTTCACTGGAAACTGAAAGTAACTCATTCCTGCTAAATGTTTACACTTTGAATGAATTTGAACAATATAAGTTGACACGATTATAACTAAAAGTTTGCTAAGCAGTATTTCCTACTAAAGCAAGGTGATATTTGATCCTGGTAAGTGTACATAGTGTACAAAGTGTACATAGCAGACTGGTGGGAGTGGCCTTGGACGGCAACATGCCCAGTGCATTATAGATGTTGAAGTTTTCCTCCCTATTTTGCAAAAGGGAAAACAACAGCTGTCACGTGTTTGGACTTTCTGTTTGCAATTTCATTTGTCACATGTCTCCCTTTGTTCAGTTTCCCACCACTTGTATCCTTGGTTACTCATTTGATTAGTGTCTTCAGTTCAGCTGTGTCTTATTAATTAGTCTCATTAGTTCTTCTGTTCACTGTGTATTTAAGCCCTATGTTCTGTTCTGTTGTCAGTTCTACGTTGTGTTGCGTTTTCCCTGTTTATTTGAGTATTTTGATCTAATCGTCTGTCTTCATCATCCTCCCTGAACACAACTGTGACAGAAGAACTGACCACACCAAAAGCATGATCCTGGCTGAGGGCGATCTTTGGGGCCTATGGCAGAATGGTAGGCCTTTGGAGAAGTATGTGGAGGAGTTTCTCGACCTGACACTTCTCTCGTTGTGTGTTTTCGCATGGGATTGGATAGGGATACCATTTGGTATAGCAAACCTGCTTGTTATTTCTCCATAGTCGAGTCTATTAACCTTATTCTCTATTTAAATGGTTCAGATTTTGAAGAGGAAGTTAAAGAAAAGAATCTGCCTCATCCAACCCCATCGAAGAGACACAGAGCGTCAGCGGCTCACCCTAAGCCGGTTTCCTCCACATACCCCTCCAATGGATCTGTCCATTTCTGCCCTCCAACACTTCCCCCAAGTCCTCAGTCCAGAGATAAATATGGCCGCCACTGCGCCTGGGCCCTCGGTCACGATGGCCGCCGCCGCACCTGAGCCCTTGGTCAAGTTGGCCCTGAAACCCCTGGCGCCCTGAAACCCCTGAACCGCCATGGCCCTTGTCAGTTCTACGTTGTGTTATGTTGTGTTTTCCCTGTCTGTTTGGATTTTGTAATCAAACTTTGAGTATTTTGATCTAATTGTCTGTCTTCATCATCTTGCCTGAACCTCCTTTCTACAGCATGCCAAGTTTTATTGAAAGCCCAATTTGCCAGAAATGGCATCTATAACCTGTAAATAATATTTCAGTTCCAGGGTTTGTGATAGTAGTAAAATTGTTGATAGTAGTCTGTCATTGTTTTACTAATAGACCTAGTGGTTGCCTGTAAAACACTGTTTGAATGTTTAGAGCTGCAGTAATATTATTGCTTGGTCTCTTTCACAAGCCTTGCCAGAAGACACCCTGACTTATTTCCTGATTCGTCTTTGTCTTGCTTAAAATAAAACCAATTCTGCGTTCCTCTGAGTAAACAACTGTTCCAATGCCTCAAGTCATTGTTTGCTAATAATCTTCCCTTCTATTACAAACTTTGTGCACCAATGTAAATGCCCTTTTTCATACATTTTCTAGAAAATCTGGCAGCAGATGGAGCTTCTACACAGTCATCAACATCTGGGGACGGGTTTGCTGAAAAGGCCATTGATCGAGGTCTCCAGCAGTTGTACACGGGATGCTCGTCGACCCTTAATGAGACTAACCCATGGTGGAGGCTGGATCTGCGTCATATTTACCGAGTTAGTAAAGTGATCGTTACTAACAGAAAACACTGTTGTGCTGAACAAATTAATGGAGCTGAGATTCGCATCGGAAAATCTTTGGAGAATAATGGCAGCAGCAATCCCATGTGAGACTCTTGAGGTTGAAAGAACATGAGAGCTTGAGTACAAATGTGAATATATTACAGGATCCTTATATATCCATCATCAGTTTCTCTCTCTGTCTGTAGATGTGCTGTTATTCCTGCTATTCCAGCAGGCGAGTCCTACAACTACTCATGTAATGGGATGGAGGGACGTTATGTGAATCTGATAATTCCTGGAGACATGAAGATACTCACTCTCTGTGAAGTGAAGGTCTTTGGAGAAGGTAAATTAGTGATATTGGTTTATAATATCAGATAATAATAATAATGTCCTCATATTGTCATATTTTTGTCAGCAAGATACCGTGAGGAGCAGGGATATGTTTTAATAAAAAGTGTATGGTTCAAATCATATTTCTAATATTTCATTGTTAACTGAAGTAGATGTTCTATGTATTTACATGTATGACTGTGTTTTTTCAGGTCCCGGATTAAAAAGATCATTTGTAAAAATGCAGTTTAACTCCAAGAATGATTTGACTGACCCTTCAATGAGAGAAAATGTTCTGAAACAGGTGAGAGAAAGAAACAAATTCAGCCTTTATGATTACTGTGAGGAACAGAGATAGTGTATATAGGCTCAGTTGCTCTCAAGTCATTTAATTTTTGCTGCATTTCATAGTAAACATAAAAATAAAGGTTCTTTATTTACATTGATATTTCCATTAAGAACTTTTTAACATTCATGGAATCTTTCCATTCTACAAAAGGTTCATTAGAGTGGTAAAATGTTCTTCACACTAAGAAAAAAATGATTCTGTTAAGAACTGATCACTAAAAGGTTCTTTGGGAAACCAAACTCTCTCCCCCCGAATTAATCTATATGATGTCCTGAAATTATTAAGAACAATATCAGTTGTTGTTCTCCTGCAATGCATTTGCATTTACAAAAAGAGAATTAGTACTAGTTTAAATTACGATTTTTGATTTTGAATATTTTCACAATATTCTGACATTGTTTTAAGAACAAATAGGTTTACGGTGATGCTGTAGAGTTTCTTTGAGGCACGACACAAGGGAAGGGAGAGGAACATTTGAGTGTGCATTATGATTTAATCAGTTTAGTATCAATGTTATTTTCAGTTGGGATCTGTCTTTGCTGATAGAGGATTCACAAATGTGACACTGAGATGGTCTCAAACTCCTAAACAGGTGATCCAGGTGCTAAAGGTGAACACTGATAAACGTGAGTCTGTTCTCACAACCGTACTGTGACTTGTGAAATAAGGTGCACAAAATGAACTGATTATAAAATTACTGTACTGAGTAATAAGCAAAAATGTTTAATTTACAGGTCGCTGTGAAAACAGAAATTCCCCTTGAAATCAACACTGTCTTCGACTCACTAAAATTCACATTTACATTGATTCTGATTCTAAATAAACTGAAATTTCTTGTTTACAGTGTAAAGACTCTTAAAGCACTTCTGCTTCGCTGTTTCTGTTGTTTCAAACTTTTAAGAACTATAAAACATTGTATAATGTCAACATATAGCATTAAGAAATGTAGAGTAATAAATATAACACTGAAACCCATAGTTCATGGTTATTTTGAAATTGTATTTGCCAGTTTATTTTAATATATTGTTAGGAATATTCTGAGTTTATGTTTGGATGGGTGTTTCAGTTCTGTGCCTCGGTTCCCTTTCATGGGAACTTCGAGCTGCATCGAGACGCATTGGGAACACTCCTGTGTGATTGCGTCATGAAGCACTTGTGAAATCGAACCAATGGCGTGACGGAAAGTCAGAGGCGGGTGGCGTCACAGACCAGGAAACTATAAAGCATACCCAGAACAAAGAACACTAGCTTCTGTGTCTTCAGCAAGCGATCTGTGTTATCATGTGTCTTATTTGGTGTTGTCTGTCAGTTACACATACAGAAACAATCTTTTTATTTGAGGACAAGAGTATCATCACACCACACACACACACACATATGTATATATTATATATATATATATATATATATAAGACACTATAATGGCGAGTAAAGACAAACAGCAGTTTACTAAGTGTATTCATCCCTGCCCTCGTTTTATTATGGGTGGGGATACACATGAGTTGTGTGTAGATAGTTTGGGAGTGGAGCATGCCCAGGCAGCTCTCGAGGGAGCTGTCTGTGTGCATTGCGAGAAGCTCTCGCCGGGCGCTCTTTGAAAATAAATAGGGTGCCTCGGCCAGTGTTCCCCGCGGGGTTCACAAATAGATCTGACAGAGGGGTTAGAGACAGGCCCAGCCCTTTCTCTGCCCTCACCTGCCAGACCCAGTGTCTCTCTAGTGGTGGAAGCACGTGCTGCGGTTTCTTTCCCCCAGAGAGAGGCACCGGCATTTCAACTATCCAGCTCTGAGGAGTTGGATGTTGTGAGTGTCGATGCTGGAGATCGGGACTCACAATCTCAATCTCCAGCATACGAGGAGCTGTTTGAGGTTGTGACCAGGGCAGTAGAGAAACTTAATATCGACTGGCCTGCAGAGAAAAGCGAAACTTGTCAGAAAAGTAAATTAGACGAGTGCTTTCTGCCCTCCCGGTTACAACCTCAGCGTCGGGGATTACCATTCTTTCCCGACCTCGACACCTCGAGCAGTCTCTGGTATTGGAACAGGAAGTTCTGACGCTATTGCAAAAAGGAGCCACAGAAAGGGTTTCTCCTCCCAGCAAGCTGTCAGGGTTTTACAGCCGTTGCTTCATTGTTCAAAAGAAGGATGGAGGGTTGTGTCCTAGATTTACGCATATTAAATCACTCTGTTCAGAAGCTCAAGTTCAAGATGCTTACACTCAAACAGATCATGATGACAGTTGCATCCAACGTGATACCTTTTGGCCTGTTGCACATGAGACCCTTACAGTGGTGGCTCAGGACCAAGGGGTTTTCTCCGAGGGCAAATCCATTTAGCATGATCAAGGTCACGCGGCGATGCCTTCGTGCCTTAGTCATGTGGAAAAAGCATCGGTTCCTGTCCCAAGGACCTGTGTTAGGAGCTCCTTGTCGCCGCGTAATGCTAACGACGGATGCATCCCTCACAGGTTGGGGGGCAATCACGAGTGGTCACTCAGCTCAGGATCTCTGGGAGGACCATCTACTTTCCTGGCACATAAATCGTCTGGAAATGATGGCGGTATTACGAGCTCTCAAATACTGCCTCCCAGACCTGAGGGGCCATCATGTGTTGGTCCGCACAGACAGCATGGCGGTGGTCTCCTATATCAACCATCAGGGGGGGTACTGAGGTCTCTCCACCTGTGCAATTTGGCCCATCGGATCCTCCTGTGGGCCAAGGGGAAGCTCCTTTCCCTAAGAGCGGCTTACATCTCGGGGCATCAAAATGTGGGGGCAGACATCCTGTCGAGGCAGGGGCCGAGGCCCGGGGAATGGAGGTGGTGGAGCTCATGTGGAAAAACTTTGGTCAGGCAGAAGTTGACCTATTTGCTTTGAAAGAAACAACTCATTGCCCAATATGGTTTTCTCTCATGGCCATGGTGCAGACGTAGCCAAGGCCCCCCCTCTGAGGGGGCTAGGCTCATAGAATCCGGTCTCTCAACTGAGGTTGTGGAGACCATACTCCACTCCAAAGCTCCCTCCGCTAGAAGTTGTTTTCTACCTGGTGTAGACAACGTCATTTGGACCCTGTTTATTGTTCTGTCAGCTTAGTGCTGCAATTTCTCCAAGAAAAGTTCTCGGTTTGTCTCCTTCCACCTTAAAAGTTTATGTAGCGGCTATATCCGCCTATCATGCTCCTCTGGGTGACTCTTCTGTGGGAAGAGATCCCTTAGTCATACGCTTTCTTCGTGGTACTCTGACGCTTAGGCCATCTCTACATACAAGGACTCCGGCCTGGGACCTGGCTTTCTTTTTGGAAGGGTTAGCATCCACTCCCTTTGAACCTTTAGAGGAAGTTTCGGAAAAGTTCCTTACTCTAAAAACTATCTTCCTGTTAGCTATCTCGTCTCTCAAAAGAATTGGAGATCTTCAAGCACTTTCAATTGCTCCTTCATGTCTGGAATTTGCGCCTGGTATGGTTGAGGCTTTTCTTCATCCTAGACCTGGTTATGTACCTGATAGCCTTCTCCTTTGGCTGTCCGGGCACATTCTACCAGGGGTATGGCTGCCTCAAAGGCTTTAATCTCTGGGATAGGGTTCCCAATGTTTTTAAAGGCTCGAAGTTCCCGTGAAAGGGAACATCTTGGGTTACTTGTGCAACCGTGGTTCCCTGAATAGGGAACAAGACGCTGCGTTGCCTTGCCATACTCCCTGCGTGCCTGTGAGTGCACTGCTTCAGCCAATCAGAAGCTAGCATTCTTGGTTCTGGGTATGCTTTATAGTTTCCTGGTCTGTGACTCTTCCTGGTCACCCGCCTCTGACGTTCCGTCACACTATTGGTTCGATTTCACAAGTGCTTCATGACGCAATCACGTAGGAGCGTTCCCAATGAATCTTGACGCAGCGTCTTGTTCCATATTCAGGGAACCAGGGTTACACAAGTAACCCGAGGCGATTTCTCTCTTTTCTGTTTCAGTTAGTCTATAGGTTACAAATGGTTTGATTAAGTGGTCACAGGTGTTTCATGTTTCTTTGATTGGTTTGTTCTGTGTATTTAAGCCCTGTGTTTCTTTCAGTTCATTTTTAGTTCTACTTCACGCTTTAAATTGGTTGTTCTGTTTCTGAGTTCCTTTTGTTAATAAAATGAAGCCTGCTGTATTTAGATCCTGTTCTTCTTATTACTGTAACCAATTTGTGATGTCTATGTATTGTAAGTTTTTCATGCGTTGCATATTGGTAATGTTCCTCTGGAGCTGTAGTGATGGAGAACAGTGTATGTGTGATGAAGGACCGTTTTTTTTTTATTGTTTTTTTTATCCCTAATCTTTGGGTAAATATAATATATAAGTATAGATATTCGGCTCTTTTTTGAGCACAAGCAGAAGCCCTTTCTGTTATGAGGCCTGTTTCAGGTGAAACATAGCAAGAGCCGCTACTAAGTCTAGTGCATAAACATTGATGCAAATGTTTGAGAGTTGACAATTCAAAGTTTGCATAAAAATGGATGTAAATGGATTCCCACTTCTCTGGTGTATAAATTGGCCAGTTAAAAAGTTTTTTAATGTCTCTGTGTTTGATAGAATGTATTTGTTAGTGCAGTTCTTTCCAACACTTTTAAACTACACAGTACATCCAAGTGTTGAACAAAAAACACAAAAATCATAAAACAATACATAATTATAAAAGGTTAAAAGGATAAGAAACACAAATAACACTTTAAGCAGCCTTTAAAAAACAACTAGAGACAGGAGCTGTTTACACTCTAAAAACACTGGCTCATGCTTTCTAAACCAATGCCTGTTGGGACATTTTTAAAGTTATTTTTCCCTTTGTTTTACCCAGGCATTGGTTAGTGTCTGGGTTGATCTCACTGACAATTGAAATATTTGAATATATTTTAGAAAGTATTTTATTCCTGTGATCAAAGCTGAATTTTCAGCATCATTACTATAGTCTTCAGTGTCACATGATCTTTCAGAAATCATTCTGATATGCTGGTTTCCTGCGCAAGAAACATTTCTGATTATTATTATCAAAGTTGAAAACAGTTGTGCACACTTTTTTTTTTCTTTTTTCCCCCTTCTATTCCTTGATGAATAGAAGGTTCAAAAGAACAGCATTTATCTGAAATACAAAGCTTTTTTAACATTATACACTACCGCTCAAAAATTTGGGGTTAGTAAGAATTTTATTTTTATTTTTTTTAAAGAAATTAATACTTTTATTCAGCAAGGATGCATTAAATCGATCAACAGTGACAGTAAAGAAATGTATAATGTTACAAAAGATTATATTTCCAATAATTGCTGTTCTTTTGAACTTTCTATTCATCAAAGAATCCTGGAAAAAAAATAAAAATAAATTGTACACAATTAATCATCATATTAGAATGATTTCTGAAGGATCATGTGACACTGAAGACCGGAGTAATGATGCTGAAAATTCTGTTTTTCCAACACAAGAATAAATTGCATGTTAAAATATTTTCAAATAGAAAACGGTTATTTTAAATTGTAATAATATTTCACAATATTACTGTTTTTACTGTATTTTTATTAAATAAATGCAGCCTTGGTGAGCAGACGAAACTTCTTTTAAAAACATAAAAAATCTTACCGTGCCAAACTGTATATCATGGTTTGCATTATATAATTCATTGTTTCTCAGCGTTTATATTATACTGTTCAGAAGTCTGGGGTCGGTAAGATTTTTTTCTGCTCACCAGAATGCATTTATTTGTTGAAAATTCATGAAAACAGTAATATTGTGAAATATTACAATTTAAAATGTCTGTTTTCTCTGTGAATATATTGTAAAATGTAATTATTCCTGTGATCAAAGCTGAATTTTCAGCATCATTACTCCAGTCTTCAGTGTTTTTAGAGATTTCAAACTTTTGAAGGGTTGCTTGTCACTTGATCTCAGGGATAGTATTTCTCAGTTTATTTTATAGATCTACTTTACTAATCAAATCTTATGTTGAGTAGATGCTCATTTGTGCATGCAAATAGTTTGACAGTCTGCTTTGTTTGTCTGTTTGTTGCAGATTATTATTGGTGTGTCTGTAGTTTCCTCCAACATAGTCACTTCACAGATCAATGTCATAATCATTCTGATGATGTTTAATTTATTAGCCACAATATCAAAGGGAATTAAATTTATAAATAATGTAAAAAAAAAAAAAAAAAAAAAAAAAAAATCAATCTTCTAAATATTTTTACTAATTGAGGAAATGGAAATTTTGCTACAAGCAAAAATTGCTCGTAGATTTTTAGAAAGAGAGTTGACAGAAAGTGAAGTGATCTAAGTGTTGGAGTAATGCAATTTCTAGTTTTAGAGCAAGTTAGCATTCGTGCAGCTGAGTTCTGAACTCTGTGTTTAATAGAGCGCTCTGGTAATCCAGCAAAAACACTATTGCATTAGTCAAGTCTAGTATATGTATATGTATGGTTAAATAATAATAGAGGACCCAAAGTTGAGCCTTGAGGAACACTACAAGAAATTACATAATGCCTGGAGGTGTAGGTACCCAGTGTAAAATAGTATTCCCTGTAGGATCTGAACCAATCTAAGACAGGACCTGATAGACAGACATTCAGCACTCGGATCTAAAAGAACAAGGATTGCCAAGTTTCCAGAGTCCAGAATATCTTGCAGATAATTTAAAACCCTAATCAAGGATTTGTGATTTGCCAGGAAGCTAGATTGAACTGTCTCATTAAAGGGCTTGTTCTCCCAAAAATGCGTGAGGCTGCCTCCTTGTCATTTCTGACTTATAACAAAAAACAGAACAATGTCTAAACACTGGTATGTGACAAGGTGTACAACAAACAAGCTGAAAAACCCAGAAAAAAGTTTTTATAAGCTATCGAACTATAAAAGCCAGCCTTTAAGGACACAAAAGTGGATACAGGCCATAAGACGTGAAGCATCAGCAGGAAGAATTGGTACATTTTGGGATCCTGACACTCAGTATGCCTCAGTATGCTTACTTGTGCAGTAAACATTTTGTCGCTGTTAAATCAAATATCCAAATGTCAGTTTTATATATATTTCCTGTCGCCGATTACGTTCCCCTCCGGTGGGTGTAGTTCTCAGTGTAATATAACATGTCACGCTCTGTCTCAATTGCCTGTATCCACTTTTGAGTTTTTTTGGGTCGACAGCTTATAAAAACTGAGTTTTTTAGCTTGTTTGCTGTACACCTTGTCACATAGCAGCTTTTAGACATTGTTCTGTTTTTTGCTATAAGTCAGAAATGACAAAGAGGCAGCCTCACGCAATACAAAGTCAATGGAGACGGTCGGATTGTTTGATCCCCGGTGGGCGTGGTTTTCAGATTATGACACGTTGCGCTCTGTCTCTATGGGAGTAAATATTAACTGAGAAAGCCCAAAAAATGCATCCATCCATCATAAAAATAATCCATATGGCTCCAGGGGGTTAATAAAGGCCTTTTGAAGCAAAGAATATTTTTTAATATAACTCTGATTGTGTTTGGCTGAAAGAAGAAAGTCATATACACTTAGGATGGCTTGAGGGTGAGTATATTTGGGATACTTTTTGGGTGAACTATCCTTTAAATGTATTGGCACTGAAATACTATTTTTACTATTTTATGGATACTATTTTTTCAATTATTTTACCAAGAAATGGTAGATTAGAGATTGTTCTGTAGTTACTGAGCATAGAAGAATCAAGATTACATTTCTAACACTTTTGGAACACTTCCAATAACACCAGATGTACTCATTACATCAGAAGAAGAATGGCATCTACGCTAATAATAGTCTTTCTGTTTATCCCGAGGTTTACCGTAGTCAACCGGATCCGGGCCGTATCCGGGTGAGATCGAGGACCTGCGCCTTGACACGACCACAACGCACCCCTGAAGTATCAGCAGAGATTGAGTCAACTAGATCATCCACTATGAAGGCCTCATCAACACGACAACCAGTGGCACATCTCCTCAACAACCGTCCATACCGGTGTGATGAATACGATCCTCAACTGGATGGAACTGAATTAAATACTTTGAATGTTGCGATCCTATCTGACTTATGATAGCAACCTGAGTCGTAACAAAGCACTGTTGGCCAGAGGAGAACTGGCCCCCCGACTAAGCCTGGTTTCTCCCAAGGTTTTTTTCTCCATTTTAACACCTGTTTGCCACCTTGATATTTGATATTCAACAGTGCTTTGATCTACCTGCATTGACACTATTCTTTAAGAGCTGCTGTGCAGCCAAAATAATGTACCAGTTATCACTGTAAAGCTGCTTTGACACAATCTACATTGTAAAAAGCGCTATATAAATAAAGGTGACTTGACTTGACTTTCTTGAACAGGGGCCTAACAATTGCAGTTAAAAAAAAAAAAAAAAAAAAAAAAATGGAGGATATTTAGGATGTCTTGTAATAAGCAGTTCATAACCGTTTTGAGAAATTTAGTGGGTAATGGGTCAAGAGAGCATCTAGAGGAATTCACATGTGATGTGGCCAGTGTAAGTGTACTGGGGCTGACAGATTACATTGCAAAGGAATGGCTGTGGAGTTGGAGACCTTACAAGTAGGGCAAGTGCTGGCAATGCTTTGTCTTATGGAAGTAATTTTGTAATTAAGACATTTTGCAAATTCATTGCACTTTGCACTTGTGACGAAACATTACTGTGTTGCCCAGAGACGCACAATGGCTATACTCTGGATCTGTTATGAATAATTTTCATCAGACAATATTCTGAGTTATATATTCATATATAATATTACAGTTTTTCTCAATCGATTTGACGCATTTCTTCAAAGTAATGTAACTGCTCTCAAAACGGTTAACACAGTGATCTAAACGCACTCTTACTCTTGCCAAACAGTTTTTTTTTTTTTTTCTAGTAATGCATTTATTAAAAGTAAATACTAACATCAAAACTACAAGTGTATTCTCTAATGATTTTAGAACATTTTTAGCTGTGGATGTACAAATACACTAACGAAAATACATGTTTATTGTAATGTTTTTCCAACAGGTTTTGTTGTATGGGTCATTGAGCAAATAAAGCTTCAAAAACGGTATTTTAAAAAATCTTTTCAAAACTGATGTAATGCATGTTTTTGAGTCATGGACAATGTGTTTAAACAAGTTTCGGTTGTTACATAACATTACAAAACATTTACCAAAATCTCTATTTATACTTTCCCTTTTATGTTTTCCCTATTGCAGTTATGATAAATGCATAAACATTTGTGAAAACTGCATTTCCTGTGTTGTGTGTATTATTAATCAAGCAGATATCAGTTTGGGGCTAATTGAAAACACATGTGCATTTGATAATATGAGTTTTGTTTGTTGTGTTTGGACATGGTACATAAATGTTTGTGATTTGGGGTTGTGTGTAAAGCCAATAAAAATAGCTGTAATAGCTGTTTTTTCCTGATATATTAAAGTTTTGGTTGGATGTATGAATGTATTATGAAAACACCTGAGAATTTCGTGTAGTGTTTTGAGAAAATGATTGACATGATTTGCAATTAGTGTGAAATGAATAAAAACATACAATCAGTTTAGGACAATCACAAAGTGTTCAGATCACTGAGTACAGAACAGTGATCCGAGTTTGGAGAGAAATGTGTCAAAGCGATTGAGGAAAACTGTAACTTCTTGTTTATTGAACTGTTTTATAAAATTATTGCCAACATGCTGATATTCGGCTGTTTTTCGAGTGCAAGCGGGGTTCAATTTTTGCATAAAAATGGATGTAAGAATATCATGGATGGATTCCCACTGACGCCTCTGGCTTCACTTGTGTATACATTGGCCAGTTAAAATGTTTTCTGTCTCGGTGTTTGATAGAATTTATTTGTTAGTGCAGTTCTGTCTAACATCTTTAAACTACACATCCAAGAGTTGAACAAAACTTCCAAAAATTACTACATAATTCTAAAAGGCTAGAAAACACAAATAACACTTTAAGCAGCCTTTAAAAATAGCAAGAGATGCGAGCTGTTCACACTCTAAAAACATTGGTTCATGTTTTCTACCTACAGTAGATGCCTGTTTCTGTGGAAAATGGGTAACCGAGAACGGTTAATTACACTTGAATTAAAATGTACTTAAATTAAACGTTAAATGTTTATATCAAAAATGTTTAAATCGAGGTAATATTGTTTACATTTACAAAAGCTGTACAAAATATGCTGAAGCCTGTATTCTATAATCTGTATACATCCAAAACAAAGAACATGTCCTGTAAACACAGTGGTTATTTACTGTATTTTGCTAGTTTTTACAGGATAATCTGGCAATATTAACCCATGTATGATGTAAAAAATAGTCTAGTAGTCCTGTAAAAATGAACTACACTCTTAATAATAAAGGGTATTTTTTGGCATCGATGGAACCTTTAAATAACACAAAAGGTTCTCAGTGGCATCCCTAAAACAAAGACAGACTTCTTTAATCAAACATGAAGAAGCTCCTGTGGATCGTTCTGGGTAAACATACATGTATCTGCTATTTTATCAGATTCTTTTACATGTAATTAGTTACTGTACTTAAGCATCTTTTTGACTACTTAGTAGTTGTACTAAGTATCAACTTTTACTCTCTACTTGACTACGTTTTTGAACAAATAAATGTACTTTTCATTCCAATACATTTGTGATGAGTAATGCAATAACACATTACATTTTGTACACACCTAACTTTTTCTGCAGTAGTTTGTTTCTGCTATAAAAAAAAAAAGGTCACTGAAAGTACTATATCTTGTGCGTTTTGCCCTTACTAACCCAAACTTGTCAGCAAGGCTGAATCGCAGGTGTTTGATTTAGAAGATGAGGTGATGAAGCCAAAACAAGCACATCCAGTGCAAGTAGACTTTGACTATTTAATTTTACTTAACATTATTTTAGTTATCCGCTATACTGACAAGACCTTTACTTATGGCCTTTTTGTGCACTTGACCTTAACTTAGACTTGAGAGCTTGTAGACGTTTAAGAGGCTGTTGTGTCGACCTTGATTTATTGCAGTGTTCAGTTTTATGAAAAATAAACATGATTTCTCATCTTACAAATTTCTCATCTCATCTTATTTTCACTGGCATGTGGGCGTTGAGGACTAGTGCATCTTTGAGCCTACATTCAGCATGAGTAAAATACTTAAGTACTGTTAGTAGTCATGAAATCAAAATTGACCCTGTTTACTTTTTACTTTTAAAAAATTAAAAATTAAAAATTTGGAACATTTGGAACATTCAGAGAACATTCAAATATAATGCTTTAACTTAATGGGAACATTAGCAAAACATTCTTAGAACATGTTTTTTTGTTAGCTGGTTTTTCCAAGCCAGGTTATTGAGATATTAATTGTGAGGTACTAGGGTGGTGTCTAATTATTGTAAATATAGTTGTTAAGGATGTTGTTAGACAATGTCATTGTGTTTGTAATTCTGCTTGTTGACAGTAGTTGATGTAGAAATGACTCGCTTCACCTCAAGTGGTTGTTCATTAATCATTTTCTCTGCTGTTGCTTTCAAATCTCATTCACACAAGTGCATGTTCAAATTGTGCATAATGATGGGTCACGATAGGTTATAATATTTTCCCAGGAAATTGGGTAGTAGGAGGAGCCGCTACACAGTCATAACATTTGCAGGCTAGTTTGCAGAAAAGGCCATTGACAGTAATCGAGGTCTCTAGCAGTTGCATACATCATGTTCGTCAACCCTTAATGAGACTAACCCGTGGTGGAGGCTGGATCTGCGTGATGTGTACAGAATTAGTGAAGTGCTCCTCACTAACAGAAATGACAATTTTGCAGAACAAATAAACAGAGCGGAGATTCGCATCGGAAACTTTTTGGAGAACAACGGCAGCAACAGTCCCATGTGAGACCTCCACAAATGTGAAGGATTAATATGAATGTGAAGATACGGCAATCTTGATCTCCTTCATCCGTTTCTCCCTCTCTGTCTGTAGATGTGCTGTTATTCCTGCTATTCCAGCAGAGGAGTCCTACAACTACTCATCTAATGGGATGGAGGGACGTTATGTGATTGTTAATATTCCTGAAGATCAGAAGATTCTTACTCTTTGTGAGGTTGAAGCTTGCATCTTTTTTGTTTCACTGACCTCAAAAACTCGTTATGTGTGACCCAGGTCTAACTTAACATTTTCTTCTGAAAATGCTTATTCATCATCTTTAAAGCGATGAGCGATTCTGAACATCTGCGTTCAAGAGATCAACAGACATGTCTGTGATTGGCTTCATTGCTCAACGCTGCAAAAACACGTTGTAAATAGAAACCTTTGATGCTCTCCAGAGCACAGACACAAATATACATTAGAGTATTTGCCAGATCTGTTTTATCAATATTATATTTTTACAGTATCAACTGTGAGGGTGCTCTTGCTTTCCATTGCAGGTACTTAGCACCTTCTAAAACCCCCGTAGAACATCATTAGCTTTAAATTAGCAACTTAGCTGGCTAACGAATGTATAAACGTACCCAACTGGATATAAATTAATGCAAATAGACTGTAACAATCACAACATTTAAACATTTGTTTTGGATTTGCATGTATTTTTGTCACATTGCTCTAATCACTTGATGTTAACATCTTCTCAACCTTGTCAGCAAACTGCTGTTCTCTGCTAATGCAGTATCTAGTCAACAAATTAATTATTTTAAAATATGACAATGTGTTCTGTAGTGTATATATACATTTTCATTGTCAAAGTTTTAAATCTGCATCTGATGTGTAGTGTCACATGTCAAAACAAACACCACAAGGCTTCAGTGATAATTTTTATTTTGCCTCTAGAGGTCGCTCTTGTACAGTGTAATGACAGCGGACCCTTCTCAGCCGCTCCTGCAACAGACACAACCAGGAAAATCTATGGTGTGGATTATTGCAGATAACGATAGTTCCAGAAATCGGTTGTCAGTGCTGATGTATTGGCAAAAGCGATATATCGGTTGACCTCTAGCAGAAATGACTCACTTCACCTCAAGTCATTGTTCACTAATGTTCACCACTCTGCTACAAGCCCTCTGCATCAATGCCGTTTTCTAGACAATCTGGCAGCAAATGGAGCTGCTACACAGTCATCAACATCTGGGGACGGGTTTGCTGAAAAGGCCATTGATCGAGGTCTCCAGCAGTTGTACACGGGATGCTCGTCGACCCTTAATGAGACATGTAATAGGATGGAGGGACGTTATGTGAATCTGATCATTCCTGGAAACATACTATGCCTCAGTCCACTGGCTATTCCAGATTCCAGATACTCACTCTCTGTGAGGTGAAGGTGTATGGGGAAGGTAAATCAGTCAAGTCAAGTCACCTTTATTTATATAGCGCTTTTTACAATGCAGATTGTGTCAAAGCAGCTTTACAGTGATAACTGGTGGATAATTTTGTCCATTCATTCGGTTGTAAAAATCAATAATTAGTTCATTTATCTATATATCAGCACTGGAGAAAACAGTGATGTCATCGTCCAGCTCAGTTCTGTTTGCATACAATGGTGTCAGTGCAGGCAGGTCAAAAACATTGTTGAATATCAAGTGTCCCCAACTAAGCCAGCCAGAGGTGACAGTGGCAAGGAACCCAAACTCCATCAGGTGACATCAGATGACAAAACAGTGATAAGAATGGAGAAAAAAAAAAAAAACCTTGAGAGAAACCAGGCTCAGTCGGGGGGCCAGTTCTCCTCTGGCGAACAGTGCATGATTATGATTTAGGCAACATAACAGGTCATAAGTCCGATTGGGATTGCAACAGTCAAAATATTTGGTCCAGTTACATCTAGTTGAAGATTGTATTCATCACGCCGGTATGGACGGTTTGTTGAGGAACTGTGCCACTGGCTGTCGTGTCTGTGAGGCCTTTACAGGGATGATCTAGTTGACTCAATCTCTGCTGACACTTCAAGGCTGCGTTGTTTTCGTGTCTAGGCACAGGTCCTCCATCTGATCTGGATACGGCCTGGATCCGGCTGACTACAGTAAACCTTGTGATAAACAGAAAGTTCCTACAAACATTTGTTCCTATAAACCACAACAACTGTGTTCTATAATTTTGCATAATTTGTATGGTGTGATTTGTTTGCTCTCTTCAGTCAGTGTTTGTTGTTTTCAGTCAGTGCAGACAATTTGCAAAACAAAGTTGCAACATCCAGCTCTCCGTCTTTTGTCTTATCCATCACCTCCTTGTTTGTGCTCCTTATGATTGACATTTGCATTTTTTCCCCCCAAAGTAATGTTCATATAGCATGTCAAAAGTGCAAGGTGTTTCTTATACTATAGTATAACAAGTGCTATAACAAACACCAAATGGATATAAAGGATAACATTCATTACAAGAATATTACGGAGAAAATATTCACATATACATTTGTTCTAGTTACAGAAGCTATTTCACTCTGATATACGTCACAATAGGGGAGAAAAGACTCCATAAAACATATAAAACTCACACTCTCCATCCCTAAAAGAAAGACAGACGCCTTTAATCAACCATGAAGAAGCTCTTCAAGTGCCTGTGGATCTTACTGGGTAAAGTACAACATACAGGCATCTGCTATTTTACTGTATTTGTGCTGTAAAATCTTAGTAATTGAGATGGAAAAATAATTAATAAATTCTAATGATTTAACTGTAAATTATCTTTGATTTAACAAATCAATAAATAAAATTTTACTGTAAAATAGTGTGAAAAATATTGTTTCAAAGCAAAAAGTATTAATTGCATACTGGTAAATATATTTAACACAACATTGTTGTACAAAAATACTTTTAGTTTGAACGTTTTTCTGTAAAAAGGCATTCCCGGAAGTTCCTGCTCAATGCATCACATTTGATTTGATTTTATGCAATTAGGATTATGTTTTAACATCCTCATAATATAGAATTTTCCACTATTTGCTGGTCACAGGATTTCTATAGTTTCTCTTATTCTGTTTCTAGATCTGCTTTACAAGACAAATCAAATGTGAAATCAGTGCTCACTTGTGTATATACTGTAAATGATTTGAGGATCTTTGTCTTTGAATATCACAAATGTCTGGTGGTTATTTCACAATCTGTTTTTAAAGGTACAGTAAGTGATTTCTTGAAAAACGCTGTTGAAAGTGGATCGGACTGAGCAGTACAACACACTTGTAGTCAATCAGCTGTAGGGGGCGTGTCCACTCATGTTTACGGCACTTTTTATTCATTTCTATGGTATCCACAAACAGTGATTGACTCTGAACAAAATTCAATGATATCAAGGCTGTGATTGGTTATCAATGCAAAATTACACTTTCTCCAATGGTAGAGCCATGGACCCTCGTATCTTCCAATAATAAGACCATCTCTGGTTTGTTGGAGGGTAATTCAGAATAAATGGGGGACATTTACATTAGATTACATTTTTGTTTTGACTTTGATGTTTGTTTTGGATTATTGTCCTGATGGAAGATCCAACCACAGCCCATTATATGACTTCTAACAGGGACAGTCAGGTGTCAATGTGTCATTGAGGACAAAATGAAGCTTCTGCCATGGCCACCCCAGTCCCCAGTCCCCAGTCCCCTGACCTGAACCCTAAAGAGAATGAGTGGAGTGAACTGAAGAGAAGAAGCACCAACATGGAGCTGGAATCTGAAGGATCTGTAGAGATTCTGCATGAAGAAATGGTCTCTGATCTCTTGTCAGGTGTACTCCAAACTCATTATAGGCATTATAGGTGAAGACTCAGAGCTGTTATCTTGGGAAAAGGAGGTTGCAAAAAGTATTGAATAAAAGGGTGTGATTAATTGTGAGCAATGTGTATTAGAGAAAAACATTTATTTCATAATGAGACCCCCCCCCCCCCCCCCCCATTTAAAATTATTATTCTCCAGTGAAAGGTTTGATTTTTGTGGATTTTTAAAATAAAAGATCAAAATGATTAACGGATTTATTTTCACAGCCTTCTTTGGTCATATTTACCAAGGGTATGAATAATTTTGAGCACAACTGTGTGTATATATATATATATATATATATATGTATACACATTAAAAAAATCTGGGGGCTTTGCTTCCCCATTTCAGAACACTACTGCACGCCAGTGATTCCAATGCATATTTTTAATTAAATTTTATAAAAACATTGGACTAATGTAATTTTGAACTGAAGAGACTCCCTCTGAGATGCAAAGAGATGTCCGATTTGTCATGCATTAGACATGCGTTCTCACTCATTCTGTATATTTGTTGTGCATTAAAGTCCTCCAGCAGGTGGAGCCATTTACTTTCTCCTGTAATTATAAAGGACTTATACAGAGATGTGAGCAGGAGTCTGGTGCAGGTGAGCTTATAAAGCACATACATGAGCTCAAACCACTTTCCACTTTCCACTTAAAAGTTGCACTTTTTTTGTTAAATAATTTTTAGACAAATAGAAAAATGGAAAAGCTCTGCATGTGATTGTAGGTAAATCTAGGGAATATTTCAATCACAGAAACACTGTAGAGTCATTCATGCTTTACTTGCAGCCTTAATAATAAACCACACCACAGTGTGGCGCTTATTCTCCATATAATGGTAATAATAATAATAATACAGTTTTTAACCATCGCTAGGACGCATTACTTAATACTTCGGTCACTTTTTTCAAAACTCTTCACACAGCAGTTAATTTCACATTCAAATTGCACTAAAACACTTAATTCAGTCTCAAATCAAATCATTCTTCCATAACACTAGCAAAGGTTTCATCCAATAAACATATTTACACTATAAACATTCAGCATTATAAGTTTTCTTTTGTAAAATTTCAAGAATGACACTTTACTGTTTAGAATTCACTGCAGTTTGATACATGGTCCATGTTTACATTACAGTACAAAATTATTTTTAAGTTTGTTCCCAGATGGTAATGAAATTGAAACACGTGTAGGTGTTCAGCTGCATCTAATTGTTTTGATAGTATTCGATTTATTAGATTTGTAATACATTTCAATATAGTATCACTGTAGAAATTTAGCAAATTGCTGCTTTTTTGCTACAGGGGCAAAGTTTAGGGGCCGCACTGCTGACCCTATTGGGGAAGGGCCTAGAAAAGGTGGCCTAAAATTGTCCACTCTATAATCTCCTAGGTAAATTACTGTGCCTACTGGAAATTCCATCGTGCGGTCGAAATAAGAAAATAAGGAACTGAAATCTGAGCACTATAATGTGGATATCATTGCCCTGAGCGAGACAAGGGTACACATTCTTCTAGAGAGGCTATCCCTCTGGCAGCAAGCATCAGCATGGTGTGGGAATGGCAATCAAGAACAGTATCCTGCCTAGTCTCACAGTGAAACACCCATTGGAGTAAGTGAGAGGTTGATGATCCTCCGTATCCCCCTAGAAAATGCAGGCTTTGCTACTCTGTTAAGTGCAGAATGATTTATGAATGCAGACAGGAAACTCAGGGGCAGGAATGGGCTCTGAAGCAGACTTATGGACTGGAGCGGGCTCTGGAGCAGACTTGTGGACTGGAGCGGGCTCTGGAGCAGACTCGTGGACTGGAGCGGGCTCTGGTGCAGACTCGTGGACTGGAGAGAGCTCTGGAGCAGACTCGTGGAATGGAGCAGGCTCTGGAGCAGACTCAGGGGCTGGAGCGGGCTCTAGAGCAGACTCGTGGACTGGAGCGGGCTCTGGAGCAGACTCGTGGACTGGAGCAAGCTCTGGAGTAGACTCAGGGGCTGGAGCGTGCTCTGGAGCAGACTCCTAGGCTAGAGTGGGCTCTGGAGCAGACTCATGGTCTGGGGCGGGCTCTGGAGCAGACTCCTAGGCTAGAGCGGTCTGTGGAGCAGACTCATGGACTGGGACGGGCTCTGGAGCAGACTCGTGGACTAAAGATGGCTCTAGAGCAGACTCATGGGCTGGAGCGGGCTCTGGAACAGACTCCTAGGCTAGAGCGGGCTCTGGAGCAGACTCATGGACTGGGGCGGGCTCTGGAGCAGACTCATGGGCTGGAGCGGGCTCTGGAGCAGACTCACCCCGAGGTAGTGAAACAGATATGGTTGAGATTCTACGAAGCGGAGGTGGACCTCTTCGCCTCTCAACAGACACCCAGGTCCTCCCTAGGTCTGAATGCGATGGCGCATACATGGCCTTCGTTGTGCCTGTATGCCTTTCTTCCAGTTGCTCTGCTCCTGGGAGTTACAGCCAGAGTTCGTCAACAAGGGACTTGCCTCTTATTGATAACGTTGGCCGAACAGAATATGGTTCTCGGAGATAATATCTCTCCTCGACGGCTCGCCTTGGGTGATACCGGAGAGGAGGGACCTTCTGGGCAAGCATGTCCTGCTCTCTCACTTCGTTCGAGGAGCTAGGTGGCTTAAGCCTCCTTCTAGAACCAGGATCCCTTCATGGGACTCAGCAATAGTCCTGGACAGCCTGGTTGAGACCCCGTTTGAAGAGTCAGTTTCTGACAAGCTGTTAACTCTGAAAATGTTTTTTCTTATGGCTATAACTTCTCTGAAAAAAATTGGGGACTTGCAGGCTCTTTCCATTGTGCCATCTTGCTTAGACTTTGCCCTAGAATTGGTGAAAACTATTTTGCATCCTCATCCTAACTATCTGCCGAAGGTACCTTTCTCGACCTTGCATCAAGCCACTCTTGAAGCCTTCTGCCCCCCGCCATTCACAACGCCGGAGCAGAAGAGACTTCACAGACTGTGTCCAGTCCGTGCTCTTCAGACCTACGTCCACCGCATTAGCCAGTGGCGTAAGTCAGAACAACTGTTTATCTGTCATGGTGGTCATAACAGATGTGCAGCCGCCACTAAACAGACTATATCGCATTGGGTGAGGGATGCTATTGCCCTTGCCTATGAGGTGCATGGTCACACTTCACTTACAGGCATCAGGGCTCAGGTTGCCTCTTCTAGAGCTTTGGCAGGGGGCGCTCCCTTACAAAATGTTTGTGATGCGGCAGGTTGGTCCTCTCCACATACATTCATAAGGTTTTATAGTTTGGATGTTTATGTTACTCCAGGCTCTTGCGTCCTTGAGTCAACATCTCAAGCTAGTGTCTGAGACTCTCTGCGCTTTGTGACACACTTCACAGCCAGGGGGTCTGGACACACAGTGTGGCGGCGTGGGTATTCTCAGTTCCCATAGAGCTAAGTGCAGCTTTAAGTGTAGCCTTTGAAAGGGAATGCCCCGGGTTCCTTGACTGTAACCCTGTTCCCTGTTCCCTGAGAAGGCAGGAACGAGAAGCTGCGCTTCATTCCTTGAATTTCCCAGCATCAAACCAATGTATGTCTGTCTCAGTCACTCTTACAAACTAATAATGAGGAACTAGCCTATATGAATTAATCAGTGTTTGTTTTAACAGTTATGCTCATTCAACAAATAAATACAGAAAGTCTCCTATCAAACATCAAACCCTGTCACTACTGAAGCATCACATGAGTCGAAACCCCAGCTAACAAACGTGTTCTGAGAATGTTTTGCTAAAAGTCCCATGGAAACTTCATTTCTGAATGTTCTCTGAACATTCAAAATGGCCATTTAAAAAAAATAAAGAAAAAAAGAAAAAGGGGGGGGGGGGGGGGTTATGCAAATTATGAGAATGTTAAAAAATGTTTTTGTGCTAACGTTTTGAGAACATTATTAAACAGTTCTATTAATTTTATTAGAAGAACATATGTTCATTACTGTGCCAAAACTTTAGCCAAAGTTCTGAAAATGCTGGTGTTTATATTCTGTTTATATTGAGTTCTGACTAATTGCTCACTTCACAGCATCTCAAAACTTTATTTTGTGTTCAGCAGTTAAAGTACAAACAGGTACTCATTTATGCACATGCAAATGGAATATGTTAAAGCTTTGCAAATTTTCCTTAACGATTTTTTCAAAATGTAGCTTAATTTCAATATATCTTTGTACATCAGAATATATAATTATAAACAGGAATATATCATTTTAACTCCAGTATTTTATTTAATTTTATAAGTCTGGTACAGAAACCAATCCATGTTTGATCTGGAATCTGGCCTTTCAGAACTGAAACTCCCAGTCCATATTTCCCTGCCTAGTGATGTCACAAGCCGAAAAAAAATCAGTCGCCGTCAGGAATTATCGTCAGATTTCAAACTGACTGTAAAACAACTCCATCATCCCACTGACAGAAGCTGCTGATCCAGAACGTACGGATTTCACAGGACAGGACAGGTTAGTTCGGCTCATATATAACAAAAACAAATATGACTAGAATAATTAGTGACGACAGTTACTGATTACAAAATTTGAGTGTCAAAACAAATACAGCTGTTTCATCAATTCAACTGTTAAAAATTACATACATTTTCCTAAAATAAAAATGCAATAAAGAAACTTTGTCCTAAAATGTTAATCTGATGGTTTAATTCTCATAGTTGTTGTTGTTGTTGTTCTTAAATAAGGCATTAATATGTGCTTAATAAGTACTAATAAACAAGCTGTTGTCTTAAATTACAGAAAGTTTTGCTCATTTTTAATGGGTTTAAAATGAAAATCACTGATATCGTTGACTTAACTGATATGTAAAACAATTACAGATGGCCCTCGGTCGTTACTGTCAGAGCCTCTGAAGCTGCGAGACTTTACAGATTTTACAAGGCTCCATAACATTAATCTTGGTCATAATCAATGTTGGGTAGTAACTGTTTTTATGTAATCTGGATTACATGATCAAATTCTAAAAATGAAATACTTATATTACATTTTTAAGTGCACACAATCAGATTACAGTTATTTTTTATTGATTACATATCAATCACACAAATTTATTGATGCTCCCTAATTCTGGATGTCTTGGATGGATGTCTTAGTTGATAACAAAGAATGAAATATATTTTAGTTCTCTTTGTATTTTCATATCAATATGGTACAAAATAATTTAATTCAAAGATATGTGATAAATGAGTTAGGTCAAAAGTAATCTAAAAGTAGTCAGAATACATTACCCCAGTATGTTACTAACTACAATTTTTGTCATGTAATCAGTAACGGATTACAATTTGTAAGTAATCTACCCAGCACTGGTAATATTTCACATCTTTGTCTTTTGTCCCAAATATAAGGGCTTCTCAGTGAGATGATGAAGATCATCATTGAAAGCTGGCTATTATTGGGTAATGTAAGACTTTTATTAATGACAGTAAAATTAAAGACCTGTTCGCTCCAAGGACGATAAAGATATAGTTCTAAAAATCATTCTAAAAGATAAAAGAATATCAGAGTCCACAGCATTCAATTCACTGGAATCACTTTCAGAACGATTTTTTCCAGATGATGAAGGATAAAAACATTATCAGCCAATCAGAATCCATCCTGCTCTAACAAACTTTTTTATTTAAAGCGGCAGACAACAAGCGCTTAGACAGAACAATATCATCTGCTGGTGTGGACGCTAATATAGTTATAATTAGAGTTATCTTTATAATTATTGTGTTGGTGTGAACGGGCCTTAAGAGTCAAAACAATGGCACTCGGAAGTCATCAGATTTGTGTGGTGTTCCTGAAGATATGAACGTTTTATATAGTTAAAATGAACTCATTCAATCATTTTTATAAATATATTTATGTGCTTGTTAATTTTTTTTTTAGAACTAAAATCATCAAGTATTTCAGCTTATTGTAGCCTACTTTACATATTGTACATTGACTTTTGCACATGACTCAGTCACTGCTTTACAAAACAAATCTAACATCATTTGGATACTCATTTGCCTCTTTACATCTTATTGTTTATTATATTGATCTGTCATTAAATCTTTTGCACATGCAGGGCTGTTTTCTGTAAACGAACTGGCAGATGGCGCTAAAGGTAGATCAAATAAAGGAGATTTTCAAATACACACAAATACAACAGTTGTACACAAATTATTGTTATAGGTGCACATACAGTACATGTCTGTTCCACCTTAGATCCTTTAAAACTAATTTTAAATAAAAGTTCCCTGACTTATTAATTTGCCTTTTCTAGAGAATCTGGCGCAAAGAGGAACTGCCGCTCAGTCGACAACATTCGGTCTTCAGTGGTCCGCGGACCGCGCCATTGATGGCACGTACTCTGGTCCTTGTGCCGTAACCCATTGGGAGATCAACCCATGGTGGAGGCTGGATCTTCAGGCTGCGTATCTAGTGATCATCCTGGTTGTCACTTACAGAGATGACAGCTTTCCAGGAATGATGAGAGAAATCCAGGTTCGCTTTGGAAACTCTCTGCATAACAACGGAATCTACAATCCCAGATGATTAATCATGTTGCTGCAGGTGTTTCTCACGTTATGTACTAGTTAGTGCATGATTACATATTAGATTAGTTAATCATTGCTTTGAGAACAAGTTAATAAAGTCAAACAACAAAAGCATAACTTAATCAAGTTCGTACAAAGCTTTATCCAGTCCATTTCAGGCTGTGTGTGTTCCTGTAGATGTTCAGTGATCTCAAGTGATCAAGCAACCTTGACCATCACCTACTCTTGCGGTGAACTGGGGGGACAGTACATCACGATTTCTAGATTGTTGGAGAGTCTATCAGTGTGCGAGGTGGAAGTATATGAGACAGGTGATCACACACAAATTCATTCGTTCTGTATTTTCCATGATTGAAGATAACTATTTCTGTGCAAATATACCTGTCGGCTATGTGTGAGAGTTTGATATAAAGGGAAACTGCTTGTAACTGTGGTTACATAAAATATAAATAAATAACTATACTAAATTGTAATGTTTAGGAAGGCTATGGGGAGGTGTAAATCTTCATGAATTATGCTGTGATTCACACCTGAGGAGATTAAGACCTTGCCACTAATGAGCCACATAATGAGCCATTCCGTCAAGAATGTGACTGAGTGAACAAGAAAGAATGCAATAACAAGAGAAATATATATATTTTTTTTTTGTAGTTTATTTAGAATATAGTTAACTATATAAATGAGAGTCAAAGACACATTTTGAGTACAGAGTTATACCTGGAAATAAATCCTGTTCAAAGATATATGTGAACATCACATATCTGGCATGGAGAAAAAAAGAAGAAGAAGAAAAAAAGAAAACAAAAACAAAAAAAACAAAAAAATCATATTATATGCATGTAGTCCAACGTTGGCCAATATCTGGACTCTATGATTCTCTATCTGTGAGATAAAAGAAAAGAAAAACCCCTCTGTGAGCTTGCTGATAACAGGATCATATCAGCCATTGTATTAACGTTAATATAATGTACACTCTTAACAGAAAACATGATTTTTATTACACATCAAATTTTGTATAGGCCTATTATATTTTAAATTACAGTACCGGTCAAAAGAGGAGACACATTACTATTTTTAATGTTTTTGAAAAAAAGGTCTATGCTTATTAAGCCTGCATTTATTTGATCAAAATACAGAAAAACACTTCATAATCTCTCCAAAACAGGCCAAAGAAATATTGTCTAAACATTAATATTGCTATGACATTTTATTTATCTTATTTCTTTACATTATAGAGTCTATAAATGTGCAGTTTAATATGTTGCTAACACATTTTATTTCAGTATTTATTACATTTATTACAATATTTTTTTGGGAAAAGACAAAAAGTCACTAATGTAAGTTACGTGTAGTAGCTAAACGAAACCACACGTCTGCCCAAATCATTTACACAGAGACACAGAACATGCAGGATTCATATTTAAACAGTCTTTTTGCGGCTTAATATTGACAGATACTAGTCTATATCGCGATTAGAAAAAAGAATTTAGGAATAAAAAACATACCATTCAAAATCCGCGGCTTGATCAGATTGAAACCAGTCATGCTCTTCCTCTGAGGTAAATCCTTTTATAATTTTTCCTCACCGCATCACAAAACGATGCAAAGTACATGAATCTGACTAAGCTTGATATATTTTTCTGAGCTGATGTAGGCGTTCACTCTCTGTTAGAGGCCTGCGATTTTTCTCCCGCAGGATTCTGTCCCGCTCCCGTCCACAACAAACATGTTTTGTCCCGCTCCCGCCCGCAAAATCCCGCATAAAAGTAGCGGTAACACTTTATTTTAGGGTTTTTTAACTAGTTTCTTATTAGCATGCGTATTACAAGAATATTAGCTGTTTATTAGTACTTATTAAGCACATATTAATGCCTTATTTTGCATGACGTTATTCTACATTCTTAATCCTACCCAATACCTAAACTTAACAACTACCTTACTAACTATTAATAAGCAGTAAATTAGGAGTTTACTGAGGCAAAAGTCGTAGTTAATAGTGAATACATGTTCCCTATACTAAAGTGTTACCAAAGTAGCTTTTTTTTTTCGATTTTTGTCCGTACATCCATGAAATAAGTTATGTGTCGCCACAACATCCCAGCATAAACGCTTCCGATAAAATATTTGTTATTAAAGCATCAACATACAAACCACAGTTATGGCAGAATGCACGCAAAGAGCACTCCTTTTATAATGTCTGCATTCCTTGCCTCCGAAGTGTCACATCCAGATACTGGTAATGTTGAAAAATGAGACCAAGACTGATTTAATGATCCCTCCAAGAGCAGTGCTAGATCTTGATTTAGATCTTGAGAAAATCCTCACAGAGTGATATGACATACTGCTTAGCTAAAGCTATAGGACTTTGAGATCCGATTGCATTGTGTTCATGATGCAATGTTTTCCAACATAATTTGAAAGTTCAACCAATGGAAACTGGATCTTGTGCCATAACTTAGGATGCCATAAATGCCATAACTTTTGATTGATTTAAGACATCAACACAAAAATTGGCATAGATGCAGTTGACATGATTGTGAACAAGCCCAAATGTGATTTTATGACCTGTCATATAAACCTTCTAATAGTCATCATGTCAAGCTTGAATAACAACAAAATAAATCAAATTGTATCACTTTTTCTGGCGTTTTCTCAGCAGTGTTGTAACATAAGAACCTCCAAACAAGATCAACATTTTCTTCAAAATTTGAAAGGTTTTCTTTATAAGTCATTACCATAAAATATGCCATGAAATCATCAAAAATTCCTTCAGGTTGTAAGGGGTTAACAGTGACAGCTTACATATCACTAATATGAAGTTACCAATGAAGTTAAAGGTTGGGATTAGCAGGTCATGATAAGAAATCAGTAGTCGGAAAATCCTGATCGGAACATCCCTATTGAGTATGTGTGTCTGATACCGTATATTTGTACTCATGTTTGTTTGATGCAATTATTTCTTAGATTCTGCAAGACGACTGTTTATGAAAATAGCATTTAACTCCAGTGCCAATCTGACCAACCCAACAGTAACGGACCTAGTGCTTAAAGAGGTGAGAGCATGATGCAAGTCTGTTATCCTATCCAGATGCGTCATTATAATACTAACGAGTTTTCACTGCAGTTGACGTCAGCGCTGGCTGTAAGAGGAATCACCAATGTGATGCTGAGCTGGTCTCAAACACCCGAAGAAGAAGCGATCCGAAGACAAGTCGAAAATGGTGAGTCTGTTCCTACAACCAGCCATCCAGAGTGAATCGAGGAGAAATGCTGTAAAATCCCTCAGTGATGTGGTCAATGATGAGGAACGTCTGAAGCTGTGGTTTTTATTTCTAGATCTCTGCTGAAGCAGATCTCTGGAGACTCTCAGAGGAAGCTATCATGAGTTTCACTAACTGTTCCATTTAGGTAACTACATTAACAATGACAACTACTTCTAAAGCATTAATCTTAATGTTAATTTCAACATTTACTTTTGATTAAATCCAAAGTTCTATGTTAATAGCCTATTATCGTGCATCATTAGTTGTATTTGTATTAAATAACGTTAACCAGAACTTTTTACCTTGCAAGTTTTCTGAACTGCACTGATTGGAAAAGGCACATGTTGCAAAATCCAAATATTTCCATTTGATTCTTTGAATATTTGCATAAAGAATTGCTAAGTAGCAGCATCTAAAATTTTACATCATCTGACTGATGCATGTCAATTATACTCACCAAAAAGTAAAAACAGTCCAGAGTCCCTCCATCTTGTTTTTAAAGACCATTAACTAGAAAATCCTCAGTGCACATATATTAATATACTAAATTAGGCGACTTTTAACATGTGGATGACGTACTGCACCTGTGATGGTCAGATCTGAAGTTTCTCCGTCTTCTCTCTCTTTAAACATGCTTCCCTCTTTTTAGTTGTTTCTCTCTTTGCAGCTTCAGTCTCCACCCTTATGAGATGCTCTCTGGCAGCTTGCTGAATATATTTCACACATCATTGGACCTCCAGAATTGCTTTTCGCTGCTCACCTTCACCTCTCAAATCTCAAAACAAATCTGCCAAAATGCAAATGAAAATGATGATCTTTGAGAGTCAAAAAGCAAACACTGATCACCATAATAACGACGTCAACCTTGATTATTTTCAATAAAACATCAACGTCTAAACCTCTGTTAATTCTCAGTAAGAACTTCTGTATTAAATAAAGTCAAACTGGATTGTAATAAGTGAAGATGCTGAGAGATCTGTTGCTGCCAGTCATTTGATGGTATAAAAAAATGAGAATAATGCCTAAAAATTAAAAATATTTCAAATAATTCAAAACCATCATGGTGAACAGTGCATATCTGAAATGTCTCAGCTGAAGGAAATTATTTATCGGTAAAAATCAGGTTGAAAATGATAACATATAAAAAATGAACTTAGTGCCCAGTATTGATATGGTGTGATCATGCGTGTTGAACCTGCCTTTCCACTCCATCGGCCCGATCATTGATCATTTCCATGTTGTTTTGTGTGTATTTGAATGATGTAAATCAGTGCTTGAGCTCCACATGAGTCCATCACCTACTCAAACCGTGAGCCGTGAGCTTCATAAAGCTCTCAGTCTGTGCAAGCTATGTTCAGAAAGACTGATTTTGTGATAAGGATCAACTGGAATGTCCTTCAACCTTATTTTCTTTTACATGCACTCTTATTGGCATCAGTGGTTCATTTGGAACAAATTTAACTGCATTAAAGGTTCTTTATAATGGGGAAAAAAAAAGTTCTTTAGAATCAACAGTTCTTTTTTAGAACTGTTGAGGTTCCAAAATGGTTCTTCTATGGCTACGAAAAAACGTATTTTTAAGAGTGTACAGTAGCTGTAATTACAGGTTTGTTCTTTTGTGAGGTAAACTTTATTTAAATGATTTAAATGGTTTTTGTTTGTGCACATTAGCTTGTGCTTTTCTAAGCAATTTTTCAAACAACATTGCAGCTCTTCTTATGTTATTCTCATGCTGTGTTGTAGTATTTCTCATTAGTAAGTCGTACTCTTTGGCGTTGATGGATCCATACAGAACCTTTAACATCAATGGAATATTTCCATCAACAAAAGGATAGGAAAAAGGTTCTTTAGATTATTAAAATGTACTTCACAAGAAAAAAAATGGCGATCTTAAGAACTGTTCACTGAGAGTCATGATTAAATAAAAATTCAAATCAAGCAAGCATGGACCAAGTGTTGGTACTTTTTCCATCCTACAATCAATTTCAGATGCAAAAGAGAATTCATTTGCAAAGCAAACAGTTTGAAAACATTCTCAATGCCTTTTGTTGCTCAAAATGAATATCAGTGAGCAACAAGATGAAGATGTGTGAAGTTCTTATTATGAGAATGAAAACAGAAGCAACATATCAGTCTCACCTTCTGCTTATGGTTGATTTTTGCATGTATTTTAACTCATGACGTGCCAAACCATGATTTAGATCAGTCTGACGGTTGTCATTTCTCCCATCAAATAATGCAGCAGTTCATAAATGCCAAGCACCTGCGGTTGATGCTTGGTGGCTCGCTTTGCTGCTTTGTCAGCTAGAGAATTTACCTGTTAAATTGGGTGATTAAATGTGGCATGACCTGTGATCTGTGACCCCTGACTTTGCAAACCAAAACACGTTACTGCAGAGGATGAGGATCAGCTCTGTGATCTGCTGATGGCCAGCATGCTTCATGCATTCTTTTTTTTTTTTTTATCAACACTTAAAAGTGGGTACATTTCATTAAAAGAAAACAGAGAAAACACATTTTGGTCAAAGGCTTTGTCCGCATTCAGTACAAACATTAGGCAGTTTTGATTTATATGCTGTTTAATGTTGATAATCGCGTTATTTTACATTTGCTTCTTCTTCGCCTGTGCTTTCCGGTAAAGACTAGAAGGTATACAACTATGACCACTGGGTATGCGCACATCAATATTGCATCATTTAATATTTATTTATTTAATTTAATAACTGTATTTGCAGTATTGTAAGGGTAGGTTTAGGGTTGGGGTAGATGTTGATAAAACACAATTTGATAAGTAGCAAATTTAATTTACAGTTATTTATCCTGAGATTTTGCCTCACTTCTGGCCGTAGCTGTATCCCTTCTAGCCACAACCGTGTTTTCCATAGATTCTGTACTCTTTCAGTAGATGTGTAATAGCGTCCACATAACAGTGAAAACATGAATTTCTGGAAAACTTGTCAATGGCATGGAAAGATTTAAATTGTGTAAGCTACGTCTTTTGTTCGTACGGCATGTCACAACAATCCTGTAATTTCCTAGCTTCTTTACTAACAATAGACGAGGTCAACATCATTTACATAGGCAAAATAATTCAAGCTACTTCTATGCATAGTCAAATGATTTGCACAACCAAGTGCATAAAACACTTCATCATCAAACATTATTACAGTAGAAATGATGAGCGAGTATTGAGAAGTGAAGATTGATGAATCTTGAAATCATCATTTAGACACGGGGCAAACAACTTCCTGAAAGTCATTTTCTAAGAAGGTATCTTCAACCTCAATGTAAATGAGTAGGTAAATGTTCACACGTCCATGTCATCACATTGCATTTCAGAATCATTGTCCACTGATTACAGTAACATTCAAGATATTTAACTTCCAAATTTTTAAAATCCAAATTTCTCGCACAAACCGATCATTTTGTGTGTTAGGACATCAATGTGTCGTCACGAGCCACAGGGTTTAATTTGGATTTGTCTGTGCGTGTTTTTTTTAAATTTTTTACTCTCATGGATTTTGTTACCATTGCCATGCATTATACGACTGACAGACTGCAACGGTTGGAGTTAAAAATCATCATTTGTGTCACCTACATCTTGGATGTCCTGGGGGTAAGCAGATAAACATCCAAATTTTCATTTTTTGGGTGAACTATCCCTTTAAGAACACTATTGAGAACATTGACTGAACATTATCATTAATAGCAAGTTGGATGTTTTAGGACGTGGAAAGAACACTGGATGTTAGAAGACAAACAGATCAGACACTGGCACAGATGTGAAGTTGCAGCCAATCACCTGAGGTGTAAATGTCATGTGACTAAAATCATGACAACACTGAAAACACGATACCAGCACTTGAGGTCTTTGCATCTGACCGCTTGCCTACTTACATGACAGATGTATTTGTTCAAGTGGGCAAAAAGATTATCTGATGGGGCACACTTAGAACTAGTGTTGTAAAAATATGAGTATTATGACATAAAAAGCAGTCACATCCTCATTCACTATTCCCTACATTAGTCAACTAATATAGTCCACTTAAAAAAGTGAATGAATATGAGTGCGTGAATCGTGAATTCACACACAGAGTGCACCAGAAGCTCTGAGCTCCTTTCTAGAGTTCATTTTTCTAGTTAACTAATATGCATTGAATGGCTTTTTTCTGTTATATTGACGACTGAGACACCGATTGAGCGATTACATGAGACAGGATTCATTTCCGCAAGCTCTACTGTATTTTTTAACATTCCTTCTGATCCTGTTTATTTGGTGCTATAACTAGTAATAAAGAGGAATACAGATCAGTTCACATGCTGCTTGAAATGAGGAGCTACAGTGATCTGTCACGCCACATTACAGAGCGAAAAAGCAAAACGGTATTTATTGTTTGAAATTTGAAATAAAATTTGACTTTTTCATATCAAAAGTAACCTGCTCTGCCTTGTCTGTGGTTTTCACTGCATGAGAAAATGGACGTGATGCGAGAGCGAGAGAACAGTGTCAATTGCGTTGAATGCGAGAGTCTTTGGAGATAGTGCGTATTAAAGTATGTCTTTTTAAAACTATAACACTATAATATTGTGAAATATTTGTGACCATCACTTTTGAGGTCGGGTACAAATATAATATACAAAAATACATAGGCTACAGGTCCATGTGTATGCACGATTAATCATTAAAATATTGCAATTCGCTCGATTCAAACACACACGACAACGATTCCGCTGCCTTCAAAGTTATGATAATGCCGGAATATTAATTTAAACCTAATATAAAGCCAGAGAGAGCAGCACTCATGTAAGCTATATATCTGAAGCAAACAGCGCTTTTAGCTGACAGTATTACTATTCCTTTGTTGCAAACATACGAAAATATGTTAAAAGTTTATAGTCCGGATATAAACACAGATGTTGCAGCAGCCGTGATCAAAATGTACGGAGACATGACATGCAGGAAAAATAGTAGGCTAAAGTTTACTAAGTCATTCCCTCAGTTTATAAATCCTGCGCACGTTTTAACAAATCGAGGGAATGAAATAGTAAATCATGCGCAAGATTTAGTAAATTGAGGGAACGACTTAGTAAAGCGTGCGCACGATTTACTTTATTTCCCTGCATGTCATGTGCGAGTACATGAGTAAATGACTTTTAAAACTAATGTTACGCTTGATGAAGATCGTATCTATTACACTATCTATAAGCCTGTAGGAGGCGACCAGTGACTGTTAAAATGTATTTGACGAAAATCGTTAAAAAACTCAAGTCTTGAAACAAGTCTTCATTCATGAATTTTTAAATGATTTTTTGCACAATGAATTCATTTAAATTTCAATAGACTCATTTATAACATTAATTGAAGTTCACAACGTAATTTCAAGAGGAACCTTTCAATTAATGGCCAGAGCACATAAGCAGCTACTCACCCTGCTCTGGCATCAGTTGTTTCGATATCCCTCCACCTCCCCAACTCCACCAACATAATTTAAGCATCTCATTTATCATACTCCTCTTCCAAGCACTAGCAGTCCCTCTTGGGGGATATATCCAAGCTCGAGTTCCTCAAGCCCCTCCACAGTGGACAGCGAGCCAAATGCGCTTAACCTCATTAGCTTAAAGATTGTATGAGGAAACTAACTCATGAACATTTTGTCAGAACCTCAAGTAAATTAGGCTACATATTACTTTGTTTGGTTGTCTAATGTTTTGTTTTCAGAATCTTGGGAGAACTGTCTAGGATGTAGCTATCTTACAGACTAGATGAAGTCTTTAAGATGAAGTTACAGTATCTACCAGCACTTGGTGCTCTGCATCCTGAGGGATGTTTCCTCTCCGGACAGAAGCGACACGTGTGCTTTTATACCAAAATATAAAAGCTTGGCTTTCTGTGATGTTCTTAACATTGTTCGGTAAATTCTGTTGAATTCTGCTGATTTCTTCAAGGTCATCTACCTGACTGACATAAAATTATAAAGAACGAATAATAATAATTATAACAAAATGCTAATCTAACTTATACTTCAAACTTGGCACTGTAGACTGCAAATATTGTTGACTCTTGTGATAATCTGCAAACAGTGATGCATTATGATGAAATCCTCATTTGCAAGTCATGACAATGTGCTTTTAGTGAATCAGGACTAGAAATAAATTATTATTGTAATAGTATTTGAATATCATTTTTTTATCAATAATAACGTATTTTTTCTATATGAATTTTTTTCCGTCGGAATTGTGCAAAAGAATTTGTAATTCTTTGAAATGTTAGAATTACTCCCTGATGAGCCATTATGAGTCATTTTAAACTTAAAATGTGAAAACGGAGGAGGAGAAACGGTATCATGTGACTAAAATGACACAATGATATGTAAAGCTGATCTAATGTGTCTCTCATCTCAGCAGTAATCATTTATTGAATCATCCTCGGCCGAAAGCAGAAAGAAGCGCTTGAAATGAACATAAGGGTTTTCTACAGGACTCTGTCACTTTTACTGGGTGAGTAAAACATCTTCCATGTGTCTAATATCTTAGTGATTCCAGATTTTTCTTTTAGACACTTTTCATAAGACCCCAAAAGACATATATAAAATATTTAGTTTTTGTTGTTTTCCAGTAAAAATATCTAATCCCTGAAACACAAAATAAGATAAATTTACTAATTTTTTCATACCCACAAACAGTTTTTCCCCTGTGGTTTTAAGTGTAAATCTAACGAAATATTTTGGCCTCAATTTAAAAGTTTCTTTCTGTGTTTTTTTCAAAAGGGCTTTTCTCAGTTCAAATGAAGGCGAAAGGAACAGAAGGTTAGATTACATGTCTAATTCATTTTAATCTAACCACAATTTAACCATTAACATGTATTTTCTTATATTCTTTAACAAAAGTACCATATGTTTATAACATCAGCCATACGCACCCCTGTTTACAGTCACTGGCGTGTTTAAAATGATGTACTTTGACTAAATATTTGACTGTGCCTTAACAGATAGTTGGGATGAGACATGTAAAGCATCCATACTTAATTTGTTTTTGTTGTTTTTTTTTCCTGCCATTTAGGGTTGATCTAAAATCAATTAATTCAAATAATTGTACTGCAGTTTCCACTAACACAGAAAACACTGGAAGAACAAGCAGAAAGTGTGTGAACGAATATCTGTAAAACAGTAATAAATAGTTTCACACACTGTATGTGTCAAATATACTGCTGTACTCATGAATTAGTTGCTACTCAATACCAGGTGGAAACAGGGCCTAAATGTTGTTTAAATCATGTTTGGTTTAAGATGCGTTTTGGATAATGCTAAATACAGGTGTAAACGAGTGCAAAAAGTTTTGAGCTTGTCCACTTTCAGCCACTTCCAGAGAACGCATTTGACCAGATTGCTTTTGTAGTGGAAACGCTCATGCGTTCGAACAGCCATTAAAGTCTGCCTACTCTCCGCTGACTGACTTAACGTGTAAATATTAAGGGAAGCGAGCTAGCCAGAGGGGATTTAAACTTTGTTAGCTGAAGACCTAAATTTAGTTTGAAGATGAAAAACGCACACAGCAAAATCCCCAGAGTTACACATGGTCCCTCTCTAAGGGGCTGTTTACACAAAGCCTTATTCAACTAAAAACTTTTTATGCACTTTGACCATTTATTCACACAACAACAGCGTTTTGGTGGCCTGAAAACGCAAACTTTTGAAAATGGATTTCAAATGGAACTATTTGTCTAGCATGCGTAATAGAGTTATTTTAGTCATTTTCGCGGATCTGTGTGAGTGGGGATAGTTTTGATAACGTTGTCATCTGTACGAAGAAATTTTTTTTCGTTTTTAGTACATTGTTGTTGTGTAGATGTACCCTAAATAGTGTTAAAGTAACACTGAAGCAGAGTTAAAGTTAATGAGATAATTAAGCGATTAATTAAGTGATGATTGAGTATTAGTGATGAACACCTGCTGTTAACAAGCAGAATAAATGAAGAAAAGAGAAACACAAGAACTACAACTGACTTCAGCCACAGCCTTAGATGAAATCAGCTGAAGATAAAAGAAGACATTAATCAGAAACAGCATTACCAGATTCACTTGTTACTGACCAGATTGAGTTTTTTTTCTTTCGGACATCTACAGAAGATATTATTGAGAATTAACAAAGGCCAGTCTTGTGGATATCAGACCAAAAATGAAAGCTGATGCTCTCTGTATGTTTTTCCATTGTCTTTGGGTGCATTCATATGTAAATTGCTCAAGCTTATTTTGTCCATTAGATCGAAAGATCTGAAAAAAAAAACAACAACATACATTTACCTGCCCATAGACCCTCCCCTTGAAGAAATCAGGACAGAAGTGGTTGAAAGTGGACAAAAGAGACGGATTCAAATACCAGGTGTACACAGTGTTTTAGTACGTGTAACAGTATTTTTACATAAAAAAATACCCATTTTTACATTTAAATAATCATAATTTAGAAGTAATAAGCTATTTTCTATCCTGTTTTTGACATTTTTCGAACACTCTGTTTTAGTGGGCGTGTCATTAAAGCCTTGTAATTCAAGTAAATGCCCACTACTATGATTGTATTTTTCATATTAAAATAAGTACTTGTAGTTACCGCAGTTATAATTGACGGGATAACTTTTACCGTGTTTCATGAAAACAGAATTATGAATGAATGTACCATTGTTCATCATACTGCCCAGATAGCAAGTAACCATCGAAACAACGTTAAATCAGTGTTAATGCGTCAATGTTAACTGCATTGAATCAACATCGCCTTGTGATGTGATGTTGGGCCATCATCACGCTTACACTCTCAGAAAATGAAATACAACTGACTTAAAACCACACAGTCTGAAATCAACAGAAGATAAAAGAATAAATAAATCTCTCAAGATCACAGCAGACGTTCTTTTTGAGAATTAACAGAGGATTAGATGTTGACGTTTTATTGAAAATATTTGGTCACCACCATGATGATCAGTGTTTCGTTTAGTTGGCCAGTTTGACTCTTGGCTTTTTATGTGAGTTTGTGGTCTTTGTAACAGTGTTTATCAAAACATAATTTGCTGCAAAGAAAGCCAGAAATAAAGATGATTAGGTGATGCAGTTTTCAGCATCACTGACCAAAACTTTTTCAATAGATCAGACAGTCTGAATTTTGATTTTTAAATTTGTTCTTTGATTTTTCTTACTGATGACAAAACAGAAGAAGCTTTTATTCAGGATTACAGCAAATGGCTTTGATCGAAACAATAACAAAAGCAGTGTTCTCTACGTGCATTAACCCCATGAATGTGAAAGGAAAGGAGAGAACGGTAAATAATCTGTATATAATAGTAATAATAAATATTTAGTTTGACTACGGCAGTACAGTATAAATACTCAGTACATATTAAACAATCTATATCAGACAAAGCAAATGTGTTAAAAACAGTGATACTTACACTTGTTGCGACGTTACTGTAGTCGGCACCGCATCTTTTATTTTCAGCCTCTCTGAAAAACTTGCGTTAAACCATGTCTAAAAACATAACGTAAAATGAAGGGAACAAACGAACAGTGTCTTAGGCCCTGTTTCCACCTGGTATTAAGATGTGTTTTGGTCGATCGGACCACAAGTAGACGAGGGAGACACATTCCTGTTTCAATCCGTCTCTTTTGCCCACTTTCAACCATCGAGGGGAGGGTCTATGGGTGGGTAAATGTATGAGCTTTTTCATATCTTTCCATCTAAAGGACAAAATAGTTAGTCTTTATGAGCGTTTACACTATGAAAGTCAAATGCGTATTCTACTACCTCTGGAATTGGTAGAAAGAGGACGAACGCAAAACATTTTACAACCCATTTACACCTGTATTTAGCGCTGTCTACTTGTGATCTGATCGACCAAAACACCCTAAATACCAGGTGGAAATAGGGCCTTACTGACGCATTGATCTTTTTCTACAGAGGTGGTCTTTCGTCGCACTATTACGCCATAAGATGTTTTCTGAACTTGGTTTCAATAAACGCTGTTTTTGAACTAACAAGGAAGTTCTGAGTTCTTAAAACTTACAGGATATTTTTTAAAGTACAATGACCTCTTATAAGTCAAAAGATTTGATTTCTCAGTTCATGACACCTTTAATGCATTAACTAATTTTAACCAATTTGAAAAGTGTCACCATATTATTTATTGAATATTTAAGAGGCCTCTGGAAGGATCATGGCAATCTAGTCAAGCAAAATGTACAGCATAAAGTCTTTTATCTCAGAAAAGGCATTCTTATTAGCAGCATAAGTCTGCAAGATAACATACAGTAGGTTTTCAGCATCCTTTTGTCACATTTTCCAGGAAATTTGGCACTAAGAAGAAACGTCACACAGTCATCAACATATGGCCTCTGGTTTGCTGAAAAGGCTGTTGACGGTAATCCGGGTGTGGTGAAGTCGTGGTCCGCGTGCTCATCAACTACTAATCAGACTAACCCGTGGTGGAGGCTGGATCTGCGTGATACTTACCGAGTTACTAGAGTGATTGTTACTAACATAAACGAATGCTGTGCAGAACGAATAAACGGAGCGGAGATTCGCATCGGAAACTCTTTGGAGAACAACGGCAACAACAATCCCATGTAAGACCCTCTTTCACCTAGGAGTTAGAAGAATGTTTTATGTATTATGCTTTTTAATATCTTCATCTTTCTTTTTTAGTGTGCTCATGAAAAAGCTCTGCAAAGTTCCAAAGTCCCTCCAGCGGGAGTTATGCTGCCTTCACGTGCTATCGGAAATTTGATAATTCCCATTTCTGAAGTCGTGATTTACGAGCTTTTTTCGAAATGGGAGGGCGTTCATGTGCAGTTTTTACCTAGGAAACCTAGGAGCACGTGAAAGCAGCATTAGTCGCTATATCAGTGTCACTGTTTCTGAACTCCCTGAAACGCCTCCATTGTAGTCTTGAGTTTTCTTCCAGGAATGAACATGTCACAATTTTCCTAATTTAAATAGATAATATGCAGAATAAAGGGGCAGGGCCTGGTTGAGTTAGTTAGTAGTGTGTTGGAACTGGTGGTTATGGTAAGGGGCGGGACATTTCCCAAACATGCTCAAAGGGCTTGACCAATCACAAAACACTGGTCCAGCCGACGAATCAGAGTGCTTTTCAGAAGGAGGGGCTTCATAGAAACAGGAACTAAACAGATTGTTACTGAAGTTTTTAGAATGTAAATGTAATATCTTGGCAGTGGCTTAATATCCATAGAAATCCCTGATTCCTCAAGCCTGTCTAAATGATGTGTTCTGTGTCTCTCTGTAGATGTGCTGTGATTTCTAGTATTCCAGCTGGTGTTTCGTCTACCTACGTTTGTAACGATATGGACGGTCAATATGTGAATCTGATCATTCCTGGACATTTAAGGTTTCTCACTCTGTGTGAGGTGGAGGTCTATGGAGAAGGTCTGATCAAACAAACTGTGTTGAAATATGTCCATTTATTATTAATAATACATGCTCTCAGCAGTCAGTAAAACGCATTTGTGTTCGACACTAAACCACATTCATCCTCACTGCACGTAAACTTGTATTTAATGTCCTCTGGGTCATATTTAGTTTTACTTTGTATAGTTTTGTTGATGATTTTTGAGGATCTGTCCATGTTGCATCTGTTTAATCTTAAAGGTGCAGTAGGTGTTCTGGGAAAATGCTAACTTTAGCCTGCTAGCATTGAAAGTGTACGTCCCACCCTCCCTGCAAATCTGTCCAAAACCAGGCCTCCTCAAGACGTGCACAGTCCAGAAGCGAGATGAGACAACGTTATTGGATTACATCATGTGTCATTCACCGGTGAGAAAACTTTACAGTACGGTGAATGACACAGTACGTTAATGACAACCGTAAACAACTTTTTAAAAATTAATTAGATGCAGCAAATGGATATGCTGGACATTGAGCAGCACTGAGCACAAAATAAACCACACCACTGTCTTTACAACAAGAAAGGTGATAGTAAAGAAGTGAAGGAACTAGGGATGCACCGATACAAAGCTCATGAACTCGGAAAAATACCCCCGATACCAAAGACCGATACCTCACGTGACGTAACTGACAGAATTTCCCGTGCACAGAGACACCGGCAGCGGCAGCAGAAACAATGTCAGCCTCAGGGGTGTGGAAATACTTCAAATTAATGATAACAACACACACATGCGAGCTGCATGCTTTCAATCACAATTCGTTATCGATTAGTGAAGGCGGGATAGGCGGAATCACGCTAAATGACACAGACCATAAGCGCTCTCTCTCGCACGCGCTCTCTCTCTTTCTTGCGCGCGATCCCAGTTCTTTCAGACAGCGCGCGATTGGTCAAATGCACACATAGTTCATCAAAATGTCCATCGTGTGGAGTATCTCACGTAAATACAGTCGGTTTTGGGTGAAAACAGTATATGTGTCAGTATCCATGAACTCGGTCTTAAAGGGACCGTAGCCTATATTTGTCATTAATGTTAATAAAACAGCAAAATTTGTTAAATAAATGTATACATGGTAAATAAACCTACTGTATCTGAAAAACAAGTTTATTTAATTTGTATCTCTTTATAATTTGTTTGTAAATTCCTTTTAATATAACAACAATTATATATATATATATATATATATATATTGGTAATTATGCCCTTTGAAGCTTATTGGACACTGTGAAATTTTTGTTCTTTAAGTTTGTGACAAGCACATGAAAAATTATTACTTTTTTCATTAGAGTAATAATAAAGAAGCTGTCCTACATTCATTAGTCTCAATGTGTTGTGCTGTATACACATCGGTATCGACGAGTACTAAAAAAAAAGTATCGGCACTCGTACTCGTTCCTTAAAAAACGGTATCGGTGCATCCCTAGAAGGAACAATACAAAACTAGCTTCCGTGCTAATGACGGCACGCACAACACACTCAGGGATGCTGAGGGTATTTTCACTGAAGGAGGAAACGAGACGTTTTACTCATTGTTTGCAGCAAGACTCAAATGGTCGAATGAAACAAATGGTTGAGTCATCTGGTGTGGATGTTGTAGTTTGCTCGTAACTTTGAAAACATAAACGTTTCCGATTAGAAGCTGGGTGCTGCTGTCATTGAGCTAATTTGTAAAGGTACACAAACTGCATAAGCTATGTGTTACTATCAAAACACATCAAAATCGAAAGAAATACTGCAACCATGGCATCATCTTTCAGACCCTTTGACCCTTCTAAGACTGTCTTTCTTTTGCTCGATACATTTCCAGCGCCACTTGTTGGTTCAGAAGGAAAGTTAGGCTATTGCTGTTCGCCTGTCATTCTCGCGCTGACTTTACGCCGCGTACAAGAAACACGCTGAAGACGCGTGATGTCTGCGTGAACAGGCTGCGCAGTGGTATGCAAACACGTTGACCGACAGGAAACAGATGCTATCGGACCGAACGTAATAATTGAACATACATTTTATGGTCCTACGCCTTCCACAGTTGATATATATGTATAAAAATACATTTATTGCTATCAGGATATGAGGAGACTTTCAACCAGCATAACAAAAAAAACTTTCTGAAGAGAATCACCTATTGCACCTTTAAGTGACTTTGCACCAGAACAGATATTATAGACACACAGTCTTTGAGGCCAAAAACAAAAGATGCAATGATGTATTTTGGGATCCTAAAAATGCTTGATTATATGTATTTATCTTCATTTTCCGCTGCTGTCTGTGACCCATGTAAATCTAAATCATGTCTGTGTTTCAGGTCCTTGTTTAAAGCAAATGTTTGTGAAGATGAAACTGACGTCCAGCTGGAGTCTGTCCGAAGCCGCAGCGAGAGTTCGGCTCCTGACGCAGGTGAGAGAGAGCGAGAAACCTACAGAAATCTGAGCGCATTTTTAGCAGTTTTAAGAGATGTGCTCGTTTCAGCTGGAATCTGCTCTGGCGGGAAGAGGGATTTCTAATGTGATGCTGCGCTGGTCTCAACTGCCCAAACAGGAAGTGATGTGGAAGGAAGCTGCACCTGGTGAGTAATGAGTGTCGATTCATTAAAATGAATCTGTATATTACAAACAAAATGGAAACGACGTCTTTATGATGTAATGAACTTTTCATTTACAGCTCAATGTGCTCACAGAAATGATGTCGGGAAAACCTAAACACTCTTCAGATCAGATCTGATGTTCTTCATCTTTCATTTTTATTGCTTGAATGTTCTCTTTTCCTAATGATGAACTATTTACTGCGATTTAGAATTTACTTAATTTTTTATTTGAAAACATTTTCTTCTTATGTATTGTCATCTCTCTTGTTATGCTTATATAAAAACAAACCGAATTATACATTATATTATTTTATTTTAAATGTTCACATTTATTTTTTTTAACAGTCCTTCATATACATTTATGTATTTAACATGAATTTATATTGATTTATTGGTAACGCTTTAGATTACAGCCCGGAAAGTACTGCGTAATTACAACGAATTTACAGCATAACTTTGGATAATTATAGATGCCTATACAGTAAGTACATGTAAGTATAGGGGAACAATATGTAAAGTCTTGGGAATAAAGGGGGAGAAACCAGGAAAATAAATTATTGATACTGTAAGTATTTTAGAACTAAGGGGTTCTTATACTATTATGATAGACAACAATCTTACGCTTGGGAGCAATTTAGCGAGAAAGTGCACTGATTAAGTTGTTTCAAGGCAAGTAGAAAGAACTATTGCAATCTTTATTAATACATGGGGAAATATGCTTTTGTTTCATGTAGTTGGAAACCTTTGAAAAACAACTTATTTCAAAACAGATTTAAAGTTACAACACTTCTTATTCGTTTCTCTTGCTTTGCTTCCTCCTCCTCTTGTTGTTTATAAGAGGGAATCCCATGTCATTTGCTATTCTGTATTAAAAAAACAACAACAACAAAAAAAATACTCACAACAAAATACACAGAATAACAGGTAATGATAATGAGAAACAAACAAGACAGACTAACAGAGACGGCAGTTCTCGCGCGAGTTTCACATGAATCTCTCGCGAGAACGTCATGAAAGCTTCACGTTGCTCATTACAATATGTTTCGTCGAACGCAAAGTCGACTCTCATGAATAGCCTAAACCATGAGAACATTTCTGGGTGTACTGTATTTTCTTTTAATACAGAATAGCAATGGGAGATTAGCAAATTAAGATTAATCAGTTCAGAAACAAGAGGGAGGAGGAAGCCAAGCAAGAGAAACAACAACAACAACAACCAAAAAAGGACAAAACGTGTTACTTTCTGTCAGGATATATGAATAATAAGTGTTGTAGACCTGTTTTTAATGAAGTTGTTTTTCAAATAAAGGTTTCCGAGTGATTGTTTTTATTACTTACCCTGTAACTACATGAAACAAAAGCATATTTCCCCATGTATTAAAAAAGATTGCAATAGTTCTTTCTACTTGCCTTGAAACAACTTAATCAGTGCACTTTCTTGCTAAATTGCTCCCAGACGTAAGATTGTTGTCTATCATAATAGTATAAGAACCCGTTAGTTCTAAAATACTTACAGTATCAATAATGTGTTATTTTCCTGGTTGTTCCCTTTTTATTCCCAAGACTTTACATATTGTTCCCCTATACTTACTGTATAGGCATCTATAATTATCCAAAGTTACGCTGTAAATTTGTTGTATTTACGCAGTACTTTCCGGGCTGTTGTATAAAGTGCTAAATAAATAGTGCTGTAAGTAGTGCTGAATTGCAGATATTGTGCAAACATCCACGCTATATGATGATTTCTTTCTTGCTCTCAGCAGTGATGAAAAGTGAGTATATCGGCATGAGTTATCATAACAGTTATCATTCTTGGTGTGAACGGGACTTTGAAGTGTTCGTTCAGACAGAGTCTCACGAGGGGTTAACATTGCCGTCGTTCTTCAAGGAGTTTCCAACCCGAATCTCCGCTCCAGTTGTTTGCTCTGGACCGCAGTCTATTCTGTTAGTTACGACCACCCTGTGAACTCTGTAGATTTTCAGGCCCCCAGAACGGGTTAGTCACGTAACCGGTTGAAGAACATGATGTCCAGCTGTTTTTGATACCATCAACAGCTTTTTCGGCGAACCAGGACGCATGTGTGGATGATTGTGTAACACTGCCACATTCCCTAAAACTGTTTCATGAAGTAAAATGTTTGAGAGAGACTGAAAGTAGAACAGGGAGCTCTAGTGGAAATCATGATTTTGACACGAATTTGACATAACCGGTTGGCAAAACAATAATATACAAATGGACTTATTTTAAATCAATACAATAAAACAAACAAAATATGCATTTATTTATTCACACGTATTGCTAAAAATGAAAACTGATGCTGATAATAAAGAAACGATTTGATTTGGTAGCCTAAATAAAAGACACCCAGAGTAAAAGGCACTTTTTAAATGTAAATTTTCTCCCAAAATAGCATTTATGTTAGAGAGAATCTCATATCAAAAGCCTTGGTAATGATTTTCAGGTTTGTTAAAGGTGGTTAAATCAACAGATGTGTCAGGAAAAAGTCAAGTTAGTCCCATTTTATTGTACTGTATTTTCATCAACTCTCAGACTTTGTATCTTAAAGGTCTAAATGTTGTTAGAAGGACTGACAGAAACCTTTTTAAGAGCTTTTGACCAGTGTGAGATGAATTACAAAATATGTATATGAATTACACAATGGTAATACCTCCTTCAACCTTTTGAACTTCTGTAAACCCTCCTCTTTTCCATGAAAAATAAAACGTTGCAAATTTATGAGAGGTTTTTTTTTCTTCTTTATTTTCATGATTAGGACTACCTATGTATTTAGGTGCTTATTCAAATAAAGCTAAACACTAATTACAGTATAAAACATAATCATAATCATCTCTTACCTTCTTCAATGACCTCTTCTGTGAAGGTCCCTGTAGAAAAAGGGTTACACTTTGTTTTACTGATGTATGATTTACCCCTCTTTAGCACATGCATAACTACTGCCATAACAATTAAATTAAAGCAAGATATTTAAGCTCTTGGCTTGAAAAAACAAAATAACCATGCAATTAATGGTCTCTTAACTTCTCAATTTGCCACATTTGGTAAAATCCATGTAGAAAAAGGGTTGCGATGTGTTTTACAGATAAATATACTGTATTAATATTAAATTAAAACATAATTATACATACACAATGTGAAAATTTGAATGGTCTGTTACCAGCTACATCTTGAACTGATGCAATATCTGTAGAAAATATACAAATATATAGACTGAGTTATATACCTAAAGAACTGCTGTTATATTACATTTATACTGCTGAAATACTTCTGACACACGCAATATGCTTGGCTATATAAATAAACAGGTACACTATTGAAAATTTAATCATCACTTTTAATGGTCTCTTACTGTTTTCGATCGCCTCTTCTTGAATTGTGAAAATCCCTGTGAAAAAAAAAGAAAGGGTTGCACTGTGTTTCACTGATATAAAGGCAGATTTATGTTCTTATAATCCACACAAAAGTACTGAACACATTTAGGCTTAGCTTTACCCAGGAAGAGAAACAGGTATTGGTTGAGCTCCTTCATTTCTGACAGAGAAAACACGAACAATATATATACAATACTGTGCACAAAATCACAAAATATTTTGTTATTAAAATATTGTTATTAATATACTTTTTCAATTTCAACATTATTATATATAAATATTAACATTTTTATTTTTATGCCAATAATAACAGATCCGTGAATCAGTTCTTCTTTATGTTTATAAAAATAACACTGCCTTTCACTGTAAAATTTAATAATATTTAACATTAAATTTTAGCATAATTCAGAAATTCTACCCATGGTCATTTAATAATGTTGCAGACACTAAACAAATTAGTTTGTATCTTTACATAAAGTACACTCAACTGGACTGGAGCTACACTCATAGATTTCACAATATGCAAAATATCAGTCGTTTTTAATCTAATGCTGTGGAATTTAGTATCGTTCTGGCCAGTTAATCCCAGCTGGTACTAGTAAAAATTGGTATTGGAAAGCATTAAAGTGAGTTTGTTTTGCGTTTGCATGAACTCTACATGGACTTCTGAAAGTCTCCCATGAAGGCTGAACATTTGGTGTAAAGGTCAGCTGTCTTTCAAATCTCTACAGTGCTGAAGGAAGCTGAGGGAAGATTTCCTCCCATGAGAATTTCAAGCGGCTTCACGCTGTGGATGACAAAACTCATTCGCTGAAAGACATGAGTTAAGTTCCCTTTCAGTTGGTCACTCTCGACGTCTCATGCTCACTCTGTGCTCTAGATCAAAGTCCCTTTAAGACAAGTCTTTTCACTCGGCGGCCATCTTTGAAATGCCTCTTGGGCATCCAAGTGCAGCTCCTATCTCTTTGAATGGGGAAACATCAAATTCTCCAAAGCTGTTTGCCAAGCTTTCGATTAAATTTCATATTTGAAATCACCAATGAAATCTGACAACAACTGTCTCATAAATTTTGTTTCTAAATGCTTGAATCATGACAAAATTTCTATTTTTTCAGGCTGGATCAAGCTAATGCGCATGCGCAGTCCTAAATGCGCGTCTCTTGTGTCTCATTTTGGAGGCGCGCGTCTGACTGTTTCTAACGGCCGCTGCAGTGACGCAATGACTTTACCAATTGGCGATTGGCTCTTATTTAGAAGGTGGGACTTATTCCGCCATTTTGCGCGTTGCACTTTCTCCCATTCAAAACAATACGAGTGACGTGTTATTCTATAGTCTTTGTCTAGATGCCCAGTCGAGACTCAAGTGCCTCAAATTAGGTGGATCGCCCCTGGCCTATTTCCTGTTGTAGCACCCACCCTGGTGGCCATCAGGAGAGGTCGACTTCTGTGGAATAGCTTGGGTGACCTGAAGGATACAGAGGGCTTCTCCTTCGGAGAAACCAACCCTCTAGGGACCCTCCCCCTCTAACACATCACAAGCTGTGCAGCTTCCGAATGGGATTGCTGGTCCTTCTTTTGGGGAACCTAGTGTTTCATTCGGGGCTCCATCTGAGGATCAGATGTCAATAACTGCATCGGAGAGTGAAAGCCAAGCTTTCCCAGGTCGTACCAGATGTGCATGGCAAACTTGGCAGTATGGAGCTATTTGGTATCATAAATATGGAACACCAAAAGTGCCAAAACCTGCATTAAGTTTTCTCCTCTCGCACTACCCTTCAATGGTGGGCTGGCAGTGCAATCGGCAGGCTGCCTCTGCCTTGCATGTGAGGCCAAGGCACTTTTAATGCAGGAGTGTAATTCTGAGCCGAGGTTGAGCTGCACTTGCTGTGCCTTGCACAAACTGTTTTTTTTTTGTTTTTTGTTTTTTTTGCGGTGTAAAAAGTAAATATAAACATGAGTTTTAGTATGAAATAACCTTTTTTATCTAATCTGACCCCATTTCATGTCTAATCATAGTCATTGCAGGCCTGGAGACCTTCATATGCATGATGATCAGCGAACATCTGCAAAAAGAGATAAAAAGAGATAGAAAGAGGTTAAAGAGAGAAAGAGGTTAAAGAAACAATGAAATTAAATGCAAGAATGTTTTGTAACGCCAGGAAATTTAGCATGTTATAAGGTTTCTATGAATTGACATCATATCAAGAGTGAATGACATCACCTGAAATAACGTGGACGTTCTCTGTGCTACTGATTTCCATGATTAAAGAGTTAAAGAGTGCCGTTGTCTTTTCTTTTCTTTGCACTGTTGGCCATTACATTGTGTGCATATATGTAGCGAAATTAACTCAAAGGGGAAATATTAATAGTTATTCATAACTCATTTTGATGATTAATTATGATTAATTATGAATATGTGAATCAGTTAATCAGATTAACTTGATGTAGCTACATTAAAATTAATATTACAATCAATTAACCTGTTTGTCCAGTGAACACTTAGTGTTAATTGTTTATTAAGTCTAAGAAATGTTCATTTCCAGGTTATGGAAAAACAACATTCTATTTGTACAGTACTACTCAGAGCATGTAGTCAAGATCTAAATCATTTAAGAGGCAATTTATTAGCAGACGGAGTCAGAACCAAACATCTATTGTGCACAATCTTTATTAGCTAACTCACAAACACATAACTAAACTAACAAACACATAACATACACGCAGGTCACACACATACGTAGGTAAAAATGAGCAATGATAGAGTTGAACCGGAAGTGGGACCGGAAATAGAGCTACAGAAAGAGTCTGGAAAAGAATCATCAGATTTCTCAGTAATAAAACACCTTTGCTGACAGATGGTCTACACATTAATACTAAATCGCTGTTTAGTGTTCAAATGTACGATACTTGCAGGGTGCCTTTAGGCTGAGGAGCATAAGATCTGCAGACTGAGGAGAAATTGATGATTCGGTCCGAAGTCGTTGCCAGTATCTTCTGCGTTGGATGAAGTACTATGAAACAACTTAAGGCTGTTAATTTGACTCTTCGTGGGGAACAAGGTTCTTTCTCTTTGTCATAGATGAGCACATGGCTGGGTTGCAGGCTGAGGCCTGCAGGCCTACAGGTCTTGGCCTGGAGAGGCCTGCAGCAACAAGGTGTCTTTTTAGTCGTCCAAGAAGCAGGAAAAAGAAGAGGGAGTGATCTTGTGATCAATGATTTTAAAGGGTGAACATGTCGCACCCACTTGAGGTGTCTGAGCCAATAAGGAGTTTCCCCTCGGAGGGAAACTTTTACGAGTCTTTGTCCTGTAGCAAGATATTAGCATAAGACATTGGATTGGATGTTTGAGAGAAGAACCTCCTAGATTCTTATAATACTAATGTGTCACAGAGTTAGTAACATGTAACATAAATTACCAAATAGGAAACGAAAGTTGGAGTCCGTAGATACCAAACATGCTACCCATGTGATTTTAGGTAAATATAACTCTGAAACATTAATACAAAAATAGTTCAAAAGAGAGAATTAATACATAGAATAAACCTTATAAAAAGAAAATCATGAGCAGGGAAAATTGGATACACGTTTATACATTTCTCATGTGGTTATATATAGAATATATAGGATTAAAAGGGTTTATTTGTCCTTCTCAGGAAGAATGAAATCCGAGTCTTCTCTGCACATTCCTGACCGCAGTAAAATAGAAATAGGACACCTATTCTGTCGCTGTATTGCAGTTGTGGGGGATGGAATTAACAGGACTTGTGAGAGAGTGAGTTTCTGGGTAATTCATTACATATAATGAATAACTGTCTGTCTGATTGGTCCAGACGCTACATATAGCACTCATGATAAAATCAAACATGAAGAAATATTGTGCTAATGGAGACAGAGTGCATTTTAAATATTGTGTTTGGGATGCAGAAACATGCTATTCGTCACTAACGGTGAAAGAACATGGAAAACAAATGCAAATGCTGAGGTGGATTTTTCCTGTGAAGCAGCTTAACATGTTTCCAAAGCAACAATGACCAGCACAGTGAAAACATTTCCACACATGAATGAAAATGAAAATTCAGTTAATTATCACAGCTGTTTGTCATAATAATCCTCATTTGCCCTGTATTTAAGTTGCTCTCTTTTCACCACTCTTTGTCTGATGTTACCTGCCTCAGTAATAAACCATGCTTTATTTTGACCATTGTGGATTTCATCATCATCTTCAGACTACAGAATGAGGGATGAGAGCAGATATAATAATCACATTGTTTAAAGCTGCAGACAGAATCATCAGACTCAGGACAGAAACACACAAACTCACATGTTCATTCTTCAACCACAATTAGACTTGTAACACTCAGCCTTCAAAATGGAGTTCACACAAATAAAGATTGTTCTAGGTCCTGTTAAGAGTTGGTTAGATTGATGTAAATTTGTGATATATCTAGAAAAAAATCACAACAAAGCCCGAAATGCAAGCAAATCCAAGTGTATTATACAAAAAAGTTGACCAGAAAGAAACAGTAACCATATATACATACAATTCAGGCATCAGGTCCCATGTTGAGGCAGCCTTTTCTATGATGGGCCTGAAAGTTGAATTATTTTCAACAGCCCAAACCACATCTAAACACTCTTTTTCAGAAGTGCTCTAATTCCTTTCTGCCCCTGTTAAGGTCCATGAAGCATATGCTACCACCTTTTCTCCTTCTTCAGAGTGTTGAGTGAGGATGGCACCGAGTCCTGCGTTGTTGGCGTCTGTGTAAACTTGGAAGGCATTGTTAAGGTCTGGCTGTATCAGTACTGGTGAGTTCTGTAATGCTTATTTAAGTGCATCCATGCTAGCCTGATACTCTGGAGTCCACTCCCACTTAACTCCTTTCTTTTTGAGGTGGTTCAATGGAGCAGCGATGTCAGCGAAGTTGGGAATGAACTTAAGATACCACTCTGCCAAGCCCAGATATCGTTGCAGAGCTTTGAGGTCTTGCGGTGGAGGGAACTCTGCAATAGCCTTGGTCTTCTTTGCGGTCAATCTCCACACGTCTCTTGGAGACTATATGGCCGAGGAACTTGAGCTGTTGCTTGAAGAAGTGGCATTTCTTCATGTTCAGTGTCAGGGTGGCTTGGGTACGTTTATGGAGAATAGTATTAAGGTGTTGAATGTGTTGCTCAAATGTCTTTAAATAGATGATGTAATCGATGTAGACGAAACAGATTTTCCCCCTCAAGTCAGCCAGAACTCTCTCCATCAAATGGTGGAAGGTGGCAGCAGCATTTCTGAGCCCATACGGCATAGACTTAAATTGAGTCCCACTGTGTAGACTCTAGGATGAAGGACATGAATTTGGGCAGCCTGCCAGTTGGTGGTAAGGTATAGCATAAATTCAGCTTAGCAGCTGTAAGAGGCTGTGATTGGCCAGATGGGGTAGTTGGACCTGCTTGGAACTGTGATGGCAGGAAAGGGTAATAAGTGTAACCTTTTCCAGATCTTAAGCCACACCTTCCTTGTCCCATTTCCAAAACAACTCAATTTATGCTCAGGAAGTCCAGCCCTGCAATAAGGGGAAAGGCGAGGTGAGTGTTTTTCAGGATATTTTTCAGGATAAGTGTCCATAGTGCTCTCTGTCATGCCACTGATATTGTATCTTTTGCAGGTCTCTGGATTGGTGAATTGTTCCATCCGCCATAATGAATCTCTGAGGGGTAGAGGTAATGACTGAGGGAGTGTCACTCTTCAGCTGTTTCCACAAGCTCTCTTGCATTAATGTGCCTCCACTGTCTAGTACCGCCTTCACATCTTGGCCACTCACCCTTAAGGAATGATGAGGAGAGAAATGACTGGATGGGGTTGTGCCAGGGTTACTCCAGCCAGGTTTTTGTTGCTGGTACGTTCTGCAGACTTCTTCGGCTTGTCTTTGCTACTCTACAGACTTTTTGCCAATAGTCTTTTGCTCCCATGCAGTCCTTTTCCACTATTGACCCAACCTTCACCAGCTGCTCCACAGTTTTCACTGTCTCCAGCAGACATCCTGCAACCCTGGGGTTGATGTTGTTCAGGATGCGGTTCACCAGCTCCTCCTCTGAGATCTCTGGCTTCCACTTCAAGCAGAGAGCCTGGTAGTCATAGGCGACATCACTCAGGCATTGTTGTGGCTGCTGGACCAATATCTTCACCTTCTTCAATTTTGTGAGGTAATCGCCTGAAAGAAAAGGATTACCAGTCAGTTACCTTCTCTGCTTTCCACCAGCTCTGAGCAGGTCCCTTCAGGACAGTGCTTAGGGTTCTGATGAGCTTGACGCTGGAAAGGGGCCTGATCTTCAGGAAGTTTTCACACAGCTTGAGGAAGTTTAACACCTCCGCTGTCTCGGAGTCACTGAAAGAGAGGAACTGGAGGCGGACAGGAGGCCAAGCACAGAATGAGGATGAACCAGCCATAACTGAGGAGGTAAGCACACTAGGTGGATGAGTATGCACAGGAGGATGAATGTCATAAGTAGCATTATGAGTTTTATGTGTTGGATTTTTGTCTTTAGATACTGGCACAGGGCTCTGAGGATAATGGACAGGAGAATTGTAGGAGGAAGCTGGTGAGTAGGCCTGTAATGAGTAGGAGAGTGTGGGAGTGCTAGTGAGTCTTAACTTTTTCATTGGACTGGTACGGACTATCCAATGCACATACATACATACATTTTTGTACATATTGTAAACATTGTTTGGCTGTGTCTTCTTGTGTAATACACTTTGGGTTGACATTTATTCTTGGTTCCTGTGGTATTTATTGTGTCTGCACTCATTCAAACATGCTCTTAGGAGGGTAAGCTAGCTTGGCTTAGGCCGCATGTTACAGACTTTGAGATGTTAATATTGTCTGAATTATTGTGAATCGAGTTATGCTTTTATATGTTTATGATTATGTTGTAATATAAGATAAATATGAGAATTTTTTTTTTTTTTTAGTGTTTCAGTGTGTTTCTTCTTCAAAAATAGACCAAACTCTATATTTCATTCTTCTCATTGGTGAGTATAAACCATAAATAAAACAACAAACACAGATTCATCAGGTTTGACTCTGTTATAAAAAGCATTAAATCAAACCCTCTCTTTCACACCTCTCTACTCCATATCTGAATGTGTTCAGCGTCAGTATCACTTTATAAACGTGAGGAAGACCTGGACTGAAGCTCAGAGATACTGCAAAGAGAATTACACAGATCTGGCCACCGTTTAGAACATGAACGAGCTAAAAAAGAATGTAAATTGCTGAATTTCCACTGTCAGGCCGAAAGCGAGTGTGTTGGTGTGTGCCAGGGCCAGTCACGTTTCCATTGACACTTCCAGGGCTTGATCAGGCATCATCAAGGGTTCCTCTGGGCCAATGGCCAGGGTTTTTTGGCTCGAGGAGTGGTCATGAACAGAGGCGGAGTTTACCTGAGTTAGGAGAGGATCAACACTGCTCATTTCCCACGTTATTATATCAGGCTACCAGCTAACTTCAACCTTTAAGACATTCTAAACCATTTTTAGAGTGTTTGAAATAACTTCCTTGCGTTCCGATGGGGATTGTGATCACCATATGAGGCAGAAATATACTTATATGTGATGCTAAAAGCTACTTATGCTAATCATTGTGATAATTAATACTCACATTTATGGAAAATACCAGAGACTGTTTGAAGAACAACTCCTAAATGACTCCTATATGATTAGAATTGTGTATTTATTTTGTTTTATACATATATACTGTATGTTTTATCTCTTTTTCCTGTGCCTTTGTTACTGGACTAATGCATCCGCATATCTGTCACACACTCCGGTTAACTCGTGAGCTCCCACTGTTGCTCTGGCTGAAAGGTAGTGAGACGGGAGAGATTGCTCAAACCTCCTCAGGCCACAATCATCGCATAATTTCGAGGAAACTTAATAGAAATGTTTAGAAATGTGATGTAAACATATATATTTATTGATATTTTTCTAATGTGTAAGCCTTTGGACTTAATAGCCTTAATGGAGTTGTTTTTTGCATTCTTGTGATCACAAATAAATAGAAGCAGGTGCAACCGAATAGGTATGTGGTAAAAACCAGTTCGATTCAGCATGACTGTGTACTCCTGACACAAATTAATAAATAACTGTTACTGTAAAAATGTCTATTGTAAAACATTGGTCAGGTATCATCCTACAAATATTCTTTAATGGAAGAACGAGACACACAGCTTACATATCAAGCGTATAGCATTAGTTCTGGCAGGTCACGTTAGGCAAGCTCGCATCAGCTGATTCACATTGACCTATAGGAATACGACGCCTATCACCACATTCGTATATAGTATTATCAGCAGCTTAACCCTCCTCCGTCCCCAGCTCCTCCTTGTCCAGTCAGGACTTGACCTTCTGATATTTCTTTTGATCAAACTCATTTCTTCAGTTATTTTACAGTAATTATTGTCATTAAGAAAATTAACGATATTGCAATACTTGGTTCTGTTCTGTTTACCCTAAGGGGGGTTATTGCTGCTCTCCCTGCTCTTATCCATGCTAGGCTGCATGGATGGGCAGGGAGTTTTTTCTCAGAACAGAACCATACCGCCAATCCAAGATGTATGTTAACCGCAAGTCATCTTTGCAGTAGAGATCCTGACAGAAATATATATAGTGGCAGAGGCAGAGCGAGAGGCTCCAACATATGTAAGCACATTCCTTTCTCTCACAGGCCTCTCCACAAACACATTGCCATATTATACTCAAATCTTTATATTCTGATTAATACAAATCTTCTACACTGTTTAGTTATTACAGATAAAATATACATTATGAATGTTCATATGTATATAATTTTCTGATTATTATAATCCATATTATGTTGACTGATACTGACTGACACAGACGTCAATATGCAAATATATAAAAAAAAAAAAAGAGTTGGACAAATACACAAATATAGAGGAAGTAAATTATGAAAATCAGTTTAGAGCAGTACACAAATGATGTGCTGAATGAGCACATTGTTAACAATGTGATATAATAATCACACATTGTTTGAAGCTGCAGGCAGAAACATCAGACTCCGGACAGAAACACACGACCTCTAAAGTAAGAACAACTCATGTTCATTCTTCAAACACAACTAGACTTTGAGATGTTAATATTGTCTGAATGATTATGTACAGTGAATTCATGCTGCTGTTCAGATACTAACTGAAATTGTCATATTTTACTCCAAAAAGAATCTGTAATTGTTTGATATCAGAGTTTTTCAATGTGTTTCTTCCTCAGAAATGGAGCAAACTCTATATTTCATTCTTCTTCTCACTGGTGAGTGTGTTTGTTGTTTTATTTATGGTTTATAGTTTCATCAGGTTTGTACGGAGCCCCTAAAGGGACATGGTGGTGTAAAAAAATTGGGATGGGAGGAAAAAATCTTTTGCGTTCTCCCGAGAAACTTTGCGTTCCCTCACAAAACCTTTGCGTTCCCTTACATAGATATTATCGTTCCCTTGCTGTGAGCTCGGACAAACACTTCCTCTTTAATGTCCCGCTGGCTGGCAGTAGTGTTTCAGTCAGCTCCATACATTAATAATGCACACAAATAATGCGCGACTCATAGAGTTTGAACTTGTTGGACTCAAATATAAAGAAATGCAGTCAGTGCTTAAGTAAAGCAGTTCAGTAAAGTTGGCAATATATTCACAGATTTGAGCTTCCCGGATCAATAACTCGTGAGCTAAACGTTGTTAATACACAAATGCAGCTACTTCCAATCATAGTAACCTAGACAAAGAGCTACAACAACCCAATTTTCCTCAAATGTGCTATATATAAAATGGTCTCTATGAGCAGGTGGTGGAGAGACAGGTGTGAAGGGACCGTCTAAAAAGTGCAAAACCCAAAACCCTTTTACTCATTTTATATTATGAAAAATACTCAATAACTTCACTGTAACACACTGTACTGTCACCAAATTCAGTTGATACGTTCTGCTCTCCTGCTGGTTATAGGTACTACAACACTTAGTTTAGTAAGTAAAGACCTTCTTTACACAAATGATGTTGGTACACAGCTTACATACAACAGCTTTTGCATGATAATTGCTTACTGAATTTGATGGCATTACAACTTATTTAATATTTTTACTTATAACAGTGAAGTTATTGATTTTATTTAATAATTAATAATCATAAAAGTTATGCTTCTTTTTTTTTTTTATCAAACTAAGTGTTCCAGTACAACCAGCAGGAGAGCAGTGATGTATGAACTGAATTTAGTGATAGTACAGTGTGTTACAGTAAAGTTATTGAGTATTTTTCATAATAGAAAATGAGCAAAAGGGTTTTGAACGCAAATATCTTTGCGAGGGAACGCAAAAGATTTGAAAAAAAAAAAAAAAAAAAAAACTCCTCCCATCCCAATTTTTTTTCCACCAGCAAGTCCCTTTAGGGGCTCCGTAGGTTTGACTCTGTTATGAAAAGCATTAAATCAAACCCTCTCTTTCACAGCTCTCTGCTCCGTATCTGAATGTGTTCAGCGTCAGTATCACTTTATAAACGTGAGGAAGACCTGGACTGAAGCTCAGAGATACTGCAGAGAGAAATACACAGATCTGGCCACCGTTGACAACATGAACGACATGAACGAGCTGAACAAGAGTGTGAATGATGAACGTGTCTGGATTGGGCTGCAGAAGACGAGTGTTAATAAATGGCAGTGGTCTTCAGGTGATCTTGCGCTCTATCAGAACTGGGGATCTGGACAACCAAACAACAGAGAAGAGAAGTGTGCTGTGACAAGGAATGGAGAATGGCATGATTGGCCATGTAATGACAGCATGGCTTTCATCTGCAATTCATCTAACGACAGTAAGTGCACACTGTTAAATGTTATTGTAGATTTAGCAGCACTGTACTGTAAAAACCTACAGTACAATACCACATTTCTACATTACAGTAAAATACTGTAATTCATATTGCATTCTGGGTCATTTTGATTGAGCGGGAATATTTTACAGTATGTTTTAGTCTTGCTGCAACCCTGCTGTATATGCCAGGTAATAATACAGGATTGCTATAAATAGCACACCACCTGACGTCACGTCACACAGACAGATGAACGCAGCTGCTGGTGACTAGAGAAGCAGAACTGTGCATTCCTATTTCTGGAAGTTCGGTAAACTATTTTTACATAGCGTACATTGATTTTAGTGTGAAATGAAACTGAAAATTTAGCCAGCGAACATTGGTTCAGAGTTAGATGTCTACGGGCTGTTCCTGACCTTTTCAAATCTAACTCAGTGAATTAGCTCAGGGTTTATTTAGACCAAACTCGATGTCAGTGATTGCTGGCACAGTGGAAAAACAAACCAAAACGGTTTTGGTGAGTTTTATTTTGTTTCTGTCGAGTTTGAATAAAGTTTGTTTTGCTAAGGTGTGCGAGGTAAGTTTTCGATTAACAAAAATGGTTAATCGAGCATTAGCCATAATAATACAACTGTTTAAACTTTTAAAATTAGTTTGTTTTGCTACATCTTTTTTGATGCTGTGGATAACATGTTTTGTCATACGTGTATTTGTGTGCCTTGACTGTTACAGTTTCACAATTGATGGGAAGAAATGTACTGTCAGACAGGGAGTGAGCAGAAGATTAGGACGGTGGTGCAGAGTGATGGCCAGCTGCATGTCAACAGCTTCATTTGGTCCTTGATGGTGTTTAAGTAGAAGACGTTACACGGATGGTCTGTGGCCTGCATGCCACCATCCACATGCCCCACAGTAAAGGGGTGAAAGTTGTGGGACACTTGTTGTTTTTGCTCAATTTTTAAGATAAATCAAGTTCTCTCTTAGGTGGTTCCCAGCCCCCATGCCCCCCTCTCTTGTATGTGTTTGTTTCAATTATATTCTTGCACTTAAAAGGCTTTCATGGCTGGAAATTGCCGATGCACTGTACCTGTCACAGACACACCAGGCTCCAACTACCACCAATCACGACGCACTCCATCCCCAGAATACTAATCACTCACACCTGCACCATATTAGCCCACTCATCAGCTTCCACATAAAAGACACTCACACATTCACCTTCACTGTCCGGTCTCGTTCACGTCAAGGAACTTACCTCTGACTTACCTGAAGGACTCCCAAGATACTTACCTGTTTCCATTGTCTCCAATCTTCCTCCTGTGTTCTCCAGTTCGTGTGTGAGTGTCGTCCGTCTTCCTTGTCCTCTCCAGCTTCTCTCATTATTCCTCCATCATCCTGCTGAGTATCAAGAACCCTATTATCTTCATTGTCACCATAACTTATCACCTTTTGCTCTGCTTGTGTTCAAATAAACCACCTGTTATAACTTCGTCTGTCTCCGGCCTGTGCATACTGTAACAGAAGACCGGACCAGGAAAATATACGACCGAACACAAGCATGAGCCATTCCGACCCATTTCAGGACCTGGTTGACGCTTTGCGTCGCACTTTTCTTACAAATCCATCCTCACCTCCACCAGCCATCACTTCCGGAAACACCGCTACCTCTTCCTCACCACCTGTTTACGCCAGTCCCATGGCCAGACCGGCGCCCTTCTCTGGTTCGGCGGGGGATTGCAACGGTTTCCTCCTACAATGTTCGCTGTTCCTGGAAATGCAACCGCACTTATTTTCCACCGAGCAATCAAGGTAGCATTCTTAATATCTCAATTACAAGGCAAAGCACTTCAATGGGCCGATTCCATCTGGTCTCAAAATAACCCAGTAATCCATTCCTAGACCAATTTCGTTGATCACTTCAGAGAAGTATTTGGAGAACCAGCCTTTGACTCATCAATTGGTGAAAAGCTTTATAACCTAAAACAAGGTAACATGTCTGTAAATGAATATGCTCTATTATTCAGTACACTAGCTGCAAGGAGCGGTTGGAACGAACAAGCTCTCATCACAACTTATCGTCAGGGTTTGGATCCTCGAGTGCGGTTGCATCTCGCTGCATACGAGGACACCATCGGCCTGGAACGGTTCATCCAACTCTCCATCCGCTTCGCCACTCGTATGCAGTCGTGTCTCGAAGAACACCAGGGACAGTCCCAACGCAACACCTACCTCAGCCAACCAGAGAACGTCAGCCCTCCAGAACCAGCCAATGAACCCATGAAAGTTGAATCCACTCGTCTAACACTCGCTGAGCGGCAGAGAAGGTTAACCCAAAATTTATGTTTATATTGCGGTTCTCCAGGACACATTATTTCCGCATGCCCAACTCGTCCTCCTCGCTCTATGGTGAGTGCCATCATATCCACCACAAACTCAATGAAACCACTCACTACCATGGTGAAACTTACTGCTGCCGGTGACTCTGTTCCAGTTTCTGCGCTCCTTGACTCCGGTTCAGCTGGTAACTTCATCTCAGGTGCCCTCTGCCGCCAGCTTAACATCAGATCCAAGACAACACCGTCAACCTACCAGATCCACTCTGTGACCAAAGGCTGGTCAACCGTACAGTTGGACCCATACAACTACAAATTGGAATTCTACACACAGAGAACAGATTGTATAGATTATCGGGCATTAAATGCAATAACAGTCAAGTTCAGGTACCCCCTTCCTCTCGTCCCTTCAGCCCTAGAACATCTCCGTGGTGCCACTGTCTTCACCAAACTGGACCTCCGCAGCGTGTACAACCTCATCCGGATACGTGAGGGGGATGAGTGGAAGACAGCTTTTGTAACACCCACTGGACACTATGAATACTTAGTAATGCCGTATGGCCCGGTCAACGCCCCCTCCGTATTCCAGGACTTCATCCACGAGGTACTCCGGAAGTTCCTCCATAAATTTGTTCTAGTCTATATCGACGACATCCTGATTTACTCCCGGAGTATGGTCGAACATCGCCGTCACGTTGCGGAGGTCCTGAAACGCCTGAGTGAGTTCCAACTATTCCTCAAAGCCGAAAAATGTACTTTCCATCAACCCTCAGTGCAATTCCTGGGATACAACATCGATAGCAGTGGTATCCGGATGGACGAGGGGAAGGTGGAGGCAGTCAAGAACTGGCCTATTCCCAAGACTCTAAAGGAACTCCAACGTTTTCTCGGCTTCGCCAATTTCTACAGACGTTTCATTCAAGGTTATAGCTCCATCACCACTCCACTTACCAATCTACTCCGTAACAAGCCCAAGTCTCTGTCCTGGACCCCAGCTGCCACTGAAGCTTTTAACTCCCTCAAAGCAGCCTTCATCTCTGCTCCTCTACTGGTCCATCCTGATCCCAGCAAACCTTTCATAGTAGAGGTGGATGCTTCTACTACCGGAGTAGGAGCAGTCCTGTCACAGCAGCAGGGGAACCCAAGCCGCCTCCATCCATGCGCCTTCTTCTCCCGCAAGCTCAACCCGGCGGAGGTTAATTATGACATCGGTAACCGAGAACTTCTTGCAGTCAAGTTGGCCCTCGAGGAGTGGAGACATTGGTTGGAGGGAGCTAGACATCCCTTCCAAGTCCTTACCGATTACAAGAACCTAGAATATTTCCGAACAGCTAAACGACTCAACCCCAGACAAGCCCGCTAGTCCCTGTTTTTTACACGCTTCAACTTCTCCATCTCTTACCGACCCGGATCCAAGAACGTAAAGGCTGATGCTCTATCAAGATTACACAATCCCGATGGAATGACTGAGGAACCTGAACCCATTCTCCCTGAAGGTATCATTGTCAGCCCTATCACCTGGTCCTCAGAAACTCTACCCTCCTCCAGTGCCTCCACCAACACTCCACCGGGTTGCCCACCGGGCTTGCGGTACATCACCCGGACACGGCACACTTAACTAATTCACTCAGCACACTCCTCACTTGGCACTGGCCACCCGGGGGTCAATGAAACTCTCTCGCTGTTGAAAGATCGCTTCTGGTGGCCTAGTATGGCTTCTGATGTGAGAAGGTATGTGCAGGGATGCAAGGAATGCGCCCTTTCGAAGAGCCCACGCCATCTACCATCCGGGAAACTCCTTCTTCTGCCCGTTCCCAACCGTCCATGGTCGCACCTAGGGGTGGATTTCATCACAGATCTTCCAGCATCTAACAATTCTACCTGTATCCTGGTGGTAGTAGACAGATTTTCGAAATCTTGTCGTCTTATTCCTCTGAAAGGGCTCCCAACGGCTATGGAAACTGCAGAGCTGATGTTTAACCACATCTTCCGTTACTTTGGAATTCCAGAGGACGTCGTTTCAGACAGAGGTCCTCAGTTCATCTCAAGAGTGTGGAAGGCATTCTTCTCCCTCCTAGGTGTGACCGTGAGTTTAACATCTGGTTATCATCCCCAGTCTAACGGTCAGACGGAAAGGAAGATCCAAGAAATCGGTCGCTTCTTACGTACCTTCTGCCATGGCCACCAGGACTGTTGGAGCCAGTACCTGGGTTGGGTCGAGTACGCACAGAACTCCCTTCGCCAACCATCCACCGGACTTACTCCTTTCTAGTGCGTACTCGGATACCAACCCCCACTATTTCCTTGGTCAGGAGAACCTTCGGACGTACCATCTGTGGATTACTGGTTCCGAGAGAGCGAGAGGGTTTTGGGACTCAGCACATCACCAACTTCAACGTGCTCTCAGGAGACGCATAATTACTGCAGACCTTCGTCGATCTGAAGCCCCGGCCTATCAACCTGGACAAAAGGTCTGGCTTTCCACCGGGGACATCAGACTGTGTCTCCCATGCTGTAAACTGAGTCCCAGGTTCATTGGCCCATTCACCATCCTAGAGCAGATCAACCCGGTCACCTACAAACTCCAACTTCCACCTGAGTATCGCATCCATCCTACCTTCCATGTATCACTCCTAAAACCTCACCACCCTTCTGTTCCTCTCTCCACAGAGCCTGGTGTGACCTCAGCCGATCCCCCCCCCTTCCACTTCTTCTTGATGACGGAGCTGCCTACAAGGTGCTAGAGATCTTGGACTCCTGACGTTGTGGCGGTCAGCTCGAGTACCTAGTGGACTGGGAGGGTTACGGTCCCGAGGAAAGCTCCTGGGTACCACGTTATGACATCCTCGAATGAATATGACATATGAATGCTGGACACATTCCACGCTACTCATCCCAACAGACCTGCCCCTCGTGGAAGAGGAGGACCACCACGACGTCGGGGTCCTCGGCCCTCAGGAGCGGGCCGTAGAGGGGGGGTGCTGTCACAGACACGCCAGGCTCCAACTACCACCAGTCACAACGCACTCCATCCCCAGAATACTAATCACTCACACCTGCACCATATTAGCCCACTCATCAGCTTCCACATAAAAGACACTCACACATTCACCTTCACTGTCCGGTCTCGTTCACGTCAAGGAACTTACCTCTGACTTACCTGAAGGACTCCCAAGATACTTACCTGTTTCCATTGTCTCCGATCTCCCTCCTGTGTTCTCCAGTTCGTGTGTGAGTGTCATCCGTCTTCCTTGTCCTCTCCAGCTTCTCTCATCATTCCTCCATCATCCTGCTGAGTATCAAGAACCCTATTATCTTCATTGTCACCATAACTTATCACCTTTTGCTCTGCTTGTGTTCAAATAAACCACCTGTTATAACTTCATCTGTCTCTGGCCTGTGCATACTGTAACAGTACCAAGGTTGTCGCTGGTGGGGCGAAAGGTTGTGACAATTCTAGGGGCACCCGGCTTATCCCAGCTACGGCCCTGCACTGTACTCTGGGTAACAAACACATTTCGAAATGTTTTTAATAGTTAAAATATACTGAATGAATACAAATATTTTTGAAAAATAGCACTGTTTGGATTGCCTTTTGATTTGTAATGTTATTCCTAAGTATTACAATATTGCTAACTATAGTGTGTGTATATACGATATTAACTATATATGTAATTACAATATATATATTTTATTAGTAGTAATTATAATTAGTTGCAGTGAAGTATCAATGTAAATATTACAGTATAGTAAAATAAAATGACTCTTAAAATACAGTAAAATACTGTTTTGTAGTTATACAGTACTGTTCTTTATACTGTAAAACTGCATTACAGTACAAAAGTACTGGGAAATCGTTAACCGTGCTGCTATAATGACAACAAATATTCATTTATAAAAAGATAGACCATATACTGTACAAATTTTTAATGCAATACTAAATTCTGCTACTTTTTAATGTAGTCATAAATATAGAGGACACTATGGATGTTTGTCCGCTTTCAACTTCTGTATAGAAAATAAACCGATATTGAACGAATGTTGATCTTTTGTTGTTTATAACTGGGAATCTGCCATTAGAGAGCACAGAGAATTATATTTTTCAGCAAAATTCAAAAATGCCAAACCATTGTTTTTTTTTGACCAACATAAATGGTAATGAATTAATCATTTTCAACATATAATAAACATTCAGCAACTTAACACATCTTGATATTTATGAACTAAAACTCTTGTCCTGAGAATAAAGTTCATATCTTGTCTTATCAGAGTGATTTTATTGTGTTCACAAAAATATGATAGTCATTTTGTTTTGGAGATTCTCAAAAAAAAAAAAAAGTTGATGTCGATGTGATAAACCATCTGAACGTCTTGAGTTGCATGATATTGCTTGATTCATTCAGCTTTCAGGATCGGATTGACGGCTCAATCACACTGAAACGCCTTCATGTAAACACCTTAATCGATCCAAATTAAATTTCGATCGGATTGAAAGGGGTGGTTTATTCCTGTTCTAATCAGTGGGCATGTGCAATACCGTAGAAATATGCGTTCATGCACTCATCGTCTTCTAATCAGGACCCGAAATAGATAAATAATAAAGCATGCACAAACAGCGGGAAATCTGTATATTCATTCAGTGCATGTCAAGAAATCAATTCTGATTATAAGCTTGACATATAAAGTATAAACATGCACATCAACCCGATCACTTTATTTAGCGTTTATGTATACTCGATGTTCAGATTCATCAAAAAAAAAAAGAAAAAAAAAGGTGTGCATGTAACCATCAGTAAAAATCAATCAAGACAGACATTAATATTGCAACAATATTCATTTGTATAGCCTATATTATTAGTCTACAATCCAACATTTTGAATTTACTTTTTACTGACATATTTCTAAGGACTAATTAATAAACATATTAACCCGCAGTGAAACATCTTCATCTGTTTGACGTTTCTCTCATTCAGCTCTTAGTGTCTGAATCAAGTAGAGAAACATGTAACGAAACATCATGGAGAAATATAAAGTTGCAATAAAATGATCAAGAAAAATCACAAATGTTACTTAATGTTATATCATGTTATATCGTGTTTCTGATGCTTCCACTCTTGATCCTGATCACATCCAAACCATAAAGAAGCAAAAGAATAATGAACAAACTGATTCATGAATCTGTTTCCATTTGTTTTTCTTAAAGCAAACACAGGACTCGTCTTTGTCAATCAGGTGATGAATTGGAGAGACGCTCAGAGTTACTGCAGACAAAATCACACTGATCTGGTCAGTGTGAGGAACCAGAATGAGAATCAACAGGTTGTGAACATCATCAATGATAATCACAGATCTGATTATGTCTGGATCGGTCTGTTCAGAGACTCGTGGCAGTGGTCAGATCAGAGTAACTCCTCATTCAGATACTGGGATTTTACGGAACCAAATAATAATGGAGGAAATGAAAACTGTGCAGTGATTGAAGAGAACACTCTGAGACACTGGCATGACTACCCTTGCAACAGCCAATTTCCTTTTGTGTGTCATGAAGGTGAGCAGATCCTCACAAAACACACACAATCCATCCATCACCTCCAGATATCTTAAAGTTCACACTACATGTCTGACATGACAAATTCCTCCACAGTGTTTGTTCTGCATGTTGTTTTTGATCAGTCTCTCTCTAGTTTCTGCTTGTGGTTTGTTTTGTGTCCAGATAAACTGATTCTGATCAAAGAGAATCTGATGTGGTCTGAAGCTATGAGATACTGCAGACAGAATCATGTGGATCTGGTCTCGGTTCATTCAGAAGAGATGCAGCGTGAGGTGATGAATGTGGTTCAACGGGCGTCTACTGAGGAGGTGTGGTTGGGTTTACACAACTACTGCAGCATGAACATGTGGCTCTGGTTGAGCGGAGAGATCGTGTGCTATCAGAACTGGGCTCCAGGGAACGGAACGACACCGGAAGACTGCCGCCTCGAGAAGAGAAAAGGAGCAGTTCAGTCTGGAGGAGATCAGCGCTGGATCAGCCTTCCTGAAACTCACAAACTCAACTTCATCTGCAGCAGATATGAGTGAAAAGACACGCGTTTGTGTGTTTACTTACATTCACTGTTTTCATTATTCAATAGCTTTCTTATTTACTTTCATTCATTTGATTTGAATCTGACTGAATCTAATTGTTTTAAAAGTCTCATTTTTAAGCAGAATGAAATCTGGTTTATTCTTAGAAAGGCAGAAGTGAAGTGATGTCACAATGAACTGTCAATTAAATCTAACAAATATGTACAATTTATATTTGATTCTTGATGTGTTTGGTTGACGTTTAGGATATGATGTCACTAACAAAACATGTAAATTTCAGTTTTCTTGGAATAAATTACGTGAGTGAATATTTGTGTAGACAGTGAATTGATTTGATTCACGGTTCGAAGGTTTACGATTCAAGAGCGTTTTTCGCAAATTCAGAATAATTCGATTCTAGATGATTCACAATGAGTTAGTCCCATAACCGGTTGAAGAACACAATGTTCAGTTGTTTTTAATACCATCAATAGCTTTTTCGGCGGACCAGGACTTGTGTGTGTATGATTGTGTAGCACTGCTTCCTATTGCCACATTCCGTAAAATGTGTTTCATGAAGTAATATGTTTGAGAGAGACTATAAGGTGAACAGGGAGCTCTAGTAAACCGAACCATCAACACTATATGTAAGCAGCCAAGTCTAATACTTAAGGCAGCTGCTTTTACCGTAACTGGTTTCCATTTCATGTAAGCAAGTATCCAACACAGACAATAAATCCACAGTTCCAATCCTTCAATACACATTTCTTAGTTGCATAGCGTGGTATAGCATTGCATTAGCGTAGCGTAGCGCTCAAAAAACTGTGTGCACCTTCCCTCCAGCAACACCTGTTACCTGAAGGAAGGTTCCCACCTATATACTGTATCCATTACCTAAGCGTGACAGCTACTGGACAGAAACTTGCATAACAAAGCTTAAAATAGAAAAAATGGCTCTTACACTATATTTTACCAGAGGAAATCATGATTTTGCCATGAAATTCCATATCAATGGAAACTTTCTAGTATGAGCTTAAATAATCCATTTTAATTTTGAAATCTTTGTAATCTGACAAATATAAATAAAACTTCTTGGACAGCATCATTTGTTTTGCAAACTGTCTTAAAACTGACATGCGGAACAAACAAATAACACCTGAATGCAAATGAGCCAAATAAAAACACAAGTTTCTACAAACCCAAGGTCTGAATTATAAAATGATGTAGTGCAAAGTATGGAAAGGACAATTTCTGAAAGAAAAAATACACAGACATGTTCACAGGTTTTTATGGAAACACTTTACAGGGTCAATCTGTTAACATTTGCATTAGATATCATGATAGCAATGCTTACTTTTACAGCATTTAATTAATGTGTAATTTTCTAGCTATACACTTGTTACTTTAATGAGAATAAACACTTGCATTGCAACATTGGCACATGTCCTGTTATTTGTCTCAAGTATGGAGCAATCCACAATAAATAATGATATACCAAAACTACCCCTCATAACACTCAAGGGTTATAACACTTAACATTTCAAGCTGTATAAATCAAGTTATGAAGAAGCATAAATTAACAACAGTGAACAATAGTATACTTAAAGTTTAAGATTAGATTATTAGTTCATGATATGTAATGCATAATGATTTGAACCTTATTGTAAAGTCTTACCTCTATTACGTTGATGTTTTTCAGAGAAAAGCAACTAAAAAACATGACGGTATTGACACACATTTATTTTGTACCAGTTTCTCTTCTTAATCTCTCTAATCTTGAATTATTGTGAAATAATTTCATTGTTCTGATTTATTTCATGATTGATTAAATTTTTTCCATGATAACAATCAATGCTCGAATCACGTCGTAATTGGTTAAATTATTCTTTTATTATGCTTTTTTTTATTTTTTTTATACAGTGCCCATGTAATAATTCATCAACAATGATCAAACTGTTGCTAAACTTTCTTTTTTTAATACAATTCAGATTTTGGGGGTTACAGGCCACATACATAGAGATGCTACTGCGGTTAGAAATATTGTCTTTTCAAACAATATATGTGAATTAATAGCTAAGAAATTGTATTGATTTTTTCTGCACAATCCAGACAATTCATAATAGGCTGAAATAAACAGATTAGATATAGAACTAGATTCGATAGATAGAACTAAAACTGAAATTAAAATTAAAAACTTGTCAAATCAATTGGACTTTATACAATACAAATTGCTTCAAAGCAGCTTCAGTTTTAGCATTTTCAGGAAACCGTAGCTTCAATTTTCACATCCTTTATTGTGATCAACATTGAGGAACAGAGAATATTTGAAGTAATGTAACTGAAGAACTGAACCAAAAGTTTTCCCGCCATCACCTCTTTCTGTGAGCACATTGAGCTGTAAATGAAAAGTTCATTACATCATAAAGGCGCCGTTTCCATTTCATTTGTAATATACGTATTCATTTTAATTAATCAACATTCTTGTACATGCTCACCGGGTGCAACTTCCTTCTGCACCACTTCCTGTTTGGACAGTTGAGACCAGCGCAGCGTCACGTTGGATATCCCTCTTCCCACCAGAGCAGATTCCATCTGAAATGAGGACATCTCTTAAAACCACTATGAATGCACTCAGATTTCTGTATTAGTGGAAATCTGATTCATTTCTGCGAACCGGTTCTTTTGTACAGTTCGTTTTAATTAACTGGTTCAAAAAAAAAAAAAAAAAAAGATTCATTGGTTCTTTACATCATCACGCAATGATGTCACCACGCATTGTTATATCAATTAAATATTCAAATAAAGTGCTTTGTGTGAATGCATATTGCCTTTCTTTCACTTAAGTAATGGTGTTTGTGGTCACAGTTTCATTCACAGATCCTTCATGTCGCATATGACTGACCAACAATATTGAGTAGCCTACATCTTGGATAAGTTTCCTAGCAAGTTTCACACCTACAGCACACATTACAGACGTTGATGCACAAACGCGGATATGTTCTGCATGTCTAAGTACACCGATCAGGCATAACATTATGAGCACTCTTGTGAGGTGTTCCCGGTCTGCAGTGGTCAGTATCCATCAAAAGTGGTCCAAGGAAGGAACAGCGGTGAACCGGCGACAGGGTCATGGGTGGCCAAGGCTCATTGATGCACGTGGGGAGTGAACCCAGAGTATTCCCCCCGTTTTTCTGGTTTAGGAAAGTAACCAGGCGAGTGTGAGGAGACTGGGTGGTAGAGGGATGCTGAAAACTGTCAAAGAACATAGGTGAGGCGACTGCGTGTGTGTGTGTGTGTATATAAATATAAATATATATGTTCCTCCCGAACTTTGTTAATAAAAAAATCATTATGGGAAAAATGCAAGCTGGCAGAGGCAGTGTGATGCTTTGGGTAATGTTCTGCTGGGAAATCTTGGGTCCTGCCATTCACGTGGATGTTACTTAGACATGTACCACCTACCTAAGCATTGTTGCAGACCATGTACACCCTTTCATGGAAACGGTATTCCCTGGTGGCTGTGGCCTCTTTCAGCAGGATAATGCACCCTGCCACAGAGCAAAAATGGTTCAGGAATGGTTTGAGGAGCACAACAACGAGTTTGAGGCCTCCAAATTCCCCAGATCTCAATCCAATCGAGCATCTGTGGGATGTGCTGAACAAACAAGTCCAATCCATGGAGGCTCCACCTCGCAACTTACAGGAGTTCTGCTGCTAACATCTTGGTGCAGATACCACAGCGCACCTTCAGGGGTCTAGAGGAGTCCATGCCTCGACGGGTCACTGCTGTTTTGGCAGCAAAAGTGGGACCAACACAATATTAGGAAGGTGGTCATAATGTTATGCCTGATCGGTGTATATAGAAAGAATAAACCAGTCTTATAAACTCCTTGATTTTGCATAACAACTAAAAATATAATCTGCATGTACAATGGCAAACTCATAAAATTTTTTTTTTTTTTTTTTTTGAGTGGGATGTGACCGAAAAATCTGACTTTCAACTCCGACTTTTAATTTCGTTGTTAATCTGCAATCTGTAATCCTCTGCAAATTTTGACAGTTGGTTGAATCGGCTTATTCGATCCTTTTTTAGTTTAGGATGTGCTACTTCTCTTCCATCATCAACCCAAAACTAAAGTTCGATTCAGTTTGATTAGTGAACTGGCTCGACCAGTTACTTCCTGAGAACTAACTCAAAAGGATGATTTGTACAAGAATCGGACATCACAATTCTGTGCGTTTCTCTTTCTCACCTGCGTCAGGAGCTGGACTCTCGCTGCGGCTTCAGACAGACTCCAGCTGGGCTTCAGTTTCATTTTCACAAACGTTTGCTTTAAACAAGGACCTGAAACACAGACAGTGGTCCTGATGGGTCACAGACAGCAGCGGAAAACAAAGATAGATACAAATCATGCATTTTTAGGATCCCAAAATACATCATTGCATCTTTTGTTTTTGGCAAAGTCCGCGTGTCTTTAATATATATGCTGGTGCAAATTCATCTGTCACTTAAGATTAAACAGATGCAACATGGACAGACCCTCAAATAATCAACACGCAAAGTAAAACAAAATATGACCCAGAGTTAGACATGTGCCGATATTCGGTAATGCACGATAATGAATATGCACAATATTGTTATTGTGGGTCTTTAAAATACCGTAAATAATAATTTATTACAATTTTTATAACGCATTTAAGAATACTTTCCCCATCAACCGTATAAAATGCACAACACCGCTGTATTCTGCGTCAAAGGGACACACGCTCAGATGTAAACAAGCCCAATGTGCACGAGAAGCTCATGGTGGAACGAGTGAAGGAGACGCGCTGAATGAAAGTGTGCGTTCACTCTCTGACTCTGCTGATGGAACAGCAGAATGCAGCGGTTACCCCGGAAACCCCACAAACAAAGCAAATGCACTAGTGAAGTTTTTAAAATGCTTCAAACAGCCATTCTTTTTTTTTTTGTAATATCAATGTTGTTCATCACAGCACCAAATACTTAATACTTAAAGACTTAATAGGCTATTTATTTTCAAACTTAATTTTTTTTTAAACTACAACATGCCCTAATGAGTAGAAATGTTCTGATTATTTGTTTTTGTTCAGTAAAACAATAGCAGCACGGGGCACAAACTAACGCGGGGTTAGTTGTAACAGGTTTAACGCTACGCTAGCATGAAGAAACTTAGCGTATTTACTAGTTGCCATATCGACAATATATAGAGAAAAACAATTGCGCCAAAATTCAAAAATCTTTGGAAGATATCACTGAACATTTATTTAACAATAGCAAAAGTAAATTTCTTACTTAAGCTAGCTTTTCATCTATATTTTTTGTTTTTATTTAAAATTAGACATATCTGAAATAATTTAAATCTCCAATCTGTTGTTTAGCAGTTTGGGTAGTTCTTTAATGCTTCACTAACTATCAGAAGACACTAACCAGGTTTAAATTCCGGTCGCACAGATAGGGTTCGTTGTAACACTGCGTTATAATGTCTCCGCTATTAGAACTATACTATTCTATACATTTACAATACAACTGGCATAATCAACTTTTATGAACGTCTGTTGATAAACTATGAAGAAAGAGGTGAATAAAGACTGAGAGGAAGAACCTGAACATCCAGAAAATATCATTTTTTAAGAAATGTTCAGCATTTGTACTGGCTCGTCTATTTATCTCTAAGTTCACGTGCAGTGAGGATGAACGTGGTTTAGTATCAAACACGGATGTGTTTGGTTGTCTGCTGAGAGCATGTATTATCAATAATAAATAGACATATTTCAACATAGTTTGCTTGATCAGACCTTCTCCATAGACCTCCACCTCACACAGAGTGAGAAACCTTGAATCTCCAGGAATGATCAGATTCACATATCGACCCTCCATATTGTTACAAACGTAGGTGGACGAAACACCAGCTGGAATACTAGAAATCACAGCACATCTACAGAGAGACACAGAAAACTGTAAATGATCAGCCAAAATATATAAAGGGTTTTTTCCACTTTTAGTTGAAAACGATGTCATGTAAACGGCCCGTTAGACTTTATTCTTTCCGCACTTGTGTTTTCAGGCTTGAGGAATCAGGGATTTCTATGGATATTAAGCCACTGAAAGAGGGTCTCACATGGGATTGTTGTTGCCGTTGTTCTCCAAAGAGTTTCCGATGCGAATCTCCGCTCCATTTATTCGTTCCGGACAGCAGTCTAGTCTCTTTGTGATGACCACTCTATTAACTCGGTAAATATGATCCAGATCCAGCCTCCACCACGGGTTAGTCTGACTGTTGGTTGACGAGCACGCAGACCCCGGTTGTGTGAAACCTGGATTTAAATCAATGGCCTGTTCGGCGATCCAGCTGTTAATGGTTGATGACTGTGTGACGCTTCTTCCTGCAGCCAAATTACCTGTAAAATGACAGTGTCAAGAAATATTTCATTTTACTATGTTTACTTCATTTTAGGAATGCATTTCTACCCGATCTGTTTGGTTCTAGGGTAGAACTACACTCTATAACTATATTAAAACACTTAAATGGAATGGGAATGGCTTCAGAAAGTCAAAAAGTGTTTGGACCATGGTTGCTATGAATTACCTGGATAAGCCACATAGACCTCCACCTCACAGAGCGTAAGAATCCTATTATTTCCAGGAATAACCACAATTACATACAGTCCCTCCATCCTATTACACAAGTAGCTGTAGGAAGCTCCCGCTGGAATACTAGAAATTACAGCACATCTAGAGAGAGACAATAGAGTGAGTTGAATTTGCTCATTGTTACTCTTCACTTGTATTCTTTTCTCTCTAAATTAGTTTTTATATAGTACACTATTATTGCTTTTTCCCTTTAAATGGTTAGTTCACCCAAAAATGAAAATGTTGTCATTAATTACTCACCCTCACGTCGTTCCACACCCATAAGACCTTCGTTCATCTTCAGAACACAAATTAAGATATTTTTGATGAAATCCTAGGATTTTTTAAAAAAAAATTTTTTATCCCCATAGAAAGCAACGTAATTTCCATCATTCAAGGTCCAGAAAGATGTTAAAGGCATTGTTAAAATAGTCAAAGTGACTGCAGTGGTTCAACCTCAATGTTATGAAGCGAAGAGAATAGCTTTTATGCGCAAAAACAAAACAAACATAATGACTTTATTCAACAATTTCTTCTCTACCCTGTCAGACTCGTATGCACTTTACGCAGTTCAGCGTTTCCGTGTTTTCGTCCGAATGCCGGCTCAGTACTGGCCAACTCCTGCGTTAGCATCACATGCATGCGTCATGCTGCTCACGTGAACAGCATCAGCCAATACTGAGTCGGCATCCTGACATAGAACCTGCAATGCAAGCTCTGCAATGAAAATAGCATTAGACTAATTTGTTGAATAAAGTCGTTATTTTTTGTTTTGTTTTTTGCTCACAAAAAGTATTTGTCGCTTAATAACATTAAAGTTGAACCACTGTAGTCACAGTGTTCACAGATTTGTTTAATACCTTTCTGGACCTTGAATGTCAGTAATTAAGTTGCTTTCTATGGGGAGTATCAAAAATATATTAATTTGTGTTCTGAAGATGAATGAAGGTCTTACAGGTGTGGAATGACATGAGGGGGAGTAATGACAAATTTCATTTTTGGGTGAACTAACCCTTAATTTACTCACTCTATGTTTTATAATTTGATATTTCCCCCAGTTCATACCCAATTTATACCCTTTGTGTGTATGTATGACAAATCAGAGAAACAAAGTCGTCCAGTTTTGTAGTGTCACGCGAACGTCCTCGTCACTAAGACAACCAATATTGGAGCCATTATTCATGTTAGCAGTTGATCAGTTTGGTTTCCCCAGCGTTTGATGTTTAGATTATTATATTTTAATGTAATACAATGCAGAGAATTTAGAGTATTGCTTTATTCTGGAACAATATTAGTATTGTATGATTATAGGCACCAAATTCATTCTCTGATTACTGAGTTCTGTACATGTGACTCTCATGCTGTCTGAGAAAGCATAACGTTTTAGGTTACATATGTAACCATAGTTCCCTGAGAACAGGGAACGAGACTCTGCGTTTTACTGCATATGGGGAACGTCACATGGGAATCGGTGTCTGAAATCAAGAATCAAACCACTCCAATCCTATTGGCCGGTGACAGCCTGTTACATCATCATAGCGCGACCCGGAAGTATAAAAGGAGCACCTAGAGAAACAGTCAGTATCTTATCGTCTTGAGGGACTGTTCAGCAGGCAGCCCCAAAGCATGGCAAAGCAACGCAGAGTTGAGTTCCCTTTCGAAAGGGAACGTCTCAGGTTATGTATGTAACCATAGTTCCCTGAGAACAGGGAACGAGACTCTGCGTTGCTTTTACCGCATATGGGGAACGATATACCCACGCCGCCATGCTTGAGGAGAGTGCATGCCAAGATGGCTAGACAAATGTCAAGCGGTTTCGAAAGAAACGCCAAAAGCACCTCACCCTTGGGTCACGCAAGGCTGTCAGTGACAGCATTCCCTACGGCCAAGAGCCCAAGCTGAGCCTAAAAGAAGCTTTCTGCAGAAAGCCTACCAAGGCTGCTCAGAGCTTCTGGAACCAACCTTTCCGAGGAAAGTGGTTCCTTAAAGGGAATGTGGCCAGGCAAAAGTGTGGCAAAAGGAACCCCGGCCAGTCACTAGAGGGGAACGAAGTCAACCCCCATTGCCACCAGGGAGGCCAACCTGGTCTGACAAAGGACAGATTTAGCCATGGCCAGCACTGTCTGAATACAGAATCTCAATAACGCATCCTTCAGAGAAGAGAGCAAATAAGAGTGACTGCGGAAGAGCAGTAAGCACTCAAACCCACGTGTAGAGATGGGCATCCTGGAGAGCAGAACTCAGCTGGGTGCTATAAACTCATATTGAGGGGAGTATAATCCACTTATCCTAGGATCTACTCAGCGCCTGACTATATGCACTGAGGAGGCTGTGCGCTGGGGAACCCTGACACAGGGGAGCACAAACCAGCCTGGGGCTGATCTCAACGGGAGATTTCATAGAAATCTACAACCAATGACCAGCTTAGGGAGCTAAGCACAGTTACACAAACAACCCAAAGGGGAAGTACGAAGCTCACCTAACAGATAGACCATACTGTAGACACAATCATGAAGGCCGGAAAGGGGCCTGCAACATGACTAAAGTTCTGCATAAAGAACTACATATCACACCAGAATACTCAATCACATAGTGGTATTCCAATGGCGGCCTACAAGGCCGCACACCTGAAATCTAACTTGCTGGGAGCAAGAACGACCACATGACTTTAGTAACTGTGAGTGCCCACATAACAGTCCATCAAACACAATCCAATGAGCAGTGCACTCGGTAAAATAACCTTTTTACTCTTTAAAGCAAGAGGAGTACAACATACACGTACAACATCAAGCTCCAGGCGGGACAAGTAAACGCAGAGGAGGTTAATAAGTCACCTGGGGCCCTGACCAACCAGCAGCATTTTATTTCTCTTTACTCTTCTTAGTAAAGAAAATTATAACATGCCAGCATGTTCCCAAAGGAGGCCCAGAGGGCCTATCTGTCACAAGCGGCGCCAGCTAGTGGCCACTAAAGTTTTTAGGAGCAAAATAGAACCAAGTTATTAACGAGGTAACTACTTAGCTCAACTGGAGCTAGGGGAGAAACCATGCTCAAGGAAGCAAATGCAGAAAAAAAAAAAAAAACAGGTTTAACACAAAATCTCACCTGAAAGGCAAGCCACTCAGAAACGTACTCAGTAAAAGCCCCTTTTACCCTCAAAGTGAGAGGAGTACACAACCAAACTCTAACATGCTACACAGGAGGCCTACAAGGCCTACAACTTGCAAACGTGGCATCAGCTAGCGGCAATCATGACCACACCAGCCAGCAGGCCATGCACTCAGTAACAACACCTTTTTATTCTTTAAAGCAAGAGGAGTGCATGTACCGCTACCATACTCTGTGAGAGGCCTGACCTAGGGCCTATTCTTAGTTAGAGATGGGTGTGGCCAATGGCAGTGATGGTAACCACACAAAACTGTGCCAACATGTAATATGAAAGGAGGCCCAGCGGAGCCTTAAACCTCAACAACACGTGGCGTCAGCTAGTGGACATCATGACCCAACCAGCCAGCAGGCCATGTACTCGGTAAAAACACCTTTTACTCTTAAAGCAAGAGGAGTACACACTCTGCCGTAATACTCTACAAGAGTGACCTAGGGCCTACTCTTAGCAGAGACGGGCGTGGCCGATGGCGGTAATGGGTCCTGCAAGACCAACACAGAACTGTGCCAACATGTAATCTGAAAGGAGGCCTTAGCGGGGCCTACAACTTCAGCAATACGTAGCGCCAAGGGGTACCAGCCAAAAGGGGACCAGCTCTAGACCTAACCAACAGTTGTGGGAAGCTTAACACACCGCGCTAAGTCTACACATTCCAACAGGCAATGTACCACAATACACAATCACAGGGGTACAATGAAATGCCAACATGGTCTAAGGGAGGCCTAAAAAGGCCTACTACCTCAAACAGACACAACTAAGTGAGCAAAACCATATACCAACAACGCTTGTAAACACAAGCTGCTAAACTAGAAGGAGGCTAAATCCATTTAGAGCCTACAACTCCTACAGTATATGCAATATAGCTGTTGTGGCAATGATCAAACCAGTGGGAGCTAACAGAAACCAAACTGAAAGTGAGGTTCTCCACACTCAACCTGAGTGTGCAATCCAACAGGTGATGCACTCAGTGAAACACCACAAACCCTAACCGGGGAGTACAAAAGTCACCATGCTCTTAAATAGAGGCTAACACAAGCCTACTACTATGAGAACAGGTGCTAACCTGTGGCAGCACTAGAGTAAAGCTCACATACATGTAGGGCAAAAGCTAGAACCCAAAGCAAACATAATGCTTTGTAAATACATGCTATCCTGAAAAGAATAAACACTCCCACCAAACAGACTATACAGATCTGTACTGTACCCTAGAGGAAAGGAAGCTAAAAAGCTAGCACTGTAACTCAAACTTGAATGTAAATTCAAGGGGCTCAGGGGAAGACAAATTCATAGCATGAATAAAGTTCTAGCGAGTGGGGCCTAGCATACACTGCATACACTTATCTATGCAAAGATAAGGGCCTACCACCTGAGAAAACAGCACCAGGGAGGCTAATAACAGCCTGCCACCTTAGCTGTTAACCTCAACCATTGCACCTACATAAGCAAGGCGAAAGATGGGCATATGGCCTAACAACTCCCTCGTGAGGAGGCCAGAACTAGTAACTATACAACCTAATAAGGGATAGTAATACAAAGGGTGGTTTATAACAATAAACACCTAAACCTAGTCCTAGCCTGGACCGCTAAGCTGTGGGCCTACGGGGCCACACGCATATCAATGCCTGGGCTTCACCTCTGAATCTCCATAGATAAGAGGAAATAAAGCAAAGCTCAACAAGCAAACAATGTCAAGTGGCCGATTAAGGCTGACCTAAACATAGATACTAACTGAAGTGACGAGTGCTAACTCAAACTTACTCTAGCAAACACCACATGAGCAGCTACTCTAAACAACAGGTGGCTAAGAGGCGGCCATTTTGTGGCATGCACAAATATAGTTCTAACCAACCTATACCCAAAAAACCCTTTTTCTGATTACATACTCAGGAAAAACTATACAGGAACACAAGGTCAGCATATTTAGAAACAAATATAGACCCAGCTCACTTTCCTGCGGCTCGAAGACCAAAGACTCCTCTTTCTCTTTTCTTTAACAAGGAAGAATGGAATCTAAGGTTTTTTTAGAACCTAAAAGAGCCTCTTCCACGATCAAGCCAGAAGGCAGGCCTACGAAAAATATTAACAAAGGCCCAGCCGTCAGGCGCTTCTTTAACAGTCAGGCTGAGTATGTTAAATTATTTCCAAAAACCCAGGAGGCGGAGGAAGAAGGGGCGAGGGCAGAGGTAAAGCCGCCGTCGCAACGAGAGGGAATCGATTGTCAATGCTACTGGTGTATGTGATCGATCACCTCCCCTAAAACCTACTTCTTCCTCCTCGAGTCCCGCCGTCTCTGCGACTTGCTCCGAAAAGGAGGAGGCGGCCAAAGCGGCCATACTGGCCTCAGCTCGAGTTGGACCTCCTGGCTGTCTACATGCTCAGAAAAAAACTATACAGGAAAAACAAGGTTGTCAAGCACTGTCTATGCGCACTCCACTCCCAGACAGAAAACGGCCAGAACTGTGTATATCAAATGTCAAACCCTGGGACACGGATGAACACACTCTCTTGAAACGTTTGTAAGGCATAATATAAGATTCCCTTACCGGATTCGATTACAATCGCGATCAGACAAAACAGTCCCGAAAGACGAAAAGATACTGACTGTTTCTCTAGGCGCTCCTTTTATACTTCCAGGTCGCGCTAAGATGATGTCATAGGCTGTCGCCGACCAATAGGATTGGAGTGGTTTGATTCTTGCTTTCAGACATTGGTTCACGTGTGACGTTCCCCATATGCGGTAAAACGCAGAGTTGAGTTCCCTTTCAAAAGGGAACGTCTCTGATCTTTACTACGTTTCAGGTATGTAAACCATTGTTTTCTTCACCGATCATTGACACAGCTGATAAAAACAATGATTTAGCTCTATTTGCTCTATAAAACTTGTCAGAGTTAGCAAAAGAGAACAGGGGGGGCAAACAGTCAGCTCATTCTATAGCCTACTTGTTAATGTTAAAAGTTCTATAGCCTACTAAAATGTTAAAAGTTACCGGCCAACTGGACAGAATCTCTGTCAATAAGAATATCAGAAAAATTCACATGGGGTTGCTGAAAACATCTGAAGCGACGTTTCCGATCCGAATCTCTGCCCCGTTTATCCTCTCGTTGCAGCAGTCTTGTCTGTTAGTGATGACCACTCTGTTCACGCTGTACACTTTCAGCAGATCCAGCTTCCACCACGGGTTGCTTTGTGCCGGTGTATGTGTGCAGGTGGAGTGTCTCAGATCCAGAGCGTTTGAGGCATACCAGTTCAAATGTAACGCCGACTGGCTGGCTGAGCCCCATCCTGCTGCGTTCACTGGAATATGTTCAAGGGAAAAACCTTATTCATTTTAGATTTACTATTCTGACTGGAATTTTCTATCTTAAAAACAATGTTATGAGTTTCTCTAAAGGTGCATTTAAACAATTCATATTGTGAAAAGTGCTATACAAAATAATCTGACTTGACTTACAGGTTTAGAGAGTACAAGTAATCATTTAGCAAGTACGGTTTTGACAAGATGCCATCAAACAGGAAAAATAGAGCACAAATATACATTACCTGTCACACTGGGAGTTGATGCAAGAAATTAAAAAGCAATTAAATTTTTTTTAATTGCAGTAGTAAGGTGTTTAAATGGCAAAATAAAATAACACTCAAGCCATTTCAACAATCTTGAAAAACGAGAACAGAACAATGTCACATTATGGATGAGAACAAACAACGAATGATCTGAACGGAAGACTATAAATACACTGGAGAACAAAGAAAGGAAACGAGCAACTCAATTACAAACAGGTGTGTAGCTCAAATCAGTAACCATGACAACTAGCAAGGAAAATCATGCAATTAAATCCTGCTTTTACATTTCCTGCATCAACCCAATGTGACCCAAAAAACTTTTGAACGGTAATGTCAGGGTTATGGTCTGTTTGTCTGTGTTTTAGGGGCCGTTTACATGACGCTGTTTTCAACTAAAAATGAAAAACGTTTTAACCGTTCATTTATATGAAAATGGCATTTTGGGGGCCTGAAAACACAAACTTTTGAAAACAGTATTCAAAGTGCAAGTTTTTGAAAATTATATCATTATCATCTTTGTGTAAAATAACGCTGCACTTTATTAATAAAATGTTCATTACAAATATAGTTACATAAGTTATTCAGTCAAGAACGAGTGAATTTTCTTAGTCTTTTATTCAGTTAGTGTTATTATAGAGATGGCTGCTGTCACTTTAAGAGCTGCATGGATCTATTCAAGCGCTAAAAAGCTCGCTCGCTGTTTTCTGTGCTGCACGCATGTGTAACGGTATAAGTTTAAAATCACATTAAAATCACTTTTTCTGTGAGCGCGCTTTGAATGCGTGTGCAGCACGGAAAACAGTGCGCAAGTCTTTTGCGCTTGAATGGTCTAAATCACATTCAAATGCAGACATAGGATGCGTGTTTCTTATCGAATCACCGGTTCTTGGAAATTTGGAACTAGTTCTAAAATGGAACTGGTTCTCTGGAACTTCCTAATTGGATTTTTTTTAAAATGTATCACCGTTTCCACATGAATATGAAGTAGCACAGCTGTTTTCAACACTGATAATAATCATAAATGTTTCTTGAGCAGCATATCAGCATATTAGAATAATTTATGAAGGATCATGACACTGAAGACTGGAGTAATGATGCTGAACATTCAGCGAATAAATTACATTTTACTATATATTCACGTAGGAAACAGCTATTTTAAATTGTAATAATATTTCACAATATTACTGTTTTTACTGTATTTTTGATGTGCTTGGAGAAATGGTGAACATTACAAACATTAGACATTTTTCATTTTTACTCTCTTGTCCTCTTTTTCTCATTTTCAGGTTCATTGACTGTTGCTTTTTGCTGGTCTTTCACTCGTCGGAAACAGCGCACAGGTGTAAAGCTTGAAATATGTTCACAGCCGATGATAGTGAGTCATTGAGATGTTGTTACAGCAGGTGAATGGATCTTCAATATAATGCATAAACTCTCCCATGTGGTTAAAAAGCAACATCTGCAGGGCTAAATCACAATCTCTTTTTACACAATATGCCTGAATTTCACATCATGCTGCCCAGTTGCAAAGTTTTAATCGAAATGAAATAAGCATTTCAGAGATACTTATTGTAATTTTTCAAACTGGTATCAATCAAACTTTGTAAAAGAAATACCAAATCCTTAAATAGTCTCAAAAACGGCTGCTGTGTTCAGTATAGATGTAAATATATCTTTAGCCATTTCTAACGGTATTTAAATTTCCTTTGCATGGGCTGTTTAAGTTCATGAGTTTATGTGTCTGAAATTGTAGAGCCCTAAAAAAATGTTTCAGCAAACTAACTAACAAAAGTGTGTGTTTAATTCATTAATTCTCACCTTCTTTTTCATCTGCCTTCATTTGAACTGAGAAAAAGCCTTGAAATGAGAAACACAGAGTGATGGTCAGTAGAGGGTTAAGTATAGCACTTGATATATAATACTGACTGTTTCAAAGCAGCTTCACGGTAATAAACAGGAAAATAACAGATGCAAACATCATCAAATATGAGACAAACTCAAATTCTGCTGTAAATTTGAACTTGTCTCATATTTTAGTTCCTTTTTCACAGAGCCCCTAAATGGACATGGTGATGGAAATATATTTCAATGCGTTTGCATTCTCTCGCAAAAGTTTTGCATTCGCTAGCAAATTTTTTAAGCGTGTCTCTGGGGAACGCAAAACTTTTGCGAGAGATTGTGAAAGCATTGACGTACTTTTTATTCCAATCTCATATTTTTTCATCACCATGTCCTTTTATGGGCTCCATATTTTTTTTTTTAGTATAATTAGAGCTTATAATTCGTTAAAGATCGCAATCTCGATTCAAGCACCCACACGATCTTATTCCTCAATCACGATGATTCTCCTGTGTCTATTAAACCTTTGACAAAATAAACATTCAGATCTGCGTTTCCAGCCACACAGTATCACCATTTATGTCACAAATATTAAAATAATCACAGAAATACTGGGATAAATGATTATAGTTTGGATATAAACACTGATATCTATGGTAGCGATCAAAATAAAGTAAATCACCTTTTGAAAGTAACTCGATGCTTCAAATAATGATTGTATCGAATACGTACACCAGTAGGTGGCGACAAGTCATTGAATCATTCATTCATTCAAGTGAAGTCTTTATAAGTGAATCATTCATTCAAACCGATTTATTTTTACCGAAATTTTTTTTAAATAGACTGCAGCAATTAACATGGTAACACTTTAGTATAGGGAACATGTATTCACTATTAACTACGACTTTTCCCTCAATAAACTCCTAATTTACTGCTTATTAATAGTTAGTAAGGTAGTTGTTAAGTTTAGGTATTGGGTAGGATTAAGAATGTAGAAGGCATTAATATGTGCTTATTAATTACTAATAAACAGCTAATATTCGTGTAATACGCATGCTAATAAGCAACTAGTTAAAAAACCCTAAAATAAAGTGTTACCATTAACATTTTGTCAGAACCTCTAGTACATCACATAACCATGATTCCCAAATTATCCAGAATCGTGCCGCTCCAAGTATAGGATAATATAAATTTACACATAAGAAAATATTGAGTAATATTCAGTATGTTCTCTAAAATTATGCATTCGTATTTTAAACAATTTAGCTTTTGAAGTAAATGTGTGCTGTTTTAAGGATTTTTAGATAGAACGCAAGACAACAATATTGATAAAGAAAGTTAATTTTTTTTTTTTTTTTTTTTGTGGTTCTCACAACAACCAAAAACACATCCGATTGTCTTTGAGTCTTCTGTTAGTGATCTTCCAGAAACACCCAAGATGTTAGAAAAACAAAAGATGTTTGTACATTTTACCTACCCAGTAAAAGCGATAGACTCCTAAAGAAAACCCTCATGTTCACTTCTTGATTCTTTCTGCTCTTATTTGAGCATGTTTTAATGAACGTTGCTCCTGGGAGAGAGAGATGAGAGAATGACGCACTAGTTCAGCTTTACATGCCAGTGTGACTTCTGTCAGTCGTGTCACATGATCATATCTATCCTCCTACATTCCCATATTTCTCTCTCTTTCTCGCTGACTGGAGCGGCAACGTTTTTCACTCAAAAAATTGTTTTAAAATAATTCCTCTTTCAAATCCATGTAGAAACAAGCGAACAAGCTATGAGATGAATGTCTTTAGTGATTAAGGATATCAAAATAGTTGATACCAATAATCTCCAATAAGTTATGAATGTCACGTTGACATGTCATAAGAGACACCTACTAGGTATAAATCACCTACAAATCCACCGAACTGGATCTCCTGAGAGGAAACTGAGGGAGAGTCTTCCTAATCTATATTAAGGTTTGTATTCGCTTTTGTATTCAATTTTTAACATGTTGACTTGAATTCTGTCATTATTTACTCAGTCATGTCATTCTTAACCTATATGACTTTCTTTTCAGTGAAACACCAAGGGTGAATTTTTGAAGTGAATGAAGACTGAGACTGTCAAGTGCCAAAATGAAAAAAAAAAAAAAAAAATTCACAGAAGCGGTTCATATTCTCTAAGGCGATATCTATCAATGCTGCATTTTTGTTTCCATCTTGAGTGTTGCAACTGACATTTTTAAATGTTTTTTCTTTCCCCTTTCATAGACACCACAAGACAAGACATTTCTAACGCATGGCGAAAGCCGTCCAGCATCTCGTCCATCACGAGAGGAAGCTCAGATATGACACAAGACTGTTATAAATAACACTGTTGAAACTCTTTTAAAATGTATAAATTGACATAAGTGTTCATATATTGATGTATTAAACTAAATCAGTCTTTTGGTGCATCTGCTTCTTTGTCCACTTCATTAAACATTACTTGTTTTTCTTATTTCCTGTGATTTTTTTTATGGATTGATGTTAATGTGTTTGGCCAACATTGACCACTGCCAAAGTAATTTTATTTAAACTTTTCTTTTATCATGCATATTTGAAATTTGAGATTTAACAGCAATCTGCTTGAAAGTTAAAATTGATTAGATGTACAAATTTGTCAGGCTGATCGGACGGCCGCATATTTGAAGCAAATTTCAACAACATCCATGATGAGTTTTCTTGAAGTCATTTGCTTAGAAAGCCTGTTCAAAAAAATGATGAATGTAAATCTACATGTAAATGTTCCTGAATTACTCTCTGTGTTGTCGTCTTGGGGTTTGGTGTGTAACGATGCCAGCAATTAGGTCATCATTATGAGTTTTAATTGATTTCCAAGACGCCTCTATATTAACCTGCCATGATTCTTATTTCTAATATTGTCTGATTATAGTTTTTTTTTTTTTGTTTTGTTTGTTTTGTGCCCCCATTGATTTGGTTGTGCGAATCATTTGAATAGCTAACAACTCTTTTGCCTATATGTAAATAATGTGTGTCATCTTTTCTTGGAAAGAAGCTAAGAAAATGACTTTGTTCATGCTGATGGATCTAAAAGGGCTGGTGAAGTGGCTGTTTTTGCATCCAGACCAAAAATCAAGCTCCATATGTGATTTAATATTGTTCTTCCTTTATATGTGTCTTTTTGTTCCCAACCTTTTTATTTATTTTGTCCTTGAGATGTAAAGTCAGTAATTGTACATTGAAACTGACCTCACTTCAGTCTTTCAGTATTAATATATTTAGTGTGCCCTCTCAACATTATTTGAATGCATTAACTTAATTTGGATACTTTATTCCACAAGCCATCTGATTTTCATTTTAAATGCTGTTCTGAACACATTCAAGTTCTTTATTTTGATATAATAGTGTCTTCTGAAAAAATGTTCAGAACACGTTTTACAAAAGCAAATTTTTTTTTTTTTTTTTAAAGCTTTCAGTATAGTTTTACAAATATATAAATCTATTTTTTTTTAATGTCTGTTGACGCTGAAAGAATAACCACATTACAAACTCAAATTAGACATTAGTAGCAATGTCTAACATGTTTCATTTTTTTTTTTTTTTTTTTAACAAGGTTTACAAAACCCTGAGGGTTGAAACAGAGGGTTGGCAAGAAATCAGACTGTGGTTTCAGCATCAAAAATAGTGAAATAGTGTTAATCTAATGCTTTATCATCTTTGAAGTGATTGGAATATTCCTGTAAAGTAAAATATTTATTTGGTGACCCAACTGTCAGGGTTAGTTGAAATCAAGAAGAGGACGCAGGATCAAATAACAGCAGCGAAGGTTTATTAACAAAACTTAAACACGGGAACAAGAACACAACAACTAACGTAACATAGACGAGGACAGACCAATAAGTGCAGGAGGAGTGAGTCTTTTAAAGGGAGTGCTGATGAGGAAGTGGAATCCATGATGATGAGCTGACTGGGTGCAGGTGTGGATACAGAGGGATGCTGGGAAATGGAGTCCGGAGACAGTGAGACAGACGGTGACTGACACCAACACAGTACTAAAATGATTAATCATAAAGAAAAAAAAAAAAGCCTAGTATTGTTCATGGTTTTTGGCATGTCAAACAATTGCACAAAGTGTCAAAACTTAGCGGGGTTGATTGAAAGCACAACCTTTATCAACAATATGGGATGTGTTTCACCATTTCTGTTAAACATGTTTAGTTTAGCATTTGCATTTAGCATTGTTCTTTCATTGACCCATTTTTTTGGGGTTGGTACACACCGCTTAAGAACCACTGATACAGCAATTTCATTGTTTATTGTTCATCAAGCATTCATTGCTCATTGACCAGTTTCAGAAAGCAAAAGACCGACAGCATCCTTACAACAGGAGGACTGCAAGGATCCCTGAGAGAATTACCACAGCAGCTGAAAAGAAAAAAGAAATGATTTAATAAAGGATTTGAATCTGAGACTCAACCTGAGGTCATTATGAATAATGTACATTATCAAATGATTTCTGCTGGCTAGATGTCGGAAATGTTCCTGGATTGCACAGTACATGCTATGCTGTTTGTTGTGCAAATGTTTATGTGCCAATAAAATTTGAATAAGATCGAATGTGATCGAATAATATCACATTAATCTCAATTAACATGCATTTAGCAACTAAAGAGCTGTCGGGCAGTCGGTTAAGTGGTGTGTTTTTTAACACCTGTTTGCCACCTGATGTCACCTGTTGGAGTTTGGGTTCCTTGCAGCTGTCGCCTTTGGCTTGCTTAGTCGGGGACACTTGACAATTGACATTCGATATTCAACAGTGCTTTGATCTGCCTGCATTGACACTATTCTTTAAGAGCTGCTGTGCAGCCAAAATAATGTACCAGTTATCAATGTAAAGCTGCTTTGACACAATCTACATTGTAAAAAGCGCTATATAAATAAAGGTGACTTGACTTGTTGTGCACGTCGGCTTTAGTCTGGCCAATTGAGCATGTTGAATCGGCGTTGGGAAAAGAGCTCACTCTGATTTGCTGTTCAGCTTTGTAAACCAGGACACGAACCAGAACTAAAGTGACAAAGCAATCAAACACCGAAGACAAGTAGGCACACAAAGAAGGCGTACCTACATCTTCATATATTTGGAGCATTCCAGTACACAAATATTTTCATAAAGACATGGCCGTACGTAGCCTAATTAATATAAATAAGTGAAGACAAACTGATTAGCATTGTTCATATTAAAAATGGTGAGTGCTGCTTTGTTCACAGTTTGTATATTTACATTCGTAGTTCAAGTTGCCTTTTTTGAATGACGAATTCAGAGTACTGTCATCTGCTGTTGTGGAGGTTATTATCTTGCAGGTGCAGAACGTACATGCTGGTTGGCTGTCAGCTGTGTTCAAGCACAACCTTTTTGCCCAGATGCAGCCAAAGTCAGCCGACACAACAACATCGGCTTTCATCACCACTAGTTCTTTGACATTGGTTTGGTGTGTACCGGCCTTAACGCATAGTGCAGAAAATCAGAAAAAGCAGATTCAGCTTGGCCTTGCAATTAGCCATTGCCCCAAGTGGTGCTCATGTCCAGTGACTTCCAGCTCCTTCTCTCTGGGCATAATAGGTGGAGCTTGACCTAAGTATGTTTAGGGTTAGACATTTAAGCTCCACCCATTACATCCAGATTGGCAGAACAGTTTCCTGAAACTGTTGGTGAACCATGGTGAACCATGGTCGTAAGTCCCATTGAACTCTACTGGTAACGACGGTGTGACGAGCAGGGCGAGCGAGAGCCATGAGGGAACGGCGTGAGGCCGGTGACGCGAGTGATAACGAGCTTCAGCTGCGAGTCGCACCAGTCTCGAGTCTCTCACGGAGGAGCTCCAGCATAAAAGGAGAAGCGACGACAGTGAAGGACGAGAGAGGACCAGGCCTGGACTTTATTTTATGTTTTATTATGTTTGTGTGGCTGGCAGACGTCCGTGAGGGTCTGCTGGCATTTACTTTCGTTTTGTTGTTTGTTTATTTTATATATTAAAGTCATGTTGAACGTTAGCCGGTTCCCGCCTCCTTCTTCCCATATCTACAAACTGTGTTACATTGGTGCCGAAACCTGGGAGGAAGGAAGAACATGCTGTCGGAGACCTTTGCTGCTGAGGGGGATCGCGGTGCCGAGGAGGTCGGGCAGCGCGGGAGTGTGAAGACCGCGAGTGGCTGCCTGAGGCGGTGGTGCTGGAGCGATTTATCAACAGGTGGGACGGAGAGCTGCTGCCGTGCTCCTGGGACGAGAGTGGGGTGGCTGCCGTCCAAGAGGGAGCGGAGGAGTCGCCGCCGTTCGCCGATGCCGGAGCCTGCTGCCGGAGCCTGCTGTCGTCCGCCATGAAGGGGAGGAGCAGGGAACGGCGGACTTGCTGCCGGTATAGTCAGTATAGTTTTACAAATATAAAAATCTATTTTTTTATGTCTGTTGACGCTAAAAGAATAACCACATTACAAACTCAAATTAGACATCAGTAGCAATGTCTAACATGTTTCATTTTTTTTTTTTTTTTTTTTAACAAAGTTTACAAAACCCTGAGGGTTGAAACAGAGGGTTGGCAAGAAAACAGACTGTGGTTTCAGCATCAAAAATAGTGAAATAGTGTTAATCTAATGCTTCATCATCTTTAAAGTGATTGGAATATTCCTGTAAAGTAAAATATTTATTTGGTGACCCAACTGTCAGGGTTAGTTGAAATCAAGAAGAGGACGCAGGATCAAATAACAGCAGCGAAGGTTTATTAACAAAACTTAAACACGGGAACAAGAACAGAACAACTAATGTAACATCGACGAGGACAGACCAATAAGTGCAGGAGGAGTGAGTCTTTTAAAGGGAGTGCTGATGAGGAAGTGGAATCCATGATGATGAGCTGACTGGGTGCAGGTGTGGATACAGAGGGATGCTGGGAAATGGAGTCCGGAGACGGTGAGACAGACGGTGACAGTGACATCAACACAGTACTAAAATTATTAATCATAAAGAAAAAAAAAAAAGCCTAGTATTGTTCATGGTTTTTGGCATGTCAAACAATTGCACAAAGTGTCAAAACTTAGCGGGGTTGATTGAAAGCACAACCTTTACCAACAATATGGGATGTGTTTCACCATTTCTGTTAAACCTGTTTAGTTTAGCATTTGCATTTAGCATTGTCCTTTCATTGACCCGGTGGACTTGCTGCCGGCTGCCCTCAGTCGGAAGAGCCATCGCTGGACGCCAGGGGGCGGAGGAGGATCGAGCCGTCCACTGAGCGTCCAGTACCATCTCATGGCACCGCGAGGAAGAGCCTCTCGGCTGGCTGAGGGCCAAGCGGCAGTGTGTCCAGGAACCGGACCAAGATTTTTTTTTTTCTTTTTTCCTCTCTTCCCCCTCTCGTTCTGTCGCTCCCTGTGCTTCCGTCTCCTTTTCTCTCGCCTCGTCTGTGCTTACCCCCAGGTGCTGCGGCCGCCGAGACAGGCCCCGGGGGGGGGAGTAGAGCGCAGTCTCGGGAGTCCCCCCCGGCCTGCGAGGGGCGATGGAGGTATGTGACGAGAAGGGCGGGCGAGAGCCGTGAGGGAACGGCGCGGGGCCGGTGACACGAGTGATAACGAGCTTCAGCTGCGAGTTGCACCGGTCTCGAGTCTCTCACGGAGGAGCTCCAGAAGCATAAAAGGAGGAGCGATGACAGTGAAGGACGAGAGAGGACTAGGCCTGGACTTTATTTTATGTTTTATTATGTTTGTGTGGCTGGCAGACGTCCGTGAGGGTCTGCCGGCATTTACTTTAATTTTGTTGTTTGTTTATTTTATATATTAAAGTTATGTTGAACGTTCGCCGGTTCCCGCCTCCTTCTTCCCGTATCTACAAACTGCGTTACAGACGGAACTTGCGACCATAGTTTGCTTTGGGAAATGCACCCCTGGACGACAAGCTCCACCCGTTGGCTCTGCAGTGAGCAGCCTCTCCATTGCCCTAATCTGGCAGTATCAAGTTCTTACCCTGAGAAGCCACATGCTGCAGCGTGTTGCTCCCTCCTGTTGTAGGTTTTGCTGTAGTAGTTGTAATAGTAGTAGAAGTGGTAGCATTAGACGCTGTATTTGTAGTGGGTGTTATTACTGCAACATCTGAGCTGTTAATGTTGGTTAGATCAACTGATGAATTTGTTGCCATTCGTGTGAATGGAGACCCCATGGTGCCTGAGGAAATGGAAACAAAGAAAATGTTTTAATTTTGTAACTAATTGATATCTCTTTCGATATTTCGTATATAATAGTGTCGCTCTCACCATTGGTCAAATTGCCAGTGAAGAAGAAGAGATAAGCATTTGTGTTCGCTGCACGGGTGCTGCTGATGAGACCTGTAGCTATGAAAATGCATTGAATCTTTGTGTTGTTCACAGAGCCACGGAAGGATCCAGGTCTAAACTGCAAGACAAAAAAGTAAAATTTGTAAAATTAGGGGTCAAAATGAGTGGGCTTCCCCTCCACCTCAAGGTGTTCAGCTCCACTCTGGGTTTCCCTTTTTCGCTCACTGCTGTCTAACATACTGTACATTTGCACCATTTCTGTTCTACTGTATAATTGTCTCAGAATGGAATTTTTTAAAATGCATTGAATCTTTCTTCCATTCACTGAGCCACGGAAGCTTCCAGGGAACATCTTTTTAGAAGCTGTTGTTGTTCATTGGCATGTAATTTATAGCCAAGGATCTTCTGTGCGAAAAAAGAAAAGCTCTGTGAAAGGGAGTCTTACGGTGTTATCTGTAGTCAGAATGGTGTTGTTCAGTGTGGCACGGATGAACTTCACTGTACCATTGTTGTTGGCACATGAATAAATGGTATCACCATCACCCTATGAGAAGCAAAGGTAAATATATCAGAGAACCCAAATATCTTGGTGATTTAAAATCACATTCTAACAAAGGAAATTTAAGATTTAAGTGTATGTGGACAAATTTGAGAAGTAAATTAGATTAGATTAATTCTACAGACCTCCTTGTTGTCTCGAGAGAGGCCAACTGCGATATAACCATTCGACTCCCCACTGAGCTCAAAAGTGAGATTGTCTGAGCTTCCTTTTACCCCTCTTGTGGAGGCAAAAAAACAGCTATTGGAAATAGACGGATCACAGCTGGCTGGAGTGGAGAAACATGCCTTATCTTTCTTACAGCTGTCCCTGGTGACCTTATCCTGCAACGTTATGTTCACATAAGCCATGAAATGCAGTGCTAAATTAAAAAAAAAAAAAAAAATCCTTTGAGAATGTTTAAAAAATACAATCTAAAGTAAACTCAAGAGTTTAACTTAAAAACTTAATAATACAGCAATTTACCATCACACAATACTGTAGTCAACACATCACTGATTTTGCTAACGCTTCACCTTTCACTTAAAAAACAAAACAAAATAGGCCATCTTAACCAAGAAAAATATAACTGGCTCTCCAGTCTGTTCACACTTACAATTGTAGTACCAGTGTTTGCTGTAACGTTAGATGAAGTAGCGTTTGATGGTGCAGTGGCATTTGATGCTGCAGTGGCATTAGATGCAGTGGCATTTGATGATGCAGTGGCGTTTGATGATGCAGTGGCGTTAGATGCAGTGGCATTTGATGCTGCAGTGGCGTTAGATGCAGTGGCATTTGATGCTGCAGTTGCGTTTGATGATGCAGTGGCGTTTGATGCTGCAGTCGCGTTAGATGCAGTGGCGTTTGAGGCTGCAGTGGCGTTTGATGATGCAGTGGTGTTAGATGCAGTGGCGTTTGATGCTGCAGTTGCATTAGATGCAGTGGCGTTTGATGCTGCAGTTGCATTAGATGCAGTGGTGTTTGATGCTGCAGTGGTGTTAGATGCAGTGGCGTTTGATGCTGCAGTGGTGTTAGATGCAGTGGCATTTGATGCTGCAGTGGTGTTAGATGCAGTGGCGTTTGATGCTGCAGTGGCGTTTGATGCTGCAGTGGCGTTTGATATTGCAGTGGCGTTTGATATTGCAGTGGCGTTAGATGCAGTGGCGTTTGATGCTGCAGTGGTGTTAGATGCAGTGGCGTTTGGTGCTGCAGTGGCATTAAATGCAGTGTCGTTTGTACTGGGTGTTATGACCAAAACGTCTGTGCTGTTAGGGTTGCTTAAGTCCACTGACCCATTTGTGGCCAGTCTAATAACTGGAGAATCCAGAGAGCCTGGAAAAGGAGTAGAGGGAATAAGATGATTTTTTTTTTCTTCTACAAAACAAATTATGTCATTTACTTGATCAAGGTGTTGCACTCACCATTTGAGATGCTGCCTGTTAAAATGAAGACGAAAGGTTCTGTGGTTGCAGCACGAGCGGGACCTGCAGCATTGAAAATGCATTGAATCTTTCTTCCATTCACTGAACCACGGAAGCTTCCAGGGATGAACTGCAGCACAACAGAGGTAATGTTACTTTATATTACACTGCAAAGATGGCACAGAACCTGCATCTGAGGTGGCATTATTGCATCTTTACACAGATTTTAGAAGCAACCTTTTGATGCAGTGAACATAACCCAACTGGGCCCACTCAACATGACCAACAAGACCTTTGTGGATAGTACTTGAATTGGGATTTTCCTTGAGGCCTTCCTTGCTTTTATATATATATAACTATATTATTTTCTGTTAGGAAACTCCGTTGCTAATATTGCCATATGTTTTTAAAGAGAAGGTCCTCTGAAAAAGTGCCTTACTGTGTTATCCTGAGTCAGTCTTTGATTGTTCAGTGTGGCACGGATGAACCTGAGTACACCATTAAAATTGGCGCAAGAATAGATGGTGGCACCTTGACCCTAAAGATGTGAAAAGTAAATTAGCCGGAGAACCAGAATCCCATACTTTAGGTTTAAGATTAAAGTGCTTCAATATTAGATTCTATTAAAAGAAACATATGATTAAAAAAGCAACTGAATTTGATCTCTTACACTGCTGTTTCGAGAGAGGCCAGCTGCAATGTAACCATCTGACTCGCCACTGAGTTCAAAGGTAAAATTATCTGCATTTCCGGTTATTCCTCTTGTAGAGAGGAAATAGCAGGAACTTTGTGCACCTGGATTACAGGTAGGTGGAGCAGAGAAACAAGCCCTATCCCTTCTGCAGTTATCTCTGCTAGTGATTTCCTGCAATAAACAAGAAGTAAAATTTAATTGAAACAAAAACATAAATCCAAGGTATACAAGATAACTTGGAAAAGTACTTTTGATCTTGTAAAAGAAACTTTTCACTTTAATGGTCAAGATTGTTATTATTTCCATTTTTAAACAAGAAAGGGGCTTACTTGTGATTGACTAATGATGTTGTTGTTGATCATGGTATTAGAGCCGGACGGTGTAACATTGTTTGTCTGGGTTGAGTTTGTGGTCATGTTGAGTGGGCTCGGTTGGGTCATGTTCATGGTTATATTGTGAGGGCGCGTCTGGGTTGAGTTTGTGGTCATGTTGAGTGGGCTCGGTTGGGTCATGTTCATGGTTATATTAGGAGGGCGCGTCTGGGTTGAGTTTGTGGGCATGTTGAGTGGGCCCGGTTGGGTCATGTTCATGGTTATGTTGGGAGGGCGCGTCTGGGTCAGGTTTGTAGATACTGTTGTGGTGTTAGATGCAGTGGTGTTTGATGTTGCTGTGGCATTAGATGCAGTGACATTTGTACTTGGTGTTATTATTCCAGCATCTGTGCTGTTAGGGTTGCCTAAGTCCACTGACCCATTTGTGGCCAGTCTAGTGACTGGAGTATCCAGAGAACCTGGGAAAGGAGTAGAGGGAATACAATTATTTACTTCTACAAAACAAAATATATGTCAGTCACTTGATTAAGGTGTTACACTCACCATTTGAGACGCTGCCTGTTAAAACGAAGACGAAAGTTTCTGTGGTTGCAGCATAAGCGGCATTGAAAATGCATTGAATCTTTCTTCCATTCACTGAGCCACGGAAGCTTCCAGGGATGAACTGTAGCACAACAGAAATAATGTTACTTAATATTACACCTCGAAGGTGACACAGAAGCTATATCTAAGCATATACAGTGCAGTGGGAAAGTCTTTGAGATTTCTGTCACAAAAATTATTTGAAACATATAAGCAAGCTTAGGTCAGAATGGTTGAAAAACAAGAACATGTATATTTTGCAATGGCTGGTCAGTGCAGTGCAGTACTTGAACACCACTAAAATGCTGTGGAAGGACTTTAAATGCACAGTTCATGCTTGAAAACCTACAAATGTCACTGAGCTGAAGCTTAAGGAGGAGTGAGCCACAATTCTTCCACAGCAGTAAATAACTACGGGAAGGTGTTATTGCTGGGTGTTACCAGTTACTGACTAGAGGATGAAGCAGTCAGAGCCATTATATTTTAATTGGATTTTATGCATTATTGCATTTTTACGCATATTATAGAGGCAAACTTTTGAGACCTGTGTGAAGAGAAGAAGAACTAGGTTTTTTGTTGATCCCTTCCTTGTTTTTATATAGTACTAAATTATCTATTGTTAAGAATCTCCATTGCTAATATTGCCATACAGAGAAGTCTCTCTGAAAAAGTGCCTTACTGTGTTATCCTGAGTCAGTCTTTGATTGTTCAGTGTGGCACGGATGAACCTGAGTACACCATTGAAATTGGCGCAAGTATAGATGGTGGCACCTTGACCCTAAGGATGTGATAAGTAAATTAGACAGAGAACCAGTTTCTGATACTTCAAGGTTTAAGATTAAAGTGCTTAAATATTCTTCTTCTTTTTTTTTTTTTTTCTTTAAAAGAAATATATGATTAAAAAAGCTCCAGATCTCTTACACTGCTGTCTCGAGATAGGCCAGCTGCGATGTAACCATCTGACTCGCCACTGAGCTCAAAGGTAAAATTATCTGCATTTCCGGTTATTCCTTTAGTAGAGAGGAAATAGCAGGAATCTTGTGCACCTGGATTACAGGTAGGTGGAGCGGAGAAACAAGCCCTATCCCTTCTGCAGTTATCCCTGCCATTAATTTCCTGCAATAAACAAGAAGACAAATTGAAACAAAAACAAAAATGCAGGGTATACAAGAACTTGCAAAAGTACATTTCATCCTTTAAAAAAACTTTCACTTCAGCATTCAAGAATGTTATTTCCATTTTCTAAACAAGAAAAGGAATTTGGCTTACTAGTGATTGATTATTGATGTTGGTTATGATATTGAAGCCTGGTAATGTTATATTGTTTGTCATGCTGGGAGGACGAGTTTGGGTCAGGTTGGTGGTGATGTTGGGAGGGCTTGTGTGGGTCAGGTTCATGGTTATGTTGGGAGGGCGGGTCATGGTCAAGTTGGTGGTGATGTTGGGAGGGCTTGTGTGGGTCAGGTTCATGGTCATGTTGGGAGGGCGGGTCATGGTCAGGTTGGTGGTGATGTTGGGAGGATTTGTGTGGGTCAGGTTCAGGGTCATGTTGGGGGGGTGGGTCATTGTCAGGTTGGTGGTGATATTGGGAGGACTTGTGTGGGTCAGGTTGGTGGTGATGTTGGGAGGGCTTGTGTGGGTCAGGTTCATGGTCATGTTGGGAGGACGGGTTTGGGTCAGGTTGGTGGTGATGTTGGGAGGACTTGTGTGGGTCAGGTTCATGGTCATGTTGGGGGGGCGGGTCATTGTCAGGTTGGTGGTGATGTTGGGAGGATTTGTGTGGGTCAGGTTCATGGTCATGTTGGGGGGGTGGGTCATTGTCAGGTTGGTGGTGATATTGGGAGGACTTGTGTGGGTCAGGTTCATATTCATGTTGGGAGGGCTTGTGTGGGTCAGGTTCATGGTCATGTTGGGAGGACGAGTTTGGGTCAGGTTGGTGGTGATGTTGGGAGTGCTTGTGTGGGTCAGGTTCATGGTCATGTTGGGAGGACGAGTTTGGGTCAGGTTGGTGGTGATATTGGGAGGACTTGTGTGGGTCAGGTTCATGGTCATGTTGGGGGGGTGGGTCATTGTCAGGTTGGTGGTGATGTTGGGAGGACGAGTTTGGGTCAGGTTGGTGGTGATGTTGGGAGGGCTTGTGTGGGTCAGGTTCATGGTCATGTTGGGGGGGCGGGTCATTGTCAGGTTGGTGGTGATGTTGGGAGGATTTGTGTGGGTCAGGTTCATGGTCATGTTGGGGGGGTGGGTCATTGTCAGGTTGGTGGTGATGTTGGGAGGGCTTGTGTGGGTCAGGTTCATGGTCATGTTGGGAGTACGAGTTTGGGTCAGGTTGGTGGTAATGTTGGGAGGACTTGTGTGGGTCAGGTTCATGGTCATGTTGGGGGGGTGGGTCAGGTTCATGGTCATGTTGGGAGTACGAGTTTGGGTCAGGTTGGTGGTGATGTTGGGAGGACTTGTGTGGGTCAGGTTCATGGTCATGTTAGGGGGGCGGGTCATTGTCAGGTTGGTGGTGATGTTGGGAGGGCTTGTGTGGGTCAGGTTCATGGTCATGTTTGGAGTACGAGTTTGGGTCAGGTTGGTGGTAATGTTGGGAGGACTTGTGTGGGTCAGGTTCATGGTCATGTTGGGGGGGTGGGTCAGGTTCATGGTCATGTTGGGAGTACGAGTTTGGGTCAGGTTGGTGGTGATGTTGGGAGGACTTGTGTGGGTCAGGTTCATGGTCATGTTGGGGGGGTGGGTCATTGTCAGGTTGGTGGTGATATTGGGAGGACTTGTGTGGGTCAGGTTGGTGGTGATGTTGGGAGGGCTTGTTTGGGTCAGGTTCAAGGTCATATTGGGAGGGCGGGTCATGGTCAGGTTAGTGGTGATGTTGAGAGGGTTTGTGTGGGTCAGGTTCATGGTCATGTTGGGGGGGCGGGTCATTGTCAGGTTGGTGGTGATGTTGGGAGGACGAGTTTGGGTCAGGTTGGTGGTGATGTTGGGAGGGCTTGTGTGGGTCAGGTTCATGGTCATGTTGGGGGGGCGGGTCATTGTCAGGTTGGTGGTGATGTTGGGAGGATTTGTGTGGGTCAGGTTCATGGTCATGTTGGGGGGGTGGGTCATTGTCAGGTTGGTGGTGATGTTGGGAGGGCTTGTGTGGGTCAGGTTCATGGTCATGTTGGGAGTACGAGTTTGGGTCAGGTTGGTGGTAATGTTGGGAGGACTTGTGTGGGTCAGGTTCATGGTCATGTTGGGGGGGTGGGTCAGGTTCATGGTCATGTTGGGAGTACGAGTTTGGGTCAGGTTGGTGGTGATGTTGGGAGGACTTGTGTGGGTCAGGTTCATGGTCATGTTAGGGGGGCGGGTCATTGTCAGGTTGGTGGTGATGTTGGGAGGGCTTGTGTGGGTCAGGTTCATGGTCATGTTTGGAGTACGAGTTTGGGTCAGGTTGGTGGTAATGTTGGGAGGACTTGTGTGGGTCAGGTTCATGGTCATGTTGGGGGGGTGGGTCAGGTTCATGGTCATGTTGGGAGTACGAGTTTGGGTCAGGTTGGTGGTGATGTTGGGAGGACTTGTGTGGGTCAGGTTCATGGTCATGTTGGGGGGGTGGGTCATTGTCAGGTTGGTGGTGATATTGGGAGGACTTGTGTGGGTCAGGTTGGTGGTGATGTTGGGAGGGCTTGTTTGGGTCAGGTTCAAGGTCATATTGGGAGGGCGGGTCATGGTCAGGTTAGTGGTGATGTTGAGAGGGTTTGTGTGGGTCAGGTTCATGGTCATGTTGGGGGGGCGGGTCATTGTCAGGTTGGTGGTGATGTTGGGAGGACGAGTTTGGGTCAGGTTGGTGGTGATGTTGGGAGGGCTTGTGTGGGTCAGGTTCATGGTCATGTTGGGGGGGCGGGTCATTGTCAGGTTGGTGGTGATGTTGGGAGGATTTGTGTGGGTCAGGTTTATGGTCATGTTGGGGGGGTGGGTCATTGTCAGGTTGGTGGTGATATTGGGAGGACTTGTGTGGGTCAGGTTCATATTCATGTTGGGGGGGCGGGTCATTGTCAGGTTGGTGGTGATGTTGGGAGGGCTTGTGTGGGTCAGGTTCATGGTCATGTTGGGAGGACGAGTTTGGGTCAGGTTGGTGGTGATGTTGGGAGGGCTTGTGTGGGTCAGGTTCATGGTCATGTTGGGGGGGTGGGTCATTGTCAGGTTGGTGGTGATATTGGGAGGACTTGTGTGGGTCAGGTTCATGGTCATGTTGGGGGGGTGGGTCATTGTCAGGTTGGTGGTGATATTGGGAGGACTTGTGTGGGTCAGGTTCATGGTCATGTTAGGGGGGCGGGTCATTGTCAGGTTGGTGGTGATGTTGGGAGGGCTTGTTTGGGTCAGGTTCAAGGTCATATTGGGAGGGCGGGTCATGGTCAGGTTAGTGGTGATGTTGAGAGGGTTTGTGTGGGTCAGGTTCATGTTCATGTTAGAAGATATTGAGCTGTTGCTTGCCGTGGAGTTGCTACTGTCTGTTCCATTGACTGCAAGCATCATGCATGTCATCCCCAGAATAGCCACATAGATCCATTTACTCCCCATCAGTGATCCTTATGTACTTAAGTTAATCTGTTAATCTTGCAGCTCGATTTTTGTAACCTGTAATTAAAAATGAAAAGAAAGTAATTCAGTTTGTATAATCAACAACAACAACAAAAAATAAAACATGTTTGGACAATTTAAAATCTAATAGCTATTAATGAATTATCTGAAAGACTTTAATTATCTTTTAACATTCCTTTGATTGCAAACACAAACAGAGAATGAGCCATGATTCTGAATTCATCAACATAGTTTAACTTAATTTACTTAGTAATATGTCGTTGATAGCTGTATGGCACTTTAACACTAACAATTTAACCTTAACACTAACATTTGAGTATAGATTAAAGGGTTAGTTCATCCAAAATTCTTTCACCCTCATGTCGTTCCAAACCTGTACGACTTTTGTTCATCTTCCAAACACAAAATAAGTTATTTTTAATGAAATCGGAGAGGTTTCTGCCCCTCCATTGACAGTTCATGCAACTACCACTGATAATTTAAAAAGTTCATAAAGAGATTGTAAAATTAATCCATATGAATTGAGCAGTTTAGTCCAAATTTTCTAAAGAGAAACAATCGCTTTATATGATGAACAGACTGAATTTAGGCTTTTTATTCAATGTAAACACTGATCAGCGAACATAAAGAGAAACTCCAACGAACTTGTTTGGCACGCGAGAACAAAACATTTCGTAGAAGCTCAAACGTGCTGCGTAACACGAGAATGAACCTCATTGGTTCTTCCACATCAAGCACGCATGCTTGAGCTTCTGTTAACCATAACTGATGTTTGAGTTGATGAATGTTTATATGTGAATAAAGCCTAAATTCAACCAGTTCTTTATACAAAGTGATTGTGTCTCTTCAGAAAATTTAGACTAAACCGCTAAATCAGTATGGATTAGTTTTACGATCTCTTTATGAGCTTTTCGGTGCATCAAAGTGGTAGTTGAGTAGCTGTCAATGGAGGGACAGAAACCTCTCAGATTTCATTCAAAATATATTCCTTTGTTTTCTGAAGATGAACAAAAGTGAGGCTGAGTAAATGATGAGAGAACTTTCATTTTTTGATAAACTAACCCTTTATTTATTTATTTATTTATGTATCTCAGCAGTGGTTGTTTGTAAGGTGCTATGTTAGTTATACTATGTAATCTAAGAAGCTATACTTATTTAAAGTGCACATTCAATTCTATGTGCACACCAGTGTTACACTATAATACGACACATTGACTTCTGCAACCATTCTACACACCTGACTGTCTAACTATGGTAAAGTGTAAAATTACAGAAATTGATGGATTCTCAGAATTCATCCCATAAACTGAATGTAAATGTAATTTGGCAACAACAACAACAAATTTTTTTTTTTTTTCAAAGTTCACTGTAGAAGCCGTTGGGTCCATATGCATTCCCTAGTCTGGGGCTCTGAAAAAGTTGGGTAATTCTGACAGGATAGCACCATCCGATAAAACATCAACACATATTTTTCAGAGAAGACAAAGACCAAAAAAAACAAACAAAAAAATTCCTTCAAATTATTAATTATTGTAATCCAACCATACAATTTATCTTCAAAATAATATCTAATATTCAATCAATAAAATGTGTCTACTATAAGAAATATAAAAAGATACAAAGTACAAAGTAAACAATAAAAAAATAATTATTTTGTATCAAATGAACACTAATGATGAAATTGATAATTCCTAGAAATATCCTGACATTTTAGTTACACACAACGAAAAACAGAATTGTATTGTATGAATGTACTTCAATTATAAAGCTAAATATCAAAGCAAACAGTAATTTGTTTTAAAGAATCATAGCACAAACACATTTCAAGAAAACAACTGGTTGGTTAAAATCACATTTTAAAAAAGGCTCATAATCGTGCAGTTAAGTTTCATTTGATATTTTGTTATCTAATGCATTGACATTCAGAAATCTTTCCATCATGGGATCATTTTATGAATTTTTTTTACTAAATTACATAAATACATAAATTAAATAGCTGGTAAACAATTCCTTTTTACTAGGAAAAAAAATTCGCTGGCATATTGACTGTTAGTACTTATAAAGCACATATTATTGCCTTATTCTGCATGATCGTATCCCTTAATCCTACTCAATACCTAAACTTAACAACTACCTTACTAACTATTAATAAGCAGTTATTTAAGAGTTTATTGAGGCTAAAGTCGTAGTTAATATGTGTTCCCCATACATCAAAGTGTTACCAAAATTAAATAAACCATTAAGTATTATGCAATCTGAAACATTAGACATAAAACCTTTTTTGGCATAAAGGTTCTTTAAAATGTAGCCATGCGCCCTAGAGTTCTAAACAGAACCCTGCTTTTGAGTGTATTTTAAATAAACATCAAAGTATCATGTTTCAACATTTTTAAATATACCTCATCTGTTAAATCTTATAATGTAATCTCATTTAATGTATCTGCCTCTGCAGTTATGATTCACTCAATATGTTAACAGCGTGTTCAAAAGAAGCTTAAAGTGTTTCTTACCAGTATGTGAGAAGTTCTGTGAGTTTATGATCAATGATGGAGGCGTCAAGCTTCTCTCACTTAAGTAACTTGCATGAAGGGTGGGACCTGAAGGGTTGGACACAATGGTTTTAACTTTATTTATTATTTTCATTGTTTTTACTTCAGACTGCGTCATTTGAACGTTCAAGCGCAAAAGCAAAGCCAACACACATTATGATGTCTGGCATAGGGAGGAGTAGCAGTCCTGAATTCATACATTCCCACTGCACCTTCAGCTCAAATACAGAAGATCCTCCGGTGATGCTGGAAAATAACTTATGATGCACTTGATTGAAAACAGTTTTCTTTATTAAAAAATGACAAAAATGGTTTTTCCCCACAGAATGTCCCACTATACACTGTATATATGCAGAGGTTACATTGAAGCCAGTTTGATTTACATAAATATTATTGAGTAATATTTAGTTTCAGGTGTTTTTAAGCTTGATTTTTCAAAATTAAAAAATAAAAAAAGTATGTTTTCATAAAATTTACTAGCAATTTCTGAGTGTAAAGCTGTTTCTATACCAAATTTTCCATTGTAGTAACTGTTATTTTGGCAGAAATGTTGGTAACCATGTAAAAAAAAAAGAAGAGTTGATCTAGTAGTCCAATCACTGCCTCTTCAGCCTTTGTTCTACAGTACGTTAAATATTTACTCAGGGTGAGGTTTAGGCATTTACTTTGACATTAAATTACCAACAACTGGAAACAACAAAGCAACATTCGGTCCATCAAAAATAACCTTGAGTTATCGTAGTTATAAAAACGCACATATAATTGAGCATTCTGTTCTACTGGCCTGAAAAAGGAGTGTGAATGAAAGAATTGCACCATCTAACTTGGCACTTATAAGATTCTAATGCTCACCAAACTTTTTTGTTCTGTTAAATACCTAAATTACTTTAGGTCACTCGACTCCACCTTGTCTGGTGTGTTAGTTATTTTATATTAGATCTACAGCGTTGTTGATATAGATCATTTAATTTTCGCCGAGCTGCCTTTCCAGTTTCTTTGGTGCGGATAGATAGCGCCGTAATGAATGGACTGTGCTGAATGAAGTTTCACAACCTGTCAAAGAACAAATGTATGGAAATCCCAACTTACACACGTGCCGTCCGAAGAATTATTTATTTATTTTAATTTTTGTACACCCTTTGTCTTCATTCTTCAGTCTGGGAATAGACAAAAGTGCAAACCATTTTTAAATAGCTTGACATTAAAACATTGATCAGTAAGTCAGAGCAACTTATATTTTTACATTAAGTCATTTTTTTATACAAGTTATATGAGATTCAACTCATTTTTTAAAGTCAGTTTAATATAATTTAAGTTGAACGGATTTGTGCAGCCAGTCTGATTTAATCTTAAGATATATTTACTTGAAAAGCAAAATGACTTGAGATTTTAAGTATTGTATTCTGAAAAAAATACTTAAAATTAACTGATTTTGCTTAAAACAAGAACTGGCAGTGTCAAAATAACAAAATATCTGCTATATAATTGTGTGTTCTTGTTGATTTTTCCAGCCCTATTGGCAGATATTTTGTTCATGTTTTAAACAAACTCACTACATTTTTTTATTTTTTCATTTTGCTTTTCAAGTAAATGTATCTTTATTTAAGAATCTTTCAATACTTGTACTTGAAAATAAGACAAAAATACTTTTTGAGAAAATTACTTTTTGCAGTGGAAAAGTTGTTTCTCTGATTTTTTTCTGTCTATTTCAGACTGTGTTTGTAATTGGATAAAAGGAGAGTAACTGTTATGAATGTACTGCACTTATTTTTAAAGGATGTATAATGAACACACCTTTATACACAAAACAAATCTTGTCATTCGGTCTGGTCCAACAAGTTCTTTTCTGCACTGAGAGACAAAAGGAGGGTGCATCACAGAGAACAAAAGAGCCATTGAGCAGCATTAACATACGATCTGGAGTCTGTAAATGTGTTCGGGAACTGTCAGTACAATAGCACAAACACTATGATGAATACACTATGAATATCTTTCATATCATCCGGGTTGAACTGAACTTTCGTTCATCGGAATCAGTCATCTTCAGTTTACGTCTTTGTCTCTAAAGTACCTTCTCGCCCGACCATAAGATATATCACTTGACGAGCCACTGCATGAGAGATTTACAATATCATGCATTGTTTGTTTTAGAAAATAAGTCGTCACTGTATGAAAAACAAAATCCATACAAAAGTTCACGCACGCAATTAGCATCAGTGTTGGGTGTAACGCGTTACTGTAATTAAATTACTTATCCACTGGAAAAGTAAACTAAGGGATTACTGTTCATTTTTAGGTAATTTAATTACAGTTACTTATAATGTACTTGCGTTACATACTGTAAATTAGTTCTGTATAAATCAATATTGTCATCTAAAGGTAAAAGTGAACGCTGTCTCTTGTTAGCTGTAGTGCAGTTGCGCGTGAGTTCGCAGCTTCGCACAAGTTGCCTGCGTAGTCGCTGTCTGAAGATGTCGGCAGAAGCGAGTGGCTGTTTTGCAGAATGGAAATATTCCAATTACTTCACTTTCTTGACACGGGTAGGCAAGAACATTAGGGTGAAATGTAAGCTATGTCCTAAGGAGAAAAAACTACTCGCACGCTCTCTGAGAGAGGGTCTTCAGTCAGCGCGCTCTCGACCAAAGCGCGCACACATAGCCGCCTCTCGCGAGTGTGGGATTTTCGCGGTTTATTACACATAAACGTTCAAATACTCACACAGTTATGTCAAAATGCCGGTCTTGGCGTATTCGCGTTGGTTATGTGAATGTGAAACAGCATATTGTCTCCGTCCATTATGTCTTAGTGACAGCAGTCTTTAAAACATGCTACGGTCTACTATTGGTCTGTGTTATAAATGATAATCGAATAACAAAAGAAAAGCTTTAATAAGGATTAATCTATATTTAATTTATACGGTTATAACTTTGCAGAGTTATTTTATATTTGATTATTCAATTTCTGTGTTATTTTTACTTACTACTATTAGACCTACCTGGGTGGGAAAAAAATCTTTTAATATTTTTATCATGGTATCGAGTATTGTGCACTTTTAGGTAGCCTACCGTACCGAATACTGGATTTTTGGTATTGTGACGTCCCTATAAAAAGCTATAAAACGCTAAACTATTCCATGTTTGACTCATATTTAAATTATTAAAAGAGTTTCCTTTCTATATTGTCTATCCAGTCAAGGTTTATATTGATTTTAAGAAGTAATTAGTTGAATTACTTATTGAGTAATTAAATTACTTTTCAGACAGAGTAATTAGAAAAGTATTTTAAATACAACATTGATGATGTAATTAGTAATTAATTACTTTTTTGAAGTAACTTACACAACACTGATGGGCATATACAGCAGGTCTATATAACAATGAACAATATATTTATACAGCATTTATTACATTTTTTTTTTTTCATTGTTAGTTGATAAAACTGTTCATTACAGTGCATTAACTAATGTTAACAGATACAATTTTTTATGTTATAAATGTAGTATTAAATGTTGAGATTTTATTAACTAAGACTAATAAACACAGTAGAAGTATTGTTCATTCTTAGTTCATATTAATTAATGTTATTAACTAGCAAAACCTCCATGGGGCCTCCATGGATTGGACTTGTTTGTTCAGCACATCCCTCAGATGCTCAATTGGATTGATATCTGGGGAATTTGGAAGCCAAGTCAACACCTCAAACTCATTCTTGTGCTCCTCAAACCATTCCTGAACCATTTTTGCTTTGTGGAGCATTATCCTGCTGAAAGAGGCCACAGACACCAGAGAATACCGTTTCCATATGTAACGGGGCGTGTTTTGGGAACTACAAATCCCATCAGCCTCAGTTTTATAAAAGGAAGTGATGAGATTCGTTCTTCCACTTCCTCCCTTTGTTTTTCCGCTGACGATTCATGAATGGAAGTCACGGCAGATTTATGGGAAAATGCAGCAGGTTTACGTATTGCATGGTGGCAATAGACCAGCAGATTTAAGATCGCTTATGTGCAGTCACATGTCAAATACTGGTGGAACATTGTTGAGTGTTGAACACATGATGCATCGTTTAGGAGTATTATGGCTGGATGGTTGCCCGAGTGTCATAAAACAAAATAACAGATGGTAAAGGAATGCACGATTACCGTTTATTTTAGGTTGAAAGATTGTGGGGGTTTTTTTTGGATGTTGGACCAGAGTTGGCCAAGGGAGAACTGAGAACACACCAAAGACAAAAAGGGACTAAGTAGATCGTAGTCGTTTCATGGTGCTTACTTATTTATTCGATTTGCATTACCCACTGTTAATATTATTGTTTGTTTGCTTTTTGTTCTAGAGTTCTTTTTGACACAAAAAATTGGATGACCAGTAATTTCCTACTACTAAATTCAGAAAAAAACAGAGATTCTAATTTTTGGACCAAAAACTTCTTCACGTAATAACCTAGAATACTGTCTAACACTTGATGGCTGCTCTGTTAAGTCTTCGTCGTCAGTTAGGAACCTGGGTGTGCTCTTTGATACCAATCTTTCATTTGAAGGCCATGTTTCTAGCATCTGTAAAATGCATTCTTCCATCTTAAAAATATATCTAAACCACGAAATATGCTCTCAATGACAAATGCAGAACAGTTAGTTCATGCGTTCATGACCTCAAGGCTAGATTACTGTAACGCTCTACTAGGTGGTTGTTCTGCTCGCCTGATAAATAAACTACAGCTCGTACAAAATGCAGCAGCTGGAGTTCTTACTAGAACTAGGAAGTATGACCATATTAGCCCGGTTCTGTCAACACTGCATTGGCTTCCTATTAAACATCGTATAGATTTTAAAATCTTGCTAATTACCTACAAAGCACTAAATGGTTTAGCTCCCCAGTACCTGAGCGAGCTCTTAACGCATTATAGTTCTTCACGTCTATTGCGATCTCAGAATTCAGGCCAGTTGATAATACCTAGAATATCAAAATCTTCTCCTATTTGGCACCTAAACTCCGGAACAATCTTCCTAGCATTGTTCGGGAAGCAGACATACTCTCAGTTTAAATCTAGACTAAAAACGCATCTCTTTAACCTGGCATACACATAACACATTATCAATTTATGTTTTCAAATCCGTTAGGCTGCATAAATTAGGTCAGCCAGAACCGGGAACACTTCCTATAACACCAGATGTACTCGTTACATCAGAAGAAGAATGGCATCTACGCTAATATTAGTCTTTCTGTTTATCCCAAGGTTAACCGTAGTCAACCGGATCCGGGCCGTATCCAGGTGAGACCGAGGACCTGCGCCTTGACACGACCACAACGCAGCCCTGAAGTATCAGCAGAGATTGAGTCAACTAGATCATCCATTGTGAAGGCCTCATCGACACAACAGCCAGCGGCGCAGCTCCTCAACAACCGTCCATACCGGCGTGATGAATAGAACTGGAATAAATACTTTGAATGTTGCGATCCCATCGGACTTATGATAGCTACCTGAATCGTAACAAAGCACTGTTGGCCAGAGGAGAACTGGCCCCCCGACTGAGCCTGGTTTCGCCCAAGGTTTTTTTTCTTCTCCATTTTAACACCTGTTTGCCACCTGATGTCACCTGTTGGAGCTTGGGTTCCTTGCCGCTGTCGCCTTTGGCTTGCTTAGTTGGGGACACTTGACACTTGATATTCAACAATGCTTTGATCTGCTTGCATTGACACTATTCTTTAAGATCTGCTGTGCAGCCAAAATAATGTACCAGTTATCAATGTAAAGCTGCTTTGACACAGTCTGCATTGTAAAAAGTGCTATATAAGTAAGGGTGACTTGACTTGACCTGACGGTGGCTGCGGGGTTACCTTCACTGGTGGATAGCAGTGGTGTGGTGGTTTGGTCACTTTATTTTTCTTTTCTTCTAGGTCTGCAGTGTTATTTGCTGTGAGCTTGATTGCAGTGAGAGCACGTTTGTCTGTATGCCACTTCTGTCTTCACATCCTAGGTAACCTGTGGCCATCTGTGGGTTTTGTTTTTTTAATTTGTTTTATTTCTTCTTCTTTTTTTTGTAGGTAATTGCATTGAAGGTTTGCTGTGTCCTTTTTACTTACAAAGCACTAAATGGTTGTTTAAAAAAACAAGCACACGTGAGGTCGGCTTTACAGATACTCGCTGATATGATTACAGAGAGTGGGCAACAACACCCGGACTCTGTTTTAATCATTCTCGGGGACTTTAATAAAGCGATTCTCTCACGTGAACTGCCAAAATACAGACAGCATGTTACATGTCCTACCAGAGACAGTAATATACTGGACCACTGTTACATAGCAATAAAGGATGCATATAACTCTATCCCACGGGCAGCTTTGGGGCTTTCTGATCACTGTTTAGTTCATCTCATACCAACCTACAGGCAGAAACTGAAATCAGCTAAACCTGTAGCAAAAACTGTAAAGAGATGGACCACCGAAACAGAGCGGGCTTTACAAGCCTGTTTGGAATGGACTGATTAGAGTGTGTTTGAAGCTGCTGCCACCGATCTGGACGAGCTCACAGAGACTGTTACATCATATATCAGTTTCTGTGAAGATATGTGCATTCCTACCAGGACTCATCTAACTTACAACAACGACAAACCATGGTTCACTGCAAAACTCAGCCAGCTCCGTCAGGCCAAAGAAGATGCTTGCAGAAATGGGGACAGAGTCTTGTGCAAACAGGCCAAATACATACTGGAAAAGAAGATCAGAGTGGCAAAGAGGAATTATTCCGAAAGCTACGGAATCAGTTCTCTTCTAATGACACGGCTTCAGTGTGGAAAGGTCTGAAAGTCATCACCAACTACAAGACACCATCCCCCAGCACTGTGGTGAATCAACAACTGGCAGACGATCTGAACGAGTTTTATTGCATGTTTGAAAAATCACCATTAACACCTCCAACAACCCCCCTCTCCCCCACCTACAATTCAGTTCAGTGAAGATGACGTGCGCCAGGTCTTCAGAAAGAACAAGAGAAGAAAGGCACCAGGCCCAGACAGCGTTTCACCAGCCTGTCTGAAAACCTGCGCTGAACACTCATCAAAATAATAATACCATTACTTTAACATTTAATAATATAAATAGCTAGTTTCAATTTTATATGCTGCTAATTCTTTAAGCTGCACTGTAAATAAATCTATACATTCAGTAACAAAAAAAAAAAACTTACTCTGTATTTTCAGCTTGGTTTCCAATAAGAATCTAATTCTTAAATTGAGATATTAAGTCTTGTTTTCTTAGAAGAAAACTTAATTCAAATGGAACACAAAAGTTTATTTTTCTGGCCCTATTTGTGACACAACCGGTCAATTGCATGAAACTAAAACTACTTCCAGTTAATTTAATCCACTCTTCTTCAAACATGGGTCAGAAAAGTTCCAGAACATGCCTGACAAAAGTTATCAAATTGATTTTTCTGCATCTGAAATCCACCCTCAGGCAGTTTGGTTACCATTAGGTTTCCAATAAATCAAACTTCCAATTTTAAAATGTTCATATGCTTATGTTATTATTATTTTTTTTTAACATTATTAATACAGCATATATATATATATATATATTAACAACATACAGTGGGTACGGAAAGTATTCAGACCCCCTTACATTTTTCACTCTTTGTTATATTGCAGCCATTTGCTAAAATCATTTAAGTTCATTTTTTCCCCTCATTAATGTACACACAGCACCCCATATTGACAGAAAAACACAGAATTGTTGACATTTTTGCAGATTTATTAAAAAAGAAAAACTGAAATATCACATGGTCCTAAGTATTCAGACCCTTTGCTCAGTATTTAGTAGAAGCACCCTTTTGATCTAATACAGCCATGAGTCTTTTTGGGAAAGATGCAACAAGTTTTTCACACCTGGATTTGGGGATCCTCTGCCATTCCTCCTTGCAGATCCTCTCCAGTTCTGTCAGGTTTGATGGTAAACGTTGGTGGACAGCCATTTTTAGGTCTCTCCAGAGATGCTCAACTGGGTTTAAGTCAGGGCTCTGGCTGGGCCATTCAAGAACAGTCACGGAGTTGTTGTGAAGCCACTTCTTCGTTATTTTAGCTGTGTGCTTAGGGTCATTGTCTTGTTGGAAGGTAAACCTTCGGCCCAGTCTGAGGTCCTGAGCACTCTGGAGAAGGTTTTCGTCCAGGATATCCCTGTACTTGGCCGCATTGTTCTGGTTGTCCCGAACATCTTCCATTTAAGGATTATGGAGGCCACTGTGCTCTTAGGAACCTTAAGTGCAGCAGAAATGTTTTTGTAACCGTGGCCAGATCTGTGCCTTGCCACAATTCTGTCTCAGAGCTCTTCAGACAGTTCCTTTGACCTCATGATTCTCATTTGCTCTGACATGCACTGTGAGCTGTAAGGTCTTATATAGACAGGTGTGTGGCTTTCCTAATCAAGTCCAATCAGTATAATCAAACACAGCTGGACTCAAATGAAGGTATAGAACCATCTCAAGGATGATCAGAAGAAATGGACAGCACCTGAGTTAAATATATGAGTGTCACAGCAAAGGGTCTGAATACTTAGGACCATGTGATATTTCAGTTTTTCTTTTTTAATAAATCTGCAAAAATGTCAACAATTCTGTGTTTTTCTGTCAATATGGGGTGCTGTGTGTACATTAATAAGGAAAAAAAAATGAACTTAAATGATTTTAGCAAATGGCTGTGGGGCTTTTCAGCAATGTTTTACACGTACGGGATGTTCGGGGCTGTTTGTGCGTGGGATATTCATGTCTTTATAAGTACTCTTTGCTGGAATGCGGACAAAATGTTTTTATATGAGTTGGTTACATCTTTAACAGGTCACTGCATAATAGTCTTCCACTAACCATTTACGCTGCACCCTGAGGAGGAAATAAAAGAAAAAGAAAATGGTGAACAGCCAAAACATCTCACCTTCTTGAAAAGCCATTAAGAAGAACATTTTGTTTTTCTTTTTCTAAGTTGTCTGAATCTAGAGTCTGATTTGTTTCCCTTTCGAAAGGGAACTTCTACTCTGCGTTTGCAACGCTATGGGGAACGTCACGTGACTCGGTGTTCGAAAGCCAACTATCCAATAACTCCAAATCCTATTGGCCAGCGACAGCCTATGACGTCATACAGGCGCGACCCGGAAGTATAAAAGGGGCGCCTGGGGAAGCAGTCATTATCTCATCGTCTTTCGGGACTGTTTGTGTCGACTGCCATTATCGAATATACTCTTCATAGAGTATGTCTCTGTTATGTCTGAGGGCAAAGAGAAACATTTCAGGAAGTGTGTGGATCCATGCCAGAGGTTTTTAACTCCGGAGGGTTCGCACACCCTAAGCGTCTATTGTTTGGGAGAAGAACACGCACGGATGGTGCTTGAGGGCGCTGTCTGTGTGAATTGTGAGCGTCATCCTATGAGAACGCTCCGTTCTCGTCTGGCCCTCATCTCGAGGGATGAGGCGTCAACATCTGCGCCTGGTGGGTCCGGCCCTGCTCGTGCTGAGGCAGAGCGGCGGCTGCACTCATGGGGCTCGCAGATGGAGCTCGCTGCCGAGTTTGAGAGAGGTGTTATGGTCTCTCAGCCTCCGGTGGCGGCTGGCGGGGATGAGCTCCTGGATGATGATGATGGAATGGAGGAGGAAGAAGTGGCTTTTTCTTCTTTCTCCAAGTCTCCTGGCCCAGCATATGCCGAGTTACTGGAGGTTGTGGAACGCGCTGCTGGCAGACTGCAGCTGCCGTGGGGGCGCGTGAGGAAAGAACCTGTTCGCGGCAGACTTGACAAACGTTTTTCTTTCCGACCACAACCCCGTGACTCCAGTGAGCCTTCCATTTTTTCCGGATCTCCATGTTGAGATCGAGAAGGCATGGAAGAACCCATGCTCGGCCAGAGTTCATCCACATCAGCGAGGGAATCTCGCTGATGTGGATGGATTGGGCCAGCATGGGTATGTGTCGCTGCCGCCCATTGACGAGACGTTTGTCAGCTATCTCGTCATGGGCAGAGCACCGACACTAAAAGCTCCAGTTTTGCCGTCCAGACCCCTTAAACAGACATCTCGTCTGAACGGCAGAGCATATGCTGCTGCGGGTCAGGCTGGTGCGGCTTTACACACTATGGCAGTGTTGCAGGCGTACCAGGCTGATCTGCTGAAGGCGAGGGCGTGCTCAGCAGCTTTTAAGAGTTGCATTCCACTCAGATCCGTTTTTTAATTACTAGTGTATGTTCAGGTGTATGTATGACACCTTTGAACAGTCAGGCTGACGGCCGGGCCTATGATGATTTTTTTCTGGAGGCCCGCCTTCTGGCTTGATAGTGAAAGGGTTCTTTGGGCTTCTAGAACCATGGATGTTTTCCTTCCCATGTTTGTGAAGGAGCAGTCTTTGGTCTTCGACCCACGGGAAGGTAAGACACAGTCAGATTTCATTTCTTAAAATGTTGACTTTGTGTCGTTCCTGTGTATTTCCTGAACATGTCACAGTGAATGTACATTGAGATATAGAATTTGAAGGGGTTTTTGGGCAAAACTGGAATGTTGAGACTGACTAAGCAGGTCACAAAATGGCTGCTGCTTAGTTTTCTCTCTATGATGAGTAGCCTCTCGGCTATTTTCAGTATAGTTTGAGTTGGCACTCATTACTTCAGTTTGTATGTCTATGGCGGCCCTAACCGGCCGCCTGACTTTTCAGCTTTGAGCTTCACTTCATTTTTCTCATCATGAGATTTAGAAGTGGAGATCAGGCTGTGTGTTATGGTGCCTGTTGTATATAATAAAGAAAATAGGCCTATAACTTGGCAGCCAGGCTAGAGCTAGGTGATGTGATATATGAAGTAACCCCATATGTATTCACTATCCTTTCAGGATTTGTTTCCTAGTTCTGGTTTTCCTCCCGAGGGAGTTGTTAGGCTGTACGCCCAATTATCCCCTTGCTGGTGTAGGTGCAATTTGAGTTTTACAGCTAGGTTGTAGACTGTTTTCTGACTCCCTTATGCTGTTCCTCAGGTGGTAGGCCCTTATCTTTGCGTAGATAAGTTATGCAGGTGTGTGCTTGGCCCCACTTTCTAGAACTTTCATGCTAAAAGGAATAACTTTCTTCTGAGCCACTTGATAATTTGTTTTATCAAGTTTGAGTTGACGTTGCTAGTTTTTTAGCTCCTGTCCTCTGGGGTTTAGATCAGATTTGAGGATCTGTGTGGGAAGTGTTTTTCTTTTTAAAAACAGCATGTAGATCAAAGTTTGTGTTACTTTGGGTTCTAGACTTTTGCCCTACACTGTATGTGAGCCTATGCTGCCACAGGTTGGCACCTGCTCTCATAACAGTAGGCCCTTTGCTGTGAAAGTAGGCCTTTGTTTTGAGTATTTGGTGACTTGTACTCTCCAGTCTGAGGTCCTTGTCACTGGGTGCATCACCTGTTGGATTGCATATTCAGGGTAGTTAGTGCCACTTTGTTGAAGAAAACGTATCTATTAGCTCCCTTTTTTAGTGGTCTGGTTAACGGTTATACTGCTTATAACTCGGATTGTAGGCCTTATGATATTCGGCCTCCTTCTAGTTAGCGGTTGTTCCACTATACTGTTTAACTGATCATAATGTGCTCACATATTTTCACAGGTTTACGCTGCCACAGGCCATGCCGTGTGTCTGTCTGAGGTAGTAGGCTTATAATAGCCTTCCTTAGACCATGTTGGCTTTGTTTGGTTCCCTTTAGTCAAAATGTGTATTTAGGGTACATTGCCTGTTGGAATGTTTAGCCTAGCGCAGGTTGCAGTTAGCTTCCCTTAGCTTTTTGGGTTACAGCTGGTTCCCTGTAGCTTGGTTCCCTTTAATTCACGAGCTGTAGCCACGTGTTATTGAATTGGCAGGCCCCTTCAGGCCTCCTTTTTAGTTTACGTTTGGCACAATTTGTGTTTTAATCTGTGAGTAGGCTGATCGCCACCTGTTACTGGAATGGAGGCCCCTTTAGGCCTCCTTTTTCTAGTCGACTTGTTGGCAGGATGCCTGGGAAACCATGCCACCGTCGGCCACGCCCCATCACTGACGGATAGGCCCTAACAGGCCTGTTCTCGGTGTTTGGCAGTGTTTTTCATGTGTTAATCATGACACTGTTAATACATGGCCTCTGGGTGGTATGGTTATGGTAGGCAGGCCTACTTCGGCCTCCGGTGTAATATGTGGAGTTCAGTTATATACTCCTCTCGCTGTGAGGGTGACAAGGTGCTTTTTACAGAGTATTTCGAGTGGCTAGCCCCTCAGGTTGGTTTGGCAGCAAAACCTTACTGAAGGTTGTTTTTTTACCTATATCTGCCTCCCTGAGTCCTATTCTAGTTGAGCTAAGGGCCACCTAGCGCCTAGGGTGGATCTTTTGTGCTCCTAGAAATGGCCACGAGACTACGCCGTGTGTATTAGAGGTTGCTAGGCCTACGGGCCGCCTAGTTTTAACACACTGGAGTATGTTTGGGTGTATTTCTCTTTGAGAGTTATCTTTATACACTTCTGTTGGCAAGAGGCCTAAGTGATAAACCAACCTCCTTTTGTCTGGTTGTTTATCGTCCTTTGGGCCTAAACACTGCCACGAGCTGATGCCACGTGTCTGTTGAGGTTATAGGCCCCTCCAGGTCTTCCTTAATGCGTGCTGGCGTATGCTGTACTCCTCTTGCTTTAGAGAGTAAAAGGTGTTTTTACTGAGTACACTGCTCGGTGGATCGTGTTGGGTGGATTGTCATGTGGGCACTTTGCAGCCTCTTAGGCTGCCATTGAAGTCATCTTTCTACCCCAGAAAGAAAACCGGGCCACTTTCTGTTTGACTTCTGTTATTCACTTAACTCTATCATGCTGTAGGCCTCTTTCGGCCTCCATGAGTATGTGCCCATCGCATGGTCTACCTGTTAGGTGAGTTTCGTACTTCCCTTTTAGGGTTATGTTTGTAATAGTGCTTAGCTCCCTAAGCTGGTCATGGGGTAGGCCTTAATCAGGCCTCCTCTTAAGGATCCAGCATCAGGCTGGTTTGTGCTCCCCTGGATCAGGGTTCTGTAGCGCACGGCCTCCTCAGTGCATTAATTAAGCACTGGGTAGATCCTAGGATGAGTGGATTATACTCCCCTCAATACGAGGGTTCATAGCACTTAGCTGAGTTCTGCTCTCCAGGATGCCCGTCTCTACGCGTGGGTTTGAGTTTGTTTCTGCCTCTTTGCAGTCACTCTTACTTACTATCTTCTGTGAAGAATGCGTGTTAGGAGGCTCTGTATTCAGACAGGGTTGGCCCAGACTGAGTTTGTCTCAGGTCAGACTAGGTCGGCCTCCCTGGTGGCTTTGGGGGTGACTTTGTTCCCCTCTAGTGACTGGCCGAGGTTCCCTTTGGTTCCTTGGCCACATTCCCTTGAAGGGACCACTTTTTCTTCTAGAAAGGTTGGTTCCAGACGCCTTAGCACCTTCCGTAGGGCCTTTGAGGAGGTCCTTCGTGGAGTTCAGCTTGGGCTGTTGGCCGGAGGGAATGCTGTCACTGACAGCCTGGTGTGACCCGAGGGAGAGTTGCCAAGCAGTTTCTACTGCTCTGGAGCCTTTGTCTCAGCCATTTTTTTTGGCAGGCATTCTCCTCAAGCATGGCGGCGTGGGTATATCGTTCCCCATAGCGTTGCAAACGCAGAGTAGAAGTTCCCTTTCGAAAGGGAACGTCTCAGGTTACGAATGTAACCAGGGTTCCCTGAGAACAGGGAACGAGACTCTGCGTTTCCTTGCCATACATCGGGCTGCCTGCTGGATAATGACGATGGATAATGACTGCTTCCCCAGGCGCCCCTTTTATACTTCCGGGTCGCGCCTGTATGACGTCATAGGCTGTCGCCGGCCAATAGGATTTGGAGTTATTGGATAGTTGGCTTTCGAACACCGAGTCACGTGACGTTTCCCCATAGCGTTGCAAACGCAGAGTCTCGTTCCCTATTCTCAGGGAACCCTGGTTACATTCGTAACCTGAGACGTTTTCCTGTGAAACACAATGTGTTGAGCATAAATATAATCAACATATTTGGTGATCCTGGAACAGTATTCGTGTCAGCCAAGCAGACACTTAAATCTGACCGCAGTGGGTTTGGTTGTTGGATGGTTGATTGTTCATTTGGTTTGCTGTTCACTTGGTTGGTTGGTTGTTTGCTCGTTTGGTTGGTTGGATGGTTGTTTATTTGGTTGTTCGGTTGGTTGGTTGTCCGTTTGGTTGGTTGGTTGGATGGTTGTTTATTTGGTTGGTTGGTTGGTTGGTTGTTTGTCCGTTTGGTTGGTTGTTCATTTGGTTGGTTGTCCGCTTGGTTGGTTGTCCGTTTGGTTGGTTGGTTGGTTAGTTGTTCATTTGGTTGGTTGGTTGTTAGTTAAGTTGGATGGTTGGTTGTTCGATTGTTCATTTGGTCGATTGTTTGGTTGGATGGTTGGTTGTTCGATTGTTCATTTAGTCGATTGTTTGGTTGAATTGTTGTTCGGTTAGATGGTTCAGTTGGTTGGATATTTTTTTGGACAGTTGTTCATTTGGTTGGATGGCTGTTCGGTTGGCTGGATGGTTGGTTGTTCGGTTGGATGGTTGTTCAGTTTGTTGGATGGTTGGTTGTTTGTTTGGTTTGTTTGATGGACGGTTGGTTGTTCGTTTGGTTGGTGGATTGGCTGGATGGTTGGTTGGTTGTTCAGTTAGTTGGATGGTTGTTTGGTTGGTTGTTCATTTGGTTGGTTGGTTGGATGGATGGTTGGATGGTTGTTTAGTTGGTTGGATGGTTGTTCAGTTGGTTAGATGGTTTTGTTGTTGTTGGTTGGATGGTTAGTTGGTTGTTCGGTATGTTGGATGGTTGGCTGGCTGGCTGGTGAATGATATTCCAAGCATGTTGATGCAAGAAAATGTTGCTGAGGAAATCAAATGCCATCTTCATTTGTCATACTATCTGCACTGTTTATTATTCAAGACATGAATATTCTTACAATAAGAGCGCACATTTAACCAGTTATGGAAGTGTTAATAATGAGAAACATTTTAACACACAATACAACCAACCATCACCATGATGAACAAATAAAAGATTGTTTATAATAAATAACATTTCTGAGTAATATAGTAGAGCTGCACGATTTTTTGGTTTCAAATAGAGATCACGATTCTCCCACGATTCTGAATATACAACCAAACAAAATAACATGTAACTTACTAGAGGTTCTGACAAAATATAAATTGCTGACTCTAATTGCTGGAAAATGTTTGAATGAATTATTTAAAAAATGGTTTTGTATGAACTCAATGACTCATTAATAAATACTTCATTGCTGGATGAATCAGTGTTTTTGAACAAATCTTTTGAATGAACGATTCAATGACAAATACATTTTTTAACAGTCAGTTGTCGCCACCTAGTGGAATTAGATGTAATCGATACAACCGTTATTTGACGCGCAAAATTCGTTTCAAAAGGTAGTTTGCTCTATTTTGATCGCTATCGTAGACATTGGTGTTTAAATACTAACTTAAAACTTACGTCTCAGTACTTCTCTGATAATGTGAATATTTGTAACAAGAAATAATAAGAATCAAAGAATAAGAATAAGAATCGTTGTCATTAATAAAGTAGGATCGCGTAGGTGCTTGAATTGAGATCGCAATCTTTTTACGATTAATCGCGCAGCTCTATAATATAGTCACAGTGAGGTGTCTGCGTAAGCTTCTACTATTTTATAAATTCATGGCACAATAGCTTCAGGACCTCACATAATTGTCTTTTTTTTTTTTTTAAACTGCTGGATATACTGGTACAGTTGGTTAAACAACATTGTTCATAAGTAACATTATTACCCCACCCGTTTCATGACCAGCTGGCATGAACAATGTTATCTCTAGGAAATTTAACGCCTTAATTACGAATAGTTTTAAAAAAAAAGTGACATTTAATCTTCAATTTAATCTTTAAAGACATTCAGATGTATATATAAGGACAGCTGTACTGAACACAACCAAATGTTTTGTCTAAGACTATTTTAACTTGACACAATGCCTTAAAAACGTGGAACAGCAGCAAGACAAATGCCACCAATGTCAGTCTAAATGTGTACATAAAGCAACATAACACAGAAATTGAAAACACAAAAACGTCATGTGAATGGCCCATACATTTTAATGGGACAGATGGATGAACCTGTAGGTTAGTGATAGACTGATGATAAATGGGAAATAGGTTTAAAACAAAAGGTTTAAAAGGTTTGACTAATATTATATCATAGACTGCACTGACACTATCAGTGAAACTTGAACTAAATTAAGCTCAATGATGACACTATTGTCTTTTTACCAACCAAATTAGTTTCATAACTGTAGAATTTTGCAACATTAACACTGTTTATTACTTTGAAACAATTTCACTTCTAAAGACTCGTTTAGTCCAGTCAATGACTCATGATTCATCTGGTACAATGAAGTATGGACTACTTTCTCAGCAAATATATGCGATGAACTGTAAATATATGCAATATTATAAATTCATATAATTACAAAAAAATAAAAAATAAAAATAAAATAAATAAAAACCAGTATTTGAGTCCCACGTTTGGTGCATCTGGCCTCTAGTGTTGACAGAAAGAACATAACGGGTGGGAAATGAATAAATTAAGTAATCACAAACGACTGATTGCTCCATCCAGATCAGTGCTGAGAAGAGGAACTGGTATCATGTGACTTTGCTGTTAGTGCACTATTTTAACAACCACTGAACTGAACATATATACAGTAAGGAGATGAAATGTAAGATATACCTGAGCAGTTACAGATTTAAATTGAGAAATAATAGAGAATAATAAATAAAGAGAATGAAAAACAAAAAACAAACATCTATCATAATATCAATATGTTACAGTATATAACATGGCACTGTGTTGTTCATTGCATAGGATGTAAAAGAGTTACTCATCTCTTGTCATTATTTCAACAGTCCTTATTTGTAACCACAAGACTCTGCATAACCATTTCACTTAGTAAGTAGCATTGAAGTAATCTACTGACTTTTGGCAAACAGCGAAAATATATTTACACCACAGGTCAAAAGTTTGAAATAATTACGATTTTCTCTTCTGCTCACCAAGTCTGCATGTATTTGGTCAAAAATACAGTGAAAAGGGGAAATATTTGGCTTGCTGCTCAATCTTTATCAATTATTATAGTCATTATTATTATCAAATCATTTTCAAAAACATGAAAAAAAATCCTAATTATTCCGAACGTTTGACCGCTGGTGTATCATAAATACATATTTATTTTTATTTTATATTTATTATTTCAGATTTATGTACATTTAGCACTTAACTTATCCAAAGCAACTTGCAAAGTAATTTAATAATAATTATTATTAATATATTTTATTTGTACTTATTATTGCTCAAGATAATCATCTATATCTGGACTCTTTTATCAGTTCTCACTTTCTACCTCTTCCTCTACATCTTCTTCATCATCTTCCTCCTCCTCCTCCTCCTCCTCCAACTCAACCCCATCCAGAGTTTTCTGCAGCTGCTGTTGGATTCTTTTCAGCTCCTGCAGTCCATCCTGGAGCTCCTTGCAAACCTCCCTGATTTTGGCCGCGAACTCTGTCTTGGCGCCCTTGCGCAGCTCCAGCGATCCCTTGGCCAGGAAGAAGACGTCGAGAGCGAGGAAGAGGCCCGACATGACGCCGGTGGTGACGCTGATGACCTGTGCGGCTTTGGCCGCTCCTCCTGCTACGCTGAGCACCTGCACGGTGTTGATGAGGTTCTCCGTGTTGACAAGCAGCGCTTTCCCGGCCCGGCCGCCCTCCTTCAGCACGTGCTTGACGTTCTGGTTAAGAGCCTTTCTGGAGATGCTGTCCACGTACTGCTCAAAGTTCCACTCCTCCAGAGTCGCCATCCCGGCCTGGAGAGACAGAAACCGGAAGAAGAGAGACACAATGATGAGATGTTTATTAAAAGGATGAATAGTGATAAAGATCAGCAGATTTCTTCATCACCAGTGACTAATCTAATCTTAAACGCCTCTGATTGGCCATTGCGTTCATACACTCAACAGATACATGAGAAATTCTCCACACTATCGGACAACAGCCGATTGTTTAAAAAACAGCAGAAGATCAGAGCCGATTAAATTCTGTCAAACTACATTACGCTTTACTTTTAGATATCATACAAGAAGGCTCACAAAAACACTAGTGGATCAAATACAGAGATGCTTTTCATAATGAAAGATTTACGCTGCAAAAAAATATTTTCTTACTTAGTATTTTTAGTCTTTTTGTTTAACGAATGCAAATATCTAAACTAATTTTAAAACCAAGATACAAAATGGATAAAAAGTCTTGATTTCTGAAAAAAATGTATAAAAATTAAGAGAGTTTTTATACTATTTAGAAAACATACGGTTAGAAGTAATATAAGTAAAAAATAAAATAAGAAATAAATAAGAATGTAAAGAGTTTGAGTGTTTTATGTTGCCAAGAAAATATTTGTCATCTTTATTTACTTTAACTTGAAGCACTGAAATAACTAAAATAAAACATAAGTAAATAAACAATATGCATAAAAAATAAAATAAAAACAAGTACTAAAATAACTAAAAAATTATTACAAAAACATAACGGTGTAGGATCAGGGTTATTATCATTAACTAAAACTAAAACCATAAAAAAAACAAAAAAAAACTTCTTGTTACTTGAAATAAAATAAGATTTTTTAAATGTTTTTCTCACTTAATGTTTATTTTAAACCTTTGTTTCATCTAGTTGCCAAGAAAACATTTCTCATTTTTGTTCATTGTACTAAAATAGCTTAAACGAAACAATATTGTTTAAATAAAAAAAACAAAACATGCAAAAAAAATGCAACAAAATGACTAAAACTTTAACTAAAATTAAGATGAAAGCAGAAAATATCAAAACTAACTCTTAAATGCTTTAATAGTATATAATTTATACTAAAATAACAAAGGTTTGTATAAAATAAATGCGTCTGACCTGCAGAAACTCCAGGCATTCTTTAATATCTTGAATTTCGTGCTGATAGTCTTGGATCATCTTCTCCACCTTCTTCCGGTCCGTGTTGGAGTGAACCGTGTCTGTGATGTTGGCAGACGCTGACGTCACGCCGCCGGCGGTCGCCACACCGATGCCCACCGCCGTCACGATGAGGGACGTCCCGAAGGTGAAGGGTGCCAGAACCAGGCCGGTGATGGTGGTGATGCTGCCGGCTACACTGGCCACGCCGCCGCCGACGCTAGCGGTCACCGTCTTCTTGTGGAAATTGTCCGCCGCGTCCGCTAAAGCCAGGAGCTCGTGTATCCGCTGATGCAGCGACGCCTCCCGCTGGTTCAACAGGTGAACGAATAACTTGGCAGCCATGAACACCCGGTTAGCAGCCGCTTCGATCACTCTGGAAGACAGAGAGATATTTTACTTAATAACTCACAGATATGCTGCCATACAAACAAAGTTTGGTCAAGCCAATTAAAATCTCTCAGAAACTGTCATCTGCACCACCAAAAATATCGACAAACTAGTATAATTATACTATGTTAGTTTAGTATCATTAATATACTCAAGATATTATATAGGCTATTATAATAGAGTATTTATTAGCAAGATGAAGGTCACATGACCGAAACATTATATAAATATTCCCTATGTCCAAAAATCAGCCTCTGAAGGTTTTTAATATTGTTTTACATAGTTGTACATACTTGTTCTACACAATTAACATTTAAAATGATATTCTAAACAAACTTAAATTAATATTTGAACTTTGAACTGTTCAAAGTGTTTTAAGTTCAATCATTTCTACAATTAATTATGTTCATGAATCAGTTAATTAACTAACCACTCTGGAAGGGGGTTTATTGTCTTGGGAACTAACTAACTAACTAACTAACTAACTAACCATTTAGTCAAACACATATATTAATAATTTATTAACTGTTATTACATTTTTGCTGGTATATTTACCCTATTTTTTTTATCATTACCGCACTATTATAGTTTTTAATAATATTTTGAATTTAATTTTACTTTAAGCTTTAGTAACTTTTTAAATGTTTTTGCTTTAATATCTCTATATAGTTTTATTTTATTATTATTATTATTTTCAGTTTAAGTTTTAGTAATTTGGCATCTAAAGTTTTTTATATTTTATTTTATTTCGTTTAACAGAATTTTTTTTTTTTTTTTTCATTTAATTTCAGGGTTATTAATGATAATAACCCTGGTTTAAATATAATAAAACATAAAATAAAAAAGGTGTTTTAACAGTAGTGTGTCAAATTTTTGCTATTATAATTTTTATTATCATATTTTTCATTTTTATTAATTATATTTCAGTTTTAGTGATTCGGCATCTAACTTAAATAAAATAATAATACTATTTTATTTCCGTTAACATTTATTTTATTTAACTTAACGAAAATGTTTTTTAGTAGTTTTAGTTTTTTTTTTTGTTTTTTTTAATAATAATAACCCTGATTTACACATAATAAACACACTGCAGTAACACTGAAATAAGGGTCTTTTTTCTTGGAAAATGTAATATAAATCTTTCTCACCGTTCTCCATCTTCCTCATTAAGCGGTTTCGACTCGTTCCATTCGCCCCAACCTGACGAATAAAGCATAAACCCGTCTCTGCGAGATCAAACACAAGTCAAACGTCTTCAAAACACGACTGAAAATACCTTCCACTGTTCTCCACCAATCCAGCAATCCATCTTCATCCTGTCAATGAGACGCAACTCAGTTCTCTGCCACCAAACATGCTGCAAAAACTAGCAATCAAGGACTAAACTTGAGTTTTCACGTACATCTTCATTGTCCAGAGGATTCCCGTCACTGGAGCCGACGACATCGGTTTCTGCTGTCTGAACTTCAGCAGAGCTGCTCTGGAAATGAAACAGTGAGCGATAGAGCGATGATCCCTGATTCTTACAAAACCATTTTCATTGCATCGATGCATTTTTGGAAGTTCATTGTTAGTCCATCTCCTACCCTGAAGTGTGTTTTGCAGAGATGGACTAAAAAAAAAAGATCTTTCAAACCTTACTGCCAGATTCTGGAAGATGAATTCTTCAAACAGCGGTACAAGAGGATGTGGTGCTGGTCCTTCAAGAGTCACTTTCAATCTGTCTGACTATGAAGTCTATAAAAACAGTCTTTTTCTTGTATTTTACAACACTTCAGCTTGTGATTCTTATTAAGTCATTTTTTAGGATTCTTTGCCTAAGTCTCTGAGATCCTGATAGGTTGCAGTTCTGGAAAACGGTGGCGCTGGAGACTAATGGTTACATAAAACGCATAAGGTGTTTTCATTTCCAGCCTTCATGAATAATTATCACTTATAAATGATTAAATACAAAATGAACAGTATTAAGATTAATGTGGTTTGGATGTGCCTGGAAAAAAATATGACCAGAAAACCAACGTGCCTAATAATTCTGCAAAAATGACATACAGGTGAACACGAACAGACAAACACACACCTGTGTGGCCAAACATTCTCCGTCTGTTGAGGATGAAGTCGCATCTCCTCCATCACGTACCTGCAAAAAGAGATCAGAAAGACTTTATACTGCAAATAAAGCAAATAATAAACACATTCAGGGGAAGGGTGGAAAGCTTGACATATGAAATAATAGTCCATTTAAATGGAACTATTTATTGAACCTTTAAACATATATATATATATATATATTTAAGTTTGCATGTGTGTTTTTTGTTGCGGATCATACAGGCTTTTATGGCTCATATAGTGAGAATATGTAGAAAACTGGCTCTGTTTTATTCAGAGACTCAAAATGAGCAAAAATATCCAATTTGGTAAAGATGCTGATATTAATATGGCCAAGAAGGGATTCATTTCTAATGCTTATAATGTATATAAATGAGGCCTTTCTAACAATATAGCAGATACTTACATAAAATGCATATACATATCAATATCTGCTATTAATGTGTCTTGTTAATATGTAAAATGCTTAGTTTTATGATCAGATCTCTGTAGTTTTAAAACATATAATGCAATACAGTGATGATTGAGAGATGAACAAATAAACCTTCTTAAAACCCTGATGATCTTTTTTGATACTCATGATATATATTTATATATAAAACTGTTATGTAAAATAATCTCAAATAAATAAAAAGCCACAGAAACTCAAAGAAATCACCATTCATGATCAAAAGTATAATTAAAATATTATGTTTAAATCCATTTTATTTTACTTTCATTAATAGTTTATTAATATATGTTCAGTTTTCATTTTATTTTTTACTAATTTTTGTAACTTTTATTAGTCTATACTGTAGCTTTTATTCATTTTTATTTAAGTTTTAGCTTGAGCACAAACAAACAAAAGAGAAAGGAATGCGTAGACTGTTATGTGCCGAAAGTGACACATTTTTTTTTTGCACTTAAAGCCAGTGTAAATAACAGATGTTGTTCGTCAGACAGTCCTGACTCGTGCCTCTGACAGCAAATACCGCATATTTAACCCACAACACTCCTTTAATTACATGTAATCAAACAAACACGCAGACAGCTGAAGAGCTCGTCCTGCCCTGTGTCGTCATCAGCGGTGAGAATAAAAGACTCAAACCGGTGTCGGAGCTGCCAGACGGGCCAAATAATCACAAACACAAGCTGTCCGCCGGGTTCTCCAGAAATAAAGCTACCGTCTGCTGTATATATACTGATGTCCCACCATCAAATGAATCAAGAACACAGACTCTCGTACCTGAGCGGTTGATTTCAGATGGTCGCGCATCCCGGCCTGAAACACAAACAAGCTCACAGAAGTCAGAAAACATTGACCAAGACGTGCATTAACAGTCCTGCTGCTGATGAATCAAACACAAGTGAAAGCACAAACCTGTGCTTTCTCCTCTGCTGCCGAGACACCGTGAGCCTCATTGGTCTTATTCTACAGAAAGAAATGAGAGAGATGCTGAAACAGACAAACATTTACTGCTGAGCGGCGTAAAGATCGGATTGTGCTGAGACCTTAAGGAGCTGTGTGTGTGTGTGTGTGTGAGAGAGGGAGTGCACGTTTTTGTGACACCGGTATTACGACGTAAACATGAGTCCTCATATTTAAAATAGCTTTAAAAACATACTAAAAAGTGTAAAAATGCAGACAGTTTCCTAGGTTTAGGGGTAGAGTTAGTGTAGGGGGAGAGAATGTACAGTTTGTACAGTATAAAAACCATTACGCCTATGAAGAGATCCCATAAACCACATATACAAGTATGTGAGTGTGTGTGTGTGTGTGTACCTGTGAGTAAAACCTGAATGGGTTTAGTTTTTGAATCATTCCCATGATCATTCCAGGATCCTAAGAATAAAAAATAAAAAAAAAGATTTTAATCGACATTACTAAGGTTATTATAGTTAGTTAGTAACACAAACTAAGTCTAATAAATAAAATAGTTTAAAAAAAAAACGGATTAAAACTTTTTAGGGCTATAAACTAAAATAACTCAAAATGGCTCCTGACCTGTTTGGCTTCAGTCGTTCTGCTCTCTGCTGCCTCTTCTGTCCTGGTGGAGGAACTGCTGCGTACAGCTGTGTCCTACCGTCAGTGAAAGAATAAAGTTCTGTGCAGCCTAAAAAACACTGCAAATCTCACTTCTGTGTATATAATGATGAGCCTCACCTGTTTGCCGTCATTATTCACTGAAGCGTCGGTTATCGTTGAGCTCTGAGGTCACATCAACAACAAGAAGAACAGCACTACTATTATTAATGTTTTATTTATTAGGCACTTTATTTACTCGGTCACTTTACAATTAATGTACAAAAATCTCCTCAGTCCGGTTTACATTTCAGACGTCAGCAACCGGAAACAGAGAGCTTTCTAAAAGTTTGATGAATTATTATTACTGTATGTCCAGTGACTGTCAAAAATTCACTTCGCCTTTGGTCAGTAAGAGGATTACACTCTTCTGGGTTCGATAATTAGTTATTTACTGCAAGAAAAAATACATAAATAAAAAAATAAGACTAATCTACTTAAATAAATTGATTAAAAAAAAAAAAGCATGAATTAAAAAAAAAATAGATTATTAAATAAAAACATAAATAATACAAATAAATAAATGATGCATCTACAGCACAGCACAATAATATAGCGAGCAGAAAAAAACAATGTAACAATAAAAAGTAAATATAAATATATCTATATATTTTACATATATTTAGAATATTAATTTTCACTGTATAAATATTTATACATGAAAAAAAAAAAGCTGCCTTTATATATATGACACTAACTAGAAATTAACCTACTCTCTCGAAAATAACAAATATTACCCAGAATGCTTTGTTTTTACGGTATATTACTTCTGAACATTACAATGCATTCTGGGTAATATTATTTGTTGTTTTTGAGAAAGTAGCCTATAGGCCTCTTTTCTTGAAAATGACAGATATTACCCAGAATGCATTGTTTTATGGTATATTACTGTTTATACATCAATACAGATAAAAAATTTACTTGAGAAGCAAAACGGCATAAGATAAAGTCTTGATTTCTGAAAAATAATTATCAAAATTAAGAGAGTTTTTATACTATTTAGAAAACATACTTTTAGACATAATATAAGTAAAAAATAAAATAATAAATAATAATCTGAGACCATCCCATATGCATTTTTATGGTGTATTACAATGGAAAACGGTATTTTACTGTGTAAATTTGTTTAGTTTTTTTCAGTCATTTTTTACAGTGTAGGACATAAGAAGAAAAACATCATTACGACATAAAAGTCAGAATCATAACATATTCTGTCATAATTATGAGAAGTGACATAAAAAGTAAAAATTAGGACACACCAACTCAACATTCTGGCATTAAAAAGTAGAAATGACATACTAAGCTGATTATGATTTGTGTGTCATAATTTTGATTTTAGCTCATAATTTTACATTTTTATGTCAGTTGAAAACCCATGATTTAGTGGTCATTTTATCTAAAGCGTTGCAGTTTGGGATTAGTTGAGGTTTCGATGCATATTACCAACCCAGCGTTTAACCACAACCCTCTGAACGGTTACCTGTGGAGATGATTTAAAGGGATATAGTTTCTGCATCACCAGTCCTTCCTGAGAAACAAAACAGTCTTAACCACACATTCATCAGCAGCAACAACAACAATACTTGAATTAAAGAAGACATCATTATTAGACTGGTTGAACCTGTTTGTATTAGTGAATGGAAGGCGTTTACTTGTGCTTTGAGTGGATCTCATTATTTATATGGCTGTCTTTGGACTATTGAATTCACGTTAAATGCAGGTCCTTTAAATAGAGAGTAAACACTTATACGTAACACTATACGTAAAGTCATGCAAGAAATCTAGACATACCTAAACTCGCTTCCCTTCACGGCTTCATTTACAGTCACACCATTGATGACAAATTCATTCAGTTGCTATTATAAACACTCAATACACTCGAGATGGGTTTCACAACTGATAACTATTTTTAACTTGGCGCAAAACACCGGTCCAGGACATCCATCTGACGCATATGCAAGGCTCAGCTCCTGAATATGAATTATGTAACTTGAGGTCATAATGTAGAATTGGGGTTTTCAGTGAGGAAAAAAAAAAATGGTTTAAAAATAAATTAAAAAGTGAACATTTGTCAAATTTAATATTAGAAACATTTATTGATATGAAATGATGCTAAGTGTTCATCTCTTCTTTCCTGTGAGGAGTTCACGAGTTTCTGTAAAACTGCTCTGGAACGATATTTACAGTGAAATTTGTTATAAAAGCTATTTGATATTGAAATGTTACTCATTTTATTTTTATAATATGCTATTTTTCTCTCACACAGAATAAATGTATCTTTATATGTGAAAAACTCATACATATTTTAAGTCCCTTTAAGACAAGTCATTTCACTCGGCGGCCATCTTAGAAACGCCTCTCGGGCATTCAAGTGCAGCTCCTATCTCTTTGAATGGGGAAACGTCAAATTCTCCAAAGCTGTTAGCAAAGCTTTCGATTAAATTTCATATTTGCAATCACCAATGAAATCTGACAACAACCGTCTCATAAATTTTGTTTCTAAACGCTCAAATCATGACAAAAACTATTTTTCAGGCTGGATCAAGCTAACGCGCATGCCTAAATGCGAGTCTCTTGTGCCTCATTTCGGAGGCGCGCGTCTGACTGTTTCTAAAGGAACCGGAGCTTCTAACGGCCGCTGCAGTGACGCGATGACTTTACCAATCGGCGATTGGCTTTTTATTTAGAAGGCGGGACTTATTCCGCCACATTGCGCGTTGCGCTTTCTCCCATTCAAAACAACACGAGTCACGCGTCTTGTGTTATTCTATAGTCTTTGGTATGGCCCGGTCCCAAATAGCACGGTCTTCCTCTGAGTCCGCACTTTCGTGATGCTGAGCCCGCAAGTTTGCGAGCTACGCAGAGGACTTTACCCGGATGTCAAAGTGGCATTACTAAAATGATGACGGTCTCGTGGCCTTAACAGACACACACACGGGGAAGTCCACAAGACCGAAAGTGCATAGAAGTGGCTCTTCTAATGTAATAAAAATATAACGGTTCATTATATAAGGTCTTTATACACCACTGAAAACAGTTATGTATATTATATTGCATTTCTGTCAATAGATCCTCCTAAAACTTACACATTGCACCTTTAAATTAAAAAGTTGAAATGATGACTTTAGTTACATTTCAATTACAACGTATGAAAAGTCAAAATTATGACAATAATATAAATTATGAAAAAGAAAAAGTTGGAATTTTGACAAAAAGCCATGAAAAGTCATAATATTGATTTAATTATAATTATTATTGACTTTTTTTTTTTTTTTTTCAAATCTATTAATATAACTCATGTCATAATTTCGTCTTTTTAATGTAACAATTAAGATTTCGCTACAAAAGCATGGCTTGGGAAATGGGCTTCCAAAGGAGTGGGGTTCCTTTTATTATAGTTTTTTCTTATTATATTTAAGATATTAAAAAGACACGAAATTGTAGCAGACAAATACAGCCGCTACAAAAAAAAAAAAAAAAAAAAAAAAAAAAAAAAAAAACAACAATCCGACGTGCTGTCCCGCCCACATCTGTAAAGCTCTGAATTCGTAATTTATCCTACTTTTAAGTTTTACAAACGCCTTACAAACGCAGACGCAACGCAAAAGCACGTGTGAACGCCTTTGATTCGTTGAAAGACGACGACGTAATCAGCTGACAAGTCCTAAGGGAAAGGCTCGGCTCATGAATATTAATTAGGTTATAAGACTAACCACAGGAACTTCGCTTCAGGCGATGGAATGTTCATAAATTTTTGTTGGCCTCGCGCACGTGTTTAGAAAGCAAATCTCTTTTAATATTCGGACGATACATGACACTGCGTTCAAAGGCCAAGTCATAAACATAACAAAAGTTCCCTAGCTTGTAGTGCTAATGATATTTTTTCCTCTTTCAACTTCCCCTTAAAGCATTCAAGTTCACAACACACACGCGCACTCAACAAAATACGCTAAACCGCAAGCAAACATAGATCTCTTACCTTAACAATGCTCGGATTGTGACGGTCTTCTCTTTATATCCTCTTCCAAAAGAAAGTAAACTAACGGACACAAAGCGCTAAAGCTGTCAAAAGTACTAAAAGCACGAAACAAAACAACCCAAAAACGGTGAGTTCAATTCCTGAGGTGAGAAAAAAAAACTCTTTCCCTGCAAGTCCACCGACTCTTCCTTGAAAAAGCACATGATCACGGGGCGTGTTTGTAGAAAAATAGCGATTTTCCACTCGAACTTGAGCTCTTGCATGTATAAGGTTAACTGTTGCATTTCTGATTATGTTATGCACAATTAAATACAGCTAAGTATATTTGAATTCATTTTATTTACATCATATCTTCATTGCTGTATTGCACAAAATCATGTCAAGACATGAAATAACTTTTTTCTGTAACAGCTTCAGTGTTGGTAATAATACCATTTGTGCAAAACAAGAGCATATGACAAAAATGCACTGTATCCAAAGCACAAAATCTCAATTAGCCTACTGTACATAATAACATCCTGTCCGTGGGCTTCATTCTCACCATAATGGTTGTGAACAAAAACTGGATTTTAACCACAAAGTCTAGCCACAGCAGAACAGTTGAAATATGATTCATGACAACATACAGAAATAGAAAACATTTGTTTTTAGGTCATGTGGTCCAGTAAAGCATGATGGGAACTGTTGTTCAAATGGGAAAAATATCAGGCTTACCCCTTCTGGAAGTCACTTAATCTTTTAATATTTATACAGAGGATGCTTGCATAGAAGCTTATTTCCACCACAGAATAATAATAATAAAAAAAATTAAAAAAAATTAGAAAGGTTATTGTGACTCTGAGTTGCAAGATATAAACTCGCAAGTCCAATTGCAATTGTGAAACAGAAATCTGAGAAAAGTCTGATTTGTGATAAAAAAAAAAATTAAACAAATAAAAACAAAGAACAGAAGTGCGAAACGTAAACTTAGAATTCTGAGGAAAAAAAGTAAATTGCTTGTTTTAAAAAAAACACAATTCTGTTTATATAAATTTGCAATTGTGATATAAAATATCAGAATTTGCGTGTTTATAACTAAGGTATTAACTTACATTTCTAAGAAAAAACGCTCCGCAACAGCTAAAACCTGTCTATACTGAACGCGACGCACTTGGACTTCGTCAGAAATAAAACGTGGAATCCGTTTATTGTCGGGAATTTGCGTCGCGTCACGCCGCATCCAGTGTAGACTAGGGGCCCTATCATACACCGAGACGCAAGTGTTTTTTGCTAGTTTCAGCTCGACGCAGTTATCATTTTCACGTCCTGCGCCACGTTGTTTAAATTGCAAATGCATCTGTTCGCCCATGGGCGTGCTGGTCTGAAAACGAGGTGTGTTCAGGTGCATTGTTGACGCGTGGCTATTTTGAGGCAACTGAAAACGACTGCGTCACCGACCAACTGAAACCTGGTCTAAAGTCAATGGCGCAGTATTTGTTTTGTTGTTTAAAGAGCGCGCTAGTAATATGCGCGTAACACACAGGGACGCAAAGCAGCACACGAACATGCCAAATATTAAAAATAAAAAGATTACAATGTAAAAAATGCTTTGGTGGAATCCGGCTTGTTCCGTAGATGGTCTGCTCGCGCACGAGTAGATCCGTTCCTCACTAGAGCAGTGTTCAGTTTTTCCCGCTTGCAAATTCGCCATGGCGAAAGCGCAACTGGCTTTTAAAGGGAATGGGAGATGAGACTTTGATTGGTTTATTGCACATTACTCATTAAGAGAATAGGGATAACCCTTTTAGACCATGCGCCGGCCGACCATTTTTCCCAACGTCGTTATACTAGCAAAAGTGGATTTGCCCTGAGTGCACTTGCGCCGTGCACTTTATACCATTAAAATAGGGCCCAATATCATGGATTATAATGGGTTCTATTATCTTTTGACGCGCTGCGTTGCTTGCGTCCGGTGTAGACACGGCGTAAGAAGAAAAGTCTGAATTGTGGGATACAAACTCACAGTTAGCGTTTTTACTTTTTTTATTGTGTGTGGCGGAAATAAGCTCCCACATGCTTGGAATCATTTGCATGCTGAATGGATTTCTTGTTTCTCAAGAGAAAAACTCATTTCAGTCCCTTGTAAGATGCGTTCACACTGACAGCGGTTTTCTGCAACAAAGCAGCCGCACTTCATTCAGTTTCAGTGAGAGTTGGTTATTAGGTTCAGCAGAGTTTCTTTTATGCAAATGAGCAGCAAAGCAAAGCAGCCAATGAGAGCGCAGACAGTTGGAACCAAAAGCAACTGATTACTTCAGATGTTTCCGCTGGCATCAAGCAGCTGCTCTCTGATGGAGTTGAGCTCCACTAAACCTTCATGCAGTTGTTTGGCCAGGCTTCGTACCTCCGCCGTCACCTCCTTCTTACAGCCCTTCTTCACCTCCTTCATGTCTTTAGTGAAGTACTTGTCTATTCCTGTATGCAGACTTGCTAACTTGGCCAGAGTGTTGTTAGTGATTTCTTCAGCTCGCTCGACCGGGTCAGTAATTAGGCTGATGGTTTGGAGTGCGCGTCGCACTTCCCAGTCACCGGTGTAGTAGTTGTTGCGTCGCAGCAGCGGATGAGCGCGCAATCGACAAAGACCTTCAATGATGAATCGCAAGCAGCGCTGCATTTCTACCAGCTGAGCCTCGTATTCCTGAATGATTATCTCGATCTTTTTACGGTCCTGCGTGAGGAAGGAGCAAAAACATTTCAATTGTACTGAATTTGATACATGAATTTCTAAGGCCTCTAAATGATCAACATGATCAAAATGTTAAATGATGCTAGCAACATGCTAAATCATGCTATCAACATGTTAAAACATGTTAGCAATATGTTAAAACATGTTAGCAATGTGCTAAATCATACTAGAATCATGCTAACAATGTGTTGAATCATGTTAAGAACATGGTAAATCATGTTAGCAATGTGCTAATTCATGCTAGAAACATGCTAATAATGTGTTAAATCATGCTAGCAAGATGCTAAAGCACGTTAGCTATGTGTTAATTCATGCTATGAACATATTAACCATGCATAGTAACACGATAGCAATGTGTTAAATCACGTTAGAAACATGCTATCAATGTGTTAAATCATGCAAAAACATGCTAGCAATGTGCTAATCATGCAAACAACATGGTAAATCATGCTAGAAACATGCTATTAAAGTGCTAAACATGCTAGCAACATTCTAGCTGTGCTAAATCGTGCTAGCACCATACTAAATCATGTTAGCAACATGCTAAAACATGTTAATATATGCTATAAACATTTTAGTAATGCATTAAATCATGCTAGCAAAGTTAAAACATGCTAGCTATGTGTTAATTCATGCTAACAACGTTAAAACATGATAGTAATCAGCTAAATCATGTTAGAAACATGCTAACAACATACTAAATCATGCTAGAATATGTTAAAACATGTCAGCAATGTGTTAAATCATGATAGAAACATACCTGCAGCATGCTAAATCATGCTAAAACATGTTAACAATCTGTTCAAATATGCTATCAGCTTGTTAAAATATGTTAACAATGGGCTAGAACATGTTAATAACATTCTATTGACAGAGTAAAATCTGCAAACTTCAAGCTGTTTAAAGATATTTTAAACTTTCAGACAAGACTTGTCAAGCCAACGTCAAAGTTTGTCATCAAACTTTACTCATCTAGTTGATCTAAAGATCAGCTAAGTCAATATTATTAAATAGTCCACATAAATAGTTTGTAATCGCATAACAGGCGCATATGCGCTTCCAGTGTTTGAACTCCTAACAATGAAGGGGAACATAATGAAGGGCAACGTACATGCATGTTGTGGATATTGTCTGAAATGCTGGCTGAAGCCGCTGTGATGCCGCCCGCTGTGGCCACGCCCAGTCCGATGGCCGAGACGATGATGGAAGCGCCAAACGTAACAGGAATCAGCGCCAGTCCCGCGATGGCTGCGGCTCCACCGACGGCTGTGGTCGTGCCGCCTGTGATGTTGGCGATTTTAGTGCGGTGGTGGAAGTTGCTGAGGTCGTCGGCGATGCCGTATAAGATCAGCACGTGCTGGTAGAGCAGCTCAGCTCGCTCCATGAAGAGCTTCAGGTACACTCGGAGGCCACGATGGACCTTATCCGCAACCGCTTTAAACGATCTGACAGGAGAGAAAGAGGACCAGTTAGTGAAGTTTCAATATGTGTGATACTTAAAAGCCAAAACCAAGACTAACGGCAGGACTTCAGGATTTTATCAATGACAGACTGATTGATTGGATGGTGGAAAGTGTTGAGATTAAACACTGCAAAAAGAGATGTTTGTCTTGTTTTGAGTTAGTTCGCCCAAAAACGGAAAATAATCCCATTACTTGCTCACCCTCCGTGTTTATTTCTTTTAATTTTGATGATTATAACTGACAACTAAAGAAAATCCCAAATTCAGTATCTCAGAAAATTAGAATATTACTTAAGACCAATACAAAGAAAGGATTTTTAGAAATCTTGGCCAACTGAAAAGTATGAACATGAAAAGTATGAGCATGTACAGCACTCAATACTTAGTCGGGGCTCCTTTTGCCTGAATTACTGCAGCAATGCGGCGTGGCATGGAGTCGATCAGTCTGTGGCACTGCTCAGGTGTTATAAGAGCCCAGGTTGCTCTGATAGTGGCCTTCAGCTCTTCTGCATTGTTGGGTCTGGCATATCGCATCTTCCTCTTCACAATACCCCATAGATTTTCTATGGGGTTAAGGTCAGGCGAGTTTGCTGGCCAATTAAGAACAGGGATACCATGGTCCTTAAACCAGGTACTGGTAGCTTTGGCACTGTGTGCAGGTGCCAAGTCCTGTTGGAAAATGAAATCTGCATCTCCATAAAGTTGGTCAGCAGCAGGAAGCATGAAGTGCTCTAAAACTTCCCGGTATACGGCTGCGTTGACCTTGGACCTCAGAAAACACAGTGGACCAACACCAGCAGATGACATGGCACCCCAAACCATCACTGACTGTGGAAACTTTACACTGGACCTCAAGCAACGTCTCCTCTCTTGCTCCAGACTCTGGGACCCTGATTTCCAAAGGAAATCCAAAATTGACTTTCATCAGAGAACATAACTTTGGACCACTCAGCAGCAGTCCAGTCCTTTTTGTCTTTAGCCCAGGCGAGACGCTTCTGACGCTGTCTGTTGTTCAAGAGATCAAGGAATGCGACAGCTGAAACCCATGTCTTGCATACGTCTGTGCGTAGTGGTTCTTGAAGCACTGACTCCAGCTGCAGTCCACTCTTTGTGAATCTCCCCCACATTTTTGAATGGGTTTTGTTTCCCAATCCTCTCCAGGGTGCGGTTATCCCTATTGCTTGTACACTTTTTTCTACCACATCTTTTCCTTCCCTTCGCCTCTCTATTAATGTGCTTGGACACAGAGCTCTGTGAACAGCCAGCCTCTTTTGCAATGACCTTTTGTGTCTTGCCCTCCTTGTGCAAGGTGTCAATGGTCGTCTTTTGGACAACTGTCAAGTCAGCAGTCTTCCCCATGATTGTGTAGCCTACAGAACTAGACTGAGAGACCATTTAAAGGCCTTTGCAGGTGTTTTGAGTTAATTAGCTGATTAGAGTGTGGCACCAGGTGTCTTCAATATTGAACCTTTTCACAATATTCTAATTTTCTGAGATACTGAATTTGGGATTTTCCTTAGTTGTCAGTTATAATCATCAAAATTAAAATAAATAAATATTTGAAATATATCAGTCTGTGTGTAATGAATGAATATAATATAAAAGTTTCAGTTTTTGAATGGAATTAGTGAAATAAATCAACTTTTTGATGATATTCTAATTATATGACCAGCACCTGTACTCCGTCATTTTTGGTCATACAGATAAGAGTAATGCACCTTTTGAATCTGTGAAGAGTCTACTTTTATTTGTGTACACTCACAAAAACAACAAAACATGCTTTTGTAAAATGATAAAAGCAAACAGGGTCTGCTTTCTGCCGTCTGTCTTTGTGAACTTAAGCGCGCCAAAGAAAGAACCAAAACTCCACGTAAACTTGCCTCACAGACATGAAAAATATATCTATAGAAAGTGAAATGTCTACTTTTAAATGAGCCAATTCAAATGGAAAACAAATATTCTTAGGTTAAGTATTCATCAACTTCATCACTGCAGCCGAAAATACACAAAAGACTATTTGTCAACTATTAAAATGTTAAAGCAGTCTCCTTGCTGTTTTTCCCGATGCATTCATAAGCATTACTTTATATGCGCGCTTGAGTACTGATTAGGCTATGTAGGCATTAAAGGCTCTTTATTATGATTTATATGGTTTATTATTAATAAATATGTGATTAGTAATCACTTAAAATTAAAGACTAGACAAATCTTTAGTCAAATCTTTACTTTTATGATGGATATAAGTGCTTTTTTGGGCTTCAAAATCTAAAGCCACATTCACTCCCATTATAAAGCCTGGAAGAGCCAGAATGTTTTTAAATATAACTCAGATTGTGTTTGGCTAAAAGAAGATAGTCATATACACCTAGGATGGCTTGAGGGTGAGTAAATTATGGGATAATATTCATTTTTGGGTGAACTAACCCTTTAAATCAAGAAGTGCATATCTTCATCCTTTAAGCATAAATTCACCAATAGGGTCAGAGAAATCATTACTTTTTTTCTTTTTAATTAGTTTATTTTTTGCACCCGATTGGGAGATATTTGTTCTCGTTTTAAGCATAAACACACTTTATTTTGGCCTTTCCTCAAAAAACATGACTTATCATATGTCATTGTGAATCTTACATGGTCTCTTCTTCTTTAGAGCTGATCGTCTCATTGGAAGGTAGTTCATCCCAAACTGAAAAACACAGAGATTGAATGTGAAATGAGTTAGATTGGATGAGCGCCGGGTGAATTACTGAATTAATCTCAACTCACACTCGACTGTATTCCACCACTCCATCAGACTGTCAGTGTCCTGCCAATCAAACACACATTTATGACAAACATACTTCAAAATGACATCAAGAGAAAGTAAAAGGCTTCTTAACGGCTACACAGATACCACAGAATAAACAGTATCTATATAATGATTTGTTTGCTTTACTGACCCCTTCATCCTCCTCTTCCTCACGCTTCTGCTCTTCCTCTTGATCTCTCAGTCGCCTCATGTCCATCTGAGCCAACATCCACTCAGCCTTACAGAGAAAGACATGATAGAGAATGAGACAAAACACCAGTGACAGAAACTATAGTCAGCAATTTAATCAGTTTTACTGACTATAATCACAGAATTTTTTACCGTCCCTACTATATTGTTGATAATTACCTTAGCAGCGTCAGACAGGTAATTATCTCCAGACGTGGCACCCAAAGAGTTCAGAAAGTCGTCGGGAAAAGTATCCTGAAAAAGCAGGATTTACACCAGATGAAGTCGTAGTGAATGAGTTTATTGTAGACTGAGATGAACGCACACTTACCTTCGACCCTCTGCGATCCAAGTCAGTTTCTTTAGGTTTCTGTGGTTTATTGTCCTGTGTGAGAGGGACCATCAGTGCTAAACTCATTTGTGTTAAACAACAGAAAAGCGTGAAAGGATAATACATACCGGTGTGTATTCCTCCCAGCCGACGTCCTCCGCCCGCTCAGCGTCTCGGGCCTTGAACAGATCTGCACCCTTCTGAGGGACCTCGTCTTCCTCAACACTCTAGAGATTTCAGACGTCAACAACGTTTTCAGATAAATTGTCTGATAGTTTGTAAAAACGCTTAAATAGCGAGTCAGAATCGCACCTTTGAGTCTCGGCGGGACAGCGGCGGCACTTTAAGAATAGGAGGCTTCTTCATCTGCAAAAATAGTGCGAAATTTAACAAAACGGACGATGATCAAAACTAATTAAGCTTCATCAACAGCATATGTTGACTACAACAGAAAATAATTTTCACCTCATCATAATCTTTAGTTGTCCTGATCTCAGGTTCTTCAATGCTCTATAAAACACAAACAGTGACGCCTGTGAACAATGTGTCGAATTCAGCTGCCCACTTCAGTAGGAAGTACTAATTATTGCTTTTGTAGATCATAGATCATTTAATGTTCAAAAAAATGGTCAGAACTGATTTTTAAATACACCGATAATTATGCAAACTGAAGCCAGGGTTATTATCGTCAACTAAAACCATAAAAAACATTTCATTAGTTGAAATAAAATAAACGGTAACTGACATGAAATCAAATAAAATAACTAAAACTATAACTGAAATAAAACTATAACTGAAATAAAAATAAGAAATTAGAGCTTTATAGTATTTAAAATATACTAATATACTAAAAAATATTATATTAAAAAACCTAATAAAAATGACAAAATTAACATGAAAATTAAAGCTAATTTAAAATATTAAAATATATAAATTATTGATATAGCATGCATGCTTGAAATAAAATAAATGCTAACCGATATCAAATGTTTTTATAAAATATATAAATATATAAAAATAATATAATATTAAAAAATGTAAACTCATTTTATTTAAGCTAGTTGCCAAGGCAGCATTTAGTTTAATTTACTAAAAGTACTAAAACTGAATTAAAAATTAAAAAAAAAAAAAAATTCTGAAAAACTAAACACACAAAACATAAAAAAAAAAAAACTTTCGATCTTTATAGTATTTAAAAACTATATAAAACTATATATATATATATATATATATATATATATATATATATATATATAATATTTTATATTTAAAAGAAATAATAATAATGACAAAAACAACTAAATTAAAATGAAATGGAAGATATAAAAAGTTTATATAAAAAATTAATTCAAAATATTAATTAAAAAATATAAATTAAATTAAAACTGAAATAAACATTAATAAAAAAAATACTTATACATTTTCACAAACAAAAAACAGAAACAAGACTAACATAATTACAAAAACTTTAATTAAAATAAAAATGAGAAATATAAAAATAAAATATAATACTTTATTTTATTTAACTACTTGCCAATACAACATTTCTCATTCTTGGTTTAGCGAAGTTTAACTTGAAAGACTAAAATGACTAAAACTGTAATATAAACCTAAAGTTCTGAGTTTGATGATTTACCTTTGACAGTCTGCGGTGTAAAAGAGGGACTTTAAACTTCCCCGCTTTCTTCTGTACAAACAGAAAAATGTCATTTAAAATTCAAATGCAATTTAAAGCTTCATGAGAGCGTTTTGTGAACGTACAGGTCGACAGTCTTGCATTTCCTGATGTTTCTCACTGAAGTCTGAAGATGTGAAGAGATCTGCTGCTTTATAGCCGTCTTTCTCACAATCGGCTGCCTGAAAATATCAAACAAAACCAGTGATGCTTGTCTTCGGCTTCTGAATTAGATCTTTGGGTTTAAAAATGAGTATTACTTCCTATCAAATGCCCTACCTTTGAATCCCATGAAGATGGACCCATAAACCCATTGGAATATGAACTCTGGAAAAAAAAAAAAACAATTCATATAAGCAATAATAATCTCACAAAAAGTGAGCAGAAACAGAATATGGTTTAGTTTGAACCTTAAAATTGTTTGGTGAATAACTGCGTCCGGCTTCGGTTCTCTGTAATGTGTCTTCCTAGAAACAGAGATATTAAAAGATATTAAGAGAACAGACGTGGGATATGAAACTCGTGCACTGACATGTCGATGGTTTCTCTACCTTGAACTCCTGAGGCGTGTAACCGCTCATTCCCGTCAGCTCATCCAGCCAGTCGTGATCCTAAAACCACAGCTGATCTATGTTAATAATCCCAGACACACAGCTGAGCCTTCCACAAACATCTGTACGAGTCGAACAAACCTTAAATTCCGGATGAGGTGTGAAACCACAAGCTCCCTTCAGTTCAGCATCGTCATTCTCCTGTAACACAGATCCAGAGATCTGAAAATACTGTTATAATGGACATCGGACAGAGCCGCATACTATCATACTTCTGCAGTATATAGAATGGACACTGTACAAATACAAATCTTAAGGGCCTTTCACACTAAGCGCGATTAAGCGATGCAAATGTACGACGTGATGACAATTTCTTTCCCCATCACTCCGCGATGAAACACAGAACGTCCGATAAGATTTGAGCTTTAGATCACGTGCCCAGAACACTGGCGTCTTTCTTTGCAACAAATTATGTGTTTGGGTAAACACTGTTAAAAAGAGCACAAACTCACACGAAAAGGCAAGAGTCAAAATGGCCAACTAAAAGGAACACTGACCACCATAGCGGTGACCAAATTACTCCTGTCCTTCCAGGATGATGTCGTCCTATACACTTCCTCGTTCTGAGTTCTGTACACAAAGAACTGAGAGAAAAGGCTCAACAGATGAAACATGAAGCCAAACAGACATATGATTATGACGATATATGTTCTGTACGTGTTTATCATGCAGCTCAGGGTATGTTTACATGACAAATGCTAAGCAGGTATAGCATTCAGTTCATTATAAAACATGCATATCTGCCCATTATATAATCAAAATCCACAAAATCCAAGTTATTACAAGCACTTGATGATGGTTTTGGATGATTTGAGAAAAACAGTAATGATCTCAAACTGTGATGTGTAGCTTGATGCTAACTGTATTTGGCATAAAGAATTCTCTTAAGGTCTCATAAGCATTATAGATAGTTTGTGTTTCTGGTGAAGTAATAAACTTTATTCATCTTAATACATTGTTGTATGTTGTGCAGCAGACGAGGTTAAAGCCACATGGGAAACGGAAATGGGAAAATGCATTCTCGGAGCCACCTATTGTGCAGGCGTGAATTAGCCAAAGGCAATCAATCGTTTTGCTTCGCTTTATCGGGTTGCTCTCAGTGTGAAAAGGCCAATATTTGCATTACACAACAAAACACACTCCAAGAAATCCCTGAATCACAGAAACAATAATATCAGCTGTGATATTATATATCAACATCACCTCCTTCTTGACTTACTGTATGTGATTCCATAAAAACCTTTTGTTACTTGAAATAAAAAAATAACCTTAGCTGAAATAAATTGTGTATATATATATATATATATATATATATAAAGAATGTGTAAATGAATTGCATTACTGTTTAAAATGTTTATCTTTCTATAATGTGTTGAATTTATTAATTGCATTAAATACTGTACAGTATACAGTAAGTGAAGCTACAGTATGAAAATACCTTAAAATGTGGTGTTTCATTATTAGCCTTGTCAACCTATACAAGATAACAAATACAAAACATCTCATTAAAAACACAGTCTGATATAAACAGTGTGAAAACAGACAGTCTCATCGACGCTCACCTTGGATAAGCCGATCACAAAACCTCTTTGAGGAACAAATTTGACTTTGACTTTCTTTTTGTGTTTCTGACAAAAACAAAAAAAGAATAACAGTGATTAAAATAATGCATTAATGAGAAAATGACGGACAGAACAGAAAGATGACAGATCTGCTCTCTCTACCTGTCCATCAGCATTCCCATTGATCCCCTCTGTGTTTCTGTCTTCATCATCCGGATGCGTCTCGATCTCTGCTATCTTCTACCACAGAAAATCATGTGTTACTCAAAGTCTGTTTTGGATTATTAAGACTGGGCACTCAAAATAGCAACACCTTAACAACCACCCAGAATACCCTAGCAACCAAGCGAACTGTCAGAGAGACCACAAAACCTTTAAGCTTTTTCAAACTTTCTCAAACTTTCTGGCTAGGCTTTTTCACACCAACATGGAGTTTGTATTGCCAAGGGGAAAAAAAACTATTAAAAATGACAAAAATACAAAATTACTAAAACTTTAACCAAAATTAAAATGAAGACTGAAAAAAGAAAAAGAATTTTTTTTAAATAAAAACTCAAGACACTGACATCTGCTGGTCACAGACGCTGCATTGCTCTGGAAATTATGTGTTTTATTTAAGGTCAGTCTTCAATATCCGTAAATACACCAGTCAGAATGTTTGCCAAGTTTTGCATTTATTTGATGAATTGTTATGATAATAGTTAGTATTTGTCATACTCAAACAATATATAGGATTTATATGTGTAATGAATGGACTTTGACATCTAGACTATATTCTGATTTGGGGAAAAAAACTGTGTGATTGAGAAGAAGAAAAAGTTATGAGCTGTTATATTTTCTGAACAACAGGATTTTTTTATTATTATAATATTGTTCTTTATTTTATATTTTAATTCTATTCCATATTTTTATTTTATGTTATTTATTTTTTTTATATTTTATTTTATATATTTTTATTTTACTTTTTTTTTAAAATTGTTTTATTTATTTTATTATTTCATATTTAACTGTGCATTTATTTTATTATTTATGTTTTCCCCTTAAATATCACATAAAAGTACTTGTGTATGTTTTCTTAGATATATTTGGAATGAATGTTTTCTCCTTCATTTCCTTCAAATACTAGTCAATCTTAGTAATTATTATCAAACAGTCTCTCATGTGAGATCAATGAATAACGGCGGATAAATTAGTGTGTATTAGTGACGTCCAGAACTGACGTTAGGTGTCAGTATGAAGTTCAAGACTGCCGTCAGCCAAACAAACTAAACAAGAAACTACAAATGGGAAATGGATTTACCTGATGCCTGTCATGGAGTGAAGAGCCGAGATCCAAGTCTCCTTCCAAAAAGGGATCGTTGGAAAAGGACTGCAAACAGTACACACTAGGGTGACCACCCGTCCCACATTTTGCGGGACAGTCCCGAAATTGGGAGTATTCGCAAGTAGGGTCCCGCATATCTGTATTATTATCTTTTTTCACAGCTACACCAGCAAAAATGTCATCTCACATACTGGATAAGAGCCTCAAGAGCTGCTCAAAGCTGTCCAAATTGATGATTTAAAGCATGTGATTATCCATCCTGATGTCAAATATTTCCAACGAACAAAACGTGCGCCGATCCCGTGGATGCTCGAGCGGCACTCGCAGAAATGGTCGAGAACTTACGGAAAAACACGAGATATTCATTTTAACCAATAAATAATTGATTGCAACTTTTAGACACAACTTTCTTAATAGTTCGTTTAAGGTTACCATAATGACAAATATCGAGAGCGCATTTTTTGTAAAGCGAGAGCACATAAAATGCGCGAGCAGGAAGCTGATTACCTTCTCGCACAAAACTGGACACACACCCTCTCTCGCTTAGAAATTACACGTGCGAGCTCAAACTTTGTCCTCTGTGCACTCGTCAATCTAGAATAGTCAGCATAAATATTAATCGCCGCATATATGTCAAGTTTGCCATCGAATGTAAATCAATATTTACATTGCATAATAGTAGTAAATTTATCTGTCTCGCACGTGTCCCGCATATTGTACCGTAAAATCACATCTGCTGTCCTGCAACAGATCAATAGCCAAGTGGTCACCCTAGCACACACGTATTTTCAAATAATAGGATATTGTAAGATTTAAATTCAAATCCAAGAGTCTGACTGTCCAACTAAATGAAACAATGATTCTCAAAAAGCACTTCTGCTGAGATCTTGAGCGATTTATTCTTTTAACTTCAGTTGATTTCAGGCGGTGTGGCTTTAAGTCAGTTGTAGTTGTGTTTCATTCTCTGAGAGTAGCACGATATTGAACCAAAATCACATTGTAACATTGATTCAATGCCATTACCATTGATTTTTGGACATTTTTCAACATGAATTCAAATCAGAAGTGACAATGACAATACCTTTGACTGCATCGATGGAGGAGGACCAGGCAATGATTTCAGACCAACTGCAGAAACGTCCTGCAGAAATGAGCAAAGATTTGTAGATTAACAAATCCAAGCTTTTTCCAAGTTCATCTTTCTTTAGTGTGTTTGAGCTTGAAAAAGCTCTGCAAAGAGTGGGAGTTATTCTCTATATCAGTGTCACTGTTTCTACGCTGTAGTCTTGAGTTTTCTTTTTCACAATATTCCTCATTTATATAATTCATACACAAAATAAAGGGGCAGGGCCTGGTTGAGTTAGTTAGTAGTGTGTTGAAACTGGCGGCTATGGTAAGGGGCGGGACATTTCCCAAACACGCTGGTCCTGCCAACCAATCAGAGCGCAGTGCGCTTTTCAGAAGGAGGGGCTTCATAGTAACACTCTGTTTAGTTCCTGTCTCTGACAGACTGGGGAAGAGAGGAGCTGCAACAATGGAGAATATGAGGAAAATGATGTGTTTTATGAATATTCAAGTATTAAAACCATATATAATGTTATACCTTTGATGGTCGATGTGGCACAGGAGGCTTGCATTTCTGTGTTTGCTTCTGAAAAATAAATGATAATAAAATAAATATGTTAAAGAGCGGACACTGAGGTCAAATCGCTGCACAAAGAGAAACATGCGTCTGTACCGGTTTACAGTCCATATCTTCATCCTTCTTCTCTCCCAGAGCCGTGAGATCAGCGGTTTTGGACGAGGACTTTAAATCATCCTAATAAGACAATTCAGCGTCGTCAGAGTTCAAATGTTACCCATCTTTAACATAATAAACTGATTATTGAAGTACAGTGTTAAACCTGATAGTCTGGACTGAATCCTTTAGCTGAAGCTTCAGCTTGTTTCCCCTAAAGGTATAAAAGAACATCGTAAACACTGAAGATATAATATTAAATTTGGCTAGACAAAATAATGCCACATTTTAGACACACAGACAGTTATCCATTCTGGCAATAATTTACACAGTTTATGCTGTAGAACATGACAAACATGAAAGTTTCTTGCAGCACATGTATTACATGACGAATGCATTGTGTTTTAAAAACCAGAAACATCAATGAAAGTGTTGAAGGAAAATATAAACAGGCTTGTTATTAAAAAAATATTAAAAAATTGTGTGAGAAATTGGAAATGAGCAGCCTTTCCTCTAATGGTTAAACAAACAATACAGGATCTTTTGTTTAGAATAATGTTGGGAAATATTGCAATGTACATTATTTATCACTTATATTATAATTGTAAGCTATAATAATTTGATTTATTATAATTAATATAAATATAACATATATATATACATTGTAATACATTCATATAAATGAAAATGATTTTATTTAAAAAAATATATAAATAATTTAATTAATAAGTAAAGATTATGAAGATGATTTATTATTTTATCAAGTAAATATTATATTCTTTTATAATTTGTTTAGAATAATATTGAGAAATAATGGAATGTACATTATTTATTATTTATATTACAGGTGCTGGTCATATAATTAGATTATCTTAAAAAAGTTGATTTATTTCACTCAAAAAGTGAAACTTGTATATTATATTCATTCATTACACACAGACTGATATATTTCAAATGTTTATTTCTTTTAATTTTGATGATTATAACTGACAACTACGGAAAATCCCAAAATCTCAGAAAATTAGAATATTGTGGAAAGGTTCAATATTGAAGACATCTGGTGCCTCACTCTAATCAGCTAATGAACTCAAAACACCTGCAAAGGCCTTTAAATGGTCTCTCAGTCTAGTTCTGTAAGCTACACAATCATGGGGAAGACTGCTGACTTGACAGTTGTCCAGAAGAGGACCATTGACACCTTGCACAAGGAGGGCAAGACACAAAAGGTCATTGCAAAAGAGGCTGGCTGTTCACAGAGCTCTGTGTCCAAGCACATTAATAGAGAGGCGAAGGGAAGGAAAAGATGTGGTAGAAAAAAAGTGTACAAGCAATAGGGATAACCGCACCCTGGAGAGGATTGTGAAACAAAACCCATTCAAAAATGTGGGGGAGATTCACAAAGAGTGGACTGCAGCTGGAGTCAGTGCTTCAAGAACCACTACGCACAGACGTATGCAAGACATGGGTTTCAGCTGGAGTCAGTGCTTCAAGAGAGGAGAGGCACACAATCCACGTTGCTTGAGGTCCAGTGTAAAAGTTTCCACAGTCAGTGATGGTTTGGGGTGCCATGTCATCTGCTGGTGTTGGTCCACTGTGTTTTCTGAGGTCCAAGGTCAACGCAGCCGTATACCAGGAAGTTTTAGAGCACTTCATGCTTCCTGCTGCTGACCGACTTTATGGAGATGCAGATTTCATTTTCCAACAGGACTTGGCACAAAGCTACCAGTACCTGGTTTAAGGACCATGGTATCCCTGTTCTTAATTGGCCAGCAAACTCACCTGACCTTAACCCCATAGAAAATATATGGGGTATTGTGAAGAGGAAGATGCGATATGCCAGACCCAACAATGCAGAAGAGCTGAAGGCCACTATCAGAGCAACCTGGGCTCTTATAACACCTGAGCAGTGCCACAGACTGATCGACTCCATGCCACGCCGCATTGCTGCAGTAATTCAGGCAAAAGGAGCCCCAACTAAGTATTGAGTGCTGTACATGCTCATACTTTTCATGTTCATACTTTTCAGTTGGCCAAGATTTCTAAAAATCCTTTCTTTGTATTGGTCTTAAGTAATATTCTAATTTTCTGAGATACTGAATTTGGGATTTTCCTTAGTTGTCAGTTATAATCATCAAAATTAAAAGAAATAAACATTTGAAATATATCAGTATGTGTGTAATGAATGAATATAATATACAAGTTTCACTTTTTGAATGGAATTAGTGAAATAAATCAACTTTTTGATGATATTCTAATTATATGACCAGCACCTGTATAATGCATACATTTCTATGTTATAAATTATTCTAAAATATTATATAATTAACATTTAAATTATTATTTTAAAATTATAAAAACTATTCTATTTAGAATAAATTATTTTGTTTTAAACAATATTATAAATTATTGTATTATTATTAAAAAAGTAAATATTATGAAAATCATTTTTTATTAATATATTGCAAAAATAAAAATATTTCAATGTACATTAATTATTATTTTATTATTAAAATGTTTATAATATAATTTATAATATTATTTTATAATTATTAACATTTTATTTGTATTTTTTAATTATTTAAAATTAATTTGTATAATTTTATTATTAAAAAACAAAGATTATGAAGATCATTATTTTATCAAGTAAATATTATATTCTTATAATCTTGTATTATGTACAAATACTAATAAAAACACAATTATTGAGCCCTTCAGATGACTGTAATCATGATGTTTCACCTTCGATCCTCTGCGCTGTGAAATAATCTTGGGTTTTGATGATTTCTTCTGTTGAGAGCAACAAAATCTGCGATGAAAGACATTAATCTGAAATGACTGAAACGTGATTCAGAAATAAAGAGCTTCATACTGATTTAATCTCGCCGGCTTCATTCTGTTCTTCATCTGGAGCGAAAAACTCCTCCGTGCCATCAACGATGAGCTGAAGACAAATACACATTTCGTTAGAGAAAAAATGAATATGATCTGCAAATGAACAGAACGCTCTCTAAAACAATAACTGCTGTTGACATTTATTCCTCTTTTATTTAATCATACATGAAGATATTCACCTTTGACCCTCGACGCAGCGTGTTTGTGTTCGTCTCAGAGCTCTTCACTTCATCTCCAATTTTATCCTGAAATCAAAGATTTTCAGTTCATGAAGGCAGACAAATATTGAGATGTTCGAAGTTAAAATATTTTTCCCAGGTTAACATCAGAGACAATCAGAGCTTGATTTCCCCAAAATCAGCAGTGAAAGACTTTCATCCCGATCAGCCCAACACTGGCACAGCTAATAGTGTGATTTTGGGTCAGGACTGTATATATATTTCAGAGATTGGTTAATCAAGGATTGAGTCTCTCTAAACCCCTCCTTTCTGAGAGTCTACTCTGCTCTGATTGGTCAAATGGCCCAGTCTGTCGCAACTGGTCGGAAATCGAACGCTCATTATCATATCTGAATCTCGGCACTTGACACACAGGGATATGAACAGTAACGATGGCGTCGGTTTTACCGTATCAGTCTCATCAAAGTAGATTTGCTTTGGCAGCAGAAAATGGCGTCTTCTCGACATGAACAACATGAACCAAACTCTTCCAGTCTCAGATACAACTACAGTGATTGAGGGCGGGGCTAAGTTGCCAGCAGCCAATGGGCTGGCATTATGCAAATTAGTTAGAAACCTAGGTAGGTTCAGCAGACTGGAAATCAAGCGTATAGCGTTAGTTCTGGCAGGTCACGTTAGTCAAGCTCGCATCAGCTGATTCACATTGACCTATAGGAATACGACGCCTATCACCACATTCGTATATATATGGTCCATTCATTATTATTAGAAGCTTTATCGCATTGCTCAGGAGCTAATTAAATGCTAATTCGGCGGGCGAGACCACTACGAGTTGTGTTATTCAGGAATTTCAGAAATTCACACAGATTTCACTTCATGTTCTTGAACAAACACATGAATTTGAATTCGCTGCGTTGATTATAAGCTGCTCAATTTGGAAGTGACCTGAAACATGTTCAGATGAGATCTGCACTATATTATCATCTAAACTTGAATCAGCAGCTCGCAATAGTTAGCATACACATTTCAAAATAAGAGTCCGAGAAGATTTAGGTCTTGTTCATAAATAAGTCACTAAAACTGTATACTCCCCCCTGGTTATTATTTGGTTACACAACTGTATTTAAAGGTGCTTTATGTAAGAAAGAAAGCTAGTGGCTATTGTGAGTGTATAGTGACAGCTAGACAGCTAATATATTGTTTGCCCCGCCCCCTCCTCCTCAGACTCGGCGCTCTCGCGGGTTGCCAGTTTGAAGACACACAACAGGAGCGAGCTCAACTGACATTGGAAGGCGAGGAGACTTACACACAGTAAGATAATTAGTTGATTTATTGATATTTTAATATGCTCCCGTTCATAGAGATTTTTAGATGAATGCTGAGGCTTTTTAGGTCGGGTAGAATCTGCGATCTCTGACCCAGTTTGTTCACTGGCTTCCATGGCTGCAATTCGCGGTATGCGTTTTCCGCCAACTGGCAACCCGGGGTGGAGAAATACTATTGGGTAAATTAGCAAGGTGTGGTCTTGCAGAGACCAAAACAAAAACAGAAATTCCGACACGGAAAGCTAATTTCAAAGTGAAATAACTGGCTGTAGCAATGGTTTTCAGAGAAACGAGTATGTGAACTTAGCATGTTTAATAAATATCTGCAAACATATGGTATTTTTATGCTTTTAACTATAGCTTCTGACCATTTTTTGTGCTGTGGGTAGAAGGATTTTCCACACAGCTACAAATATTTCAGATCCTTGGGAAGCACTGTTTTGATGAATGCTATCAGGTTACTGACATCATGATTTTTGAGGCATCTGTTTCTTAAGGTTATCCAGCTTGGTCCTTAAGCTTTTGGGTATTGGCCGCAAGCTGTTGTCTTAAGCTCATTCAGGTAACTGCTTATAAAGGGACGTGCTGCTCTCCTCAGCTGCTTGTAAGAAGATCACCCCTTCGCTGCTACTTCCCTCCTGTACGGAGCATGCTGCCTCTAGTTTGCTATTCAGACATGTCCATTATGTCCTATTGTCTGTCTATCTTTCCATTATACATTTTCATTAAGATTTCGCAGTCAGTTTGTGGTCGGGGGGTTGTCAGCATATGGTTTTGTTAAGGGGGGGTGGGGGGGGTTGGGGGGGGGGTGGGGGGTTATCACTTCTCTCCCTGCTCTTATCCATGCTAGGCTGCTTTTGGAGTTTTTGCCCAGAACAGAACCATACCGCCAATCCAAACTGTGTGCTAACTGCCAGTCATCTTTGACAATGGCGGTCCTGACAGAAATCAAGTGTATAGCGTTAGTTCTAGCAGGTCACATTAGTCAAGCTCGCATCAGCTGATTCACATTGACCTATAGGAATATGACGCCTATCACCACATTCGTATATATATGGTCCATTCAGTATTATCAGCTGCTTTATCTTTTTTTACCCTCCTCCGTCCCCAGCTCCTCCTTGTCCAGTCAGGACTTGACCTTCTGATATTTCTGTTGATCAGACTCATTTTTTCATTTATGTTACAGTAATTATTGTCATTAAGAAAATTAATGATATTGCAATACTTGGTTCTGTTCTGTTTACCCTAAGGGGGGGTTATCGCTGCTCTCCCTGCTCTTATCCATGCTAGGCTGCTTTTGGAGTTTTTGCCCAGAACAGAACCATACCGCCAATCCAAACTGTGTGCTAACTGCCAGTCATCTTTGACGATGGCGGTCCTGACAGAAATCAAGTGTATAGCGTTAGTTCTAGCAGGTCACATTAGTCAAGCTCGCATCAGCTGATTCACATTGACCTATAGGAATATGACGCCTATCACCACATTCGTATATATATGGTCCATTCAGTATTATCAGCAGCTTTATCTTTTTTTACCCTCCTCCGTCCCCAGCTCCTCCTTGTCCAGTCAGGACTTGACCTTCTGATATTTCTGTTGATCAGACTCATTTTTTCATTTATGTTACAGTAATTATTGTCATTAAGAAAATTAATGATATTGCAATACTTGGTTCTGTTCTGTTTACCCTAAGGGGGGGTTATCGCTGCTCTCCCTGCTCTTATCCATGCTAGGCTGCTTTTGGAGTTTTTGCCCAGAACAGAACCATACCGCCAATCCAAACTGTGTGCTAACTGCCAGTCATCTTTGACGATGGCGGTCCTGACAGAAATCAAGTGTATAGCGTTAGTTCTAGCAGGTCACATTAGTCAAGCTCGCATCAGCTGATTCACATTGACCTATAGGAATATGACGCCTATCACCACATTCGTATATATATGGTCCATTCAGTATTATCAGCTGCTTTATCTTTTTTTACCCTCCTCCGTCCCCAGCTCCTCCTTGTCCAGTCAGGACTTGACCTTCTGATATTTCTGTTGATCAGACTCATTTTTTCATTTATGTTACAGTAATTATTGTCATTAAGAAAATTAATGATATTGCAATACTTGGTTCTGTTCTGTTTACCCTAAGGGGGGGTTATCGCTGCTCTCCCTGCTCTTATCCATGCTAGGCTGCTTTTGGAGTTTTTGCCCAGAACAGAACCATACCGCCAATCCAAACTGTGTGCTAACTGCCAGTCATCTTTGACGATGGCGGTCCTGACAGAAATCAAGTGTATAGCGTTAGTTCTAGCAGGTCACATTAGTCAAGCTCGCATCAGCTGATTCACATTGACCTATAGGAATATGACGCCTATCACCACATTCGTATATATATGGTCCATTCAGTATTATCAGCAGCTTTATCTTTTTTTACCCTCCTCCGTCCCCAGCTCCTCCTTGTCCAGTCAGGACTTGACCTTCTGATATTTCTGTTGATCAGACTCATTTTTTCATTTATGTTACAGTAATTATTGTCATTAAGAAAATTAATGATATTGCAATACTTGGTTCTGTTCTGTTTACCCTAAGGGGGGGTTATCGCTGCTCTCCCTGCTCTTATCCATGCTAGGCTGCATGGATGGGCAGGGAGTTTTTGCCCAGAACAGAACCATACCGCCAATCCAAACTGTATACTAACTGCCAGTCATCTTTGACGATGGCGGTCCTGACAGAATTACTGACGATTTGTTTCATCAGTTCAGAATAGCTTCTTTCTTTTGGGAGACAATAACTCCAATTATCTGCATCTTTGAAACTTTGCAGACCTTTTACATTCATAAACAGTTCTATTACACACTACATGAACAGGAATATATGAAAAATCACAATAGGGCCATTTTAAAACTGGTTTTAAAAATTCTTCAGTCATTTACCTTTGAGCTCCTCCTGATCAGCAGAGAGTGTCGCAGTTTCCTTCCCAGAGTCTATACAGATCAACAGGATGACATGAACACGTGAAGAAGGACAAATGGACGCAAAGTCACTCATGCTAAGTTTAATAATTCGCATCTTACCTGCTTTCCGTTCTTCTTCGCAATCCCATCGACTCCATCAGATGCTTCTGCAATCTAATAACAAGAGTCAACAAACCAGGTTTTGACAGTGTAAGAAACTCGCCAGCATGATGCATGTGATTTGGATGGTTGCCAAGGCATTGCTATGTGGTTGCTATCGAGTTCTGGGGTTTTTAGTGTATTCCACACCCTAAACAACCGAAAAATATCAACAAAACTACAGAAAATAGTTTCAGTTAACAATTTTAGTAATCTGAAGGTCTGACTCACCTGTATAGAGTCTCTCCGAAGCCTGAATTTCCCAGCCTGCAACAGAAAAAGAGCAGATGAAACAATACTATTGTTGTGCACAGGTTTGCTGTACTGTGTTTCACACAATAAGAATTTACCGGTTTCCATTCTGCAGAGAGTTCTGGACTGTGTTCGGGCCAGTCCTCCACACACCTTTCCTGTAAATCATGTTTCAGTTGAGTAGGTGTATTTGTTTTTTACAAATCATGCACTCAACAGAGATTGAAATTCATATGGTTGTTGATATAGGGTGTTTCTGCAACTACAGGCACATTTTTTTTTTTTTAATTAAAATGAACTTTTTCCTTGTTGTAACATGAAGGTCAAATTACAATTACAGTCTTGGAGACTTTTTACCATGCTTTCAGCATTTTATTTATAAATGCCTTTTATCTACAGTCTGTCAAATTATGCAAAATGTATGAAATTCGACCGTATTCCACAAATGTTTTTATTTGTGGAATAAATATTTAATAGAAATATTCTAACAATTATTTCCGAATTAACTACAGATTCAAAAGTCAGGTTCCGGAAGTAAAAACTCCATTTTCTCCATAGGGAAATCGATTTTTAACATTTCTTTATAAACCATTAAAGTCAGCCGTACGGTGAACTATGAGGTTGTTAATCAATAACCTGTATTATTTAAACTTAGTTTTAAAATAATCGTTTAACAGCAGAATTTTTGGTGAAAACTACCCATGATTCTGTGCAGAAAACTCCACCAATCAAAGTCGAAAACTTAAACTTTTCTTTTTAATTTTTAATTTGATTATGCTGTTCGCAATGCTTCATAGGATTGTAGTTCTTTTCCTCACTAAAGCCGTTCACAGTCTTGTACCTTTGTATTTTTGTCCGATTTTCAAAAACTTTTTTTTGCTAAAAATTAAAGTTTGTAATGTTATGATTCTCTTCGTAGCTGGTTGGTGTTTCGCGGATTATAACACTTTAACGAAGACTGTTTTGAAAGTCCTATGGTATAAACGAATGGAAAAAAGTACTTCCGAAACCAATGCTGCTAAAAAGGAGGCCGGGCTCTGTTGCAATCTATTGTAAAGACAGAAAGAGTTGGTGAATCACCCACAAAAGTTTGCAGACAGGAATGCAGCACACATACCTGACCGATAAGAAGAACATCCTCGTAAACCGGCAGATCGTTCTCGACCTCAGCCGTCGTGTTCTGCCAGATCAAAACATTTCATGATAGTGTTGAACAGATAACAGATAGCAGATAACAAGTGAAGACTGCATTTAAACTCAAAAATATAATAACAGTGGAGTGAAAATAAAATGCAGGTACAGTAACACTTCGAAAGTCCACTTTAGACATTCTACTTACTATAAGCAACTACATGTGAACTAGCAGTCATTAGAGTATTAGCAGAATGTCTGCTTAACATCTGTTAACATTTATTTTGATGCTACCCAACATATATACTGACTATAGCCCGGTTTCACAGACAGGGCTTAGACTAAGCAAGGATTAGGCTTTACTTCAATTAGGGTATTTAAGTAGCTTTTATAAACATACCCTAGAAAAAAAGACATTACTGGTGTGCATCTTGTGCACACAATGGCACTGACATATTTTAAGATATGTCAGTACAAGTTTCTTTGAGTTAAAACAGCTCAAACATGCATTTTAGTCTAGGACTAGCTCTAAGCCTTGTCTGTGAAACCCGAACCCTGACCCAACAGTCTACTACAATCTACTAACACTCTAATGAGTTAGTTGCCATTTAGTTCAAGATTAATGAGCATTTGTTGACATGTAGTTTCGAATGAATGAGTTAGTTGACATGAAGTTGCAGATTAATAAGAGTTAGTTGACATGAAGTTGCAGATTAATAAGAGTTAGTTGACTTGTAGTTGCAGATGAATGAGCATGTGTTGACAGCTGCAGATTCATGAGTTAGTTGACATGTAGTTGCAAATTAATGAGTTAGTTGAAAAGTAGTTGCAAATTAGTTAACATGTAGTTGCAAATGAATGAGTTAGTTGACATTTAGTTGAAGATTAATTAATGTTTGTTGACATGAAGTTGTAGATTAATGAGTTAGTTGAAAAGTAGTTGCAAATTAATTAGTTAACATGTAATTGCAAATTAATGAGTTAGTTGACATGCAGTTGCAGATTCATGATAGTTAGTTGACGTAGTTGAAGATTAATGAGTGTTTGTTGACATGTAGTTTCGAATGAATGAGTTAGTTGACATGAAGTTGCAGATTAATGATAATTAGTTGACTTGTAGTTGCAGATGAATGAGCATGTGTTGACAGCTGCAGATTCATGAGTTAGTTGACATGTAGTTGCAAATTAATGATCATTAGTTGACATAGTTGCAGATTAATGAGCTTTTGTTGACAGTTGCAGATTAATGAGTTAGTTGAAAAGTAGTTGCAAATTAACGCGAGTTAGTTGACATGTAGTTGACATGTAACTGCAAATGAATGAGTTAGTCGACTTGTAGTTGCAGATTCATGAGTTAGTTGACTTGTAGTTGCAGACTCATGATAGTTAGTTGACGTAGTTGCAGATTAATGAGCTTTTGTTGACACATAGTTGCAGATTAATGAGTTAGTTGAAAAGTAGTTGCAAATTAGTTAGATACATGTAATTGCAAATGAATGAGTTAGTTGACATGTAGTTGCAAATGAATGATAGTTAGTTGACATTTAGTTGAAGATTAATGAGCTTTTGTTGACATGAAGTAGCAAATGAATGAGTTAGTTGAAAAGTAGTTGCAAATTAATTAGTTAACATGTAATTGCAAATTAATGAGTTAGTTGACATGCAGTTGCAGATTCATGATAGTTAGTTGACGTAGTTGAAGATTAATGAGTGTTTGTTGACATGTAGTTTCGAATGAATGAGTTAGTTGACATGAAGTTGCAGATTAATGATAATTAGTTGACGTAGTTGCAGATTGAGTTAGCTGAAAAGTAGTTGCAAATTAACGAGTTAGTTGACATGTAGTTGCAGATTAATGAGTTAGTTGACTTGTAGTTGCAGATTAATGAGTTAGTTGACTTGTAGTTGCAGATTAATGAGTTAGTTGACTTGTAGTTGCAGATTAATGAGTTAGTTGACTTGTAGTTGCAGATTAATGAGTTAGTTGACTTGTAGTTGCAGATTAATGAGTTAGTTGACATGTAGTTGCAGATTAATGAGTTAGTTGACTTGTAGTTGCAGATTAATGAGTTAGTTGACTTGTAGTTGCAGATTAATGAGTTAGTTGACTTGTAGTTGCAGATTAATGAGTTAGTTGACATGTAGTTGCAGATTAATGAGTTAGTTGACTTGTAGTTGCAGATTAATGAGTTAGTTGACATGTAGTTGCAGATTAATGAGTTAGTTGACTTGTAGTTGCAGATTAATGAGTTAGTTGATTTGTAGTTGCAGATTAATGAGTTAGTTGACTTGTAGTTGCAGATTAATGAGTTAGTTGACATGTAGTTGCAGATTAATGAGTTAGTTGACTTGTAGTTGCAGATTAATGAGTTAGTTGACATGTAGTTGCAGATTAATGAGTAAATTGACATGTAGTTGCAGATTAATGAGTTAGTTGACATGTAGTTGCATATTAATGAGTTTTTGTTGACACATAATTGCAAATTAATGAGAGTTAGTTGCCCCATTGTGTATCTCTCTCTGTACTAAACCTTTTATACATAATAAAATATTAATTTAGTAATACATAATTTAATAGTAATTTATAAATAGTAGTAATACTACACAGCAACGTTATACTTTTTTTTTTTTTTGTAAATTCATCAAATCACATCCAGATGAACATCCATCACAGTCCATCTCCCACAGAACACTAATATGGGGAAAAGGAAAGGGATGAGAAGGAATAATGAGACAAGTTTCTGCTGAAGGATTCATACCTGAGGCAGATGGATGCTCTTAGCAGCTTTACTGCGAGGAACAGGTTTCGGCGGACGCCTCCTGAACATCTACAAGAACAAAATAACTGACAATTTGATTTGGATGAGAAATAAATGGGTCTAATAAAGGACCCCATGAAATGATTTGATTTCATCCTGTGTGACAGGAAGTCAGGGTTAGTCGTCTAGAGAGCATTTTGTGGACTAATCACCACAAAACCTGATTCATGGGGTCTTTAGTGGAAAGATGTTCTCACCAGGTCTCCGTTGGAGGTGTTTGTGGAAGGAATCTCCCGAACGGCTCCGTTCTGCAAACCAACATGAGACATACGAACATCCTGCTTTGTATCTTGACCGGTGAGCAGCAGATCATAATTGCTATTCCGATTGGACTGAACTTCATTCTGAGGGTCGAACAGAGGATCGAATGCTTTGATGTCAGAGGTTCCTGCCGTGGACGAGGGTGTCTTGAAAATATCATCAAATACTGGGTCAGTGTTAGAGACGTATGATGTCTCGAAGAAACTGTCTGTTTTAGTGGACGTTTCTTGGAAAACATCAGCAGGATCGGATGGTGATGTGAAGGAGGGTGTGGCTTGGAATTCCGTCTGTCTGGAGAGGATGAACTCCAGCAGAGGATCTGTCTGATTGGATGAAAACGAGGATTCTGTGCTCTGATTGGTTGAGCTGCTTTGTGTCACATCAGTGTCCACTTTTTCTTTAAAAGGCTGAAAAATGTCTGTTTCTTCACCCCAAATGCCTGATGCTGATGTGGTTTGAAACACATCAGGTGTGTTATCTTTATAAAAATCAGGTGGAGGAAACCCAACCCAGTTTGGAGCCGCAAAATAATTGCTGTCCACATTAAAGTCAGAAAATGGAGGCGTCTGATGAATGCCATTGCTTTGTCCTAACACATTGTTTTCCTCTTCAACCTTTTCCACATTGTAGTCCTGCAAATACAAGCGCATTCAAAAGAACGTGAGGATTGCCATGAACTTTTAAACACAATATACTCTTTTTATTTTATGTCAAGGTCACCTGAGCACTGCGGTTTTCTCTGATCGAGTTAATATCATCTCGATCTCCATTCACTGGACTCTGAGAATCAGAATGTTTTTTCTCAATTACTAAGACTGTGTGACATCATAACCAAAACAATGCATTTTATTATATGCAAGGAAACAAATGCAACTAAAATGTGACCCTGGACCACAAAACCAGTCATAAGTCGCACGGGTATATTTGTAGCAATAGCCAACAATACATTGTATGGGTCAAAATTATCGATTTTTCTTTTATGCCAAAAATCATTGGAGTATTAAAGGATTAGTTCACTTCTTAAATGAAAATTAGCCCAAGCTTTACTCACCCTCAAGCCATCTTAGGAGTAGCTGACTTTCTTCTTTCTGATGAACATAATTGAAGAAATATTAATAAATATCCTGATGCATCCGAGCTTTATAATGGCAGCGAATAGGATTCACGAGTATGCGCTGAAGAAAGTGTTTCCATCCATCATAAACATGTGCTCCACACAGCTCCGGGGGGTTAATAAAGGCCTTCTGAAGCGATGCGTTTGTGTAAGAAAAATATCCATATTTAACAAGTTATGAAGTAAAATATCGAGCTTTACTCTGAAGAAAGAGTAAACTGGCGTCGCGTCAATTACGCTTTTTCCGTAAGTTGAACAGGGAAGGTGTAGGATGAGCTTTGTAAACTGCAAGAGGTTTACACTTTCTGCGTACGTTGAATACGGAAGGCGGTACTTCAATACTTTTTTTTAATTTTTGTCTTACACAAACGCATCGCTTCGCTTCAGAAGGCCTTTATTAACCCCCCGGAGCCGTGTGGAGCACATGTTTATGATTGATGGATGTGGATGGAAGCACTTTCTTCAGCTCATACACGTAAACCCTATCGCTGCCATTATAAAGCTCGGATGCGTCAGGATATTTATTAATATTTCTTCAATTATGTTCATCAGAAAGAAGAAAGTCAGCTACTCCTAGGATGGCTTGAGGGTGAGTAAAGCTTGGGGTAATTTTCATTTGAAAGTGAACCAATCCTTTACGTAAAGATCATGTTCCATGAAGATATTTTGTAAATTTCCTACCATAAATATATGTATGTTTGTGAGTGGATATGCATTGCTAAGGACTTCATTTGGACAATTTATGACTGTGTTACGTCCAGAGATGCAGTTTTTTTATTGATTTATCAGAAAAGCTGTTTTCTTTAATGTGTTTTTGTGTGCTTTTTCTGTTTCTTTGGCTCTTCCTACTCAATCTGTCTGGCAGGTAGCTGACCAGTTAAGAGTGAGCCAGCATAAAAGCAGAGCGGCAACTACCAGAGTTTGAGAAAACGTTCTCCCAAGAGCTTTCTCCAGAGCGCCGTCTTTGTCCTGCCCAGCCTGTTGCTTCAGTTTACAATTGTGGTTGTTGAACATAGCTGCTTAATATCCTACTCTTGTATTGTATTTTTGTCTCCAACATTTATATTTACAGTTTAAGTGTGGAGCTTCATACTGCCCCTCATCTTTATCAGTTTTGTTTATCTTTTTTGGTTTATTGCTGCTGCTGTTAACATCAAGTTTAGCAGTATTTGCTTATTTGTTTTATTTGGAAGCTGTAGGGAGGCGGGTGCCATTTTTGTTGAACCCTGTTTCCTGTCCAATTCTGTTATTAATTTCTTTTCTTTGTTAGTTTAGTTAGAGGTTTAAATTATCCACACTCAAAAAAAAAAAAAAAAAAAGATAAGTTGGATTTACTTAATTTATGTTTTTTTTAAATTTATTTCAGTTAACTTAAATGTATTACATAAGGTTAACTCAATGCCATTTAGTTGAATCAGGTTAACATTCTTAATTTTGTCCAAAACCATTAAGTTTAATTATCCTAAAATTAATATCAAACAGAAATCAAAACAAGTAATCCAGTTTAATTGATTCGTTTATTTAGTAAATGAACAATTTTCACAACTTTTACAAAATCTTTACTTTTAAATACCAACATAATAGAACATTAAAAAGTCTTGCTAAAAACTGCTTAAAATAACACTTTATTTCAACATTTACTCTCCCAGATCAGCCTATTTGCAAAGCATGATGGGTAGTGAAAGTCCCGTTTGATTGAGTTTACTTGATTGAAACATGTTATTTTAATATGAAAACATCAAGTTAAGTCAAAAAGTAATCGTTTTAAGTCAATTTAACATAATTACATTTGAACCCGAAACCTAATACAATGGTGTCGAATCAAAATAAGTTGTTTAAATAAAGTAAACAGCATCAAAAAAATAATTTTGCTTTTTCTTTATTATTTTGGCCTTGCCTTCTCCTGAAGCTATTGCTTCTCTTTTTTTGTATTTGTTCCATGAGCTGTCAAATAAAAATCTTTATGGTAATTTGTTGCTTGTGGTGCTGTGGCAGGACTCAGGCCAACGCTCTTTAAAATATTTGTTGAGTCTGCCTAGACCCCTTTATGCAGGATGTAACAAATGGTTTTGTGGTCCAGGGTCAAAATGTTTGTTTTTTTTCCCCCATGTTTCTTAAAGACGTCTCATAACATTATCCGTTATGTTGAAAACCGCTTCGCTGCTTCAGATTTCTTTGCATCCTTGCTGAATAAAAGTATTACTTTCTTAATAAAATCTTTTAGACTCAGTAACGCAAGTGTGAAATGGCCACTGATACCTGTGGGTTTGAATGGAAAGGATTCCAGGAGCTGTTGATCCCATTCTAGCGGAGAAAACATTTAAATGAAAGAGTTTAGAGTTTTACATTTCACATACTCTGACAAAAAGACTTTCTTTATTGGCATTGATGGTTCTATGGAATCTTTTCATTCCACAAAAGGTTATTTTAAGAACTGCTCACTGAAAGGTACTTTGGGGAACCAAAATGGCTCTTCAATGGTATCGCTTGCAAAAAAAACATTTTTGAAAGAGTGTATATATTTATTTGTACATGCATATTATGTTATGGATTGGATCAGTGGTCCTCGACTACAGAAAAGTGAAGATCTTTACTTGAACTGTGTGTAAAATGGACTGTCTGGACTGATATATTCTTATTGTTAATTCATATTAAATTATTTAATAAGAATAAGACGTTAATCAGAATCTCACCTCCATAATCAGACCTGATGCACCAAACAGTGAATCAGCATCCTGTGACAGACACAATAAAGAAGGTGGAAAGATACTTGTATGGTTTTATTCCACAAGTTTAATAAAGAAAACAACAACTTGAAGACGTGAACTACCCAGCCTACAAAAATATGTTGTTCTAAGAACTTGTTTTACTAACGTATGAACATTTCCAAATGTTCTCTCAATTGTCAAAACCTTTCTTGGTCGTGGGAACGTTAAGGCATTCTTCAAACGTTGTTGAAATGTTACTTTTTAACTTTCTCTGAACATTCTGAAACAAATAGTAACACTTAAAAAATGTCCAACCAGCAAAAAAACCCCAAAACATTCCATGAACGACGGATAAATAATGTTTTGAGGACATTATTTAAAGACCAGATAACTTTGAACGAACATTATAATAGCGTTACTGGAAGAACGTTTGTTCATAATTTAAGAGAACAGATGTCAACTGGGTAAAATCCTGCTTATCACTTAATCATGAAGAGTTGCAAAAGCAGTTGCATTTTAGCAACTTAAGCATGACGATGCATAGAAACCCAAAATAAGCGACGTCAGTGATGACGGCACAAACCACTTACATGTGGTCATATGTAGCTAAGTAAAGCCACAATAAACCCTGAAAATGATTTAATAACGTTCAAAAAGTGACAGATTCAGTCCTCAAACTCTAATAACTGGTATTCAATTAAAATATATTTTATATCGACCTAAACAAAATTAATTTTATGAGCTAAATCAAGCATAGGCATGAGCATCTGGATAAGTATTAAACGAAACTTTCTATATAGGATAAACAGCATGTTAGTGTTGTAAAAGAAACACGCGGTTGTTGTTGTTGTTGTTTTTTGGAAGTAGCTTCACACTGTGCAGCTCGCTATATTCAGTTCTTTTATCGTTTCAAGTTATTTTAATGAAAACAAACTTACCATGTAGCCGGTGAGCTGTACAGAGAGGCTTACAGGACGCCCGTGGACGAACTAAACTACTCACCAAACTAGTTATTTAAAGTAATAAATAAACGCAGCGACTCGTTTTCAGTCGCGCAATAAACAGGTGAAGCTCGCGCCTCTTTCAACACTCACCTGGGCGAAACTATGTGGACCTACCTGTCCTGTTGACGATCTCAGGTAGGTCATAAGTCATCATGACGACTGAAGTGAACCCAAATAAATTCACGCAATAAGCACACATGTACAATTTATTCAGAACTTAACGCGATGATATGGCATATGCCCTCATTAGTTAGTTAACTTGTCGTATGATATTTACCCGTCATAAAATAGGATTAAAGAATAATCGTCCTCTTTATCACCCTGAGTTTAAGTTAAAGTGAGATTTCAGCAATTCGTCAGTCCTGATAAACATTTTCACCAACTCAGGAACTTTCCTAAATACATTCACTTTTGCACGTGCATTTCAAAATCAGGAACTGCATATCTGACACATATTTCAATGTAATCTGATCTAGCCTTCAACTGGCATCCAACTCATAGTCTTTGATTCCTCAGTAGTGAAGAATCTGCGTCCAGTGCCAGATAACCCTAGATTTAAACGTGTATTTGCTTTCTCCAATTTCTAGGAGAAAGTTTTTAACCTATTTAAGCACATGCTCTATCTCACCACAAGAGGGCAGTAAAATAATGGCGAAATAATGCTGCCTTCACCTTAAATTTCCTACTTCCCACTTCTTAACGGGATAGTTCACCCAAAAATAAAACTTATCCCATGATTTACTCACCCCTCAAGCCATCCTAGGTGTATATCTTATTTCAGACGAACTCAATCGGAGATATATTTAAAAATATCTTTAGTCCTTAGTGAATGGGGCCTGCATTTTGAAGTCAAAAATAATGCATCCATCCATAATTAAAGTAATCCATATGACGCCAGTGGGTTAATAAAGCTGCATTTTTCAAATAAATTCAAATAACTAGCTTCTGGTAGACGAGCGTACGCGAGTAACCCGTGACGCGAAGTATGACGCAGGACGTAGGAGTAGCTCGTCTTCTATCCAAATTTCTCTTTAAAAATGATTGTTTTAGACTTCTAATTCGTGATTTGTTTTGCTCTATCCTCGGTGTTTGTCATTACGTCATTGTGTTCGGGTCAAAGGTTACTCCGCCCAAATCGACTTGTGCATTCTGCGTATGATCAGAAACACCTAGGATGGGTGAGTAAATCATGGGATTTTCATTTTTGGGTGAACTAACCCTTTAAGTCATGACTATCAGCTCATTGTGTGTTTTGTTGTCGGAAAGAACAGCAGGAATCATGGAGGACGCCAGGTTTTTCTTGCCTATTTATTGGGAAAATCCTGTTGAAGCCAAAATGATATTAGCATCCCATTCATTGACAACCATTCACTGCGCTGTGTAGTTTATCAGATTGCTGACAATTTCGGCCGAATACAGGCTATTTTCAATGTGTATCAAACATACAATACGCTTCAAATGATTATTCATATATGTGCACTTCTGTAACGGCAAGACAAGACGATGTAGCTGTTGTGGGAAAAGCAACAACAACAAAAAAGACCAATAATACCAGTCACAGCAGCAATCGTTCTCCCTTCCGCCATATTTAAAGTATGGCCCGTTGGGTATCAAAATTATCCCCAAGCTTCCCAATGGGTTAGAGATTGCATTTATGGTCAATTTTTTTTTTTTTTTTTTACCTAGGAAACTCATATTTGCGATGTGAAGGCAAAGATTCAAAGATGGCCGCTGATAGAAATGACTTGCCTTAAAGGGACTTTGGCTGTAGTGCGATTTTGATGGTTAGCGTAGCCCTTTTAAATGGTAGACGAGTTAATGTTATCCTTTCCAAATGGTATAAATGATGCCTACGCAAAGGACTTTGAAATAATACAAACAGAAAAGAAATTAGCGTTGTATTGAAATTCATACATAAGCACAATTTTAATATTATTCATGTCATTCTACCTTGTGCACTATTGGTTTATAAAGTCAAAGGAAATCATGCAATTTATTTATTTTAGTTTAATGTGAATAAAGTATTTCTTAATGTGCATGTTGTCAAGTTTACACCGTATGACATGGACAAAAAATGAGAGAATATTTTTGAAATATGTAAGAACACTACACTTTACAGGCTTTTAATATTATTCTGTATTATTATTCTAAATTTGAAATCGGTGAACAGACCTAAAATGTTTCCTGATTTAATCATTCTATTAAATAATAAGAATGTAAGAAGTAATTTTATAATAATCACACGAAGTTCCTGCAGTATCACTGTGTTTCTTCAGTGTCTTTCAGGTTAAAATTACTAGGGATGTTCAACAGTAATTTTTCAACTTCACTTTAATAACCTATTTTTCTAAATATTTGGTAAAAAGAAAAATTATAGACTTGCTTATAATAAAAACAGGTTCTCTGTATCTTATGTTTAAGATTTAGGTGTGTTAATGTGGATCATGTATGTATTTACTTCAAAAGAACAGCACTGGTTGAACGTGTCAGCTTCATGCTTATATTTTCATCTGAAATATTACGTTTTTAAAAAATATATATATAATATTAATAATGTAATATAAGCCATATAGAATTGTCCGTTCCTAAAAAGGAATAAAGACTCTTACGATGGTGTCCTTGTTAAATTGCAATTAATATAAATGAACAACATGTGCTTACTATAGGGTAATTATGTGACTAATATACTATAATAATTACTTGCAATTTACAAGGACACTGTAAAATAAAGTGCTACCAAAACATCTGTCAGAACATTCATTATAGTGGTCAGGGATCTTGATTCTCTTCAGGCAAAAGGGCAGCAGCGAATCTTTCTTCACACTCTGTTGTTGTGTTTCGTGTGTCATTTTCCTGCTGCTGGAAGATCTTCCCATCAGGCTGGACTGTCCACGTTAAGCTGGATCCAGCGTCCATCTTCTGCTCCGTGAGGATCTGACTGATCTGGAGACGAGATTTCGTCGGTGGTTAGTGAGTGAGATCAATAATGAGTGACATGCAGCGGAGCAACGGTTCATCTGACCTTCTCTTCTACGGCCGCCATCACTGCAGATTCATTCAGATGTCCGGCCGATTTCACTGCCACTCGCACAAGCTGCATTTTCCTCCTTTTAGCTTACAGAAACAGAAACATACTTAAAATAATAATAATTAAGAGAACAGCATTTGTTGTCTGACTATCTGACACTGCAAGTATTCTTGATTATCAACTGTAATCCATTGTTTGTTTTCTGTGTTATGGCAGAAAATGACCTAAAAATGATCTTACATATGAATATGAATACATTATTCATTTATTCAACCTAAAGTGTTCGTATTGCCTGTAAACCTGTAGTGTGAGTTCACAGTATATTCTTGACTATTAATTGTCACAACCATGAGAAATTTGCTGAAAATGGCCTAAAAATGATCTCGCGTTTATTTCATAGTAAAAATATGAATCAAGTGTTTACTGTAAAAAGTTGTTTCAACTTAGTGTTCGTGCTGCCTTAAAAAAAATGTAGTGAAGTTACAGTATATTCTTGATTATTTTGTCATTCTTTGGCTTTTTAAAAAGCAATTAGTGACATGAAAATAATCTTGCATTGATTTCATAGTAAAAAAATATGAATTCAGTATTTACTGTGAAGAAGCTGTTAATGTTAATTGTCATTCTTTGCTTTTTTACATTAATTTGCTGTTATGACAGAAAATGACTTGAAATCCATCTTGCATTGATCTCATAGTAAAAATATGAGTACAATATTTACTCCAAAAACGATTTTTTTTTCAACGTAAAAACTGTTTGTGCTGCCTTAAAAGCTGTTGGTAGATTTAATACAAATGGTAAATCTTGGTGTGTTTTTTTTAAAGAAATCTCTTATGGCATAATGTATTCCTTTTTTACAGTAATTGACAGTTTCTAATAGAAATAGGCAGGAATAACACTCACTGCAGAGGAAAGGTAACTGATACAAGCATGCTTTATCCCCGATCAATCCAGTCTCTTGGACAAACGCGCACTTTTCATTCCTGTTGCGGTTATCAGGCTCTCCCGAAATCCATTTCAAAGACAGCCAGCTCACACTACTCTGGTCTGACCACAGCCACAGGTTCTTGGACAGGCCGATCCAGCCCTCAAATGCGGAGTAACCGTAGTATTTCATCCATTTAGCAATGAGATCTACGATGTACATGTTGTCAGTGAGGTCACTAATGATGGCCAGGTCGATGTAGTTCGTCCTACAGTAACGCAGAGCGTCACGCCACGTCAGTCTGATCTCGACGAAAATAAATTTTTCTCCAGTGTCATTTCCTGTAGGATTTAATGTTTTGGTCAGAACAGAGAATTCAGCACTGATAACGGTCATCTTCTGCGACGAAGAAAAATTCAGAAACCGAAGATAAAGTTTTGGTAATTAAATTAAATGGGAATGTAGAGGTGATAACTTAAACCAGTCATAAAGTTCTCAATATTCTAGCCGAACAAATTCACATTCGAGCATCATTTTTTGGTCCCGGTGGAGTGCGTGCGTCCACGCAGCTCACGTTTACTTGTAGTTTAAACGGTAATTAAACGTCACTGTCTGCCCTCCAAAATCATTTCTTCCGAAAACTTAAAATACCAAAACAATGATTTGCTGCTCATTTCTTGCTGCTTAATATGTTTCTGGGGTCAGTACACTTTAGCAAGGACACATTAGATTGATAAAAAGTGAGAGTATTAGAAACATGTAACATGACAAAAGATATTCTATTCATCCTGAAAAAAAAAGAAAATATTAAGCAGCAGAAATTGTGTTCAACGTTGATATTAATAATTACTGAGCTCTAATTGATAATAACACTGGAATAATTTCTGAAGGATCATGTGATACGGAAGACTGAATTAACGATGCTGAAATTCAGCTTTCGTCACAGGAATAAATTACATTTTAAAATATATTTACATAGAAAACATTCATTTCATTTTTGATCAAATAAATGCAGCCTTGGTGACTTCTTTCAGAAACGTTTAAAACAAAAATTACAGTTCATTACAACCCCATAAAAAAACAAAACAAAAAAAACAACTTACCAGTGTAGCAAAAAAAGTCATTTTTTTCATCACAAGGGGCAGTATGCCAGCTTCCACTATGCTTAATCATGCCACACATCCTCTGAGTCCTGGAGGTCATGTCTTCGTTGAGCCCCCAGTTTGTAAAAACTACGTCCTGATCTTGGAAGGACCAGCGCCAAGTGCATACGCCGTCGTACAGTCCCATCCAGGCCCTAAAACCTGTAGAGTTGGCGATCTCCTTTATCTTAGCTCTGTCCTGATCGCTCTGAACCGTGGCCAGGTCCAGGTGAAACTTCTTACAGAATGACTGGGCTTCGGTCCAGGTCTTTGGTTCCTGGATCATAATGAAGTAGCACAAGGTCTCGGAGACGAGTCCTGTCGACAGCACAGTATTAACTGAGGTTACATTTAGTTTCTGATCTGTAATTTCATTGACAGTCAATTGTGGAAGGAAGGAATCTGATCTTAAATAAGCACAGATATAATGTGAGGTTGGAAAGGTTAAATTTGTTAACATTGGTTAATGCACATGAACATTAATAAATGCTTTAAAAAATATACACTGTCCATTGTTAGTTCTTGCTACAGTAATTGCATAACAAATGAGATCTTATTGTTCAACTAAAGTAATTTGCAACTACATGTCAGTTATCTCATTCATTTGCAAAAACGTCAACTATCTCTTATTATCGTGAGTACATGTCGCCTAACTCGCATTAATTTGCAACTACGTGTCAACTAAATCTTAGTTAGTGACATAAGTTGGCATGTAGTTGCAAAGTTACTTATAGTTAGCAGAATTACTTAAGTGGACTATCGAAATAAAGTGTTACCTAACACTTTACCAATGAAGTTTATAAAAAGAAAAAAGGCTAGGTTCCCGATAACACTCACATTATTCAATCCAGGACATATATTACTTGTTATTAAGTGGTTAAAATATGAAACAAATAATACTAACTAGTTATAGTAACAAACAATGACATTCATTCAGTAACAAACCCACCTAGTAAAAAAAGTAGACAAGCCGTTTTTTGGATCATCTCTGCTGCTCTCAGGTTTGTTCACTGAAATAAATAAAACAGTTATGAGATACATACAAATGGGGAAAATAAAATTATTTGGTTGGAATAGAAAATCATGCATTTTAATCTGTATTTCACTTTAAAATTATGAAAACGTGAAGTCCTCTTATGAGTGTGCCAGACAAGAAACTCATAAAATAATAAAAAAGACATCAGGAATGCAGTGCCATGTTAAAAAAAAAAAAAAAGTTATGCAATAAGCAATTATAAGATTAATATAGCCTACTGTAATAATCAATTAAAATATAGCTCATGACAGTTTATCTTTAAAATATAAATTTATCTGTTAAAAAAAAGCATCCTGACTTAGACAAAATGCGTACAATACAATCAATATCACAGCAGATTTGAATTTATCTGCATTAACAGACAGACTGAAAAGCCTTTCTTAAGCCTCTGTGCTCTTTCAAAGTTTTTTCTTTCAGCATTCTCACGTTATTCCTAATATAAATGTTCACCTGTCATGGAAAACCTCCTTCGGAGCTTAAATTCAGCGTGGAGACACCGAGACTGACTGCCATTCTGACTTGAGGATCTTTATTCAAATGGCATCACAGAGCATGGAAATAGCCAGTAACTGAGATTATCCTTATGGAAATGAATCATTTTTACATGCTTGTAAAAATGGCAACTCCCTGCTCTTTTCTTAGCAGTCGCTTCACTTCAGAAGGCCTTTATTGACCCCCTGGAGCCGTATGGATTATTTTTATGAGGGATAGATGGATGCGCTTTTTTGGGCTTCAAATTTTTTGACTACCATTATAAAGCTTGGAAGAGCCAGGATGTCTTTAAATATATCTCCAATTGTGTTCATCTGAAAGAAAATAGACATATACACATAGGATGACTATGAATATATCATGGGATAATTTTCATTTTGGGGTGAACTATCCCTTTAAGAGACCTGATTATTTCAGGGACCTTGTTACAAGTCATTATTTTTAGTTTTTGTATTACTTTGGTTACTTCATTTTTAAAAACCAATTTGGTCACCCTCTTGTGTCTTTGTGCTATTTTGTATGTGTATATATATATATATATATATATATATATATATATATAATATATGCACACACACACCACTTTACCTTTAAGAAACTACAAACTTCAAATTGTTACATGCTACTGTGATCAAAGAAAAGATGAAATGTGCCACCAAAAATGTTTGTATTTATTTATTTTTTTTAAAAATGTTGCAATTTCTGTGATGTTCCTCCTATAAAAGTTTAAACATTTAATTGTGTTTTGTTTCTTGTACTTGCAAGTATCCTGTCACTTCAGGGTGTAGCAAACATAAAAAAGATCAAATGTTACATTAAACAAACACGATATAATTAATTTCTCCATCTGGATGAGCTCAGTTACTGGTTATTTCCATGCTCCTCGATGCCATTTAAATAAAGAACCAAAGTCTGAATGGAAATCAGTGTCTGTGTGTCCAGACTGAAACATTTTGCATCTTTAAAACAACACAATGTTTTGTCTGAACTGGTCATATATCACTTCATCTGTGGAAGAAACAAACAAGCTGCACTGGAACACGTATAATTACATAATAATAAAGAATTCACCTTTACAATTCCCAAAATTTGTATAAAATATTCTAACATTTCAGATCGGAATCGTGGATATTTATTTATTCGTTTAAGATTGGTAAAATAAAAGCTATAAAAACATATATTTAAATGATTTTTTTAAAATGCAAGTACAGGAGGAATCATGAACAAATTCCTCCTGTACTTGCATTTAAAAAATTCATTTAAATATATCCAGTCAGTCACTTTAAAACAGAATAAAGTGACTGCTTGCCTTGATTCCCTGACAAATTACTTTTTTTTTTTTTTTTCTTCAAACCACTTATCCACTTTTAAAAATAAAGGTTCTTTTTTTTGCCATTGATGCAATATGACATGTAACAAACATTTGGCGACTGCTAAATGTTTAGACAGTATTTTAACTTTATAATTAGTTTTGTCTAAAATTAGTTAAAAACTGTAAGAGATATAACGTAAGACTATAAAGTCTCATCCACAATCTCGGTTAAGAAAACATTTCTATCTCATATTCAGCAGATGGAGCTGCTGTATAAAGCAAGAAGCAGCTGGATTAAGCAGGGCGTCAGTTATGTCAACTTTATTTTAAACACAGTATCACTTGAAGGTAATTGATTTAAAAAAAAAAAAAGAAAAAAAAAGATGTTTATAGAACAAAAAGAAAGGTCAATTGGTTAAGTTAAATTGGTTATACGTATTTCACCACACAAACATCATGCAAACTAGTTTCCCCTAGAACACGTCTTCACTGATGACACACATTTGGAATCTTCTGAAAGAATCTTGTGTTTTCACTAAAAATAGTCTTATAGACTCAGTTAGCTTCCTGAACTCAGTTTCCATCTTTCTTCATGTAGTAGAAAAAAAAACAGACAAACAAGATAATTAAATATGGTTACACTTTATTTTGATGGTCCATTTTAGACCTTCTAAGTAACTTTGCAACTACATGTTAACTAGTCATTAGAGTATTAGTAGACTGTCTGCTGAACATCTGCTAACACTTTATTTTGATGCTCCTCAAAAGACATTCTAGTACTGAATTTAAGTAACTTTGCAACTACAAGTCAACTTCCTTTACTAACCCTAACCTAACAGCCTAATGAGAGTTAGTTGACATGTAGTTGCAAATTGGTGAGTATTTGGAAAGTGTATTTGTGTATTTGGAAAGATACATAGTAGAATGTCTGTTGGGGAGCATCAAAACAAAGTGTTAGCATTAAGCAGACATCCTACTAATACTCTAATGACTGCTGGTAAACATGTCACTTTTATTTATATAGCGCTTTTTACAATGTAGATTGTGTCAAAGCAGCTTTACAGTGATAACTGGTACATTATTTTGGCTGCACAGCAGCTCTTAATGAATAGTGTCAATGCAGGCAGATCAAAGCACTGTTGAATATCAAATATCATTTGTCAAGTGTCCCCAACTAAGCAAGCCAAAGGCGACAGCGGCAAGGAACCCAAACTCCAACAGGTGACATCAGGTGGCAAACAGGTGTTAAAATGGAGAAAAAAAACCTTGGGAGAAACCAGGCTTAGTCGGGGGGCCAGTTCTCCTCTGGCAAAAAGTGCTTTGTTACGACTATCATAAGTCTTGATGTAGTTGCTAAGTTACTTATAGTTAGTAAAATGTCTAAAGTGGACTATCGAAATCCAGTGTAACCTTAAATAACCATTTGTTTAAAAATTATTCATTAACATTCACTTTAACAGCTTAAAAAGAACAGATAGGACATTTGATTTGAAAGAAATGTTCATTTTAAATGTGATTATGTTTTAACCTTTACGCACATTTGCATGATTTACCTCAAATTTACAAAACTTTCAGGGTGTTTCTCAGCTGTTCAGTCTTTCCAATCTCAATGATTCTCCTATCAAGGTACGTGTATACATGTACACTGAACAAAATTATAAACGCAACACTTTTGTTTTTGCCCCCAACTGAAAGATCTAAGACTTTTCTATGTACACAAAAGGCTTATTTCTCTCAAATATTGTTCACAAATCTGTCTAAATCTGTGTTAGTGAGCACTTCTCCTTTGCCGAGATAATCCATCCACCTCACACGTGTGGCATATCAAGATGCTGATTAGACAGCATGACTATTGCACAGGTGTGCCTTAGGCTGGCCACAATAAAAGACCACTCTAAAATGTGCAGTTTTGTCACACAGCACAATGCCACAGATGTCGCAAGTTTAGAGAGAGTATGCAATTGGCATGCTAACTGCAGGAATGTCCACCAGAGCTGTTGCCTGTGAATTGAATGCTCATTTCTCTACCATAAGCCGTCTCCAAAGGCATTTCAGAGAATTTGGCAGTACATCCAACCGGCCTCACAACTGCAGATTACATGTAACCACACTAGTCCAGGACCTCCACATCCAGCATCTTCACCTCCAAGATCGTCTGAGACCAGCCACCCAGACGTGTGCTGCAACAATCGGTTTGCATAAACAAAGAATTTCTGCACAAACTGTCAGAAACCGTCTCAGGGAAGCTCATCTGCATGCTCGTCGTCCTCATCAGGGTCTCGACCTGACTGCAGTTCGTCGTCGTAACCGACTTGAGTGGGCAAATGCTCACATTCGATGGCGTCTGGCACTTTGGAGAGGTGTTCTCTTCATGGATGAATCCCAGTTTTTCACTGTACCGGGCAGATGGCAGACAGCGTGTATGGTGTTGTGTGGGTGAGCGGTTTGCTGATATTGTGGATCGAGTGGCCCATGGTGGCGCTGGGGTTATGGTATGGGCAGGCGTATGTTATAGACAATGAACACAGGTGCATTTTATTTATGGCATTTTGAATGCACAGAGATACCGTGACGAGATCCTGAGGCCCATTGTTGTGCCATTCATCCACGACCATCACCTCATGTTGCAGCATGATAATGCACGGCCCCATGTTGCATCTCAGTTCTTGCATGGCCAGCATATTCACTAGACATATCACCCATTGAGCATGTTTGGGATCAGCGTATACGACAGCGTGTTCCAGTTCCTGCCAGTATCCAGCAACTTTGCACAGCCATTGAAGGGGAGTGGACCAACATTCCAAAAGCCACAATCAACAACCTGATCAACTCTATGCGAAGGAGATGTGTTGCACTGCGTGAGGCAAATGGTGGTCACACCGGATACTGACTGGTTTTCGGAAACTCTGGCTCCCAAGCCCTACAGTGCTGCTGGACAGACCATCTCTGCCTTCCATGCGATGGCCATCCTGCAAGTCCACCAGAGCAAAAAAGCACTCATAATGCACAAGGGTAGTTCTGTGCCGGGGTTGATACAGGAATTGCGCACAGCAACTGACCTTGTCCTCCAGGCAAAGAAAGTCACAGTGTCCAGATGAAGTCTACCTTGGTGGTCCAGGAGTGCCATCTCTGGCTAAACCTTGCAGAGATGTGAGATGTCGACAGAGTGTGCTTTCTAGACGCTCCCACCTCACAAGGTGGCCTCTCTGTGATACTGTTGAGGACTTAGCCCAGTAGTTCTTGGCAGTCCAGAAGCAGACTGAGGCAATCAAGCAAACATCCTGTCCCGGTATGACACATCTGCCACCAGGCCGTCACGGGCCGTCCCCCAGTCTGCTCGTTGCCAAGGGCATCCTCCTGAAGCTTCTACAGCAAAAAAAAAAGAGCTCCGACATGGCCAGAAACACCTCAGCCACAACTTTGAGTCCCCCACAGGAAGGCGACACAGCCCAACACCCAGGCCGCCAGTTAAACCTCAAATGGTCAGTGAAGCGGCCCTGAGACAGGCAACCTGAAGATGGAGAAGACCACTCTTTCCCAGGAGGTGGTAAACGCACCACTCCTTCCCCCGGATGAGGGCCATGTGGATAATCTTTTATTTCGGTTTAGTTCTGATATCAAATTCTCAAAGAAAGAGTGATTTCCTCACTCTCCAGGTCATACGAGGTGTGTTGGCAGTAAGCGATGCACTGCTTCCTCACTCCTAAACCCCCCTCTTTTCGCCAGGAGTTTGCACTTTGAGGACGTGCTGCTTCCGCGGTTGGTGCCGCTCACATGGAGCCTTGGAGCCTGGCTAGTGCTTCCCATCCCATCCCGATGGCTCATTCGTACAATCAGGCTTGGCATGCAGAAATGCATCCTTACGTGCATTCTCCCCCAAGATTAGTTTGCAGCAATCTACCTAATCTAAGGACTCGTACTTCCATGTCTTGATTTTACCTCACCTTCAAACAAGGGCTGAACTTATCAGTACAAGGTCCTCCCCCTTTGGCCTGTACCTTTCTCTCTGCATCTTTACCAAAGTCACAGAGGCTATTCTTACCCTGAACTATCTCGGCAACTGGCTCGATGACTATTCATGAGCTCACTCTCGAGATCTGTTATGCAAACACAGGGACCTGGTACTCAGGCTCCTCAGCCATCTGGGGCTTCGGGTCAAGTGGAAGTTAGGTTCATATATTGTATTTTATTTTTTTATTTTTTTTTGGATAGGGTTTAGGAAAGAGGTTTTAAAATAAGAAAGTTTTATTTGTTATTTTGGCTTGGTCAGCTCCTGAATCTAGACTCCCAATTTAAGACAATAAATTCATCATTGCTGTTCCAAATTCACTGCATCCCAGAATCTTTCATGTTGCACCATTTTACCTAAACAGGGCGTAACAGTGCACCTTTCAGATCAAAGATTAGTTAACAAAGATGAGTTTGCTTCCTTATAAGCACACAGAGGGTTTACGGTAACTCACAGAGGTTAGTTTGATGTCACTCGCCCAGTTGCATTTTTTAAGTTCCAACTAGTAAAAAAACATTGAAAGTTGTTACACAACATTTTATTAGTTGTTTCAATGTCACAGAGTCAGAAATATACTTACATATTTCAAAACTGGAAAAACAAATCTGATAACAAAGATTAAGGCAGAACTACAGCCACAATATTCAGCAATCATTTATAGTTTTCATTTAAAAATATTTTAGCTGTGCATTAAGCTAAATACATGATAATCTACAAGATTAACACCTTTACATCTGCTCAAAACTCTGATCTCATCTGGATTCTGATCATAGAATGAGGAAGACAATAAATGTGGCTTCCTTTTCAGTCACTTTGACCCACAAACACATTAGTTTTATGCACTAATATAAAAATTAAAGTAGCTTTCTAATGATACTAAGTCCAGGGATGTCATTAATGAAACTGTTGCTGTTCAAATGCTGCTGCTGATAAACATGTTTGTGAAAAGGCCAGAAAATGATCACTTTTGTTTACAAGCCTAAAATAATAATACGAAACAGTCTTTCTGCATGGAGATATTGAAAACAATTGAAAACCGAGAATAACAATATTTTATTTTTTTAAGTACCTGTATTTCCCTTTTTGAAAGGGAACTCAACTCTGCGTTTGACACGCTATGGGGAACGTCACACGTGAACCGATGTCTGAAAGCCAAGTATCAAACAACTCCAATCCTTTTGGCCGGCGACAGCCTATAACATCATCATAGCGTGACCCGGAAGTATATAAGGTGCGGCCTTGAGAAACAGTCAGAATATTTTCGTCTTTCGGGACTGTTGTGTCTTTGCCTTGTTATTGAATCCAGTAAGGAATATTTTCTATTATGTCTGACAAACGTTTCAGGAGGTGTGCTGACCCATGTCCAAGGTTTTTGACACCAGGGGACTCACACAACCTGTGCGTTTTCTGTCTGGGTGAAGAGCGCGCACGGTCAGTACTTGAGGGCGCTGTATGTGTTAATTGTGAGCGTCTTCATAGGAAGACGTTCTCGTCTGGCGCTCTTCTCGAGGGAAGAGGCATCAACATCTGTGCCCGGTGGTTCTGGCCCCACTCGTGCTGAGGCAGAGCGGCGGCTGAGATCATGGGGCTCGCAGGTGGAGCTCGCCGCGGAGTTTGAGAAAGGTGTGAATCTTTCTCAGCCCCCGGCGGCTAACGGGGATGAACTCCTGGATGAACGATTATGCCATTTCTTTGACGTCATCGGATCCGGGAGTGAGTGCTCTTCTGGCGGCCAGCCCCAGAGAGCAGGAGATGGAGCAGGTGAGCCTGCTGGTTCCTCGAGGCCTTCTTGCCCAGCATATGCTGAGTTACTAGAGGTTATGGAACGTGCTTCTGGCAGGCTGCAGCTGCCTTGAGAGCGCGTTAGGAGAGAAACTGCACGCAGACGGCTTGACGGGCTAGGGTTGTCTTGTTTAGTGCTTAGCTCCCTAAGCTGGTCATTGGTTGAAGGCTTCTATGAGGCCTCCCGTTGAGGATCAGCCCCCAGGCTGGTTTGTGCTCCCCTTATGCAGGGTTTCCTAGCGCACAGCCTTCTCAGTGCTATATCAGGCGCTGAGTAGATCCTAGGTTTGAGCAGAGTATACTCCCCTCAATAAGAGGGTCCATGGCACTCAGCTGAGTTCTGTCAGACCGGTCGGCCTCCCAGGTGGCATTTGGGGTGACTATGTCCCCCTTATAGCGACCTCCTTAAAGGGACCTCCTTTCAGAAGATTTGGTCCCAGAAGCCTTGGAGCAGCCTTGGTAGGCCTTCTACGGAAGGCCTCTTTGAGGTTCAGCTTGGGCTGTTGGCCGTAGGGAATGCTGTTACTGACAGCCTTGCGTGACCCGAGGGTGAGTTGCTTCTGGCATTTCTATCGAAACCGCTTGACGTTTGTCTAGCCATCTTGGCATGCACTCTCCTCAAGCATGGCGGCGTGGGTATATCGTTCCCCATAGCGTGTCAAACGCAGAGTTGAGTTCCCTTTCGAAAAGGAACGTCTCAGGTTATGAATGTTAACATGGTTCCATGGTTGCCATGCTTCGGGGCTGCCTGCTGAACAGTCCCTCGAGATGAAAGGTTCTGACTGTTTCTCTAGGCGCTCCTTATATACTTCTGGGTCGCGCTGTGATGATGTCATAGGCTGTCGCCGGCCAATAGGATTGGAGTGGTTTGATACTTGGCTTTCAGACATCGGTTCACGTGTGACATTCCCCATAGCGTGTCAAACGCAGAGTCTCGTTCCCTGTTCTCAGGGAACCATGGTTACAATCGTAACCTGAGACGTTTTTCATGTTCCTAATTACTTATATGAAAGCTACTTTATCAAATATGTATGTGGGAACGTCTCTAACCCCTCCACCAGATCCATCTGCGAACCCCAAGATCTGAGCCACCGCTCTGCCTCGGCAGCAGCGGGACCTGAACCCTGAGGAACGCGAGCCGAAGCACCCTCCTCAAAGAGCGCCCGGCGGGAGTGGAGTGTTCTAACGTTCAGCTTGGCGCAATGCTCACAAGCAACCCCCTCGAGGGCTGCCTGGGCATGCTCCACTCCCAAGCACATAACACAGAGCTCGTGTGAATCCCCACTCGTAATAAAGCGAGGGCAGGGAGAAGCACACGGTCTGAACTGCTTATTCGTCATTTGAGTCATATTTTTTTACTTTCTAAGGGTAACGGGACAGACAACAGTAAATATGACAGATACACAGAGTGCTTGCTGAAGACAACAGAAGCTGGCGTTCTCGGGTATGCTTTATAGTTTCCTGGTCAGTGACGTCACCTGCCTATGACGTTCCGTCACGCTATTGGACTTACACATGTGCTTCACGACGCAATCACGCAGAGCGTTTGACGCAGCGGGAGTTCCCATGAAAGGGAACTACTTTCTCACACCACTAATTAACTAATTAATAACAGAAAACAAGTCACTGCTACAAATTTTGAGGCAGTGAGTTATGATTTAATTTCATTCTCCATTCTAGAGTTTTTTTTGTTGTTTTTTTTTAGCTAACCAACAGAACTTTCATGTGGTAAATGTCATGTTGCGTTCACATAATTTTCAAGTTGTATTATAGACACCGTTCCATGGTTAAAATATTGGACTATTACATGTGTTTCAGTCATATTAATTTACATTTAAGTAAATTGCTCTGTATCCTTCAACATGCTTTATGATGTTCTTTCATGTTTATTTTGTCCTACAGCTATAGTAATGTTGCTTGCCACTTAAACTAAAAGCTCGATCATGGGGTTTAAGAATCACCATCAAGATTGTTAAAATGAAAATTATTAAATTTGGGAAAATCAACATTTTCTTCCTAGTTCCAATAAAAATCACAGTGCAAAACCAAACTCATTAGCAGTGCAGTTCGAAACATGAAGAAGGAACAAGGAAAACATACTCAGAATTCCGTTAACAAGAAGTGGCCTTCTTTATGGGTAATAACACTAAAATGACATCAAAACCACACTGTGGCAGATGAAATCAGAATAATTTAGAATAATATCTGCCATATAACGCCATAGAGAATATAGCAATATTATGTTAGTATGTTATTTTTAAATTTAGCTACACAGTTTTAAACCCTTTACTACACTGACTGCCCTGCAAGCGACTTGCAATAGAAACTCATCATGGCAGAATGATTTGAGAAGTATTCAGAGGGCCTTCCCTGTTTAAATTTATGTTATATAAATAATATTATAAATATTTATAATATAAATATATTAAATATTATGTTTTACTATGGTGTGACTCGATTCTGATTGCCTGGAAGGTAAGGTAAGGTCTGCAGAGAGCAACTACAGAGAGCCATGTGCTTGTAAAACGTTCATGTACAATAGGTTTCACATGTAAAATGAAAAAAAAAAAAAAAATTGAATTAGTCCACAATTAAGTTTACTACATTTTAAACTTTTGCTTTTACAGATTTCACAAAATGTGTCAGATAAATAAAACCAACCATTAAGTTCATTTTAATCATGTGACAAACTAATATTACTGGAAAGATGAGCTGGAGAGACATCCCATTCTCGCAATGATTTTTAAGAAATCTCCCTTGAGACTGACTCATGAAGAGGTCTGCTGTGAAAAGTCCACTAAAATATGGTCTCGAATGTTGTAAGTATCATAAATAAAGTTTTTTTGTTTTTTTTTTCTGTGAGAATTTATGAACACATTTTTAAAACATAGTATCTATTGTTGTAATTACCTTAATTGTTTTGTGTGTGTATTATATATAAATATAAAGTTGAATTTGTGAAAACAATTCAATAAACAGGCTACTAGATTAAATATTCTTTACATTTAAGGAGATTCAACTTAAAATCAAAAATCAGCAACAGCGTAAAAGTTTGCATTATGTGACTTATTTACTTCCTTGATCCGCATGTAACACAAACTGAACTTTGGTAGTAACTTAATCTTACAAAGATTTCCTTAAGAAAGAAAGCTAATTTTATTATTTGATCAAGAACCTCAGAATTACGCACAAAAGAAGAAATTGAGAAATGTCTTTGTTGGTTATCCACACAATGAAAGTCAATGGACTTTCAGTGTTGTTTGGTTTCTAGTGTTCTTTAAAATATTTTCTTATTGTGTTCTACAGAGGAAATAAAGTCATGAGGGAGAGTAAATGAAGACACAATTTTCATTCTTGGGTGGACTATCCCTTTAACCCTCAGCAACAATGGAATCATCCAAAAATTGCTGTAAGCGCAGCAGCAGCATTATGGAAGGTCACAATGTGCTGTAAGAGAATGTTTTTAATTATTATAAGAATTGGGTTTTAAACACAAATGTGATTGTTGTATTAAGTCTGGTCCAGCTGGAGGTAAATGTTAATCTTTTATAAGTTAACTATGAGGGACTTCTCAGTTTAAAACATTGTTTCTATTAGATTATTTATAATTACAAGTATGTTCATGCTGAAAAAGTATTAATTAAATATTTACTTTTTATATAATCACAAAATGGTTGATGGGTATTTAGAGTTAAATTCTTCCTACACAAATATTCTGTAAATATTTGCCTCCATCTGCATTTTACAGAAGGCCAAGTCTTCCACCACGCAGACTAGCTCTGATTCACAGAGGACCTCCAAAACGATTCCTTCTTCATACAGAGAGAACAGTGCTTGATGATAATGGAAAAGTCAGAAAATGGACTTTTGGTAAAAAAGACACCAGAAAAGCAAACAAAATTGTGCTGTTGGTGGGAGAGACCGGCGCTGGCAAGACGACTCTCATCAACACCATGGTCAACTACTTACTGGGAGTGAAGTTTGAGGAAGAACTATGGTATGAAATCACAGAAGAAGAAGCCAGAGACCAATCAGAATCACAAACCTCTGAAATCACCATGTATGAGGTTTTTCCTATACAGAGTCCTGTATCTCTCACCATCATTGATACTCCAGGATATGGAGACACTAGAGGATTGGAAAGAGATCTGGAAGTTGCTGAGAATTTATCTATGCTGTTTAAGAGCAATGATGGAGTTTGTGAAGTCGACGCAGTGTGTTTTGTGACTCAAGCGTCTAAGAATCGTCTCTCGGACAGACAGCATTACATTATCAGTTCAATTCTGTCTTTGTTTGGAAAAGACATTGTGAAAAATATTGTGTTTTTAATCACTCACTCGGATGGTCTGCCACCCAAAAACGTCATCGGCGCCATTAATAAAGCTAAAATCCCCTGCAGACGAGACCACAATAACCAACCTGTTTATTTCTTATTCAACAATCGGCAGGCTGACGCCCGTCACTCTGGAGGGCGTCACATTCGTGCTCAAAGAGACGCTTGGGAAGACAGCATGGATGGCATGAAGCATTTCCTTCAATCTCTGACTCTAAAGAACAGAGGAAGTTTGGAGTTGACTTCAGATGTCTTGATAGAGCGCATTCAATTTGAAGCGTTCATTTCCAACTTACAGCTGCGAGTTCAAGAGAAAGAACTGAAAAAGTCTGAAAAACTTCAGATCCAGGAGGCAATGAAAGTAAACAGGGAAAAGATTGAGGAGAGTAGAAATTTCACCATTAAAGTCAAAAAGACTGTGAAAACAAAGCTGCCCATTGAAAGCGCATCATGGAAGAGCAGGAAGGCGACGACCTGCACCGTCTGTGAGGAAAACTGCCATGAGTTTGACTGCTGGTGGGTTTCTAATCCCAGCAAATGTGAAGTCATGAAAAATGGATACTGCACAGTATGCACAGGGAAATGCCATCACAGCAAACACGTCAAAGAAAACAAGAAATACATCATCAGCACCTCGAGCACGACAGTGGAGTTTGAATCTATAAGAAAAGAATATGAAAAAGCCCAAGAACAAATCAAGACATTTTTGGTTTTAATGGAACATCTTGACAAAGATCTGAAGGAGATTGAGGACCAAAAGTCAGTTCTCCTGTCTGAAGCTTACAAGAACATCAAACATCTGTCTCAGATCGCATTAAAGCCAGACTCGGCCTTCACTCTTCAGCATCTGGACTTCTTCATCCCCAGAGTGAAGGAGGCTGGGAAACTAAACTGGGCCAAAGAGCTGGAGGAAATGAGGAGAAAAGCTGTAGCTGAAGAAGCAAATAAGGACGCTCTGAGTTATCTGAAAGCTGGTCTGACAAAACTTTTCCTTGGTGAACATCAATGAACAGATTTAGTACAAGTGAAACAAACAACTGGTGAAAGACTGCAGCTTACAATGAGAAATCAATGGCTTCTGTACACAGGTGTTTCTACAGCACTTGTATATATCAGGGGAGGACTTTTATTACAACTAACAGGTTTCAACTATGTTCTTTTTGTAATATGAAGGTCACATAAAAAATGCTTTGGAAACCTTTTATCATTCCTTCTTCGTTCATTTGTGCTTTTTATGTACATATTTTAGAATCTGAAATATTTAAAAAATATAAATACAGATTTAATTTTTTGAAACGTTTATAAATACACAAAGGACTTAATAATAGGTAATCCATTTTAAGCAATTTTAACTACAATACTGTATATGCTAAATATGTAAAGACTGTCATCCAATTACACTATTATACAGTATGTCTATTATATTTATATTCTTGTATACTATGTTGTATCGATGTGGAAATAAAGTTAAAAAGTGAATGATGTTATCCTTGAATTGACTTGTTTAATCTCACTTAACTAGAATATGAAAACTGTAAGCAGACATGTGAGCACAAAGTGCAAACTGATGTGATAAACAACCACAGAAAACTTACTATGCGAATCATGGCACGCAGAGTGTGACCTTCCCTTCAAGTATTGTCACACAAGGGTCAAGTCAAGTCAAGTCACCTTTATTTATATAGCGCTTTTTACAATGTAGATTGTGTCAAAGCAGCTTTACAGTGATAACTGGTATATAATTTTGGCTGCACAGCAGCTCTTAAAGAATAGTGTCAATGCAGGCAGATCAAAACACTGTTGAATATAAAATATCAATTGTCAAGTGTCCCCAACTAAGCAAGCCAAAGGCGACAGCGGCAAGGAACCCAAACTCCAACAGGTGACATCAGGTGGCAAACAGGTGTTAAAATGGAGAAAAAACCTTGGGAGAAACCAGGCTTAGTCGGGGGGCCAGTTCTCCTCTGGCAAATAGTGCTTTGTTACGACTCAGGTTGCTATCATAAGTCAGATAGAATCGCAACATTCAAAGTATTTAATTCAGTTCCATCCAGCTGAGGGTTGTATTCATCACACCGGTATGGACGGTTGTTGAGGAGATGTGCCACTGGTTGTCATGTTGATGAGGTCTTCACAGTGGATGATCTAGTTGACTCAATCTCTGCTGATACTTCAGGAGTGCGTTGTGGTCGTGTCAAGGCGCAGGTCCTCAGTCTCACCTGGATGCGTCCCGGATCCGGTTGACTACGGTAAACCTCGGGATAAACAGAAAGACTAATATTAGCGTAGATGCCATTCTTCTTCTGATGTAACAAGTACATCTAGTGTTATAGGAAGTGTCTAACAAGGGTGATCTGCCTTCTCCAGCAGATTGGGCACTCCCTTCTCAACAAATTCCCCTTAAACAAAGTTTGTGGGTTTCCTGACAACATGTTGTTTCAGGACCATGAACAAATAAACCCTCTTTCAAAAACAGAGATCAAGAAACTGATTCCTCTCTTATGACATTTAGCAACATGGGAACTTCTTCCAAATGTTTCACAGTGGGTTCTAAGAATGACAAAAAAAAAGGTTTTAGGATTCCTTTTGATTTTCATCTTCCTTGATTCAATGGTATGCTCCCCGCTATCCTGAAACAAGCAAGCACCATTTTTGAGACAGGAGTTACTTTCTCTTTTAGTGAAAGGAGCCATTGAACATTGTTCCTCTTTCTGTAAGAGAGTCAGGCTTTTACAGCCGTTACTTTCTAGTCCCCAAGTCTAATTTTAGATCTTTGGGCTCTGAACCATAATCTGATGATCTACAATTTTGAGATGCTGGCGCTCAAGAATATTGTGTCTAAAATAAATCCGATGGTTTGTCACAATAGATCTTATGAATGCATACAGAAATTCTACTACAACACAGGAAGTATCTCAGGTTTTCTTTCGGGGGTGAAGCTTACCAATATTGGATGCTTCCCTTTGGCCTACTGTAGCACTGTCACCCCCAGTGTTCACAAAGTGTATGGATGCTGTGCTGGCTCCATTGATACATCTGCATACTCAATTATATCGATGACTGACTCATATTTGCCCAGTTGAGAGAGTTAGCATTAAAGAATTGAGATGACGTTCTTGCTCATCTGAAAAAATTGAGGCTGAGACTAAACAGCAGAAAGACTGTTCTAGTGCAGAGGCAGAGAACAACATTTTGAGGGTGGTGTGGGATTCAATCTCAATGCAAGCATAACTATCTCCTGTTTAAGTAGAGTCCATTCTGACCATAATGAAAAAAAGTCAAGCTAGTTCTGTCCATCAATACCAAATACTTATGGCAGACGCTGCCGATGTTGGGGCTTAAAAAGCAGGGGATTCCACTCATTGTATAACCCCTTTAAGAAGGTAAGGGTAATTCAGGTTATGCTTCGTTCCCTTTATGTGTGGAAAAGACCCCGGTTTCTCACCTTGGATCCCACACTGGGGGCACATTGTAGTTTCAGAACGATGACTACAAATGCCTCCCTCAAAGGCTGGGGTGCCATTCTGGATGGTCACTCAGCACAAGGAGTTTGGGAAGGCCGACATCTACTTTGGCACATAAACTGCCTTGAGATTAAGGCTGTATTTCTGACTCTCAGGTACTTTCTCTCAGGCCTGAGAGGCTACCATGTGTTGGTGTGGACAGACAACATATTAGTAGTCTCTTACATAAATTACCAGGGCGGATTGTGTTCACGCCCTTCTTCAGGTTGGTGCAGCAGATCCTGTTCTGTGCTCAAGACATATGAAAGTCTACATTCCAGGGCATTCAAACAGAGAAGATGATGGGTGCCTGCTTATGACATAACACGCAGCTGAAAGCCGGCGAAACCATTGTCTTGTGTTATTATAATATTTAACCTGTTAATAAGTGATGCCAAAGAAGGGCAGAGTCTGGCCTATAAAAAGGGAGGCCAGACTCACAAGTTGGCGAGAGTGTTACAGTGGTACTGTAATGAACCCGGCCTCTGTGGTTCCCCCCGATCATCACCAGAGATCGCCATCACCGGAATACTGACTTTCACTCACACACTCCATTTCCCAGAAGCCTTGTACCTGGCTCTGATCAGGAGCCCAGCTGCATCTCATTACCTGAACTATTTAAGAGGCCATTTCACACACACACACACACACACCTTGTGAAGTCTTGTTTTTGCTCTGGCTGACATTTCTGCGCATTCTATTTTCTCTTGTTAGATTACTGTGTTTGACCTTGGACTGTTTTCTCTGGTGTGGATTATTGCTGCCTACCTGTGACCCTTTGCTTTGTTTCATGGACTATTGTTTACTGCCTGCTTCGACCCCACGCCTGCCTTACTTCTCTGATTACTGTCTTATCTCCATTACCCCGTCTGCTCTTCATTGACCCTGTTTGTACGGCTACGATTGTTATTAATTAAAGCTGTACGAGGTACCTCATTACAGGTACCTCGAGCAACCCTCAAACCTTTGTATATTGTGGATACAATTTTCATCTTTATTTTCTTGTTTTGTTGCTTCTTTGGTACTTTTGGGGGTTCTGTGTGCACCTATAAAAAATTACATTAAACAAATCAGCCAATAACAAGATCTTAAAAAAGAGTTTTGTCCTATTGGTTTGTGTATGTGTTTCTTCATTTTATTATTTTCTGACATTTCAATTGACTTTTTAAAGGCAACATTGACCACAGTGCAAGTGTATATAACACATTGTTCAGAGACGGTGAACATCAGTTTCTTTCCAGTATAGTCCAAATTACATCTCTATTGTTTTATAAAAACATGCAACAATAAGAGAAGAATGTCTGAAAAAACAAAACAAAATATGAGGAAATGGAACACCTAGGCGGACAAGGGCACAATTGTATTTTCTGTACTTTCCAACACTAATGAAAGTGAAAGAATATGCTAATGGACAACATCATTAGGACACGACAAGCAATGTCTGCATGTAAGAAAACAGAACGGTGAAACAATATTCACTAATTTGCTGGCATAGAAAAAATTTAATGTTGAAATACAAATTACACACACATAAATACACTATCTTGTTTTGTTGAAAGGAATGTCTGTGTTGTTCTCTGCTTTCGCAAAAAATCGCAAACACGTTATAAATGTTGTCTAATCATACATATTTCTAAATATACGATTTTTAGGATTAGAAAGATATTTTGTTGTGTATTTATGTATATAACTATGATGGCTGACCAGCATGCACACTCAAGTGCACATATTTATGTGAAAAACGAGTAAATGTTATTAAAGGCTAGTTCATCCACAAGTTAAAATTCTTCTTTTTTTTTTTTTTTCTGTGGGAAAAAGGAAGACAGGATAGAATTTACTGAATTACTATCCTTTAAAGATGATCATGATTATTTTCTGCTCCTCAATTCTTCTTGGTTTAAATACATTATCAAAACCAGCTTAGATAACTGATGGGATGAAAAAAAAAACATGTTGCGTGGTTTTCATGCATTTTACATAGTGCATAACTTACTTTAATCGAAAAAAATGCTTCTAAAATGATTAAACTTTTGTATTTTTGTGAATGAATATATAATTTGGGGTGAGCACATGGCGGGTGTGTTGCGAGGTTTGGTGTACTTCCTCCACAAGCTGCTCTTGTCTGTAGTAATTTGCTTCAGCATCACTTATTTGATTTAGTTTCATTTAAATAACTTTCTCAGGTGCTAAACATAAAAACTGGCAGTTTAATAAGAAATTCGAATATGTTCCTATTATTTCAGAAACGGCTTTATTCACAGTTGTAGGACTCCCCCTTCTGGTCAAGTGTAACAATACAAAAAAAAGTTTGTTTTTTACAAACAATTTGAACTTGTATATGGTGTCAAGACTGTCATTCTGTGCTTTTTATAATGAAATGAACATTAAGAACTGATGTTTACGATATTTATATTGTTGCAAACCATGTTATATTCTTAGAAATGAAAAAAGGTGAACAGAATACTGTCCCTGACAGTCTTGTTTACTCTCATTTTACTAAAATGAATCAATTGTGAGAACATAAAGTTCAACGTGACGTGATGAAAACAACCATAGAAACCATGTAGAGAATATGAAGATGTTTTATGAACTAAATGAGGGACATAATGCCGCATACACTATCCTGCACCGTGTTTATATAAAAGCAGAATAATTTATTAAATCAGTGTTGTAGGTGTGCATCTGTCCTATTTTTAGATCCTTGATTTGTTTGTTGAACAGATTCAAAAAATGCAATGTCCATACCTTTGAAAATAAAGTTTTTAGCCATTTCTTTGGTCAAAAACAAAAAATAAAGAGAGAAAAGAATGGTCCATTTGATTTTACCTATAAATGTATATATAGTATTTTTCTATACTACTGTAATATTTATACAAGTTAGATTTGGTGGTCAAAATTACATTATACTTAAGCAAACATGCTTTACAGCTACTTTTATCAGTCCATTTCAAATACATAGAGACAATATACAATATATTTAACATATAAGACCGGCAGTAGCTTATAATATTACTACAGTACATGAATGCGTATTAATACAAAGAGTACACCAGGGAAAAAAAGACGACCCCCTTGACCCCCTACAACCTTCATCCCTTCGAAGCTCTCACTCCGGAGGGTAAACCCTTTGAAGGGATTAGGCATAGGGATGAGCCCTTCTGAATGGACCTTCTTTGCCACACTTCTGTGTTGACTTTACAATATAATGACATTATGCGCCCACTAGTGGTGTGAAAGAAAATGACATAAAACTCCTGCCAATTGGCACCCAAGTTTATTAAATAATCATTATAATGTTTTGGCTCACATACTTTCCAAAAGAATAAAAAGTGTGCTCAATTCTTTAATAGATGAGGCTCAGTCTGGGTTCATTAATAATAGACACATTTCAAATAATATGTTTGGTTTTAGATTTCACAAGTTCACACTTACAAATAAGTCAGATAAGTAAGTGCTGGAGAGGGCTGAAAAATCATAGGTGAGTCGACTGTGTATTCATGATGTCCTCCACTTATGCTGATCGGGTAGACATGTTAATTACTGATTGCTGTCAGCCGGTTGGAATGACGTGATAATTGGATAGATCATTTGAAAGCGCTCCTCCCGAACTTTTGTTTATAAACATCATATCTTAGATTATTCAAGATTAATTTCTGATTTTATATATATATATATACACACACATACATACATACACAGGTGCTGGTCATATAATTAGAATATCATCAAAAAGTTGATTTATTTCACTAATTCCATTTAAAAAGTGAAACTTGTATATTATATTCATTTATTACACACAGACTGATATATTTCAAATGTTTATTTCTTTTAATTTTGATGATTATAACTGACAGCTAAAGAAAATCCCAAATTCAGTATCTCAGAAAATTAGAATATTACTTAAGACCAATACAAAGAAAGGATTTTTAGAAATCTTGGCCAACTGAAAAGTATGAACATGAAAAGTATGAGCATGTACAGCACTCAATACTTAGTTGGGGCTCCTTTTGCCTGAATTACTCCAGCAACGCGGCGTGGCATGGAGTCGATCAGTCTGTGGCACTGCTCAGGTGTTATAAGAGCCCAGGTTGCTCTGATAGTGGCCTTCAGCTCTTCTGCATTGTTGGGTCTGGCATATCGCATCTTCCTCTTCACAATACCCCATAGATTTTCTATGGGGTTAAGGTCAGGCGAGTTTGCTGGCCAATTAAGAACAGGGATACCATGGTCCTTAAACCAGGTACTGGTAGCTTTGGCACTGTGTGCAGGTGCCAAGTCCTGTTGGAAAATGAAATCTGCATCTCCATAAAGTTGGTCAGCAGCAGAAAGCATGAAGTGCTCTAAAACTTCCTGGTATACGGCTGCGTTGACCTTGGACCTCAGAAAACACAGTGGACCAACACCAGCAGATGACATGGCACCCCAAACCATCACTGACTGTGGAAACTTTACACTGGACCTCAAACAACGTGGATTGTGTGCCTCTCCTCTCTTCCTCCAGACTCTGGGACCCTGATTTCCAAAGGAAATGCAAAATTTACTTTCATCAGAGAACATAACTTTAAACCACTCAGCAGCAGTCCAGTCCTTTTTGTCTTTAGCCCAGGCGAGACGCTTCTGACGCTGTCTTTTTTTTTTTTTTTCCAAAAAAAGTTCGATCATTTCATCTTGATAAATATGAAATCAGTTGTTATACATTCCTCCGAATAGGCATCATGACCGTTTTACAGAGTATCATGGGTAATGCACAGAGTAAAGTCTGATGAGCAACAGCGAGAAAAGTGACATTAGATATTATTGAGAAAACCACAAATAAATCACCCTTCAGTCTCACCATAACAGTATATTTTTGCTGCATCATGAAATAACCAGAAATCTGCTTCTGAGTAAAATATGTGAATAAATACATTTATTAAGCATTTATAACATGTAAGGCCATTTGGCAGGTATTATGTTAAAGTCACCCTTTTTATTAATGCAGTTATAACTGCTTATCAACGACTTATAATGCATTTGTAAAATAAGTTATTAGTCACTAACAGACACCTTTATAAACTCTTTACAAAGTGAACGTTAATATAAAGTGTTACCATTATTGTTTGTCTATTGACTGTATTAATTTTGTGAAGCGACCTTGGGTTCTTGAAAGGTGCTATAAAAAAAATAAACATTATTATTATTTTAGCAAAACACCAAAAAGAAAGATGCACCTTTAATTTTCAACATCTTACGGATAAAGTTCAGAAGAGATTTAACCATGGCTACAAAGAGAGGAAGGGTACTTATGTAGCCCTGAGTATTTAAAAAAAGACTGATTTAAAAAAAAAAAAAAAAAAAATGCCTCTTCAAATTTTGAACTCTCTTCATAGACAGTCATTACAATAAATTATTTTGACATTAAATTGCATTATTGCAATTGTTCCATGTAAGATTGTTCTTGTTAAACTCATGTTTGCCAGCAGGGGGCACCCAAGCTTTACACTACACGTCAGTAGCTGACTAACAGAACAGAAATAGCATTCAGTATGTGGTGTCAATGTCGGTGTACGTGCAACGGAAAGCGCTCCTTGTTTAACATGTGTTCATGTTCTTTAACAGGTAAGCTGACAATTATGTAGTAATGCTGTGTTTTTATTAGTGATGGGAAACCGAGGCTTAGCCAGAAGTCAAGTCACCTTTATTTATATAGCGCTTTTTACAATGTAGATTGTGTCAAAGCAGCTTTACAGTGATAACTGGTACATTATTTTGGCTGCACAGCAGCTCGTAAGGAATAGTGTCAATGCAGGTAGATCAAAGCACTGTTGAATATCAAATGTCCCCGACTAAGCAAGCCAAAGGCGACAGCGGCAAGGAACCCAAACTCCAACAGGTGACATCAGGTGGCAAACAGGTGTTAAAATGGAGAAAAAACCTTGGGAGAAACCAGGCTTAGTCGGGGGGCCAGTTCTCCTCTGGCGAACAGTGCCAGATTTGTTTATTTTGCACAAATCAATAAATCGTTTTAATTCGTTTGGTGTTATTGGAATACTTCTTTCATGTTCTCTCTCCCTCCCTCACTCCCTCCCTCTCTCTCTCCCACTCTCTCTTCCTCACTTCCTCCCTCTCTCCCTCCCTCTCTCTCCCTCACTCCCACTCTCTCCCTCTCTCTCTCTCCCTCACTCCCTCCCTCTCTCCCTCCCTCACTCCCTCCCTCTCTCCCTCTCTCTCTCTCCCTCACTCCCACTCTCTCCCTCACTCCCACTCTCTCCCTCTCTCTCTCTCCCTCACTCCCTCCCTCACTCCCTCCCTCTCTCCCTCTCTCTCTCTCCCTCACTCCCTCCCTCTCTCCCTCCCTCACTCACTCCCTCCCTCTCTCTCTCTCCCTCACTCCCTCCCTCTCTCCCTCCCTTACTCACTCCCTCCCTCTCTCCCCCTCTCTCTCCCTCCCTCACTCCCTCTCTCCCTCCCTTTCTCCCTCTCTCTCCCTCTCTCTTTTTTATGACATTTTTTTTAATCAATTTTTATGATTTTGGTCAATTTTTGCTTCCATGTCTTCTTTTACTCTAATGGAAAAAAACTTCCAAAATACACGTTTTGATGGTGTTTGTTATAAACCTACTATCCTCTGTCTCTTTCCATCTGTAGATTTCTTCTAAATTAACCAAAACAAGCTAATCTGCATATTTAAACACATCAAGAGACTATTCCCCTGAAATGTTACAAGTGCATAATATGTATTATAACAAATGCCTGCAGAGGGCGCCAAACGCCTAGTAATTGTTGTTACACAGCACGATCAAACCAACCAGTATAATTAAAAATTAAAATATTAATTAATCAGTCACTTCTTTATGATAGAAATGCTACAGCCACTGTAATTTCTTCCACAAGAATATGTGGATATCAAACATGCGTGCTCAGTGGATTTAAACTTTAATGTATTCTCCTGTGTAAGCATAGATTTAAGAATGATAGCATTATGCAATGCTGTATTATGAGATATATATATTAATGGTTTTAATAAATCGTGCATCCTTAATCCGTGGAATGCTCCACTTCCGGTATTGACAGCCCTACAGATATCTTTATTATAGTTCAAAACGCAATGCATAGCACATTAAAATAATTGAAATTATTGAAAATATGACGCCTATCAAATCAGGTAGATGCGTTGCTGGTGGTCAAATTATTAACGTATAAACGTATAAATAATCTTAGCCTTAAATCGCTAAAACGTTTTGTGGACATACATAAGCTACCTGAAAGAGATGCACGGGATTCATCTAGGGCTTTACTCGTTTTCGATTCTCATTGCCAGACAGCTGTTGTCTTTTCCTGGGCACAGCTGTCACAAATTGTTGTCAGCCGACAGCAAACACGAGGTGGGGCGCGCCGCGCGCGTGCGTGCGGGAATGGCGTGTCGCGGAGGGAGGGCATCTGAACTCGCTATCTATAGTGGGTTTTTATGCAGTAAATATATTTGTTTGACAAGGAAGCGGTGCTCAAACAGTAATATATATTCATGTATCAAAATAAAATAAATAAAAAAACCCTAGGAAAAAAAGGGCACTTTCCCTCGAGGAAGAAAAAGGGCATGTCTATGTGTGCACGTGCCTGGTTACAGAATAGTCTGGGCTCTATGCAGGACCAAACCTGCAGAAATTAAAAAAATGAATAAATTAATACATGAATGAATAAATAGATAAATTTTCATATTCTTACTTTTTTTTTTTTATGTATGATAATTAGGTGGGTTGGTCTTGCTCATATAGCTTGCTTACCACTGGTCCATCATTGATTGAAGCGCTTGCTCGATTACACTAGTGACAGGTTGTAGCTCTCGCGTGTGATATAACCTTATTTTCGCGACAACAAGGCCATTGCGTTCGTTTTGTTCTGGCTGAGAGGGACCTAAGATAGTCGCTAGCCGTAATCCTATAGCTGTAACGGTAGATTAGATTAAGCGGTCGCAGTGCACTTTACAATTTACACCCTCCACCTTAAGACGAGGAGCACATGAGGCAATGGCTGAAGGCGCTAAACTTGAAGTGCCCACCCAAGCGCCCTTATGTGTGTTCGTACAATTTCATGGACGGGAAGCCGACTGACGAACAGCCTTACCTCGAGAAATATCTCAGCTACGATGTTCCAGTAAAGAAGTCACGCCAGATGCCGAACAGGTCGTCAGATTCAGGTAAGCTAATTTAGCTAGCCATGTGCTTGTTAGCCTAACGTTAGATTTGTGAAGGCCGTTGTATGAATGTGAGATCAGTTCACAAAATACAACGAATCTTGTACTACCATTGCCACCTATATATTTCATATTTACAATAGTATTATGGTACATTACAGTCTTACAGTAGCTTACATTATTCCTGTAAGTTAGAGATTGCAGATGATAGCAGGCCAGCTAGCTATCTCATTCAGATATTGACCAACATATTAATACTAGAGTTAGAGATTGTGTGTCTCGTTTGTAATGCATCTCTCTCTCTCTGTCTCACACTGTTCTGTTAAAGTATGAATGCCATTATATATTAATTCTCATGATGTATTATTACAAATGTAAAATTATGTTTATGGATATATTATTTCCACAGATGCAACCGTGAGGATGATCACATCCACATGCCCCTGAACTGCGATGCAGAAACACACTGGGAGGATCCATCTGTCTCTCACCACAACTACACATCTCAACCTGAAGCCACCTACATCTGATATGAGAACAATGCATTGAGCCGGCGCCATTGTACATAACCTCTGACAGCCCACAGGGTTGACATTGGATGCATTTAATTCAGTCGCCAAGCATGCATACACCAACAGCTTCCAGCTACACGCTTGGGATCAGCTCCTGATGACTGATAAACCTGCATCTTAATTTATTGCAGGGTGATCTTGCTTAGAGGTTTGGTGTTTCAAAACCTGGTGTTGTGATAAATTCATAACTGCAAATTCAGGATTTCTGGAATACCTTCATCCAGGCGATGACGTAATTGCAGACAGAGGCTTCACCATTATCGATCTCCTCTATGAAAGGAAGGTGAAACTTGTCATTCCAGCATTCGCCAAGAGAGGCATGCAACTCTCTGAAGAAGACACCACCGACACTAGGTGCATCATAAAACTTGGGGAATTTGCCCTGTGTAACCTTCTAAGCAACATCATTTCTGATGTAGAGGATGAATAAGTGTTGATTTGTAGGTGCATTCCACGTCTGTCTGTCTGTCTGTATGTAGTTATTTTTATAAACCTTTGCAATGTGACCAGCTGTCAGTATTTTTTAATAAAACCTTATAATGTGAGCTCTTAAAACTTAAAGGAATTAAGTCGTCTGATTTAAAAGTCATGTGAAGTTTGCAAATGAATTCCATCTTGGTTTATTACATATGAAAATTAAATGGTGAAATATTACCTCCACATGAAGGTCAGTCAGTAAAAGGTCATAGCTTCCCGATAACAACAAACATTCTTACAACTGACTTGTATTAAATTATACATTTTCTAAAGTTATCTCTTATTTAACAAAACTGATTTAAAATAATTCCTGTCTTTGTAATTCCTCTGCATGCTGCTCCATCAACTCATATCGTCTACCCACGTTAACGATGACAACATGAAACCATCTGATCGTCGTATAAAGATTTCTCTGTGCTCCCAATTTAAAACATTTACGCCATTAGCGATATTTGTCATTTTGCTAAAGTTACAGCTAGCTATGAACAATCTTCTAACCAACCATCTACTGAGTGTCTGACTCTAGGCATCATCACCCTAGCGTCTGACGTCGGCGGTTCCAGACTCGTTGACGATGATGCTGTGGGGATCACATAAGTAGTTAAATTAAATGTAAGTTAAATGTTTCTGCATAACGTGAATAACATTCGGTGAGAATAACTCTCCAGCTGCCGCCATTTTCTTTGAAAACTCTGATCTCTATCGCTTAGCTGGCCTGACGATTTTACGCATGAGCTCTTAACCAATGATGCTCTGAAGCTACAGACGGACCGCCTTCCTCATTTCCATGTTACACACGGAAAAATAAAAATAAATGAATAAATCTAAAAATAAACACATGTGGGAATAAATAAATCTAAAAATAAATGAATGCATACATGCATAAATAAATCTAAAAATAAATGTAAAAATAATATATAAAAAAATGTACTAATGTATAAATGCAGAAAATAATAAATGAAGGGGGGGAAATGAAAAATAATAATTTTATTAAAAATGAATCATATTTATTTGATCAAGTCATTTATTTATTTAATCATTCATTTATTTATTAATTTATTCATTTTTAATTTCTGCAGGTTTGGTCCTCCATAGGGCTCAGTCCTGCAAACTGTAAAATGGGTGAAAAAGCTGACATTTTTACAGACTAAATTGTTGTAGGAGGGGTCTGGGGGCATCTGGAGAATTGTTTTTTCTGATTTTAACATGTAAACGAAGCATTCTGATGCACTCTGACAGGAAAATAAATTTCACCCTATACCTATTTTTAGGTATGCCAGCTGCCACTGTGGGTGGCACCAGCTCACCCGTGAGGCTTTCATCAAATTGTGCCGAAAAACGGTTCATTAAGCTTTTCTACGGAGCCCTGGGCATGACATGCAGGAAAACAATTAGTAGGCTAAATCATGCGCATGCTTTACTAAGTCGTTCCCTTGATTTATAAATCATGCGCATGATTTTTAAATCGAAAGAACGAAATAGTAATTTGTGCGCACAATTGAATTTTTCTTCTCGCATGTCATGTGCGGGCTCTGTACTTTTCAACACCATGCACAACTAACAACATCTTGTGGTCAGAAGGTGGAAATGCTGCCTTTGCCTCCCCAGCCATTTTTTGATTTTCGTTTAGCCTAATAAATCAGTTTGTGCTATGAAAAACATAAAGGCAATAAAAATAATCAATCTGTATAAATACTCTTTCACGTGTCATACAAGGGGTTCGCGGATCAGAATAGAAGCAGTCATGTGGTTGTGTGCGAAAACGAAGCTTCGGACGTCACTGATCACGTGGTTATGGCAAAACGAATCAAGCTCCGGTACAGGGCTTTACTAGCTTCGTCCTCCGGAGGTTGCATTTGAAGACTGAATTCTTTATCGAGGCGGTCTCATTTTAAAAAAGTAACCGTTAGATTGCAAAGTAAGCGAGAAATTACAGTATTTTACACCTCACAAGGAATAACAGTCAGTTTTATTACGGTTAGGTTTCTTAAATAAGACATCCATGATGACGTATGCAGCCTTCAAATGTGACCTCCGGAGGACACAGCCTCCAAAATGAGATGCAGCTACTGATGTTTCGTTTTTTTTTTTATTCAAGCTTCGAAGCCTCTGTCTCAAATGTCCCATCACTAGTTCTTATAGTCATAGTTCGCACCTAAGATATTAGGAAATGTTGACTTTAACCATGATTAAGTGTCGTACCTAAAATGGCGGACAAGAGTGTTATCAACTCCAAGAAAGATTAGTACCTTTCAGCACGAGCAAAGTGAGAAGTAAATGTCTAAAAATACATATAGTTGAGATAAGCACATTGATTAGTCGTGTGTAGTGACGTGCAGCCTGAGTTAAGAAAACACACATGTCTGTGATAACGCATTAACATAATAAAACCTCCTTTTGCGTCACTCTGTCAGCCATTACATTTAAAAGCACATTCAGGATGTACTGTTAATAAGAATTCCAGTAAGATTCAGTGGTAAAATGCTTTTATTAATAATTTTGTTCATGACTAGTTCATGAAATAAAGTCAGTTTATTAGCATATTTCATAGAAGATTAAAAAACAATTAAAACCTTGATTAAAAAAAAAAGAGCTTCAAACTGTTATCAATGCATTTAATATGTGGATATATATTAAATAGTTATTTTCATAGTTATGTTTGTGGGGTTTATGCATTATTTGCTTTTCATTTATTCACTTATTCATTTTAAAGGGGTTTGTGATACTGTAGTGATGTTCATCATACCTTTCCTTTATACCTTGTGAAAAAGAGCACCAAACATATTTAGTATCTGCGTAGACATTTGCATCAGACATATGATAACAGATAGCATCAGACATGTTATTTTGTTTGAGACAGAACAGTTTTATCTCAGGACAATCACTCCGTCTGTATCCTGTAAGTAATGTAATTGATATGTTAATTACTTAACTTTGTTAAATATAATATGGATTAAAGAAAATGAAACCTGGAGAGTCATTTATCTCTTATGATTTCCACTTCCTGTTTTACCACTGGCTTTTTCTTCACAGAATGGTCATTTGTTTCATTGGATTGTTATTTTGGTGCAGTCAAGAGCCCAACTAAAGCAAACACTGACCTCCATCATGGCGACTTCAAATGAAACAATAAATTATTAACATCTAAAGCTCTGTTTATCTCAATAAGAACCTGTACATGTACATCACATATGACAGAAATATAGTCAATCTGGTTAGTAATAAGTGAAGCTGGTAATGTTGTTTGCAGAGAGATTTATCTTCAGTTGATTTCATCTAAGGCTGTGACTGAAATCAGTTGTAGTTCTTGCGTTTTGCTTTTCTTCAGTGATTCTGCTTTATTATAGCAATATGTTGGACAAGTCTTAATTTATCCAACATGCAGACTAGAAGCTTCAGTAAAAACTTTCATATTCAGAATAAATTATCTACAACATTTGTTATCGTGGCAGTTAAATATTTTCCTAATCTAAAACACGTTTTTCACTGTGTTAGGTTATTTTACCACATTTACCAGCATTTTGAAAACTGTTTTGGTGCATGTTGGTTTTGATTTTGGCATGAAAGGTTCTTTACTGTCTGTCTGTCTTATCTCTGCTTGAAACATCATTTCCATATTATCCGCTCTGTTAGGTTAACCTGTTCAACCTGTTTTGGGGCGGGACAGACAGAGACCAGAGTATAAGAGAAGAGAAAGAATGAAGGTGAAAGTTTGACTTCATCATTTGGACATCAAAATTGAGCTTTTCCACTTTCATCACATCGACACAAAACACACAAGATCTTCGAGTGAAAGACTGAAACAAGGTTGGTCTAGTCTACAGTTTGCTGTAACTTGTATTTGAATTTGCCAGTAAGTGACGCATTGAAATGAAAACATATGGCCAAAGCGAAACTAGGGCGAAAATTGAAAGCGCATATATATATATATATATATATATATATATATATATAACTGCAAATTCATTTTTAGGATTTTGTTTGGAATAAGAACACGTGAGCTTGTGATTATTTAGGCGATATGTGACACACAGTTCATTTCAAGTCGGAATGTTATTTTGACATGCTTTACTGTGGCGTGACAGATTGTTGTATCTGCTGTTGACTGCTGAAAACAGATCTCTCCTCTGTGATCAGACTTTAATAAGCTATATAAAACATGAACGAACATTAGGGTACATCGGGGCTAAAGGCGCACTGGGGTAAAAGGCGCATTTGACTTTATTCTGTTTTAAACCACTTGATGGCACAAATATTCAGCTCAGCTTTTCTGATGCACACGCAAGGCAAAGTTGATTCCGCGCTAATTTGATCTAATATTTAATGTTTTTTTTAAAATGTTGTAGATTTAAGTAGCAAATGAGAATCAATAAAATTATTTTCTATATTTTGAGACAAAGGTGTCATTAATGATTTTCTGTTTTGTACAAGGTAATTAAAGCAAACAATTTTTCAATAATAGAAGAAGTAAGTGTAATAGAAGAAGTGTAAAAGTATGGTATCTGGGGTGAAAGGCACAATAATTAACATGATAATAAACAGCTGGATGACTTTTCCATTTGTTGACATGACAACTTAAGATTCAGACGGTAAATATCATATTAATCTGTGTGTTCACCAAATCACCATATTTATAATGAAACCATCATATATAAAAACTATGATATTAATTATGTTATTATTCGTTACTACTGTAAACCTATATAAATTGTGGGATCTCCTTCAATGCTTTCAGAATCTTTACTTTTTTAAATAAATTTGTTTCTGTGTTTTTGATTTTTTTTGTCATTTTAATGACAATATATTTATTGAAAATATATTAGACATTATGTAACGAAACTGCTCCGAGACTCGAAGGACGAGGATCCAAATGCAGTATTTAATAGAAGGGTAATCCACAAAACAAAAGCCAGGCATAGGTCAAACCACAGGTAAACAGTCCTAACAAAGATAAAGTCCAGGGCACAGGCAAAAACAGGGAAATCCAGAAATCATGCAAACCAACCAAAATCCAAGACATGAGAGAAACGAGATACAAAGACTCAGAAATACAGTAACAAACAGGTATGCAAGACCTAGCAAAGAGTGACTGATAGATAGCTGGCTTTTATAGGCAAGGGTAATGATATATCAGAAACAGCTGTGAACAATCAGTGATAATGAAACTGGGCAGAGGATGATGGGAAAGTCCAATACTGAGTGGCAATAGTCTGGGGCCCTCTAGTGGAAAAAGTAGCTAAAGTATTTGCATCAGTACTCTGTCTTTTTCTCCATGCTGGTTTTACCCCAATGTGTCTGTGGGGTAAAAAGCCCCCTCACCACATCATACATTTATAAGATTTTTAAACAAAATCAACTTTTTCACACAAAATCTGTTGCTCCATAAATGTTCAGTATAAACATTTTTTTTTTTTCTGCAATCATAACGATGGGTGTAGTAAAAAGCATATTTTTATAAGGGTATGCTTTTAGCACCGTTGTATCCTTGAGGTGTAGCAGTTGTAAATCTGACGACACATCTGTAATACGGTTTGTTGAAAATAATGAGCAAAAAAGACTTTTTTCACTTTTTGACTTTCTTAGTTTGTGTAAATCTACTTATGGTTCAGATCATTTCTTTTGCTCCACATTAATTTCACAGATGTCTGTTACAAATATGTTTCATTAGTGTATACTTTTTTTAATTGATTTACTCTGAAAGAAGGGAAGTGAAATGTGACAACATGCCCCATAGGTGGGGCACAATGTAACAAGATCATATGAAAGCTTAAAATCTTATCTGATTTAATGAAAAAAATAAAAAAATAAACATGATAAACTAAAATATTTTTCAAATAATTTTTTCTTTTTCTTTTAGAAATTCAAATTTAAATAATTTTGTAGTTTGACAATAAACACTGCAAAACATACTAATTTAATAGTTACTAAGTTAATTGTTAAGTTTAGGTATTGGGTAGGATTAAGAGTGCAGAATAAGGCATTAATATGTGCTTAATAAGTACTAATAAACAGCAAATATTCTAGTAATATACATGATAATTAGCAACTAGTTAAAAGAACCTAAAATAAAGTGTTCAGCAGTTTTATAGTGCAATTATACTTGTAAGTTTCCTTTATGAATCAATATTTTCAAAAAATGTAAGTTTATAAGAGACAGTGTAAAACTGAAAAAAAGTAATAGGCTACTAAATCAAAAGAGTAAACACGACTACAATCCAAGTATACTATACCCCATTGTTAAATTAACACTACCAAGTGTTCATGTGTGCACACTACATGGTTTTAAAATAACACTGATGTTAATAAGCAGAATCAACAACAAGGATAACTAATAGTTTACTGAGAGTATACTTCAAAGTGTATTTTCATAAACTAAAAATGTGCTACACATATTATAGTAAACTATCATATCATGCCTATAAGTTCCCTTGTAGTATAGTTGCAGTTATGTACTCAAAGTTTACTACTGTTGCATTTAAAGTATACATTTTCACACCATAAAAAGTGGGCCAATATAGTCCCAAGTAGTACTGAAATAGTACACTTTCAAGTGTATTTCTAGTACATTGATATTAGTATACTTACTACATAAAGTATATGTGACTAAAGGCCAGAAGTAAGAGGAGCAGCAGGGAGCCATACTGCATGCACCCTGATAACAGTTAGCTACCCAGGCCCAGGCTAATTACACACATCATGTGGTATACATTCACTCACAACACATTCATTGTATTGAGTGTCATAGATTAGACCACACTTGAGTTTTGGGTCAGTCAGATGGCTGGGACGCCATCATTTAAAGAGGGGGTGGATGTAATGCAGTGTATTGTGTTGTCCACAAGATGTGGCTATACCACTGTTGTGTTAAGGCAAATTCAAGTGCCTTTAGCACGGTTTGAGCCTCTTGATGTATCGTAGTGTTGATACTTTTCTTCAGTTCATGTTATCAACGCTATAGGTAAGCCATGTTCAGGACAGTGGAGGTTGCAATGTAAAATATCTTTGATGTTATCACACTAAAGTTAAGTTTTTTTAGATGTTTTGTGTTTTAAACTGTTAAAGACGTAAATGCAGAGTAATATGGAGAGTTAAAATGTTTTATCCTTTCTTTTAAATGTGATTAATGTGTGGTGGCTAATACAAAGCTATCTATTATAATATAAGCAGTGAGAGCTTGCTATTGAATTACATGTGCATTGAAATGTACTTTGATAGTTTAAAACTTAAGTTCAATTCATGTTATCAACGCTATAGATGCCGTGCTGTGGAATAAACGGTCGAGCCACAATCCCAAACCCCTCTGTGTCCACATCCCCTTCCTCTACCACCGCCCACGATCATACCCAACACAGCGCAGAGTACAGGCGGCGGTGCTGGAGACCAGTACACGCGCGGAGAGAGAGAGTGCTACATACAGGTGCTGGTCATATAATTAGAATATCATCAAAAAGTTGATTTATTTCACTAATTCCATTCCAAAAGTGAAACTTGTATATTATATTCATTCATTACACACAGTCTGATATATTTCACTTGTTTATTTATTTTAATTTTGATGATTATAACTGACAGCTAAAGAAAATCCCAAATTCAGTATCTCAGAAAATTTGAATATTGTGGAAAGGTTCAATATTGAAGACACCTGGTGCCACACTCTAATCAGCTAATTAACTCAAAACACCTGCAAAGGCCTTTAAATGGTCTTTCAGTCTAGTTCTGTAGGCTACACAATCACGGGGAAGACTGCTGACTTGACAGTTGTCCAAAAGAGGACCATTGACACCTTGCACAAGGAGGGCAAGACACAAAAGGTCATTGCAAAAGAGGCTGGCTGTTCACAGAGCTCTGTGTCCAAGCACATTAATAGAGAGGCGAAGGGAAGGAAAAGATGTGGTAGAAAAAAGTGTACAAGCAATAGGGATAACCGCACCCTGGAGAGGATTGTGAAACAAAACCCATTCAAAAATGTGGGGGAGATTCACAAAGAGTGGACTGCAGCTGGAGTCAGTGCTTCAAGAACCACTACGCACAGACGTATGCAAGACATGGGTTTCAGCTGTTGCATTCCTTGTGTCAAGCCACTCTTGAACAACAGACAGCGTCAGAAGCGTCTCGCCTGGGCTAAAGACAAAAAGGACTGGACTGCTGCTGAGTGGTCCAAAGTTATGTTCTCTGATGAAAGTCAATTTTGCATTTCCTTTGGAAATCAAGGTCCCAGAGTCTGGAGGAAGAGAGGAGAGGCACACAATCCACGTTGCTTGAGGTCCAGTGTAAAGTTTCCACAGTCAGTGATGGTTTGGGGTGCCATGTCATCTGCTGGTGTTGGCCCACTGTGTTTTCTGAGGTCCAAGGTCAACGCAGCCGTATACCAGGAAGTTTTAGAGCACTTCATGCTTCCTGCTGCTGACCAACTTTATGGAGATGCAGATTTCATTTTCCAACAGGACTTGGCACCTGCACACAGTGCCAAAGCTACCAGTACCTGGTTTAAGGACCATGGTATCCCTGTTCTTAATTGGCCAGCAAACTCGCCTGACCTTAACTCCATAGAAAATCTATGGGGTATTGTGAAGAGGAAGATGCGATATGCCAGACCCAACAATGCAGAAGAGCTGAAGGCCACTATCAGAGCAACCTGGGCTCTTATAACACCTGAGCAGTGCCACAGACTGATCGACTCCATGCCACGCCGCATTGCTGCAGTAATTCAGGCAAAAGGAGCCCCAACTAAGTATTGAGTGCTGTACATGCTCATACTTTTCAGTTGGCCAAGATTTCTAAAAATCTTTTCTTTGTATTGGTCTTAAGTAATATTCTAATTTACTGAGATACTGAATTTGGGATTTTCCTTAGTTGTCAGTTATAATCATCAAAATTAAAAGAAATAAACATTTGAAATATATCAGTCTGTGTGTAATGAATGAATATAATATACAAGTTTCACTTTTTGAATGGAATTAGTGAAATAAATCAACTTTTTGATGATATTCTAATTATATGACCAGCACCTGTATACTTAAAAATATACATGAACTTAAATCAATTAGGATTATTTGATAAAATGAATTTGAAGTATCCTTGACTAGTGTGGACTATAAAATGCCAAAGACTGATTTATATTTATTTTGATTAGATTCTTCTTGAACAGTGTAAAAAGCACGAACACATTTTTAACATTTTAAGTCTGTTTTTAACAATTTTGAAAAAGATATGTGAAATAAAACACATTTTGTTATTTGATTAAGAACTTCAGAATTTTGTTTTATGTGATCATAATAATAAATGCAAACAGATAATGTATTCACTTGTGTTTTCTTAATCACAGCAACAATGGCATAATTCAAAAGTCACCGCCGGAGCAGCAGCATGGATAAACCTCTCAGTATGCTGTAAGAGATTGTTCTCATGAATTACTCACTTGGTTCAATGGACCAGAATAACTGGATTTTTAAGCAAAAATTGAATTATTTCGTTATGAAGCAATATAGCATAAAGAATCAAAATAAACTACTAATGACACTTTCATCAACATATCAGCTAATACAGTTGAAAATATTCATATTACAAATTGTATAATATAGAATAATAAATTCTTAATATTTATGTTCTCTTTAGATCTGATGTTTTTCATCTCAAAGAGGAATTCATTAGACTCTATGAGAGAGATCACCTTGAACTCCAGCATAGCATAAAGAGTCTGAGTCATCTCGTTAAAACTTTTGAAGAAGATTTCAGATGTGCTACTGAAGCATCCAGAATCGGAGGAATAGCAGGAATAGTTGGAGGGGTCGCCATGATTGCAGGATCAGCTTTAGCTCCATTCACTCTGGGGGCTTCAGCTGTTGTCGGTGGAGCAGGAGCAGCGGTGGCCGCAGTTGGTGGAATCGGTGGTGGAATCTTCAACTTCTTGAAAATGAACCAGCAGGAAAAAATATGTCAAGACATCAAAAAAGGACTTGAAGAATTTCAGAACAAATTCATCCCTATGATTGGCATTTTGAAAGGCATTTGTCAATACACTAATGAAATACTGAGCCAACTTAATGAACCAGAGTACGATATCAGCACTTTTAGTAAATGTGTTGCCTCCGCCAGTGAATTAATATCTATATATGACATTGGTAAAGTGGCAAACACGCAGTTGTCTAAATCGACTGGAACCCTGGAAGACATTTTAGCTGGTCTTGTGCACAACATTCACTCTGTTATCGATGATAAGAAGGCCCTCGATGACATGGACAATCTTGCAAAAAATGGCCAAATAAGTGAAAGTGAGATCAATTCCAATGCTGGGAAATTCATTGTTAAAATGAGGAAAGTAATTCATGAGTTACAGAACATCATGGATGAGCTTAAGAAAACAAAAGACATAATTGAAAAAGAATTAAAACCAGAAAGATCTTTATTGACAAGAATGTTTAAGTTGTACATTCCCTTGCTATGTGTTCTGTTAATTGGAATTTTATTTGCATTTGACCTGTTGCCAGAGCGTAATCTGTAAATTCAGAGATCCCGGAATAACAGGAGTTATTCGGGCAAGTTAGTGGAGTACAGAAAGGTAACAGCACATATGTTCAATCTCAGTCAGGATTCCATCCAATTATTTAGATGGAAAATTTCGGAAAAGGTTGACATACGAATAAACTCTCGGTATTATTTAATATAATAGGTATATATATATATTATTTTGAAAAGTGATTATTTTTGACGAGTGATCTGTTTTTGCATGTTCTGGAAGTACAGTGAAGAGAGACAAAAGAGTTGAAGAAGAAGAACCTAAATAGAAATTAGTGTCGTGTTGTGTTCGATAAGGTTACTTAAATGGACGATAATCAGGGTTTAAGTCGGATAAAGGACAACAGCACTGTGTTTTTGTGACCCGCGTTTTCAGCTTCAAGTTCATTTGGGTAATGTTTCCGTGGACTGCATTAGCTGCTGGAGAGATGCAGTGATATGCCGTGAAATCCACGAGAACCGCGAGTGCATATAAAGTACAGGTTTTGCTTGATTAGTGATTAAGTTTTGTTACATTTTTGCTGTGTTTTGTACTTCAGAAGTTTTCTATTGAGAAGCAGCACTAAGGATTAACTACTTGAGACTGTTCACGTGTGTTTGAGTCTTCCACACGTGAGATTGAAACTGCTGTGTGACGCAGATTTGGGAAGATTCAAGTTTCCAGAAGATTTTGTTACTCTGCCATCCAAACGACATTTCGGTTTGATTCATCTTCCCCAGTTTGATCCATTTTGATACATTTCATTTTAGAGCATTTCTTTGAAGTTGAGTAGAAGTTCATTTCAACTACATCAAGACTGTGGATCTCTATTCATCATTCTATGGACCGGTATTTTCACATTTTATTTCATTTTATTTTTGAACTGTAGAAAAGTGAACTGAGAAAGCTAAAGTAAACTGTGAGTGAACATTTCATTTAAGTGCTCATTTTGAAATGAGATTTCATTGTATATGTTTTTCAAATGTTATTGTGTATGAAAGTGATCTTTTGTGGTGAGAACTTATCCTACCCTTACGGAACAAAAATATATGGGAATATACTGCAAAATATAATGCGATATATTACATAATACATTTCCATATATGGGAAACTAATGCTTATATTTTTCAATATATGTATGGCTATATATTGATACATATACAATTTTTATAAATGAAGACAAAAATAGCATTACATTCATAAAGTTTTATCCTTTATTGTGTACATATATTGCACGTACATGTTCCCATATAAATGTGAATGTATTGTACACATATATATACACACATTCATGGAATGAGTTACAATCAGTGGTTACAACAGACTTCTAGTTCCCAGCATGCTTTGCTTCTGACTGTTAAAGGAGAGTAAATGTTAAAATTAAGTGTTATTTCATGTGTTTTGCTCAATATTAATATAGTGGGAGATCAGTTAGTGTTTAAAGTTGTATTATTTTGGAATTTAAAAGGTTTTCTGGTATGTGTGAGTTTTTGTCATTGTGCTGAAAAGTAGAGCCTGTGGTGAGGTTTATGATTGGCTGAACACCATTAAGACTATAATAACTTTATTTAAAAAGTAACGGCTGTGCACGCTATAGTACAGTGATAGAGTCTTTGGTAGAAACTTTAGTACATGCAGGTGCTTTTGTTAACTAACTTGAAAATATGGAACATTTAAAATGTAAATTATTATAAAATATAAGAAATGTGTTACATAATATATTACCATATATGTGTTTATACTGCATGAGTAAATATATCTGCAATATATTATGCATGCAGTACCATATCTGATCACATATACATCTATATATTATGAAGTATATTACTGAATATAAAATTACATACATTATGATATATTAGTAAATATATTGTCACATATCAATATATGAAAAGCGGCAATTCCTTATGCATTATTCAATATACTGTAATATATTTAAACAATATATTTTTCTGTATATTTTCAAATATACTGTTAAATCATGTAATATATTGATCATTCATATATAGGGAAATACGTTTTATTTCCATAAGGGTATGTTTTGTTTACTTTGAGAATCATTACATGAGTTTTTTCAGTTTTGAGGTATGGTGGATCATTTTATTCATATTTCATATTAATCATTTATGGCTTATGATTTATCAGCATTATCTTTGATTTCATATATACATGTACTCCTACTCCATATATTAATCCTCATCATATTTTCAGGTATTTACTTTTTATTGTACTCATTTATGGTTATTCTTCATTGTATCTTCTTGTATCTTTAAGAGTATGTACGATTGCTTGTTACGTCCCCTTGTGGCGTAGAGATATGAGGAAGACGTACATAATAAAAGTTACACACAACCCTTTTTAATTTTAGTCTCTGAGGAGTACTGTTGGAGAAGGACAACAGACATACAATAAGTGGTTTGCTTTATTTACAACGGAAATATTATTTACGCAGATGAAAACATACAAACCATAATCATTATTTACAGCTATATACAAAGAAAAGAAAAACCAAACCAAAACCAAAACCAAAACATTTACTAACTAATTCCCCACCCTCTAAACTAACTAAAAACAAAACCAGAAAATAAAGAAATCTTCGGTGTTCAACACGCCATAACTAAAGCTTCACTAGCTGACAAACAAAACATACACAAGGCTGCACACGTTCCTTCCCTAATGTGTCTAACAGAGGTAATTCTGCGTGTTTGTAAGGTGTAAGTCACGTGACATAATTCCCTTTTCTGTATCTCCGGGCTGGTGAAGTTTAGGTCAGATAAGCGGTTCTCTGTGTCAAACACAAGCAAGCAAAGCAAAGCAAAGCAAAGCAAAGTAAGCAAACCACCACTAAACAGCAGCATCAACAAACAAGCAAACTGGCACAGCCATAGTCTCCATGGCGTTTTGTTCTCCAGTTAATGATTGGACGTTTCACAAGATGATTCATCATGATGGACACATTACCCGACTAATCACAGCAGCTAGAAACAGAGAGACAGCGGAGAGCTGGAAAACACGAAGAAACCAATAACAAAGGGGAGAAACACAACAATCCGAGCACTTAGCATTGCTATATTAAAGTGTTCCAATGTGACAGGTTATGTTGACACGTTTCAGGTTAGATGGATGCCTGCCAAGTACTGCAGAAGCTATGTTGTTTTCAGAATTTGTTGCTTATTTGAACTTGATGTACCTTTGTATCAAAATATGTCTGTTTCCATCTCTGCAGACATGAGATAATGCAAGATCTGCAATATTCTCTTAAAGGTGTCAAAATAACACCTTGTATTTTCATCTATCTTTGACATTTGACCAGTCACTCTGACCTAGCCATTACACCAACTATTACATAATGGATAAGTCTGTTTGACCTTTTCTTATTAGACCAAAACATAAGTTTGAGTGGGATGTAAGTTTTCCTATGCTTATGGTATGGCATATTAAAAGATGGACTAATGAAACAGAGCAGTATTTACAAGCCTGCTTTGATTGCGAGTGTTTTTGAGGCTAGATGAGCTCACTGATACTGTAACATCATATATCAGTTTCTGTGAGGATATGTGCACTCCTACCAGGACATTCTTATCACTCTCTAATAATAAACCATGGTCTACTGGGAAGCTCAAACAGCTTTGTCATGCCAAAGAGGATGCTTACAGAAGTGGAGCTAAAATTATCTATAACCAGGCCCGAAAAAGACTAACAAAGTAGATCAGAGTGGCTAAAAGTAGCTACTCTGAAAAGCTGAAAGTTTGCTTCATCTGGAGTCCTCGCAGGAGGTAGATAACCATTAGCTGAAGGAAAACTCCACACCTGAAACACAAAGAAACCTGTATGCATAAGGAAGCAATTAACACCATTAAATATTTTCGGTACTTACCAACGTGAAAGAATATGCTGACAGGCAACAAAATCAGGATGAAACACAGTGTCTGTATGTGAGCAAACAAAAAAGATGAAACAACATGCTTACAGTAGTTTAATGTAGAATTAGGATGTAATTGTTTTTCAGTCAGTTTTAATTCAGCTGTGCATGGTTTCACAGATCTGCACAAACAGTTCTTCTAAAACAATAAAATACAGCCGAGAATTACTTTTAATTGCATGACATACCGATGACAATTGACATTCCTGGAAATCCCAGAGCATGAGAGATGTCCTCTTCTTATCAAGATATACCTGAGTAATAACTTGATCATAAATCACTCAAAAGATATACACTGAAGCAGCAGTGGATTCCAGAATCTCCCCCTTCACTTGAGCACTGATACGTTTCCGTATGTTGTCTCTTTCAACATTCTTTCTAAGTTTCATTCATGTTTATTTTATGCCACAATTATACTGTAGTTAAGAGGGTTCACATCTCTTGTCGCTTAAACTAAGAAGATCGATCTTGAGGTTTGAGAATCAACAACGCGATTGTTAAAATGAAGATAATTAAAATCATAGAGCAAAATCAAAACTCATAAGCAGTACAGTCTGAAGAAGCAACATGGAAAAATACTCAAAATTCCATTAACCAGAAACAGCTGACTTTATGAGTAATGATGCTAGAGGTACAAATGATGTCAAGACCACTCTGGAAGACAAAACCACAAAAACGGGCTGATTTCAGAATAATATAGCTACTCTCATTTCTGTCATATAAAACCATGAGTAGTATGTTAATATGTTATTTCAAGCTCAGCCACACAGTTTCAAACACTTCACTACATTGACTGCCCTGTGAGGGACTTGCAATAGAAACTAATCATGGCAGCATGATTTGAGAAGCAATTAGGGGCTTCCCTGTTTAAATGATTCTGTCCAGGAAAAACAGAGGGGGTTGGTACCCGAGTATGCACTGAAATGGGGTAAGGCTGGTGGTCATTTGCCTGAGGGAGTTTTGTGCATACTTGGCCCACGGGAGGAAGCGGTTCCAGCTGTGTTGGTTATTATGACAGTAGGCCCGGAGATATCTCCCCATCTCCTGGATCTTCCGCTCAGAGTTTTGGAGATGGCACAGACTGAGCATCCTCAAGCATACTGGAAGACATCCCAGGCCATATTGGGCCACCAGAATCGAGCTTTGAGGAGCGAGAGGGTACACTGGCTGCCTGGATGTCCAGAGCCTGGGGAAGTGTGAAAGGAGCCCAGAAGTGGGTGGGCATGTAGATCTTACCCTCTGGGCCTCCCAGCGGAGCGGGTTCTGCCGTGGTGGTGAGGCAGATTTGTTCATTCAAGTCCCACTGGATGGGGCTTACAAGGACGGCTGGAGGGAGTATTGGTTCAGGTGTGGATGGTTCCTCGGGAGCATGGATGCGTGAGAGGGAGTCTGCCTTGACGTTCTTTTCTCCTGGCCGGTACGTGATGGTAAATTGGAAACGTGTGAAGAAGAGGGCCCAGCGGGCTTGCCGGGGGTTTAACCTTTTTGTGCTGCGGAGGTATTCAAGGTTCTTGTGATCCGTGATGACAGTGAAGGGGTGTTGAGCTCCCTCCAGCCAATGCCTCCATTCCTCCAGCGCCAGTTTGATGGTGAGTAACTCATGGTTACCAATATCATAGTTCCGCTCTGCTGGGGAAAGCTTCCGTGAGAAGTAAGCGCAAGGATGGAGTCGAGGAGGCTCACAACACTTGCCCCTTGGGGGGTATAGCACTAGGCAGCATGTCTGTGGTGCAGTCCCATGGCTGACTGGTTGCTGAACACATCCTGGAACGCCATATAGTCAGATGGGATCGTGGGAGCGGTGTGAGATTCGGGGCTCTCCACAAGTGTGGATGGTACGTGTAGCACAGGGTCACTTACCAGGGGTTCAGGAATGTTGGAAAGACAGTCCTGGAAACAGGCAGGGCTCCATCATAAAATTTCACTTGTGTCCCATCTGACTTCAGGAGAATGTTGAGAAAGCCAGGGGCGTCCCAGGATGACGTTGACGGTGGGTCCCTCCAGTACCAGAAAGGAGATTCTCTCACTATGAAGACATCTGATTTGCAATGTGATAGGTGGAGACCTGAAGTGGATGTGCCCACGTCCGAGCGGTTTTCCCTGGATGGTCTCTACTTTAAGTTCCTTTTGTCTTTGACGGGGCAAACCCAGTTGCTTTAGAAGGGCTGGTGAGATGAAGTTGCCGGAGGAGCTCGAGTCGACGAGGGTGCGTGCTGAAATGACATGAAGTGGGGTGAGTAATTGTATATCCAGCAGAGTCAAATTAGAGATGTAAGGCTCCAATTGGAGGGTACTCACCGCGGGACGTGGGGGACGTGAGGGGCACCGACGAATGAAGTGCCCAGGAGTTCCGCAGTACAAACATAGTCCTGTAGTGAGACGTCGAGCACGCTCCGGGTGAGAGAGACGACTGGAATCCACCTGCATAGATTCTGGTACTAGAGGACAGGCAGTGGGTGAGGACGGAGAATGAGCGGTTGTTTCTGGTAGGCAGGCTGTGAGATGTTTGGAAATTTTCACTGCTTTCTGCATGAAGCTCTCCAATCCGACCGAATTCTCATAAATCGCCATTTGGGCTCTGAGCTGGGGATTTAAACCTTGACGGTAAACAGTCAGTAATGCAGTTTTGTTTGGCCGCTAGAGTCTGAAACTGCTGAGTGTAATTACTGGCCGAAGAAATGCCTTGCCGGAGACAGATGAGCTGGTCCGAAACGGAGAGCGATCCAGTGGCAAGACCGTAAACGTCATGGAAATAGGAAGAGAAATCCTCGAAAGAGTCAATGAGGTTAGACTGTGAATTCCAGATGGCTTGTGCCCAGAGTAAAGCTCGTCCAGTGAGCAGGGAGATCAAAAACGCCACTTTAGATCGTTCGTTTGTGAATTTATGGGAATGCATCTCAATGTACAATAATATTTGAAGGAGGAAACCGCTACATTCTGCCGCCTCATCCGAATAGTTGGAAGGAAGGGCCATAGGACTGGCAGAGGCAGAATGCTGATGTGTGTCCGGAGAGAGAGCGGCTCGAAGAGTGCTGACCAGCTCCTCGATGAGATTCTCAGCCGCGGGAGTCGGGCGCTCCATCTCTGGACGAAGGTGGGTCTGGTCTTCTGTCAGCCAATAGACGAAGGACACAGAGGTAAGTTACAAATAACAGCAGGTTTATTGACAATGTGGAAGACAACACAGGCGTGAGGACGGTCCAGGTAAGCAGGCGGGGAATGGAGAAGCTCAGCTCATCTGAGTCTGATCGTGTCCTTGTGTTTTCCAGGTGATCCGAGGGGAGCTGTGGAGCATGGAGTCTATTGTGAACAGCAACGAGGGAGAACTGAAAGGTATCACAGGAACGAAAGATAAGTAAATAACAGGTAAGTGGGTCAGGCGAGACAACATGGTATAGTTGAGACCAGACAGAGAGTGAACGGGAGGAGTGCAGGTATATAGTGCTGGCTGATGATTGCTGACAAGTGAACGTGATCAGTACTCAGGTGATTTAATGGGTACCAGATCCCGGTGACTGTAGTGGGTGGCGACTGTGGTAACTCAAACAAAGGAGCAAACTCTGAAGTGAAACAGCACAATATACAAGTAGACCGCTGACTACAGAGAGCTGAGTGCTTGCATTAGGTTCATGTACAGTTAGTCTGGCTTGTGAAACAAAGTCTAATTGTTAAATTAGTTCCCTACATTTTAAACTAACTTTGCTTTGTTTTTAGTTATTTCACAAATGTGTCTCATGCTCGTTTCAAACTGAAAATGAACTGGTATTACTGGAAATACTAGAGCAGGAGAGACGTCGTTTTCTCACACTTCCTCAAGACTGACTCACAATAAGGTTTGCTGTGAAATCTCTACAACAATATGGTCTCGAATGGTGTAAGTATTATAAATAAATTCTCTCTAAAACAAGGAAACTATATTATTCTTAATTTTGTTGTGTGTGTGTATATATACAAAAATTGTGAAAAATATCAACTGGATTTCCAGAGTTTTGAAAACAGAAGTGTGTTCAAAATACCACTATACAGAATGCTAAATCATATATTCTTTACTTTTAAGGAGCTTCAACTCAACAGACAAAATCAGCAACTGTGTAAGCATTTCTATTACTTACTTCCTTGTTTAATGAGGGAGAGTAAATGATGACAGAATTTGTATTTTTAGGTGAACGATACCTTTAACCTCAGCAACAATGGACTTATGCCATAACACCAGTCTGCGCTGCAGTATGTAAGAGAATGTCCTTATGAATTACTTGCTTGATTCAGAAGATAAGAATAATTGGGTGTTTAAACAAAAATGTGAATGTTGTATTAATGTTGTATTAAGGCTTTATGGCTGGTGGTAAATGTTGATCTTTTACATGTTAACTATATTCAGTGGGACTTCCTGGTTTAAAACAGTTTCTACAAATTACATTATGTTCATGCTAAAAAGTATAAATTAAATGTTTACATTTTACATAACTTTTTACAGATTTGAATGGGTATTTAATTTTAAATTCTTGCTACACAAACATTCTGAGAAATATTTTCCTCCATCTGCAGAAAGCCAAGTCTTCCACGAGGAAGACCATCTCTGATTCATCAAGGACCTCCGAAACGATACCGTCTTCATACAGAGAGAAAAGTGCTTGATGATCATGGAAAAGTCAGAAAATGGACTTTTGGGAAAAAAGACACCAGAAAAGCAAACAAAATTGTGCTGTTGGTGGGAGAAACTGGCGTTGGGAAGACCACCATTATTAACACCATGGTCAACTACTTAATGGGAGTGAAGTTTGAGGAAGAACTATGGTATGAAATCACAGAAGAATCGACCAGAGACCAATCAGAATCACAAACTTCTGAAATCACCATGTATGAGGTCTTTCCTATAAAGAGTTCCATATCTCTCACCATCATTGATACTCCAGGATATGGAGACACTAGAGGATTGGAAAAAGATCTGGAAGTTGCTGAGAATTTATCCACTCTGTTTCAGAGTAATGATGGAGTTTGTGAAGTCGACGCAGTGTGTTTTGTGACTCAAGCATCTAAGAATCGTCTCTCAGACAGACAGCATTACATTATCAGTTCAATTCTGTCTTTGTTTGGAAAAGACATTGTGGACAACATTGTGTTTTTAATCACACACTCTGATGGTCTGCCACCCAAAAACGTCATCGGCGCCATTAATAAAGCTAGAATCCCCTGCAGACAAGACAAAAAAGGCCAACCTGTTCATTTCTTATTCAACAACCTGACGCCCGTCACACTGGAGGACGCTATGTCCGTGCTCAAAAAAGTGCCTGGGAAGACAGCATGGATGGCATGAAGGACTTCCTTCAGTCTCTGGATGAAAAGAACAGAAGATGTCTTGAGTTGACTTCAGATGTCCTGATAGAGCGTATTCGATTAGAAGCATCCATGTGCAACTTACAGCTGCGAATTCAAGAGAAAGAGTTGAAGAAGTCTGAAAAAATTCAGATCCAGGAGGCAATGAGACAAAACAAAGAAAAGATTAAGGAGTGTAAAAACTTTACCATTAACATCAAAAAGACGGTCAAAGAGAAGATTCTTATTGAGAGCAAGTCATGGAAGAGCAGGAAGGCGACGACCTGCACCGTCTGTGAGGAAAACTGCCATGAGTTTGACTGCTGGTGGGTTTCTAATCCCAGCAAATGTGAAGTCATGAAAGATGGCTTTTGCACCGTGTGTACAGGGAAGTGTCACCACAGCAAACACGTCAAAGAAAACAAGAAATATGTCATGAGCACCTCAAGCAAGCAGTTGGAATATGACTCCATAAAAAAGAAATATGAAAAAGCTCAAAGACTGTCCAAGAGGTTTTCAGTTGTAATGGATTATCTTGATCAAGATCTGCAGGTGATTGAGCACCAAAAGTCAATTCTTCTTTCCAAAGCTTACAAGACCATCGAGCATCTGTCTCAGATTGCATTAAAGCCAGACTCGGCCTTCACTCTTCAGCATCTGGACTTTTTCATCCCCAGAGTGAGGGAGGCTGGGAAAGAAGACTGGGTCCGAGAGCTGGAGGAAATGAGGAGAAAAGCTGTAGCTGAAGAAGCCAATAAAGATGCTCTGAGTTATCTGAGAGCTGGTCTGGCAAAACTGGGAGATTTCTTTGGTGGGCAGTGAACAAATTCAGAGAACACAAGAGATGAATCAATGAAAATGAAGAATTGTGAAATACTGTAGCCTATATGTGTAACAAAGTTAGGATTTTAATTAGTTTTATTGTGAATTCTTCTGTATTCAGCAGCAGTTGTTAATATGTTGTAGTGGTGCCCTCGTGTGGTTTGTGTGGGAACTGCAGAAATGTTTAGTTAGATGGAAGATGACGTAACTCAGCAGTTGCCATGAGTAGTGCTGTGGGTGTGTTATGCCTGCAGTAAAACACAACCACTTAGAGGATGTTTTATTTCATTCAGCAGTAAAAAGATTTACATAATTTGTGTTCATTCATTCTGTTGGGGCTCATGAGTACGGCCAGAGATTGAGTCTGCTATACATCTCAGGAATATTCCTATGTATAAACATAGAGCAAACCACAATGCAAAGTGAAGAAGAAAGACCAGCTTATCTGAAGTAGTAGTAGGACTTTATGTTCATAATTATGTCCATATAAGGCCCCGTTTACATCCGGTATTACAATGCATTTTGGTTGATCGTTGTAAAAGGGGTCTAAAACATTTTGAGCTTGTCCACTTTCGATCACTTCCAGAGGTAGTCGAAAACGAATGTGTTTGAACAGCCACAAAAGACTGCCTACTCTCCGGCTAATGACCCAAGTTTGGTTTGAAGATGAAAAACGTACCAAGCACAATGTTCTTTCACCATTCCTCATTTCTAACACACACTCACAGCGCTCAGCGTGGTCTTTGCGGCTATTAGATCAGAAACAAAAGCTGCTGCTTTTCGTGTGTTGCACGTTCATATGTAAATTGCACAAGCTTATTTTGTCCATTACATCTAAAGGTCTGAAAACCCTCACCTCAAAGAAATGTTTGAAAGTGGACAAAAGAGATAAAAATACCTGGCTTAAAAAAAAATGTAAAAAAAGATTTCAGTCTTAATGAGTCTACTCCAACAGGCTACTGTTGTAAACAGAGGTCTTCAAGCCTGCTCCTGGGGATCCACCGTCCTGCAAAATTTATTTCCAACCTGCTTCATCCCACCTGCCTGTGATTTTTAAGTGATCCTGAAGAGCTTGATTAGCTGATTCAGGTGTGTTTGATTAGGGTTGGAGCTAAACTCTGCAGGTGTCATGGTTCCAGTCATTCCCGGACTCCATTTCCCACAATCCTCCCTGGTTATCACCTGCACTCACTCTACCAATCAGTAATCACCACCACACCCAGCTGCAGCACATTACCTGGACTATTTAAGCCACTCACATCCACATACACTTGGCGAGGTCTTGTTTACTCCTCTTGCAATTCTGAGCGTTTGTCATTGTGTTAGTCTGCCTGTTACTGTTCCTGTCTGTTTCCCGGTTATGATTCTCTGCTGCCTGCCCTTGGACTGTTTATTGAGTTACTGGTTTGTGAATGATATCTGCCTGCCCTGATCCCCTGCCTGTTCAACAACTATGATTCTGCCTGTTCCCTGCCATTCCTGTTTGCAGCTGTATGACCCCTGCCTGTCTGGATTACGCATCTGTTAATAAAAGCTTGCATATGGATCCTACCCTGAGTCCCACCTCGTTACAGCAGGTCCCCAGGAGGGTCCCCAGTGGGTCCCCAGGAGCAGGGTTGAAGACCTCTAGTTATAAGCATGAGCCCCATCTGATTGGTCGTGGTGGCGGTGTTGATATTCTTAATGTTCTTAATGTTACTCAGAGAACTGAACACAGGTTTAATTTGTTTGAAGTGCTTGTGCTAAATGTTATACTCTCAGATATAAGATAAAAGTCCCTACTATCTCTTGCTTTGGCTACCGTGTATAGACCTACAGAGGCCTATGTTGATTTCCTCCCTGCGTTCCATTCGGAAGGGCTCATCTCTATGCCCTAATTTCTTCAAAGGGTTTACCCTCCGGAATGAGAGTTTCGAAGGGATAAAGAGTGTAGGGGTCAAAAAAACTCATTTTTTGGAACTCACTGTCGATTTACAGGTAAAATCAAACTCCGAGCCCCCTGTACCCATTTTGTGATGCCAAACAACTTCCCTGTGAAAAGGATCATGGGGGCCTGAAGTGTCCATCAATCCTTCATTCCGAAGGGCCCTTTGAAGTGGCACTTCAGTTTGGAACAACCCTTCAATATGGTGGCCATGATTGTTTTCACTCCGAAGTGCCCTTTGGAGGGTGATATATCCTGTTTGGAATGCACCGCCTAAAAGAGTTTGCAGATATTCTCGCAGACCTATTGGTCAACATTGATAAAACATTGATTGTCGGAGATTTTAACATTGACGTAGATAATACAAATGATGTGTTAGTGTCACAGAGTCACAGCCAACACCCACCAACACCAATGCATCGTCACCGGATCTTCATGCTCCACCCACTCGTTCCCAGTCTCCTGAATACTAATCACCTGCACCTGCACCTCATCTTCCATGGACACTATAAAGACTTCCGTCACTCATTTGTCTGGTCTCATCTTACGTACCTGGACTCCTTACTTGCTGCTCACCTGAGTTTACTGTGTTCCCATCCTGTCATCTTCTGTCTCCAGTTTGGAGGGTGGAGGGTGATATATCCTGTTTGGAGGTGATATAACTCTTTTGGGGTCGAGTTAAATGCCACTAGACCACCCATCATTTTTGTCATACATTAGATTTAATTATATTGCATGGAACCAATCCTACCGATATAGATATTCTATCTCAAAGTGATGTCACTGATCACTACCTTGTAACATGCGTACTGCGTACTGCTGATATTTGCTATATTGCACCACATTATCAAATAGGTAGGTAATTATCCCAACCACTATAATCTCATAAATCTCAATAATCTGTCTCAGCTGCTCAGTGTACCCAAACACACAAATGAACTTGAGGATATGACTAGCAGTATGGGCACCATTTTCTCTAGTACATTAGATACCGTTGCACCCATCAGGGGCCATATTCACAAAACATCTTAAGGCTAAATGTAGCTCCTAACTTGCCGATTTAGGAGAAACTCTTAAAAACAATGGGCGTGTCAGTTCTAATTTTAGGACTCTTAAATTTTTGCTCTGAGTATTTCACAAATCATTTTAGCGCTAAAACTAGCTCCTAAATCTGTGAAACGCTAGGAGTAGTCAAGAGGACTAGAAGTCACAAAGACCGAATCACAAACAATCCTAATCCACCTAAATACATTGTACACCACTGAGGCAATAGCGATAGAGCCTAGGTGCTGAAACTTTTCTTTCAAAAATGCAGTACCTATTTTGATATATAGATTTGAATCTATAAGATAAGATGCCAAAAATAAATCTTTAATAAATAAATAATGTCTGATAACCTGTGGCAGTTGTTTTCACAAGTTCACACTTACAAAAAAAACCTATTATAAGTGTATTTGGCACGCTGTTCAAGGGAATCGAGGGCTCCGAGCTTGGAATTTATTTAGCCCAGTTCTCCTCCAATCAGCCGAGAGTGAGGAACATGGTGGCGGAGGGTTGCAGAAAATTGTCGAGGTAACTATGTACACATACCTGTATCTATACCACTCCTCCCAAACTTTGCATCATTTGTCGCTTGAATTCTACATTCTCTCGAGATGCAGACATGTAAGAGGCTGACAATTAGCTGAACATATTCTAGTTTAATTAGGCTTTAATGATTTAGTTAGGCTTAGCCTACATTTTAAAACATTTATTTGAATATGGCAACATTTTTATTAAAAAATCTTTATTTGAATATGGCAACATTTGTATTTTAATATGGAACCATGATACCTCATTTCTATGATTAAATCGCTGACAGAGACTCCTCCCCCATCAGCCAATCACTGTGGGCATAGTTAGTAAGAGTGTTGACATCATCCATAGTAACGAGGTCAACACCGCCATTACTCTTAGCTTAAGACTTCTTACTCTTCCTTAGTAAAAGTTGGTCTCAGCAGCTTTGTGAATAGGTTTTAAGAGAAAACTCTTGGCTAAGAACTTTTACTGCTATTTAGGAGAACTCTTAGTTATAAGATAAAATGTTTTGTGAATAAGGCCCCTGATAAAAAGGTTAGAGAGAAAAATAATGCACCGTGGTACAACAGTATTACTCACGCTATCAAGAGAGAAACTCGTAATCTAGAGTGCAAGTGGAGACAAACTCGTTTAGAGTTCTTTAGAATTGCGTGCAGGTCTTCCTGTTATAGAAAGACTCTAAAAGCAGCCAGAACATCACCTGAAAAACATATTCCATTACAGTTTAGTAGTAATGTCTTTAAAAATATAAAAGGTTCAAGAGCCCAACTAAAGCAATCACTGTTTTGTAGCGAATTACAGGTATTTAATCAATTAGTAACTACAGCTTTACGAAGAGACCAAACTTGTCAGATGGCAAATACATAAAAGGAGAGATACAGTTTATACTTGAATTATACCGTTTATGTTAGAACTAACGCACTACAGTCATAGCTAAGCTTATATACTAGGGTTACATATATGCAACTTGGAATACAACGACAGGTACACTTTGACACAGTCATATTTGGAGGAAGCCATGTACATACAACCTCCATGTGTGTTTGCGTGTATCTGTATGTGTGTGTGTGATGTGTATTGGGGTTGTGGCCGGTGTCTGCGACTACATGGCCTTTAGCCCCACCAGGGTGACTCTTTGAAAACCCTGGAGCTGGTGAGCATATCTTCTGTTTTTCTTCAATGAGGTCACAAAAGTGCCAATGGGGCAATTGGTCCCGGACTTGCCGGACCCGATTTGTGATTTATATGTACAGTTCGGGAGGTTAAAAGCATTCTGGAGATTTTAAAGTTGGCTGGCAGATCTGATCTTTGTACAGACGCTACAGTTTATTTTTTGATTTATTTTATTAACAAGAGTTTGTACAAAGAGACAGACCGATAATTAACATAAAAGCAAAAGAGATAACAGGAACTTGATGGACATAAAATAGAGATGAGCTCAACCAGAATTAACAGAATTGGTGAACAAATCACTGTTTGTCATTTTTTTTTTTTTTTTTTTTCTCTTAGGTAAACTATCATACAGTACCCAAAATGTAATAATACTCATTTATTATTACAGAAAATGAACTAACAGACTGAAGATGTTTTCCAAGAGTGCCTTGTTTTAAATATACGCTAATTAACTTGACATTAACTCTTATTATTTTCAGATCTACAGAAAGTCATCTGCATTGACTTCACAGGCAAAATGAATAATTAAGGCCCTTCTAAAATATTTTTTTGTTAATATAGCTTCATTACCTTGAGACACTATTCAACATACAAAAAGTAGGCAAAACACATCTAACGGAACATTAAAGAGTTTGTTTTAATTAACAAAATGTCAATCTTCATCTTTATAATAGAAGATACAATATACAATCTTCAAAATACAGTAGGCTACAATCTTCTTTATTTATAACGGATTATCAGTTTAAAAACAGTGATTTATGTGGTGTTGACAGAAACAAGTAATGCTCCTACATACAGAAATGTATGGTAAGCATATAATTTAATCTTTATTTCATTAGTTTATCATAATTCATTTATTGTAGAAGAGCTATAAACAACTAATTACTAATTAAATAATGTTAATTAAGTATATTTATTGGTAACACTTTACAATAATGTTCAGTAGTTAACATTAATTAACTACATTAGTTAAAATGAGTGGTAACACTTTAGTATAGGGAACACATATAAACTATTAACTATGACTTTTCCCTCAATAAACTCCTAATTTACTGCTTATTAATAGTTAGTAAGGTAGTTGTTAAGTTTAGGTATTGGGTAGGATTAAGAATGCAGAATAAGGCATTAATATGTGCTTAATAAGTATTAATAAATAGCCAATATTCTGGTAATATGCATGCTAATAAACAACTAGTTAAAAGACCCTAAAATAAAGTGTTACCAAAAGAACTAATAATGAACTGCACTTATACAGCATTTATTAATCTTTGTTAATGTTAATTTCAACATTTACTAATACGTTATTAAAATTAAAAAGTTAGTGCACTGTAAACTAACATTAACAAACAATAAAAAAACTGTATTTTCATTAACTAACATTAACGAAGATCAGTAAATACAGTAACAAATGTATTGCTCCTGGTTACTTCATGTTAGTTAATACATTAACTAATGTTTAACTAATGAACCTTATTGTAAAGTGTTACCAATGTATTGATTAACACTTCTGATTGTTTAAATAATCAGCCCTCAGGGGTTGCCTGCATCCCCTCAAAATGCAGGGCCCCAGGCAATTGCCTGCCCTATTGCTATGCCTCTGATTGGTCACCAAAGAAAAGTTTTGTCAGACCAGCTCTCAGATAACTCAGAGCATCTTTATTGGCTTCTTCAGCTTCAGCGGTTCTCCTCATTTCCTCCAGCTCTCGGACCCAGTCTTCTTTCCCAGCCTCCCTCACTCTAGGGATGAAGAAGTCCAGATGCTGAAGAGTGAAGGCCGAGTCTGGCTTTAATGCGATCTGACAAAGATGCTTTATGTTCTTGTAAGCATTGAACAGAAGAATTAACTTTTGGTCCTCAATCACCTGCAGATCTTTGTCAAGACCATCCATTATAACTGAAAACCTCTTGGTTTTTTCTTGAGCCTTTTCATATTCCTTTTTAAAATCGTCAAATTCTATCATCATGCTTGACTTTTTGATGACATATTTTGTGCCTTCTTTGACGTGTTTGCTGTGATGGCACTTTCCTGTGCATATTGTGCAGTATCCGTCTTTCATGACTTCACATTTGCTGGGATTAGAAACCCACCAGCAGTCAAACTCATGGCAGTTTTCCTCACAGACGGTGCAGGTCGTCGCCTTCCTGCTCTTCCATGATGCACATTTTAAATGGGAACCTTCATTTTGACAGTCTTTTTGAATTTAATGTTGAAGTTTTTTTGTTCCTCAATCATTTCCTTGTTTTGCCTTATTGTCTCCTGGACCTGAATTTTTTCAGACTTCTTTGACTCTTTCTCTTTGACTTGCAGCTGTAAGTTGCAAATGAATGCTTCAAATTGAATGCGCTCAATCAAGTCAAGTCAAGTCACCATTATTTATATAGCGCTTTTTACAATGTAGATTGTGTCAAAGCAGCTTTACAGTGATAACTGGTACATTATTTTGGCTGCACAGCAGCTCGTAAGGAATAGTGTCAATGCAGGCAGATCAAAGCACTGTTGAATATCAAATGTCAATTGTCAAGTGTCCCCAACTAAGCAAGCCAAAGGCGATCAGGACATTTGTAGTCAACTCTAAACTTCTTCTGTTCTTTTCATCCAGAGATTGAAGGAAATGCTTCATGCTGTCCACGCTGGCTTCCCAAGCATCTCTTTGAGCACGAAGGTAACGTCTCTCATCGTGACGGGCGTCGGCCTGCCGGTTGTTGAATAAGAAATGAAAAGGTTGGCCACTTTGGTCTCGTCTGCAGGGGATTCTAGCTTTATTAATGGCACTGAGGACGTTATTGGGTGGCAGACCATCAGAGTGTGTGATTAAAAACATAATGTTGTTCACTATGTCTTTGCCAAATAAAGACAGAACTGAACTGATAATGTAATGCTGTCTGTCTGAGAGGCGATTCTTAGATGCTTGAATCACAAAACACACAGCATCAACGTCACGAACTCCATCATTGCTCTGAAACAGTGTGGATAAGTTTGAAGCACCTTCCAGATCTCTTTCCAGTCCTCTAGTGTCTCCGTAGCCTGGAGTATCAATGATGGTGATAGATACAGGATTCTCTACAGGAAAGACCTCATACATGGTGATTTCAGATGTTTGTGATTCTGATTGGTCTCTGGCTTCTTCTTCTGAGATTTCATACCATATTTCATCCTCAAACTTCACTCCCAGTAAGTAGTTGACCATGGTGTTGATGAGAGTCGTCTTGCCAGTGCCGGTCTCTCCAACCAGAAGAAAAATTGTATTTTGTTTACTGGTGTCTTTTTCCCCGCAAGTCCATTTTCTGACTTTTCCATTGTCATCAAGAACTTTTTTCTCTGTATGTAGACGATATCGTTTTGGAGGACCTTGATGAATCAGGGTTAATTGGTTTGGTTGAAGACTCAGATCTCTGTAAAATAAATATGGAGGGAAATGTCAGAAATTTTGTGTAGAAAGACTATAATTAATTAAAGACTATAAATTAAAGACTATAAACACCCATCAAAATGCAGACATTGAGTTGTATACATTTTAATATGAATAGTAATGTAAAGAAACAATATTTTACTCTAATTACAGCTAATATTTAAAACATATTCATATTTATCCTGAGGTCAGCAGATATGTTTCCATGTTACATTTAGATATAGATGGTGCAGAGTTTTTTTTTTTTTTTTCATCAATTAATTTGACTTAAACATATGGGAGCACTTATCATTATCATCATAGATTCAAGTGTGTGCACACTGCAGATGCACTCAGGGTTTGGACTTCCTGTTGAATTGTGCGGCAAGCAAGGTCCTCAGGCTTCTTGTGCTGGCCCAGTTTGTCAGCTGCCTCAGGGAGGAGTATTGTGCTCTCCAGCATCTCTTATTAACTCTGATCCACTCTATGACCTCCTCTCTGGTGAGTTTCTGAATAGCGTGACACTTATTGAAGAAATGCTCTGTGGCCTCGCAATATGGACAGTAGGGTTTTGCCCTTCCATCTCGCTACGGATACGCTCTGACTCTCATCTTGATATTCGGTTTGGTGTATAGCTCTCGGCTCCATGCAGCACCTTAGCTGCTGGCTTGCTGCCTTGCTTCTCAGCTAGGTAGCCTGATGGCCCTTGGGTGCAGATGTATGAAGAGTTATCGTAAACCTTGGCACCACGATTTGTATCAAAGCCATTCCACCAAGTCAAGCAGCATATGAGTCTGTCCAAGGCGGTGGAACATTTGACGCCAGAAGTTCGCTCTCATCTCTATAGGAATCTTGGCGAGGAGTCGGGCCACATCTCAGCTCGACTTCTCCATCTAGGCCTAGTGTCTGTAGCATGTCCACGAGTGACTGTACAGTCAAGTCAAGTCAAGTCGCCATTATTTATATAGCGCTTTTTACAATGTAGATTGTGTCAAAGCAGCTTTACAGTGATAACTGGTACATTATTTTGGCTGCACAGCAGCTCGTAAGGAATAGTGTCAATGCAGGCAGATCAAAGCACTGTTGAATATCAAATGTCAATTGTCAAGTGTCCCCAACTAAGCAAGCCAAAGGCGACAGCGGCAAGGAACCCAAACTCCAACAGGTGACATCAGGTGGCAAACAGGTGTACATGCAGGGAGAACCTCTCAAAAGGTAGCTAGAACTCAGGCGAATCCATAACTGCAGCAATCCTCTTCAAGGCTACATGGTGCGGCTGGCTGAACTTCTCGGTCAAGGCTGCAATGGTGTCCATGTACAGCCTGGGCGAGTTGATAAAGGAGTTGGCGATGAGACAGGCCTCTTCAAGTTTCACATGATTCAGAAGAATCTTATACTTGAATAGCTCTGTAGCATCAGAGGTTAGTAGGTTCACTAGTTCTAGATTCATCTAAGAGAACATGTCTGGGTCCTTATGGACGAAGAGCGGAATTTTCGGCGCTGGGCCCCTGTATTCTGTAGTCCCCCTGTAGTCACCGACACTGGTGAGAACTGACTGCCTCAGGCGGGATGTGGTTGGGTCATATCAGACCTGGCTGGTACTGAGTTGATAATACCGCATCCGTGTGATACATACATATTTTTATGGACTCAACACCAAAATAGAAGTCCTTGATAGAGAATAGAAATAATGTAAAAAAAAAAAAAAAAAAAATAGAATAGAATAGCAATAACCATTAAACAAGCAACCTCACACTAAATTAACAAGAAATAAAGCTTCAACTTCTGATGTTTCTAAACAGCACAGCAGTAATGACTTTATGAACTTCTTTACTTGCAAGATTTACAATATTAGAGAGAAAATTATAACCACGCAACCATCTACTACAGTATCGCATCAGAGAGTGCATTGTAGTATCCCTGAGAAAACATTCAGTTCATTTACTGCTTTAGGAGAGGAAGAATTATCACAATTATTATAAACTTGTTAAATCATCAAAATCAACAACATGTATGTTAGACCCTATACCAACTAAGCTATTGAAAGAGATGCTTCCAGAGGTCATAGATTCTTAATATTGTTAATTTGTCTTTATCACTAGGATACGTACCGAAAACTTTTAAGCTGGCTATTATTAAACCTCTTATTAAAAAAACCACAACTTGATCCTAGAGAATTAGTCAATTACAGGCCGATCTCAAATTTCACTTTTCTGTGAAAAATACTAGAAAAGGCAGTATCGTCACAACTATGTTCCTTTTTAGAAAGAAATAGTATCTGTGAGGATTTCCAGTCAGGATTTAGACCATACCATAGTACTGAGACTGCTCTCATTAGAGTTACTAATGATTTGCTCTTCTCATCAGATCGTGGTTGTATCTCTCTATTAGTGTTACTGGATCTTAGTGCTGCATTTGACACTATTGATCACAATATTCTTTTGAATAGACTCGAAAATTATGTTGGCATTAGTGGAATTGCATTGTCATGGTTCAAATCATACTTATCTGACCGTTATCAGTTTGTAGAAGTAAATGAAGAGAGGTCATATCGATCACAAGTTGAATATGGAGTACCGCAAGGCTCAGTACTAGGACCATTGCTTTTCACTCTGTACATGCTACCCTTGGGAGATATCATTAGGAAGCATGGTGTTAGTTTTCACTGTTACGCTGATGATACTCAGCTCTATATTTCTTCGCGCCCTGACAAACTTACCAATTCACAAAATTAACGCAATGTATAGCTGATATAAAAAATTGGATGACCAGTAATTTCCTACTAATTATACCAGGGATTAGATACTAATTTTTGGACCAAAAACTTCTTCACATAATAACCTAGAATACTGTCTAACACTTGATGGCTGCTCTGTTAAGTCTTCGTCATCAGTTAGGAACCTGGGTGTGCTCTTTGATACCAATCTTTCATTTGGTTAAGCAATAAACTGCTAGCAAATTTTAGCAGTAGCACCCCATTATTATCATTATTCAAAATAATGTTTGCTAAAGGTCATCCTTATTATCTTCTGTAAAGTTACAGTAGTAATTTAGCAGATACATATTCACATCGATTTAGAGTATAGGTTTGGAGGGAACTAGGGCAGACAACAAAAATATGAGTCATAATAATGCACAAAAATGTGTATAAAATATGTATTAGGAATTTCTATAAAGCATGATGTAGTTATTATACTAAGTTTGACATTTAGGCAATTTAGAAAAATATTATATAAATATAAATATAAAACAACTACAACAATTTGCCATGTAATACTTTGAAATTATCTAAAATAAATTAAGATTTTGCAAACAAATTACAATAAAGTGGTTGTTTTGCAACAAGGTTGAAACAGTTCTGTTCATAACAGTAGACCTGCTGGTGAAGAAGTGACAGATACAAAAAAAGAAAAAAAAAAGAAAAATGACTATTTTGCTAAAATGACAATTTATACTTCAAAACTCTATATAGCGCCTTTAAAAGTTGCATCTCAGAGCGCTTATATTAGAGCAAATTTAAGAGAGAAAGATGCATTAAAAATAAAAAAAAATAAATCACTTGTATGCTAGCCTAAAAAAATTTTAAAACACTAAAAGAGTCAGCATGTCTGATCTCAGTGGGAAGAGCATTCCAGAGTTTGGGAGCAAAAGAAGAAAAAGCCTGGTCACCCATAGAACCTAAACGCATTGAAGGAACAATTAAAAAGCCAGAATCAGAAGAACGAAGATTGCGTCTTGGGGTGTATGCAGTTAAAAGTTCAGACAGATATTGTGGCGCTAAACCATGCAAGGCCTTGTAGGTGAGCATGATAATTTAAAAATCGATGCAAAACCTGACAGGGAGCCAATGCAAGGACTCCAAGATGGGAGTGATGTGCTCACTTAACCTTATCAGGATTCTGGCCACTGAGTTTTGGACATACTGCAGTTTGTTTAAGGTTGATTTAGAAACCCCAGCAAGCAGAGAATTACAATAGTTGATTCGAGAAAAGACAAATGAATTAATCTGTTTTTCAGCCACCGAGAAAGATAACATGAGGCGCAATCGTGCAATGTTTCTAAGATGAAAAAATTAAACAATATTCTGGACATGAGGATCAAATGTTGAATTTGCATCAAATATCACCCCCATTTTTTTTTTTATTTAGTTTGAAACTCCAAACCAGAGCCATCCACCATTAAGGTTACACCATTTTACACCATTACACCATTAAGGTTACACCAGCTTTGCGAATTTGCTGGGGTGAACCGATGAGCATAACCTCAGTCTTGTCGCTGTTGAGACAGAGAATATTATGAGACATCCATATTTTTATCTCAGAGATACAATGTTCCAGAAAGGCAACAGCCATATTATCGCCAGGTTTTGAATGAATATAAATTTGGATGTCATCTGCATAAAGACCCAAGGATCTGAGAAGTTGACCCAGGAGAAAAATGTACATACTAAAAAGTAAGGGACTCAAAACAGATCCCTGGGGAACTCCAAATTGCACTGTCCCAACTTTGGATCTGCATCCACCCAGGGACACAAACTGCCTTCGATCTGAGAGGAAAGACTTGAACCAGTTTAATACAGTGTCAGTAATACCAAAAACAGTTTCCAAATGACTGAGTAAAAGAAAATGATCTACTGTGTCAAAAGCTGTGCTTAGATCGAGAAGAATCAGAATTGAAAGACAGCCAGAGTCAGCAGCAATTAACAGGTCATTTGTGACCTTAACTAAAGCGGTTTCAGTGCTATGTAGTTTGCGGAAACCGGATTGGAGGGGCTCAAAAAGATTATTGATGGTGAGGTGAGTGTATAATTCGCTCCATCTTACGACAAGCTGCCTCCATAGAGCGCAGCTCGACATTATACCAGGGAGCAGAATGCACAAAGGCCACCGACCGGGATTTCATAAATGCAAATGAGTCCAGACCAGACAGAACAGAACAGTATTTAACGGAGAGATTTTGTCCTCCAGAGGGTCAGATTGAGAGAAAACACTTAATGAGGACTCAATACAGGTAGAGAGGTCAGGGAGATCAAGTAATTTACAGTATACAGTACGGGAAGAGACAGTGTTAGGATGTGACAATTCCATATTAAAAAAGACAGCAAAGTGATCAGAAAATCCTAAGTCAGAGGAGGAGAAGGACTTATTATAAATAAGTACTACCAGACTTATTGTAAATTTTTGATTATACAGTGGGTACGGAAAGTATTCAGACCCCCTTACATTTTTCACTCTTTGTTATATTGCAGCCATTTGCTAAAATCATTTAAGTTCATTTTTTTTCCTCATTAATGTACACACAGCACCCCATATTGACAGAAAAACACAGAATTGTTGACATTTTTGCAGATTTATTAAAAAAGAAAAACTGAAATATCACATGGTCCTAAGTATTCAGACCCTTTGCTCAGTATTTAGTAGAAGCACCCTTTTGATCTAATACAGCCATGAGTCTTTTTGGGAAAGAAAGTTTTTCACACCTCGATTTGGGGATCCTCTGCCATTCCTCCTTGCAGATCCTCTCCAGTTCTGTCAGGTTGGATGGTAATTGTTGGTGGACAGCCATTTTTAGGTCTCTCCAGAGATGCTCAATTGGGTTTAAGTCAGGGCTCTGGCTGGGCCATTCAAGAACAGTCATGGAGTTGTTGTGAAGCCACTCCTTCGTTATTTTAGCTGTGTGCTTAGGGTCATTGTCTTGTTGGAAGGTAAACCTTCGGCCCAGTCTGAGGTCCTGAGCACTCTGGAGAAGGTTTTCGTCCAGGATATCCCTGTACTTGGCCGCATTCATCTTTCCCTCGATTGCAACCAGTTGTCCTGTCCCTGCAGCTGAAAAACACCCCCACAGCATGATGCTGCCACCACCATGCTTCACTGTTGGGACTGTATTGGACAGGTGATGAGCAGTGCCTGGTTTTCTTCACACATACCGCTTAGAATTAAGGCCAAAAAGTTCTATCTTGGTCTCATCAGACCAGAGAATCTTATTTCTCAGCATCTTGGAGTCTTTCAGGTGTTTTTTAGCAAACTCCATGCAGGCTTTCATGTGTCTTGCACTGAGGAGAGGCTTCCGTCGGGCCACTCTGCCATAAAGCCCTGACTGGTGGAGGGCTGCAGTGATGGTTGACTTTCTACAACTTTCTCCCATTTCACGACTGCATCTCTGGAGCTCAGCCACAGTGATCTTTGGGTTCTTCTTTACCTCTCTCACCAAGGCTCTTCTCCCCTGATAGCTCAGTTTGGCCGGACGGCCAGCTCTAGGAAGGGTTCTGGTCGTCCCAAACGTCTTCCATTTAAGGATTATGGAGGCCACTGTGCTCTTAGGAACATTTAAGTGCAGCAGAATTTTTTTTGTAACCGTGGCCAGATCTGTGCCTTGCCACAATTCTGTCTCTGAGCTCTTCAGGCAGTTCCTTTGACCTCATGATTCTCATTTGCTCTGACATGCACTGTGAGCTGTAAGGTCTTATATAGACAGGTGTGTGGCTTTCCTAATCAAGTCCAATCAGTATAATCAAACACAGCTGGACTCAAATGAAGGTATAGAACCATCTCAAGGATGATCAGAAGAAATGGACAGCACCTGAGTTAAATATATGAGTGTCACAGCAAAGGGTCTGAATACTTAGGACCATGTGATATTTAAGTTTTTCTTTTTTAATAAATCTGCAAAAATGTCAACAATTCTGTGTTTTTCTGTCAATATAGGGGGGGGTGTTGTGTGTACATTAATGAGGAAAAAAAAAGAACTTAAATGATTTTAGCAAATGGCTGCAATATAACAAAGAGTGAAAAATTTAAGGGGGTCTGAATACTTTCCGTACCCACTGTATAGCACAACGATGCCCCCACCCCTGCCGGAGGGTCGCGGGGCATCAAACAATCCGTAGCCAGAGGGAGTAAGTTCGTTAAACAGAAGTCCATCGCCCTGTTTGTGCCATGTTTCTGTTAAGCAGACCAAGTACAGTTTTTTTTTTTCAATGATAGTATCCGATAAAATCACTGCCTTATTGTTCACAGAGCGAGCATTAAAAAGAGCCGATTTCACCAGACTCCACATGTTTGAGCACTGACAAGTTGTTAAAATCCATACCATTGCACAGTAGTCTGTTTGTTTTACGTTGAAATACAGGCACAGAGATGGAGTCGGTTATGTCATGTATGGACTTGCGCCTTGACGAGCGATGCATATAGCGCATAGGGCGCAGAATTCTGACATTTCGACAAAGCTGGTCATTCACTAAATAATAATTCCTTTTTAAGTTCATCAGTTTTCCAGCAGTGTACCTCAAAGCCATGATGGGAGAATCCACACCAGCAGCAATCTTGCAGGATCGTATGTCATTGTCCGTGCAACAGATGGGTTGATTCCAGCAGAAGTAGCAGCAGGCCGAAGATTAAAACATAATTCCGCATTTCAGTAGTGAGGTTGGCACAAGGGCACTTCCCGAGCTTCAAAACCCTCATATACCACTTCCGGTAGTCCGATCGATAATTAAAATCAATAAATCCTTTCAACCGGAAGTCATCATCAACATCAATTTACAAGAATTCTTTTCTCACTCAGTCATAAACACCACCAAATATTATGTACTATACAGGTCAATTTGCACGTTTACATACTCTTTTCAAAACTGTTAAAGCTGAGTTAAAAATATAGCTTAATACAAAAATGAATAAGACAGAAATGTACAAGATTTCTACATTAATGCCATATTGAAATATATTCTGAATCTTAAAAAAAATAAATAAATAAAAAAATCAAATACTATCAAGGCATTTAGGGTTGAACACCTACACAACAGCTGTAATTCTTGCTTTGTAAAGAAATTGTAATGCTGCCTGTTGTTAGTGTTTATTGTGTCTGTGTTTTATGAGTGACAAAGTGTGTTTGTTGGGTGAAACCTTTGCTAGTGTTGTAGAAGAATTACTTGATTTGTGATTTTGGTAGTTTTAGTGCATTTTGAATGTGAAATTAACTGCTGTGCCAAGTTGAAAGTCTGTAGGAGAACTGTGTGAAGAGTTTTGAAAAAATGACCTATTGAGAAATGTGTCCAAGTGATTAAAAAAACAAAAACAAACTGTAATTACAGTATCTTGCATAGCCCCAGCCTAAGGATTTAGATTTTTTTTATGTGATGCCCATAAATTTCCAAAATTTGTTGTAGGTTTATGCGATGGCCTGGATGAGCGTGAGATTTCCCGGCCTGAAATTTTTGTCCCAGTCTGGCCCTGATTATGACAGTCAGAGCTGTGATATATATAGGCTATGACTGTTGGAATGATATAAAAATCAGGGACGATAGTATCACAACATTTGTATATACAAACGTAGCAATTTATTGCTTTCAATTTGATTTAAAAAAAAGTAAATAATTTACCCTCCTGTAAAAGCATGTTGATTTCAACTCACCATGGAGGTGATCAGAAGACATTCACTCTCACTCTCCAGTCTGCTTACAGCAAAACAATTCATTAGTTTCTTCAGAAACTAATGAATTGTTTTAATTGTAAAAAGTATTTTGTATGTTGTCACAATATCTTTTGGCTATGAGAAATGCTGAGCGGTGGTCTGAGGTTCACAAAGTGTCTAAAACCTACAAGTTTAAATGTAGGTTTTTTTGCATAAATACAAACTATATGTGCTGTGTTTTTTTTTTTTTTTCTGAAATAAAGGAAGTATCGTGTAAACAGTGTCTGTGCACTGTATTTTGCAAATTTTACAAGATAAGTTAAGATGTAAATAAGTATCCCTGTAAAAATGAACTAGCATAAATTAACCCATTATGTCATGTTAAATTAACATCTCAACATGTTAAGTTTAAATAACTCACAGTTTGATTTGTGCATATTTGACCCATCAATGGGTTGCAAAACAACCCAAAGCTGCCTTTTTGTATGGTCAAAAAACCCTGTATCCTTCCCCATTACCAAAACAATATATTTTTAACAATTTCTAAATGTATCTTTTTTACAAACTGAATATACAGTACAGTCATTGTTCAAATGTTGTTCTATGTTTGCATTTTTATAGTTTTTTTTTTTTTTTTGTGCATTTGCAGGGTGTTTTCCTTTTCACTTATCAAATCCAAACTACTGCATGGCTTCAAATGCCACACATATCAAGGGTAAATGCACATATTATTCACTGCTCATAACATACAGAGGACTACGAGTGAACAATCTCCCTTACCTCCTCAGAGAAAATGGTCCCGGGTCAGGGATAGAGAATAATCCAGAAAAGCTGAGAATGAGGACTGTAACGATGACTGTTATGGGCCTACAGGTGTACAATTTTTTCAGAAAGGTGTAAGGCAAAAATGGCATTAGAAGGTGCTCAACCAACATACAGTAAAATCATAGTCATCCTTGATTTCATTTGATGAAAACAACCTTTGTACTTGTTATAGGGTCTGTGTGATGTTCGAGAATTATCTTACAACTACAGAGAGTTTTACAATCTTCCCGGTTCTGATAAGCGCTTTGTTATGAAATATTAAAGCTCATTCAAAAGTTCTGAGGTTCATATTGAAATATTATACTTCCAAACGCCTCTGGACACTTTCACTTTCATTCAGGGTCTAAAGTTAACCTCAACAAGAGCCAAATGTGCTGCAAGTGAAATGCATTTATTCTATACAAGGAACTGCAACATAATACATGTTTAACTGCAAGATTATTGCACAGATATTGATGGAAGTGATGCGAATAAATCAAATACATAACTTACATGACTTACCTTACATGACTCCAAGCAAATTATTCCTCTGTGAAAAATTGCCATCAGAAGTTGGCAAATGCCTAAATGTTTTTGTTTTTCTTCCATATGCTGACACCTATGTGCAATGGATGATTTACAAAGAGGAACAAAATAACATTTAAAGCTGCAAGGATGAAAGGACCCTCGCAACTGTGCCACTGCCACCTGCTTTACGAAAACAGAGCGATATGCATTTAAGCAGGTAAATATAAGAGGACTATGTCAAAGTCATTTGTATTTGCCACACTTCCTGCTGCCAGCAGATGGTGCTTTGACTATAACTGAATACTGCCATGTAGTCTTTAGGTCAGGACTATTATCAAACATGTGAAGTTTGGGCAGATTGGACATTGTATGCCTGAGTTACAACAACTTCCTGTTTCGTGGTGTTAATCGCATACATTAGCACTTAGCCAAGTGTTGCATGATTTAACATTTTTCTAGCATGTTTGGCATTTGAATTACAGTGTAAAACATGTAATTTCCTGTTGCCAGCAGATGGCACTGCAACTAACTGAATATAGAGTACCTTAGAGTGTTTTTGTAGGCCAACCCGGAAGTTAGCGGCGCACAGGTTCCCTCGATCAAAAGCCTATGCATTTTTCCCATAGACTTTTGGAAAATCGCAAAAAATAAGCTCTGTGTTTAACAAAGGGTTATGACACTTACATGTTTTGTCTATCAAGATAATCTTTACAAGTTAACGCAACATTTATACATTTTGAAGCCTAAATAAAGTCGTCATATACAAAAAGCTAACAGTAGGCTATAAACGGACTACAGCACACCATGATCGCAGATCAACGTCACCACCACCAAGCTTCCTCAAACTTTATTTAAAAAACAACTTTATTTAAAAACATGCTCGCTGATTATGAATACTTATCCACTTTTTCATGAGAAATGCTGTCCAAATGTCCTAGTTGTCATGATGACGTCTAAAGTCCCCGCCAAAGGAAGTAGTCCCTTTTAGCAACTTGTTAGCAACCACCATTTTTAAGACACAATAAAGGTTTAGACTTTACGCCCTAAAGTCTATGTTTAGACATAGACTTTAGGGCGATGGAACCGGAAGTCCTAAAATGCTAACTCGCTTCTGGGTTTTGCATACAAAAACACTTAATCTCTGAGGTACTCTATTGGCATATAGATATCTTTAGGCCAGGACTCTTATCACACATGTGAAGTTTGGGGCAGATCGGACATTGTATGCCTGAGTTACAACAACTTCCTGTTTCATGGCGAAACATCAAACTTTGTCAGGCTGCCACGGACACGCCGTTCAACTAAACCTCAAGATCTTCGCAATTTGACATTTCTAAGGCCTTTAGATTAGACTGACCAAATATGATGTCGATCTGATTAAATCTCTAGAAGGAGTTCGTTAAAGTTCAACATCTGGAAATTTTTTTTGAAAAAAAAAAAAAAAAATTGCAAAGAAAATTCAAAATAACCTGTTGGTTTTCAGATTTTGCTCCAAAAAACTTTTTTGTAGGTATTGGGCTGTTACACATGTCTCCTGGATTTCATACTTGTATATGAAACTTAGCTCAAGGGGCACTTCGTTAAACATTTTGTAGGTGGCGCTACTGAGCCATTTTGCCACACCTAATTCTGAAACACATATTAGGTGTAAATTTTTGCCACTTCTGATGCGTATGCAAAGTTTTGTGCGTTTTCGAGCATGTGAATGATATTATTAATGGCCTGTACAGTAAATTCACCTGCCATTGACCAATGTGTGGCAAAACGTTTCCAACTGGATCACTGCTATCTTGTGTGATTGTTGTAAATTATTAACCAACAGCACTTTTGTCACAAACAACGTGAGTTCAGTGACTTTGAGAGTTTTGAGACACAAGCTGATATTCTTGAAAATAAGGCAAGACTGTTTATTTTCTCTGTGGAGAAATATACTTTTTTTACTTTAGACCTAAGAGGTTCATGTTGTATTATTATTATAATTCCATAATAATAAAAATTCATAATATAATCATTAATTAAATAGCTTTTTCTTGGTCTCAGGAGACAAATACTTTTTTAAGCACAATATACTGTATAAATACAGCTACATCATAAATGAGAAAAATTTTATATTTTAAATTATTACATTTATATTTACTTTGATCAGAGACTTTTTGTGTTTCATTAATAAAGTGCATATTTCCTAATCCTTATATTTAGTGTTTCTAGGATATTCATCTTCATTAAAGACAAAGAACAGGATGAGTGTATAATTTGTTGTATGTGTACCCAGGGCAAAACTGGCCTGTGGTTGTTCCTACCCACCTCTAGAGGGCACCCTTTTACATATGTGTAATGCAGTAGCCGAAGAAGAGAGAAGAAGCTTTTGGGGATGAATCCCAAATGGCATACTTCTATGCACTTTCGGTCTTGTGGACTTACAATAGCTGCCGTGTGCGCATGTTAAGTCCACCAGACTGTAGGGTGTCCCATTCATCATTTTAGGTTTTAGAAGGGTGCTCCCGAGCGCCCCCTTTGCGGCCTCTATGCGCCGTCGATGCACACTTCAGCTGAGCCCACAAGTCTGCGAGCTACGAAGAGGACTTTATCCGGCAGTCAAAGCGTCAGTACGTCACGAAAGTGCGGACTCAGAGGATGACCGTGAGGGTTTAGGGTGCCATTTGGGACTGTGCCTGGGACTGTTCGAAGTTAGACATCCCTGAGCATAGCGAGCTGTTGAGCAAGAGCATTCAACGATCGCACAGATTTCAAAAGGGGCGACTTGTGCTTTTAGGGGGTACATTTATACTTTAAAAGTGTAGTTCACTGTAATAGCTGGAATCCTACATCTTTCTATGAAAAATTATTACTTACGTTTGCCTGCTACCCCTGCTGGAGTATCGACCATCAACCAGTACACTCCATTCATCTCTGTCTTTTACTTTTCTTTCAATCTGACTCCAAGTGTAGCTCATATTCTTGCAATTAGCCTCAAGTATGTATATATATATATATATATATATATATATATATATATATATATATATATAGTATGTACATGTGTGTATTAATGAGAGAATTACGTATATGCATGGTTTTTGAAAAAAAAAAAGTCACTGAAATAAGGCCTCAAAACATATACTAAACATTTTTTCACAAGACTTTTAGGAACTGTATATTTTAGTCTAGAGCAGGGGTTGGCAATTAAGTTTGGCATAGTCAGAACATAGTCAAAGGATAATTTAAATTAATTGATGAAAAATGCAACTAGAATTGCCTGTGACAGACTGTTACAGTGTCTTTTGTAACTGATATTAAGCTGTTACTCTGTGTTAAATCCTATAGTAGGACAGTCATTTACAAAAAGCCACATTTGTGTGGCGGTGTCCGGGTTTTACACTGGATAAATAATAAAGCGGAGTAGTGACCTGACAAAAATCTTCATTCATCAACTTGCAACACAGACTGCCTTGCTAAAACACACATATGTGGGAGATGCAGAATGGATAAAAATAACAAATAATAAAGGATAAATAATAAAGGACTTGAATAAGCCCATTAATGGCATGTTTGAGACATGCTCTGAACGAACTATGTTTTATTTCCTCTTTCCATATTGTGAATAATAAATGTGTAATAATGAATAAATATTAGCTTGTTACACAATAGAGTTGTAGAGTTGAATTATTCCTTGGCATCCTCACGTACTAAACTGCATTTTTTTTTTTTATTGTTTGCATGCTGAAGGTACGCTATTACATCGTGTGCAGAGTGATGTTAACATTTAAGCTCTGGTGAGAGAAAAAGGCACTATCAAAGAGTCTAAAGAGGAAAGTTGACAGCGAAAATAGGGCACACAAAGAAGAATGGAAAGACAACTATGCGTTCATCCTACCTAGTTTTGTGAATGCGAAGCCGGTGCGTCTTATCTCCTACGAAGTTGTCACTGTTTTCAAAGAATATAACACAGTGTCTACACCGGACGCGAACGGTGCAATGCGACGCATTAAAAGATAATAGAACCAATTATAATCAGTGATATTGACTAAACTGGATGCGGCGCAGTGTGACGCGAGTCACGCGACACAACACATTCCCGACAGTAAACGGATTCCCCGTTCTGTTTCTAGTCCAAGTGCTTTGCAATGGTCGGTTTGTCGTTATACTTTTGCATCGAACCTACGCCGTAGGCTATGCGTCTGTTTTCATTTATACTTCTGCATCGTTGTCCGCGTCGACGTGCAAACAGACCACTAGAAGGCAGTGTCCACGGTCATGTTGAGTATCAAGGCAAAAGCCTAAGAAGAAGCAGCTTGTCCTGTACGTTGTCAGAGACACTTACAAATAGAAGCGGCAAATAGGTAACGACTTTTGTTGCAGTTTGGCTGCATGTGTCCCCTGAAACAGAGCATTTTTTCTCTTCTCCGATTGCTGATGAAGGGGTTCTAGCAGACCAATCACAGCGCTTGTGGTCCGTGTAGAATTGCCTCGTTGTCACATTTTTAAAGAGGTGCATGTCAGGCTACATCGTAGGCTACGCGTGCTACACACTGTCCATCCCCAAACTTGGTGGCCGAACCTGGGGTCTGGGCCAAGGCCATGGAACCAGAGGGGCCTGACCCGCCTTGGGCCCCTGAACAGCCGACACCGCCTTGCATCTCTGAGCTTCCCACACCGCCATGGCCCCTGAATAACCCTCCCTCCCCGGTTATTCCTTCTACAGCACGAGGACGCGACTATTGGGAGGGGGGAGTAATGTCACCATCTGTCTCACCTTCCCTGGACTTCACTTCCCAGCATCCCTCTGGTTCCTCACCTGCACTCCATTTCTCACCACTCTTATGGTCCTCACACATTCACGGTCGGGTCTCATCTATGGATAAGCACAATGTCTTTGTCTCCTCATATGTCAAGCTCCACGACCATCTCACCTGTTGTTCCTACCAGTAGTCCTGGTTCTCCTCATCCCCTGCTCTCTGTTGTCTCCATGCCCGTTGGTACCTGGATCACCTGGAAAAGTCAGATAGCTGAACTAAGACTTTCCTTATCCAAACCCACTTACCTGGACTGCTTTCTCTGCTGTGTTGTTGTTGTTTCATATGCATTCAATAAACCTGCTGTTGTTTACATCACTTACCCCGGTATTCCTCGTCTATCTGACACCCACCCACTTTTTAAAACAAAGTTACACCACTGTAAAACTATATTACGATGCATTAAAATCATTAGGTTATAAATCTATAAAAAGTCTCCTAACAAAACTCTAAATTAAATCTTTAGTAACAAATTGTCTTCTTCAAATAGGTAAAAAATCTAAACCTGAAAGAAGGATTGTCCTTTTCGGGAAGACAGGAGATGGCAAAAGCAGCACTGGGAATACAATCCTTAGAAGGTGAATATTCAAGAGTAAAGCTTCACCTTCATCTGTGACTGGAGATTGTGTAAGCAGAGATGGGATGGTTTTTGGAAGAAAAATCACCATTATTGACACACCTGGAATTTTTGACACAGTTGTTACTGAGGAGGCCATCAGAGCTGAAATCATTAAATCCATCACTGAAATTGGTCCAAATCCTGACAGTATTGTATTCACTCACAGTGACTGTCATAGTCACCAGATCTGTCACCAGCACCGGCACTACATATCCCAGCGTCCCTCCTGTTCCTCACCTGCACTTAATCATCACCCACACCTGAAGATCATCATCACCACTCATCAGCACTCTCTTTATAAGCTGTCACCATCCTCACCACTGTGTCTGGTCTTGTTTGTGTATTGTGTTGCGTTTACCTGCTCCTGTATATTCTCCAGTTGGATTACTAAGTAAAGACTTGTTTGAATGTTCATCTTCTTTTTCGTGTGTTTCCTACACAAGCAGCGCCAGACAGAAGACCGGACCTCCCATGAATGAATAGGAAAAATGAAGCCCTGAAGACCTTGTTCTGGCTCGGGGCGAACTTGCACAGCCCCAGCAACCTCCCAGACACCACTGGCTTGAACTGGAAAAAATCTTTGCTTAAGTGTCTGGAGACCAAATGGCCCCGATCCAGAACTCTGCCCAGCCCAGTTCCCAGTCAGAGACCCACCGCAGATGGAGTGAACGACTCCGCCGTGACGTCAGAGCCCACGCTCCATCTGAGGAGAGGTCCAAGTCGGCAGTCCCAGTCAGCGTCAAGGGGGCCACCCGCCCGCCCGTCACTGAAAGTGAGTTGACCAACATCCACATAACTCCTCATCTGCCTGACCATTCTCTACTGGATTCACTGGTCCCACCCAGCCTCCCTCTCCCACATGCTCTGCTTGATATGTCTGTCAGCTCGTTGTAGTGATTTTTACTCCATTCACCGGTGATGTAGTGATTTTTGATCACGTGTCACTTAAGGTGTGGTTATGAGTGTATCAGATGAGTGTATCACTTCTTAACAATTTAAGAACACTCCAAAAGAGCTGTTCAATAATTCCGAATTAATATAAACTGGAGAGAATTGGTCAACTGATTTATCTGAAGGATTTGTGAGAGTCTGGTCAACTAGTAGAGTCTTTGATCATCAACACAAGGAAGACACGGTTATAATAAAATCAATGAAATTTATTAACAATAGACATGCAAGAGTAAATACAACAACGATTAATAATGAAATAATGAATATGCACTTCTAAAAGATAGTAAAATAATAATCAAAGGAGAATACTGAATTAAATCTTAGAAACAAATAAATGGATAGAATGGATACAGAATGGATACACAGAATGGATAAATGCAATGCTGTTGAACTGAATGTAGAATGGAAGAGAATTGTATGGGAAGGCTTCTTATGGAAGCCTAATGGCTCTGGTAAAATGGTGATAAATAATTGCTTATTTATCATTCAACAAATAATATCCCTATTATTTGTAACAAGCTGACCTCAAGTAACTGTTATCTAAAGAGGTTAGAAAAATATAAACTAATGCCAAGGTCTCTAGAAAGAGGTTTGGTAAGTTTATATTTACATTCCGCACAGTCGGGTGATCAATCCGCTATCAGAGACGTCTTCCACTGATGATGCAGGCTACGTGCAGTGGGAGGGCGCAGAGTTGCGATCCAGTAGTTGTGCCACGCTGGGCTGGAGGATGCTGAACTTCGGTTGCGCCAAGACAGTCCTTTAGGATGGACTGGGCAGCTGGGTCAGATGAATCTTCACAGGTTCCTTTGCAGACTGGCTGCGTCGCTGAGGAGCCGTGTGGTACAGGCAATGTCTGCCGATGCAGAGGTTCTTTGCGGACTGGGCTGCGCTGCTGTAGGAGCTGTAAGGGTCAGATGAAGTCCCTCAATGCTGGGGCCCTTTTTGCAGCTAGAAGCAATGTAAAAGGTTTTGCTTGCAAAAGCTTAACCTTAACTGTCTTGTAGTCTCTTTCCTCGTCAGGTCAGAAACTCAGAACGTGGAGTGTCTGTTAATGTCTCCTTCCCTGTTGAGCTGGAAATGCAGAACAAGGGTGTGTCTACCCAGGGGACATATTTATCCCTCTCTGATGAGGAGGAGATTGAAATGTAGCGCCTTGCCGATCCTGGAGTGTGATTGGCCACTGTTATCTGAAGCAGCCCCGGTGGTGCCCACCCTAGTGTGGAACTCATTTGCATAGCATAAAGTACAGTGTTAAATTAGTGTCTTTAACATTTTACCCATGCATTATTTCTTTACCAAACCTCTTTCAAATTATTAAAGGCATTGAAGGGAACAGATAGACACCAAACACGATGTGAAATGGTTAAGTCATCGTCCATGTGTTTGTTTATCTGTTAACAGGTCTGTCCCATGAGCTGTTGTTTTAACAGTCAGTAACCATTAACATAAACTGTGCTTTGCATGAAGATGGACTGGATGTGATGCAGTTTAAATCAAATTAAGGCCTCCAAACATAGGTATGAATGGATTTAGATAGATCTCTGTGGCCTCTCTTTATTTCAGTCACTGCTGTTCCATCCAGGGGGTCCTGAAGGAATTTTTATGGCAGTCCTTGCCTAAACCTTAGGAATGAGTTTGGTGGTTAGAGTCAATGTGTCGTCCAATGAGGAGTCCTCTCCTTGGTTTTGGTGGATGCCGAATGTTCCCCTTCCTGCTCTGGAAGAGATGTCTGGCAGTTGTCCTAACATCTTATCTGATGTTGCTGAACATTTGTTTATGTTCATTCACCAAAGATCAAATCACAGTGTGGCACATCTTCTTACACACCAGCAGTTAGAGAGGGGCCCTGTCATAAACTGGTCCCTGGAATGCCATCTTAACTGTTGTTCACAACATCGTAGTCCCTGCCTTCTTCTCAAATCCCTGCCACGTCTGCTGTCCTGCCCGAGCTGTCCCACATCAGTCCCGCTGTACCACTGTCATCTCCTCTCAGTGACGTGGTTCCATCGCGGGCCTACTGTGATTCACCTCCTTCTGGGCGTGAGGATCCCGTAGCTCCGCCTCCGGCTTCTGTCCTGGTCTCTCCACCTCGACCCGTCACCCTGACTCCTCCACCTACGCTCCTTCCTCCCTCGACGTCTGCTGGGACCTACGAGCTTTCGGCTTTGCGAAGCTTCCTCGGACCGTCGCTGGTGGTGGGGATTCAAGAGCAACAGAGTTCAAGGTGAAAAAACTGCTGGAGACCATCAAGCAGAAGCTAAAGGACAGTGAGAGCGGCTGCTATAACAATGAGAAAATATAGAGGACAATTTGCATAAAGAGGAGAAACGAGAAAGAGCTAAGGAAAATGTTCATAAAAAACTTCTTGTTAGGCTTGCTGGAGTGACCACAAGGACACTGATTGGTGCTTTTCTGGGAATCGGTGTCTCAGTGACAGCAGTTGTGGCTCTACTGAAAACATTAAAGTTTACATCAGCGGTGAAAGCCATTGGGATGGAAGCTGCTGCAGGTGCCGGCATCGGAACAACAGCTGGTTCAGGGATAGCTGCAGGTTTTATTTTTAGAGCTGCAGCTCTTGTAGGAGGTGTTGGAGGAGGAATCACTGGATACAAAGTGGCGGAAGAAGCTGATTCTGTCTGTGATGCAATAAAAAGGGCAGCAAAAGCAAACCATGAGAATGCAAAACCGATTGTTAAATTGGAAAACCTCCCATGTTTTTTTAAACGGAATAGATGACGTAAAATGTTAAAATGTCTATTTCTACATTTTAGAACCATTTGATGTCACTATTTACCCGTGTGCTTTTGATTTACCACCCATTTCTAGTTCAAACAATCATCATCCAGTGTATTTATAGCCCCATGTTTCAGTCTGTTTGTCAATCACTGTCTTAGAGATTTCTAGCCTTGCCTTGGCTCACAAGCTATTAGTAGTTATCAAGTAGGCCTTTATAAAAGTTAGAAAGATTCACTGATGTCAAACACACATACTGCCACACACAGCACAACTACTTGCATATCATTAAACAATTTCAGAAATGTCAATTTGTATGTCTGGTTCTCATTTTGAATCTCACAACAAACCAGATTCTCAGGGAGAAGGAAATGCTGTGCTGCTATTCTGAACTATTCTAAGTATACATGGATTGTAGTTGTGCTTACTTGCGAGTATATTAGAAAAACTGTTTTTATATCGAGAAAATGAACGTATAGTTTACTCATTGTATAGCGCATAGTGTAGTTGACTACACTTCTGGTCCACATAAATGTATACTTTTATAAACTAAAAAGTTTAATTTATAAAGGCCAATTTAGTCCCAAAAAGTATTAAATTGTACACTTAGAACTATACTACTAGAACATTTATACTGTATTACCACACTTACTACATAAAATATATTCAGAGAATACATTTGAACTTATTTTGACGTATAATTCCTTTTTTAGTAAGGGATCTTTTAAGATGATTTCATGTTTTACAGTTTAAAATGAGTTTAACTTCCACTTTAAAATATCTAAACAATATGTCAGCTTAAAACCCCTCTATTTGTATACTGTTTATTCATGATTTACATGTATCATCAAAAAACAAGGCTTTCCTCTGCTGCTCACCAGTTATTTATTTATTTATTTTACCAGGGTTATACTAAGTACTAATGTAGTAAGACAGTGATATTAAGACCAACTTCAATATACAACTTATGTTGTGTTCTGTTGTGTTCATCTTCTTGCCTGTATATCCATCATCAATAAAATGTCAATAAAGTGAATTTTGGTCTGGTTTTGCAGACTTGTCTTCGTTAAATTAGAACATTTATGTAGCTTTTATAAACGTGCCTTAGAAAAAAACATTACTGGTGTGCATCTTGAGACAAAATTAGGACTAGCTCAAGCCTCGTCTGTAAAACAGACACTGATGTTTTAATATCACTGTTTTAGTACATTAAGGCACTTAATATTCTTCATGTTAAGCATTTTAGAATATCCATCTGTTTTAATGATTCAAACGTATACAGCAGATGCTGTATATAGATCACAAATACCCAGAACTTGCACTTTGTCAACATATTTTTGTTTTTCTTCTCTTGAAAAATGATCTAAATATTTGTGGCTTGAAAACTTGACAGACCTGTGCTCGTGAATGTCCCTAAACACTTTCCCTCGGGGGAATCCCAGTTTCAGTGAACGAGGCTTTATGTCATAAATGTTTCGAAATTTTAATGGATCACCACTAGGCACAATCTCTGTGAACCTAACCATATGATTTTTATTGATCGTGAGCAGTTTTATGATTTTGCAGAAAATTAATGACAAATGTGTATAATGAAAAGGAAGAGTTTATATTTAAAAGTTTGTCTTATTGGTCAGATTAGTCAAGCTCTCCATTAAACAAAACAAGCCCTATACAATTTAATAAAATATCACATATTCAAAACTATATCAAAATGAAGTGAGTTTGTGCTTAAAACAAGAACAAATATCTGACAGTTGAGTCAGAAACAGAAATTTAATTTAAAGGAAAAACAAGTTTAACTTAGAAAACGATAAACAACAACAGTAAAAAACAGTTTTTTTTTGTTTTTTTTTTTGGGCCATAATCATTTAAAGAGATGTTCTTCCTCAGTATTTCTCTAGTTTTCCTAGTTTCAAGATTCAAGATATATTTAGTGGAGAAGCAAAATGACTTTGGATAAAAGATTTTGTTTTCTGAAAAATGTATCTTTAAATCAAAAACAAATATCAGAGCGGTCAGGAAAAAAAATCAGCTTCATTCAAAGGGAAACCAAGAATATTTGTCTAACCTCACTGGTAGATATTTCTTCTCATTAATCTGCTTACTTAACTTATAAACTCACTGTGTTGTAATTTTCATAAATTCTTCAGTTCTGGTGTCATTTTGTTCATCCAGTAAATGCAGCAGGTAGTGTCCAACAGAATATATATTGAATTAGCTTCTTTTAAATGGCAATTATAATAACCAAAAAAGAAGGCACTTTAAACCCCTCTAAACTCTTCTGCTTTGTGAATCAACCCAAGATGTTGGATCAGGCTCAACAGTACTGCTGAGACAATCATTGATCTGGTGACTCTATCGGACCGGGCAGAAATGGAGGTGTTCTTTGCTCTTGAAAACTTCACGTATACATTGAATACGCCTGGATCGGACTGAAGAAAACAAGTCGCGATCAGTGGTGTTGAGCTCTGGCTGATCAAGAGTTTTACAAGGAGAACCAACTAACTACAGTGATGAATATTGTTCAGTAACGGATAATAAAGGGAAGTTTCGTGACACACAGTGTGAGCCATAATAAGATAAGAAAATAAGATCAGGTTGGAGGAAAAACTACACTGGAACAAAATAGATCTAGAAACAATTTTCACTCAGTAAATTTATACAATTAATTACAAAAAAAATGGCAAGTAACACATTGAATTAAACATGAGTCTTACCATAGTAAAGGTCACCAGATTAATACAACCTAATCTGACGACGATCAATTCAATCAAAAGAACATTTTATCATCCTGTTGAATTCATAAATAAAATAATGTCTATATGACAATAATAGATAACTCTAAGATAGTTCAAACCATATGTATAGTTAAATGGACAAAACGATGCATTATTGCAATACATTAATACAACTTGTGATCGTAATGATCACAACATAAGGATAATATCTGTCAGTCTTGTTGAGTCAGTCGATATATTTAACATCATCTACAGTCTTCATGAGTTAGGCCGGGTCCAAACGTCTCTAATAACCTCAGGATGGGCAGCATTAGCCTCTAAAGAAATGTCATATGTTCAGTAAAATCATAATGAAACTTACCAAACCCTCTCATCGGTGAATTATCATCTGTTCTGCTTTTTCATTTTGTATTTTCAGATTTGTTGCATTTATTATTTTTTACCAGTTAAATAACTGAAAAAAAATCCAAGAGATGCCGTAAAGCCCCCTTGTTTTTCTGCTCTTCTCCAGTTTCCCTTAGATCATCCAGGTTCTTCATCCATTCATCTCTTCCCACCTCCTTCAGTCTGGGAATCAAGAAATCCAGATGTTGAAGAGTGAAATCGCTGTCTGATTTTAATGTGATCTTAAACAGACTTGTGATGATCATATAAGCAGGATGGATCACTGATCAGTTTTTCTTCTATTGTTCTTTTCTTCTCAGTCTCTTTCACGTTTCTTTTATGTTCCTTTCTAGTTTCTTTGTATTTTGTTTTGTCAAAGCTTGTTTCAGGCTTTTCACCTGTGCGTTCATACCCCTGTATGAGCTCATCAAATGTCAGTTCCTTCACCTTTGTCACATATTTTTTGTTCTTTCTGACATGTTTGCTATAATGACATTTCCCTGGACACACAGTGCAGTGGCTGTTTTTCATGACTGAACACTATGAGGCATCTATTGCAGATGAGCATTCCCAGTCATGACGGTTTAGACGGAGCAGCAGGTTGCGTTTCTGTTCCACCACCATTTATTTACAATGGGGACTTTTTCTTTGAAACTTCTGTTGACTTTTTTAGCTTCTTCTCATTGATTCACTCCTTCAGATTAGAGACACAGGCCTCAAGTTGTCTTCGCTCATTCAGAACATCTAATGTCATCTGAACACTTGTTCTGTTCTTTTCTTCCAGGTTTGTGAAGGTTTCCGGTTTCTGTTGGTTGTTGAATAAGAGGTGAACAGGTTCATTGTCTTCATCTCTTCTGCAGGGTATTTCTGCTTTCTTAATGGCATTAAGAGCATCTGTTGGACGTCCTCCATCTGATTGTATGAGTATAAACACTATGTTGTTCTCTATATCTTTACCAAACAGAGACAGAACTGAGTGAAGCATGTAAAGCTGTTCGTCAGAGATTCGATTCTGAGACGCGTTCGTCACAAAACACACTGCATCGATATAATGAATCCCATTCTTATTTGAAAATAATCTGCTCAGATACTCAGAAATCTTTTCATCATTCTCATTTTCTTCAGTGTTTGCGTATCCTGATGTACATTGTATGTCAATGATGGTCAGAGATGTTGGGTTTTCTTCAACAATCACCTCATAAACAGTAATCTCAGATGTCTGTAAATGTTCTTCAGTTTTTTAGTGATTTGATAAAACTCTTCATCCTCAAATTTCACTCCCAGTAAGTAGTTGATCATGGTGTTGATGATGATGGTTTTCCCAGTGCCGGTTTCTCCCACCATCAGTATGACTTTGTTCTGCTTGTTTCCGTCTCTTCTTCCATATGTCCATCATCTGACCTTTTTCTCATTCCCATCAATATATTTTATTTCAGTGTTCAGTTGGTAAAGCGCTGGAGGACCTTTATTCATTAGAGTGGCATCATGACGTGATCTGCAAAAGACAAAATTGATTCAGCATCAGTATGTGATGATTTTGTTGTCTGTTGATGGACAGAGAGACAGAGTGATCTTGCCAATTCATAGTTTATTAGGAAATAGAAACAAGCTGAGATTGTTGAACCTTAAAAGGGTCATATCATGAAAATCTGACTTTTCCCATGTTTAAGTGCTATAATCGGGTCTATGGTGCATCTACCAGCACAGAAAATGTGAAAAAGGACAACCCAGTAACTTTGTTTTGTTTTCTACAAGCATGAGAGAAATTGAGCAGTATTTTTGAGTATCTTCCTCACGTGACTTTGTGATTCATTTACTGCCAGTATTAATTCTGTTCTCCACTAACCTAGAAACTGGTCCACTGTCACATGGTGTTGGCGCTGTCTCAAGTCGGACAAAATTTCTTACCTTGAAGCAGTGAATGCTGGTAAGAAATTTTGTCCGACTTGAGACAGCGAGCATCCTTAATTGTCAGGCTGTTTAGGCGCTGATAGTCGATGCACCAGCAGACTCCACCATCCTTTTTATGGACTAACACGACAGGGGACGCCCACTCTGAGGACGAAGGTGTAACGACTTCTGCTTCCAGCTTAGCTTTGAGATCCTCTTCCCCTTGAAATCCAAGTGGAGTCCATCTTACTGGCTGGCGTACTGGCCCAGCAGTTCCAGTATTTATTTTGTGTGTGACAGCTGTTAGGAAACCAAGGTCAGCATCTGAAACGGCAAAAAGAAATCTGTATGAGTAAGAGTAAGAGCTCAACAAATCGCTGTTGTTGTTCGTCATTTAATGTTCCACTTGAAGCAGCATAAAGGGCTTGTAGGTGCTCAGGTCAGTCAGTGGCAGTTTCTGTATTTGCTGGTGTTGTGAACTTTTGTAGCGCGTTTCTGTACTTGCACGTGTTGTGAACTTTTGCAGCGCGTTTCTGTATTTGCACGTGTTGTGAACTTTAGCAGCGCGTTTCTGTATTTGCTTGTGTTGTGAACTTTAGAAGGGCGTTTCTGTATTTGCTCGTGTGGTGAAATTTTGCAGCGCATGTGTTGTCAAACTAATGAAGATGTTTTCTTTATTTGCTGGTGTTTTTTCTATGTGCATGTGTTTTCTTAATTTGCAGCACGTTGAGCTCTCTCTCTCTCGATGACACCAGGGGCGCCTGCAGGATTTTATCTCAGGGTACACACAGAACATTTTATCAGAAATTATCAGAAAACTAAACTCATTCTTTTTTTTTTACAGACATACCTATAACAAACAAAGCATCTCGTAATGTTTCTGGTCTCTAAATGGCAGTGTCACTGATAGGTCTGCTGTTCAGGCTGAAACGGTAAAAGATTTGTGTTTTGGAATGGTCAAGTCAGAGTCCTGACCTTCAGCCAAATGAGATACTGTTACATGACCTGAAGAGGGCTGTGCGATCAAGATGACCCAGACATACTGATGAACTGAACAGATCTGTATAGGGAGGAATGGTCCAAAATTCACCCTCAATTTGTACAAGTCAGCTATAGGAAACATGTGGTGGAGGTTGTTGCTGATAAAGGTGAATCTACAAGTTGCAGAGTTCACTTTTCCCCTGCAGCCTGCACTTTGATTGAGTACTCAATGTCTTAAATAATAAGTTAAAAAGTGCAAGTGTTTGTGTGTTATTAGTTTAGTCAGATTGTGTTTGTTTGTAATTTTGACTTGGATGAAGATCAGACCACATGTATTGTAAAAATTGATGTAGGAGTTTGGGAAATTCCAGGGGTTTACAAACCTTTTCTTGTAACTCTATAAAACTCCATTGATACACTGCACTACTAACAGTTCCCTTTCAAAAGGGAACTTCTACTCTGCGTTTGCAACGCTTATGGGGAACGTCACGTGACTCGTTGTCCGAAAGCGAACTATCCAATAACTCCAAATCCTATTGGCCGGCGACAGCCTATGACGTCATACAGGCGCGACCCGGAAATATAAAAGGGGCGCCTGGGGAAGCAGTCATTTCTCATCGTCTTTCGGGACTGTTTGTGTCGATTACCGATTATCGAATATACTCTTCAATATCTCTGTTATGTCTGAGGGCAAAGAGAAACATTTCAGGAAGTGTGTGGATCCACTGCCAAGTTTGAGAGAGGTGTTATGGTCTCTCAGCCTCCGGTGGCGGCTGGCGGGGATGAGCTCCTGGATGACGATGATGTCTTGTTTCTGACATCATCGGATCCGGGAGCGAGTGTTCTTCTGGCTGATAGCCCCTGTGGGCAGGAATTGGCAATGGAGGAGGAAGAAGTGGCTTCTTCTTCTTTCTCCAAGCCTCCTGGCCCAGCATATGCCGAGTTGCTGGAGGTTGTGGAATGCGCTGCTGGCAGACTGCAGCTGCCGTGGGGGCGCGTGAGGAAAGAATCTGTTCACGGCAGACTTGACGAACGTTTTCTTTCTGACCACAACCCTGTGACTCCAGTGAGCCTTCCATTCCTTCCAGATCTCCACGTTGAGATCGAGAAGGCATGGAAGAACCCATACTCGGCCAGAATTCATCCACATTAGCGAGGGAATTTCACTGATGTGGAGGGATTGGGCCAGCATGGGTATGTGTCGCTGCCGCCCATTGACGAGACGTTTGCCAACTATCTCGTCATGGGCAGAGCACCGATGCTAAAAGCTCCGGTTCTGCCGTCCAGACCCCTTAAACAGACATCTCGTCTGAACGGCAGAGCATATGCTGGTGCGGGTCAGGCTGGTGCGGCTTTACACACTATGGCAGTGTTGCAGGCATACCAGGCTGATCTGCTGAAGGACCTGGATCAGGGGCAGGGTTTGTCCCCTGATGTGGTGGCTGAGCTGCGCCGCACAACAGATCTCGCTCTCCGGCCCACCAAGCAGACGATTGGGAGATCGATGGCGGCCATGGTGGCCACGGAGAGGCATCTGTGGCTGAACATGGTGGACATCGGGGAGAAAGAGAAGGGCTCTCTTCTCGATGCCCCGGTTTCGCCGACTGAACTTTTTGGCGGCTCCGTTGAGACGGTGGTTGGAAAGTTCAGGGAGGCGAAGGCGCGCTCAGCAGCCAGTCCGATCCTGGGCCCAGACAGCCGGGAGGCGCTGGCCCGTCTCGAGTCGAGGCCCTGAGGCAGGGCCAGAGGTTCAGCGTCGCCGCTCGAGCGCCTCCTCCACCTCGGAGCAAGTCACAGAAGCAGCGAGACACAAGGAAGAGGAAAGATGATTTAAGGAAGGTGATTGATCAACGGCGCCAGCAACGCCGCTGATCGATCCCCTCTCCTGGCGAAGGTAATACTATTTGTTGCCTTCGCCCCTCTTCCTTGGCCTCCCAGGGCATTTTTTAATCACTGTGTAAGTTCGGCTGACACCTTTGAACAGTCAGGCTGACGGCCGGGCCCATGATGAATTCTTTTCTGAAGGCCCGCCTTCTGGCTTGATAGTGAAAGGGTTCTTTGGGTTGTGTAGGTGCAATTTGAGTTTAACAGCTAGGTTGTAGACTGTTTTCTGACTCCCTGATGCTGTTCCTCAGGTGGTAGGCCCTTATCTTTGCGTAGATAAGTTATGCAGGTGTGTGCTTGGCCCCACTTTCTAGAACTTTCATGCTAAAAGGAATAACTTTCTTCTGAGCCACTTGATAATTTGTTTTATCAAGTTTGAGTTGACGTTACTAGTTTTTTAGCTCCTGTCCTCTGGGGCTTAGATCAGATTTGAGGATCTGTGTGGGAAGTGTTTTTCTTTTCAAAAACAGCATGTAGATCAAAGTTTGTGTTACTTTGGGTTCTAGACTTTTGCCCTACATTTTATGTGAGCCTATGCTGCCACAGGTTGGCACCTGCTCTCATAACAGTAGGCCCTTTGCTGTGAAAGTAGGCCTCTGTTTTTAGTATTTGGTGACTTGTACTCTCCAGTCTGAGGTCTTTGTCATGGATTGCATATTCAGGGTAGTTAGTGCCACTTTGTTTAGGAAAGTTGGTATCTATTAGCTCCCTTTTTTAGTGATCTGGTTATACTGCTTATAACTTGGATTGTAGGCCTTATGATATTCGGCCTCCTTCTAGTTAGCAGTTGTTCTACTATACTGTTTAACTGATCGTAATGTGCTCACATATTCTCACAGGTTTACGCTGCCACAGGCCATGCCGCGTGTCTGTTTGAGGTAGTAGGCTTATAATAGCCTCCCTTAGACCATGTTGGCTTTGTTTGGTTCCCTTTAGTCAAAACGTATATTTAGGGTTCATTGCCTGTTGGAATGTGTAGCCTAGCGCAGGTTGCAGTTAGCTTCCCTTAGCTTTTTAGGTTACAGCTGGTTCCCTGTAGCTTGGTTCCCTTTAATTCACGAGCTGTAGCCACGTGTTATTGAATTGGCAGGCCCCTTCAGGCCTCCTTTTTAGTTTACGTTTGGCACAATTTGTGTTTTAATCTGTGAGTAGGTTAATCGCCACCTGTTACTGGAATGGAGGCCCCTTTAGGCCTCCTTGTTCTAGTCAACTTGTTGGCAGGATGCCTGGGAAACCATGCCACCGTCGGCCACGCCCCATCACTGACGGATAGGCCCTAACAGGCCTGTTCGCGATGTTTGGTAGTGTTTTTCATGTGTTAATCATGAGACTTTTAATACATGGCCTCTGGGTGGTATGGTTATGGTAGCCACTTGCTGATGCCACGTGTTTACTAAGGCAGGCCTACTTCGGCCTCCGGTGTAATATGTAGAGTTCAGTTATATACTCCTCTCACTGTGAGGGTGACAAGGTGCTTTTTACCGAGTATTTCGAGTGGCTAGCCCCTCAGGTTGGTTTGACAGCAAAACCTTACTGAAGGTTGGTTTTTACCTATATCTGCCTCCCTGAGTCCTATTCTAGTTGAGCTAAGGGCCACCTAGCGCCTAGGGTGGATCTTTTGTCCTCCTAGAAACGGCCACGAGACTACGCTGTGTGTATTAGAGGTTGCTAGGCCTACGGGCCGCCTAGTTTTAACACACTGGAGTATGTTTGGGTGTATTTCTCTTTGAGAATTATCTTTATACACTTCTGTTGGCCAGAGGCCTAAGTGATAAATCCAACCTTCTTTTGTCTGGTTGTTTATCGTCCTTTGGGCCTAAACACTGCCACGAGCTGATGCCACGTGTCTGTTGAGGTTATAGGCCCCTCCAGGCCTTCCTTAATGCGTGTTGGTGTATGTTGTACTCCTCTTGCTTTAAAGAGTAAAAGGTGTTTTTACTGAGTGTTGGGTGGATTGTCATGTGGGCACTGTGCAGCCTCTTAGGCTGCCATTGAAGTCATCTGTCTACCCTAGAAAGACAAGACAGGTTTTTAGGGGTGGCCCCTAAAACCGGGCCACTTTCTGTTTTGACTTCTGTTATTCACATAACTACTATCATGCTGTAGGCCTCTTTTCGCCCTCCATGAGTATGTGCCCATTGCATGGTCTACCTGTTAGGTGAGCTTCGTACTTCCCTTTTAGGGTTATGTTTGTAATAGTGCTTAGCTCCCTAAGCTTGTCATGGTGGTTAGGCCTTAATCAGGCCTCCTCTTAAGATCCAGCATCAGGCTGGTTTGTGCTCCCCTGGATCAGGGTTCTGTAGCGCACGGCCTCCTCAGTGCATTAATTAAGCACTGGGTAGATCCTAGGATGAGTGGATTATACTCCCCTCAATACGAGGGTTCATAGCGCTTAGCTGAGTTCTGCTCTCCAGGATGCCTATCTCTACGCGTAGGTTTGAGTTTATTTCTGCCTCTTTGCAGTCACTCTTACTTACTATCTTCTATGAAGAGTGCGTTTTAGGAGGCTCTGTATTCAGACAGGGTTAGCCAAAACTAAGTTTGTCTCAGGACAGACCAGGTCGGCCTCCCTGGTGGCATTGGGGGTGACTTCGTTCCCCTCTAGTGACTGGCCGAGATTCCCTTCGGTTCCTTGGCCACATTCCCTTAAAGGGACCGCTTTTTCTTCAAGAAAAGCTGGTTCCAGATGCCTTAGCACCTTCTGTAGGGCCTCTGAGCAGGTCCTTCGTGGAGTACAGCTTGGGCTGTTGGCCGAAGGGAATGCTGTCACTGACAGCCTGGTGTGACCCGAGGTAGAGTTGCCAAGCAGTTTCTACTGCTCTGGAGCCTTTGTCTCAGCCATTTTTCTTGGCAGGCATTCTCCTCAAGCATGGCGGCGTGGGTATATCGTTCCCCATAAGCGTTGCAAACGCAGAGTAGAAGTTCCCTTTCGAAAGGGAATGTCTCAGGTTATGAATGTAACCAGGGTTCCCTGAGAACAGGGAACGAGACTCTGCGTTTCCTTGCCATACATCGGACTGCCTGCTGAACAGTCCCTCAAGACGATGGATAATGACTGCTTCCCCAGGCGCCCCTTTTATACTTCCGGGTCGCGCCTGTATGACTTCATAGGCTGTCGCCGGCCAATAGGATTTGGAGTTATTGGATAGTTGGCTTTCGGACACCGAGTCACGTGACGTTCCCCATAAGCGTTGCAAACGCAGAGTCTCGTTCCCTGTTCTCAGGGAACCCTGGTTACATTCGTAACCTGAGACGTTCTTTCCATTGATCTTTCATTTCTGTTGAACTATCACCGAACATCGCCTGGAGCTCACACAGTATCTACAGGTTTTGGGTGACATACTAGCAAATTTACATTTTTTAAATGTTTCCAGAGATTGTTTTCATGTTTCAAGAGAACCTCAAAATGCTGCTCTGCCAGTAACATGCAGCTCATGTAATCTTAAAACAGCAGTTTTTATTGAAGTGAAAAATGAAATAAAAAACAACAACAGCAACAAAATACTATGAACAGACATAAACCAGGAAAACTAATATGAACTATTTAGACGAACATGAAGTAAAAGGTGGGACAGACATAGAAAACAGGAACATGAAACAGAAATGCATAAGGTCTGTATATATTTGTTTCTGTGTAATTCGCTGTGTAGTCAAGTCAAGTCAAGTCACCTTTATTTATATAGCGCTTTTATGTAGATTGTGTCAAAGCAGCTTTACAGTGATAACTGGTACATTATTTTGGCTGCACAGCAGCTCTTAAAGAATAGTGTCAATGCAGGCAGATCAAAGCACTGTTGAATATCAAATGTCAAGTGTCAAGTGTCCCCAACTAAGCAAGCCAAAGGCGACAGTGGCAAGGAACCCAAACTCCAACAGGTGACATCAGGTGGCAAACAGGTGTTAAAATGGAGGAAAAAAAAAACCTTGGGAGAAACCAGGCTTAGTTGGGGGGCCAGTTCTCCTCTGGCAAACAGTGCTTTGGTACGACTCAGGTTGCTATCATAAGTCTGATAGGATCGCAACATTCAAAGTATTTAATTCAGATCCAGTTGAGGATCGTATTCATCACGCCGGTATGGACGGTTGTTGAGGAGATGCGCCACTGGTTGTCATGTTGATGAGGCCTTCACAGTGGATGATCTAGTTGACTCAATCTCTGCTGATACTTCAGGGCTGCGTTGTAGTCGTGTCAAGGCGCAGGTCCTCAATCTCACCTGGATACGGCCCGGATCCGGTTGACTACGGTAAACCTCGGGATAAACAGAAAGACTAATATTAGCGTAGATGCCATTCTTCTTCTGATGTAACGAGTACATCTGGTGTTATAGGAAGTGTTCCCGGTTCCGGCTGACCTAATTTATGCAGCCTAATAATCAAATAAATTAATAATGTGTTATGTGTATGCCAGGTTAAAGAGATGAGTTTTTAGTTTAGATTTAAACTGACAGAGTGTGTCTGCTTCCCGAACAATGCTAGGAAGATTGTTCCAGAGTTTAGGTGCCAAATAGGAGAAGGATCTACCGCCTGCAGTTGATTTCGATATTCTAGGTATTATCAACTGGCCTGAATTCTGAGATCGCAATTGACGTGAAGGACTATAATGCATTAATAGCTCGCTCAGGTACTGGGGAGCTAAACCATTTAGTGCTATGTTGATTATAATGCAAGGGAGAGAGAGAGAGAGAGTTTATGGATAATATTTTAATGCCCACTTGCACTGTGTTTTATTAAGCTGTTTTCTGGAGTGAAAATGGACGCTTTATCTTTTGTGTTAAGTACAATAAACATCATAAAACTCATCAGTAAAGTTTTGGTCATCATTAGGACAGGTCCGACATAACAGACTTGTACTAATAATGGATAAAAACAAGATGACAACATAAGTTATAACCGTAATTAAACTAAACCTGTTCTCCATGCAGCATATATTCTCAATTTTTGATATTATTACAAGATGTGATTCTAAAATGGACAGAATGTTCAAACATGATTTGTTTTTCATCATAGGAGCTACATTGCCCATTACAATTCTTTACAGAGTTCTTGGCTGTTAAAGATAGCATTGTAAAGTGATGCTAAGCAAACCAGGGCTAATTTAGTCTGTATTTTTTTTTTTTTTTTTTGGGACCAAAAGAACCAAACTACAAGTGTGAACGCACCCTGTTAAAATATCTGTTTTTGCAAAGGTTGCATTTTTTTTATAAACTTTGTTAAGGAAGAATTTATTAGTTGTGCTCGGCATATTTACCTGCCTGAGAACATCTGTCTTTCTCAAGCTGGTTTCACAAGCTTTCATTCCAAAAGACAGATGAGGAAGTGAAGTTAATCTGATATAGTCTTTTACTCACACTTGTATGTGTGACTTCCCCCAATGCCAGCAGGATATATAAGGGACATGAGTGTTTCACTGTAAAATATCATGAATATCACTGTGAGAACTTCTTCAAGCAAAGATCTATTAAAGGTAAGCAATGTATTCTGTCATTTTTCTAATCTCAGTCAGGTTTCCATCCAACTATTTTAATGCACATTTTGAAAATGTGCATAATGCTGAATGGAAATTGTTGATACTCATGTCCCAAAATTAACATAGAAATTGAATGTGTTAGACTGAGGTTATCTTGAGTTTTGTTTTAGTTAAAATGTGCATTAAAGTGACGGAAACTGTTTATTTGAACATTGTTTTACCAAATTTTCTCTGGCTGTTCTTGCCATGGCAAACATGGTTACAGCAACCAAAGAAAAATTAGGTAACACTTTATTTTTTTTAGGGTCCAAATGCATTAGTTAAGCATTAATTAATGATGAACTTGTTCACAATTAAGCATTAGTTAAGAATTAACACACTAGTAATTAATGATTAACTTTACATTGTAAGGGTTCTGAATGATGCATTAGTTAAGCATAAACTAGTAATTCATGATTTAGTTGTTCACAATTATTCATTAGTTAAGCATGGACACAATAGTAATTAATGATTAACTTAACATATAGTAGGGCATATTATTTACAAATTATTAAACATTTGAAAGATAGACATTTATGCTATAAACAAACAAAAATAACCTAGTAATTAATGATTAACTGAATGTACAGTAAACATCTATTAGTCATTATCTACAACTTAATAAACCATATATTATTTTTGTGTAGTGATGTAATTATATTTCTATTAAGTTAACTGAACAATGATCGCTCAATAAGTGCCATAATTAATGTGGATATACCTTTCACTTTGGGGGTGAAATTGTCTTTATTACACTATTTTAGCAATTTATAACTGAAAACCATCAGGAATTAAACTACTATCTTTTAAATGTTTAATAATTTGTAAATAATGGCTAATAATGGCATTAATTACTATTAATCTAAATGTTTAATAATTTGTAAATAATGGCTAATAATGGCATTAATTACTATTGGGTCCATGCTTAACTAATGCATAATTGTGAACAAGTAAATCATTAATTACTAGTTTATTTAGTTTATTATAACTAATGCATAATTCAGGACCCTTACAATGTAAAGTTAATCATTAATTACTAGTGTGTTCATTCTTAACCAATGCTTAATTGTGAACAAGTTCATCATTAATTGATGCTTAACTGATGCATTATTCTGGACCCTTAAAATAAAGTGTTACCAAAAATTAATATAAAAAAATAATAATAAATGTCAGAAGCCCATCTAAAGCCAACACTTATCACGATAATGGTGACTTCAAATTAATCTATTATTTTCAATAAAACATCAACATATAAACCTATAATTACAATAATTATTTACTGGTTAGTAATAAGTGAGTAATAAGTAAGGCTGGTAATGCTGTTTTTGGACTTGTTTAGTCCTCTTCTGTTGAGATATTGACAGATTTAATGTCTTCTTTTATCTTCAGTTTATTTCATCTAAGGCTGTGCCTGGAAGTCATCTGTGGTTGTTTGTCTTTCAAACGCAAATATAATAATGCTCAATCATTACTCAATTAATCAACTTAATGATCTAGTTAACTCTAGCACTGCTTCAGTGTTACTTTTAATGGTACGTTTACACGACAACAATGTACACAAAAACGTTTTTCGTTTTACAGATGACAATGCTGTCAAATTGATCCCCGTGCATCTGCGAAAACAACTAAAAACGGTGTATTATTTATGCCAGGCTAACAGAGACTACGCATCTGCGCACATACGCATTATTTTACTCACGTCAAACATGTATGCCTATATGCTAAACACGTAATATGCATGTGCATGCTGTCACCGTTTTCACAATCTTGGACCTGCATGTCTTGAATCGGGCCCTTCACAAGCTCCCGTTCAAGATGCTTACACTGAAACGCATCCTCACGTGTTCGCACCCAGGTTTGGTTTGCAGCGATCATCCTGAAGCATGCGTACTTTCGACACAGACCGTTTCTACGCTTTGCGTTCGAGAGTCAAGCCTACCAGTACAAGGTCCTCCCTTTCAGGCTGTCCCTTTTTCCCTGCGTCTTTACCAAAGTCGCAGAGGGTGACTTTTCCGCCGCTAAGGGAAGTGGGGGTTCGCATTCTCAACTATCTCGACGACTGGCTCATCCTGGACCAGTCCCAAGATCAGTTGTGCAAACCACTCAGCCAGTTGGGGCTTCGGGAGAGCAAGCTCTCCCCTGTGCAGAACATCTCTTTTCTCGTTGTGGAGTTGGACTCAGTCAACATGACAGCGTGCCTCACCAACGGGCGCGCACAGTCGGTGGACTTGTTTGCCTCCCAGGAGTCAACTCACTGCCAGTTGTTTTTTTCCCTAACCGAGGGGACCCTCGGCATGGATGCACTGGCACACAGCTGGCCCTAGGGCCTACGCAAATATGCATTTCCCCCAGTGAGCCTTCTTGCACAGACTCTGTGCAAGGTCAGGAAGGATGAGGAGCAGGTCTTGCTAGTTGCGCCTTACTGGCCCAACCGGACCTGGTTCCCAGAGCTGATGATCCTCGCGACAGCCCCTCCCTGGCGGATTCCCTTGAGGAAGGACCTGCTTTCTCAGGGATGGGATACCATATGGCACCCACATCCCAACCTTGGGACGCAGAGGACTTAATGGGGCCTACCACCAGCAGTAGTTGACACTACGACTTCGGTCGGAGTAGTGCTTATGCTTTGAAGTGGAGTCTGTTAAACACCTGTCTTTGAAGACAGTGCTCCTGACCGCGCTCTGCACGCTTACATGGACCATACACAGAGCGTCAGAAGCTCAGAGCAGCTCTTTGTCTGCTTTGGAGGTCAGCAGAAGGTAAAGACTGTCTCCAAACAAAGGTTGGCCCACTGGCTAGTGGATGTCATCGCCTTGGCATACCAGTCCCAAGATAAGCCGTGCCCCCTCTTTGGCATACATTTGCAGAGCTGCAGGCTGGGCAACACCAAACACATTTTCGTTAGATTTTATAATAGTGGGAATCGAGTTCCAAAGCACTCTTCCCTGGGGTAAGGACCAGCAGCTTCGACCATCCCCTCAGTAAGACCCTGGCCTCTCCATCCCTCTGGTAAGGAGGACCTCTCGTGGGCTTTCTCCAAACGCTGGGTAGGTTACGTTGTTTGTGAGTAGCACTTGCCCTGGGCACGCCTCGGCCTGCCAGCATCTGCATCTCCAAAACTCTTACAACGGTTAGGTACTATGGCGTTTTCCATAGGGACCCCATTACGTCAATATCGACGTAACGTCGAACGTGACTGAATGGGAATGTCTAGGTTACTACTGTAACCCCTGTTCCCTGAATGAGGGAACGGAGACGTTACGTCCCTGTGCCATGGCCCTGATCCACTGCTAAATGACTGGGCTCCTCAGCAAAATATGAATGGAAGTGAGTATGCCGGTCATATTTCTACCTGGATGTGCTTGGTGGGTGTGGCGCAGCATGTACCAACTGGAGGTGATTGGGGTCCCAAGGGAGACCCCATTATGCCAGTATCGGTGCAATGTATCAGTTCCCTCCTTCAGGGAACGGGGGTTACAATAGTAACCTAGATGTTTTGGTGTATCTTATGGTCGCTGCATAGGAGGAAACGCCTTTTGTGTCTCACAGCAAATAAACTAAATCTTACAAAATGGTTAAACAATTACAGAAATGTTGTTTATTTTAAGGTTTTAAAGTGTAGTCTTGTTTAACATTATGTCTCCCTCTGAACGAAGTCCAGTCTGATAGTTCTCAGAAAATGAACTGTAACTTAGTGAATACTAATCACAAAAAAATGAAGAAACATTGAAATGGCAGGTTTTAAATCATGTAAGTCAAATGTTTATGTAATCTGAATGAAAAGAGACATGTCAGACGTCCGTGAGTCAGCTCATTATCCACTAATACGGCCACGCCCACGGAGCGAGCGCTCTATTCAGACGCAAATTCTGAGGCAATACATGTATACATCGTCGCAATCGTGTATTTATTATCTTCAAAAGTGTTTATCTGCATGTTACTGTCACAGAGACGAACTCCGTGGTTCCCTCCTCTGGCCATCGGAGGGAGCCGTCTCCCGAATACTGACACACACACCCGCATACACATTACATTTCCCACAAGCCCGTGCCCTGGACTGATTACCACTTCAGCTGATACTCATTACCCGGACTATAAAGGACTCCCTTGTACCACAGTTCATTGCGAAGTCTTGTTTTGCCTTGGTGAACATTTCTGAGCATTATTACCCTGTCTGATTACCTGTTGCTGATACTGTTTGTTACCCGTCCTCGACTCTCTGCTGCCTGCCTTTGACCTCTGCCTTGTGTCCTGATCTGTGAGTGATATCTGCCTGTCCTGATCTACTGCCTGTTACCTGACCACGATTCTGCCTGTCCCTGTTATACCTGTCTGCTCCTGTTTGACCCTGCCTGTACGACCACGCTCTTATTCAATAAAAGCATGCAAATGGATCCCAGCCTGAGTGTCGACTCGTTACAGTTATAGCCATGGTTAGTGTCACATGGTATGCCTGTTCTTCACTAGAGCGCCCTCCAGCTGCAAGTATGAATGGAAAACACAGTATCCAGCGCTCATAGTGATGACAATAAATATTGAATAAATATTACTCCTCTGTATAGAAAATTGACATGAACATATGAGAATCCATCAATATTTCTCCAAAATTTGCAAGCTTTTAAGCTAAAAGCCTTGATGGATGTTGTTTTGTCAAAGGTAACAACAACTTTTTTTTATATTCATAACTCCTGACGCATAGGCTATTAACAAATTACGGTCACTATAAGAGTAAAATAGAGGTCAAAATGTGAAGCTTGAGTCTTAGATCTTTTTAATGATGTATAGTTTGTCAACTGCACATTAACAAAGTATATTAAAATAGAAAACCATTATTTAGTTAGAGGCTTAGAGACTTCTTTTAAAAACATTATAATAGTAGGCTAATACATTCAATCTTTTGACTGGTACTGTAATTTAAACTATAATAGGCCTATACAAAATTTTCTTTCCATGTGCAATAATACGTTCATGCATGAGATCACAAAATTCATGTTTTTTTGTTTTATTTTGCAAAGAGTGGACATTATTTACGTTAATACAGCTGATATGATCCTGTTATCAGAGGGTTTTTTCACATAGCCTACCTGACTGAAAGGGCTCATTATGCGGGTCATTATGCAGGTCATTATGCGGGTCTGTGTCTTCTCAGGTATGAATCACAGCATTATTCATGAAGATTCACGCCTCCATGCATACTGTGTTTCTTGACAAAAAGTGTCTTACAAAATTTAAATCTCTATATTGTTTTATATTAAATAGTAGGCAGGACAATTTTTTACATCATTTTGAATCAAATACTCTAGTCTACAACCTCCAATACCCAGAAGTCTTGTGAACACATATTTCATATTTATTTTTTGGCCTTATTTTAGTGACTTAAGTTTTTTTCAGTTGTTTTTTCAATAACCATGCATAAACGTTATTCCTTCAAAAATACAACCATGTACATACATGTTGCTCACAGATTATGGTAGCCTAGTTCGTGCTAAATACAGTGCAATGACACCTTTTCCATTAATATGTTTATGAACAACTGAAAAAAGCACAAATGTCAGGGCAAGTCAAACCTTCTCCAGGGCCCCAAATCAGCCTCAGACTCCAGAGGGTTAAAAACAGTTACATCAGCCAGAGAACACAAAACTAAAATGTCAAGGATCAAGAGCCCATCTAAAGCAAACACTGATCAAAGACCCATCCAAAGACCCTTTCAAGAAAACTTCAACATTAATCATCACTTAATTATCTCATTAACTGCTGCACTGCTACAGTGTTGTAATTCACTTTCAGCACTACTGATGGTACACTGTAAAATCCAACAGTCATTTTAACTATCACCTTTTAGTCAACCTTACTTATGGTTAGTTTCCACTGAGCGGTACGATTCGGTTCGGTACAGTACGGTACACAATTTTTGCTGTTTCCATTGTTCTGTTGGGGTACCAAACACAAAAGTACCGGTACCAAAAGGGTGGAGTTACAGTCTGCAGAACGTTGATTGGTTGACAGAGAATCGTCACTTGCGGATGCTCCAAGGGGAATGACAACACAAGAGGCGCCACACAAATGTGGTCCAGGCAATGCGAACATTGATTATCTTCATTTCATGTAGGCTATATAACAATACGAAATATAAAACAACCCTGCCTCTTTTTGTTTTCATTTAAACTGATTGCAATTCATGAAAGCTTTAGACTACACCTATACGCAAAGAAAACATATTTTCATATATAAAATTGTTTGTGTATTGAAAAATATACAGAATAATATATTGTGTTCATAAAATAAATGTATAAATAATTGTTGCTTTTCATATATTGGAAAATCTGTGACAATATATATCTACTATGTTACACTAATGTATATTCACCTGAGGTAGGTTTCTGCTTTGGAAGATATTGTTTTACAGTAAAATTGATGGACTTAAATTTCTCAAGCATGTTTTCCCCAAAGTTGTAAGTTGTTAATTCAAAGACATACAAAAGATTGGCAAGAAACATATGGCTCTTTCTCTATCATTTATTTCTCAGAAATGGAGCAAACTCTATATTTCATTCTTCTTCTCACTGGTGAGTGTGTTTGTTGTTTTATTTATGGTTTATAGTTTCATCAGGTTTGACTCTGTTATGAAAAGCATTAAATCAAACCCTCTCTTTCACAGCTCTCTGCTCCGTATCTGAATGTGTTCAGCGTCAGTATCACTTTATAAACGTGAGGAAGACCTGGACTGAAGCTCAGAGATACTGCAGAGAGAATTACACAGATCTGGCCACCGTTGACAACATGAACGACATGAACGAGCTGAAGAAGAGTGTGAATGATGAACGTATCTGGATTGGACTGCAGAATACGGGTGTTGATAAATGGCAGTGGTCTTCAGGTGATCCTGTGCTCTATCTGAACTGGGATTTCGGACAACCAGATAACGGAGAAGAGAAGTGTGCTGTGATGATAAATGGACAATGGCATGATTGTGCATGTAGTTTCAGCTTCACTTTCATCTGCAGTTCATCTAACAATGGTGAGTGCAGCTCACAATAACCTTTGTTTATAAAAGATTATCCATATACTGTACACTCCAATTTTTAATGTGGTTGTGGATATAGAGGATAACAATGAAAAACTTTCACAGTTTCAGTTTCAAGTAAGTTTTTGTATAGAAACAAACAGATATTGGACTGAAAAAGTTACTCCAACATGACATTCATGAACAAAACTCGAAGACAAGTTTGTGTTTAGTGTTCAGTTATGTTGGACATATGAAGGAGTTTCTGTAATGTTTTTTTATTTATTTATTTATTTTATTTTGTGGTTACCATTGTGCTGAAAAGTGGTGCTTGGCTGTGGGCATGTGTATGTAAGTGAGCATGTGTATGTATACCATATATATATGTATGTATGTATGTATGTGTGTGCGTGTGCGTGCGTGCGTGCGTGCGTGCGTGCGTGCGTGCGTGCGTGTGTGTGTAGTGTATAATGATGAACAATGATTGTGCAATGATGAGAAATGGCCTATGATTGCATGGTTTCTCATGTAATAATACCTGATATTTCGTCTGCAACAACAGTGAATTCAGTTGAGTCAATTTCTCAATTGCAGCATCAAGATACATATTAATTTATAAACAGTCTACAGTTCAAGGAAATATTTCTATGGACTATACATAATTAACATATTTAGCTGCAGTGTAAGCATCTTTCTCTATTTGACATTTTCTCTCATTCAGCTCTTTGTGTCTGAATCAAGTATTGCAGATAGACATAAGCAAACATAATGAGCAAATAGAAAGCACTTTAAAATCATTAGGATGTTCATAAATGTTACTTCATGTTATGTTATATCTTTAAAATACATTAAAATAATGTATAAGGAGCTGTAGAAAAAGTCTTTGAATAACACGTGTTTCTGATGCTTCCACTGCTGCTCTTATTCACATCTAAACCACAAAGTGCAGTAAGAATAATGAACAAACTGATTCATGAATTTGTTTCCATTTGTTTTTCTTAAAATGAACACAGGACTCGTCTTTGTCAATCAGGTGATGAATTGGAGAGACGCTCAGAGTTACTGCAGACAGAATCACATTGATCTGGTCAGTGTGAGGAACCAGAATGAGAATCAACAGGTTGTGAACATCATCAATGATCACATACCTGGATCATGGGTCTGGATCGGTCTGTTCAGAGACTCATGGCAGTGGTCAGATCAGAGTGACTCCTCATTCAGATACTGGAATACTGGTGAACCTAATAATGTTGGAGGAGATGAAAACTGTGCAGAGATTGAACCGAACACTCTGAGAGAATGGAATGACATCTCGTGCAACAACCAATTTCCTTTTGTGTGTCATGAAGGTGAGCAGATCCTCACAAAACACACAATCCATCCATCACCTCCAGATATCTTAAAGTTCACACTACATGTCTGACATGACAAATTCCTCCACAGTGTTTGTTCTGCATGTTGTTTTTGATCAGTCTCTCTCTAGTTTCTGCTTGTGGTTTGTTTTGTGTCCAGATAAACTGATTCTGATCAAAGAGAATCTGACGTGGTCTGAAGCTCTGAGATACTGCAGACAGAATCATGTGGATCTGGCCGCAGTTCATTCAGAAGAGATGCAGCATGAGGTGATGAATGTGGTTCAACGGGCGTCTACTGAGGCAGTGTGGTTGGGTTTACGTCACTCGCGAATTTTGTGCATCTGGTTCTGGGCGCGTGGAGAGACTGTGTGTCATCAGAACTGGGCAAATGACACATTAGAGGACTGTGAGTCTGCAGAGACATCTGGAGCAGTTCAGTGTGGAGGAGATCAGCGCTGGATCAGCCCTCATGAAACTGAGAAACTCAACTTTATCTGTAGCAATGAGTGAAAGGATAGACACATCTTTCATATAAGATAATAAAATGTTTGTGTTCACTTCCTTTAACTTCATTTTCATTCATCACTTGGTTTGTAAAGTAATAATTTTGCACATAATAATTTCAACCTCAGCAGGCAGTTTTATCTGATGGTAGTGATGGGCACTTTCGAAACGCAGCTTGTCAAGCTTTGGAACATTTAGGAATCTTGTATTGAACCAGTGCGTAGCAAAGTCATGCGATTTAGTTAAACTAGGCTTCATTACGTCGTAACTGTTTTGAAATGTTTCAAAATTTCAGTGGTTCACCATTGTGATCTCTGTGCATGAACCAGTGTCTTGTGTGGTTTTTACCTGATGTCAGATTAGTTTGAGAAATCACATGTACATAACTATTCACAGCCTTTGCCATCCCTAGTGAAAAAATAGAATACTTAAGCACAATTTATTCGTATGTACTTTAGTATAACTAAATGTATTTGTGGCACGCTATAAATTGGTATACTTAAAGTCTGCTAAATTGGAACAACTAATTTTGTACTAAATGCATTTTAGTTGTCCAAAAGCAGTGCTGAAGTTCAACTAAAGTTCTATTAAATATACTTGTTTGTGCTAAAGTACTTAAGTACACTTTAAATATACTCTTGTATTTAAGTTTTGAAATGCAGAATTCACTCAGCATAAACTTCAAATGTAACTTTAAGTGTGCTAATGGCATCATTATAGTGTGCTTTAAATAGGCTACAATAAAGTAATCTTTATAAATAAAGTCACAGCTTTAGAACATGCCTTTTACAGACACCCCCAGTATACCTGTAACTTACTTAACCAGTGAACATCAGTGAGACAATGGGAACAGATGTATATGTATATTGAATGCAGGAACCAGTACGGCTGAAATCGAACCTGGATCACTGTCGCACAAGAGCACTCGGTTTACCTGTTGCGCCACCACACAGTCATGGACCACAGAAAACTGGGGTTACGTTGTGTTCTCTCTATACTGTTACAAGTACAGCTATACAGACATTATTAACGACAACTGTTAATGACAGCACAAATTATATGGATTAAAAGACTGTGAATCGGCGAGAAAAGTATTAATATAGGCACAGTAAGTGGTGCGTGAAAATAAACGTGAAACGGCCTGTAGCTATATAACACGAACGTGCATTAAACTTTAAGCTGTTGAAGAAATAAAACCAGCAGACGCAACATTAAATATCAAGAATGTTTAGCTTCCATTTTACCTGACATGATCTGTCATTAACGCAACATGAAGCAATTGCATAAACTGGCATAACATTAGTTTTATTCTTGTGCACACACTAAAACACAGACAGTTTGGTTCGTTGGTGGAAAAATGTGAACATGCAGTACTGCTTGTGTTTCAGTGTGGGCGGATGGAATAAAACCATCTGTAACATTTCTCTGCTGATTGTCTCTGCACTCTTTAACTCTAATGCACCACAACTGCTCCTGACGTAAAACGCAATTAAATGATTTGGCGGTCTCGCATTACGCTGCAGATTTAAATGCGATGCATAAATTAAAATGATTTACTTTTCATGCAGTTAACGTTTCTGGATTTATTTGACATTTTAACTTTTTGTGTAATTTTGGAAGACTCAGGATCAGTTTTTTTTAACTGCTTACACACAAAAAAACACTTTTTGCAAAACACAACACACAATTCTCTATGTAACAAAAATCTTTATCAAACACAACCATTGTTTCAATCTTGCTTTCGTGTTTACCGTGAACTTTTCAACATCTCTCTGCCGATTACTTTCAGTCTTGTACAGAAATGTACATAGGAGCTCATGAAAGACAAGCTTTAAGTTTTGAATAACTGTGTGTATATGATATATCCAAAAATAGAATATTATGGCAAAGGTGTTTGCAACGTAAGACAAATGTTTGCTTTTGAGATGTGTCTGTGATATTTTGAACGCAGTGCTTCATTTTGCATTTTGTGTGTGCAATTCTTGGATTTGTGTGTAAAGTTTTGAAAAAAAGAGTCAAAGTTTTGAAAATGTATGTAAGCAGTTGAAAAAAACGTCTCAGGTTACGTATGTAACCATGGTTCCCTGAGAACAGGGAACGAGACACTGCGTTTGGAAACGCATTGGGGAACGGCATCACGTGAACTGGTGTCTGAAAGCAATTGTCAAATCCTACCAATCCTATTGGCCGGCCACAGCCTATGACGTCATCATAGCGTGACCCGGAAGTATATAAGGAGCGCCTAGAGAACCAGTCAGTACCTTGTACTGTCAGTCGTCTGAAGGGACTGTTCAGCAGGCAGCCCAGATGCATGGCTAGGAAACGCAGTGTCTCGTTCCCTGTACTCAGGGAACCATGGTTACATACGTAACCTGAGAACTCTACACTGCGTTCGGAAACTCATTGGGGAATGATATACCCAAGCTGCCATGCTGAGGGGAGTGCATGCCCAATGGCTAGACAAATGTCAGAACTAGCAGCTTCAACTGAAGTGCCAGAACCACTCCCCCTACAGGTCACACATAGGCTGTCAGTGACAGCATTCCCTATGGCCAACAGCCCAAGCTATAAGCCGCAGAAGGCCTACCAAGGCCGCTCAAGGCTTCTGGAACCAGCTTCTTTTAGGAAAAGAGGGTACCTTTAAGGGAATGTGGCCAGGGGGCCCGAGGGAACCCTAGCCAGTTGACCCTGATTGCCACCAGGGAGGCCTGACCTGGTCTACTTTACAGAAACCTAGTCTTGGCCAACAACCTGTCTGTTCACAAAGTCTCCAATCACATTTTTTCAGAGAAGATATCCAGTAAGAGTGACTGCAAAAGAGGCAGAAACTAACTCAGACCAGAGCTAGAGACGGGCATCCCGGAGAGCAATAGTCAGCTTAGCGCTTTTTACCCTTACTAATCTTACTTACTTACTCAATCATAGGATCTACTCATCGTGTGATTATTTGCACTGAGGAGGCTGTGCACCCAACAAGGGGAGTACATTTTACAGCCTGGGGGCTGATCCTCAATAGGAAGGCCTCAGAGAGGCCTTCAACCACTGACCAGCTTAGGGAGCTAAGTACTAAGCAGGACAACCCTCAAACGAGGGGAGAACAGAGTTCGACCTAACAGATAAACCGTACTGTAGGCACAAAGTCATGGAGGCCCAAGAGGGGGCCTGCCACATGACACAAATTCTACATGTGTAGAAATACATTACAGCAGCCTTGCTAAAGGCCAGCATGTGCTCAGTCTGCTTAGAGAACACCCCGAAATGGGAGCACCACTTTTTCCTCTTTTAAAGCAAGAGAAGTACAACATATGCCAACACGCCCTGCAGGAGGCCAAAAAAGGGCCTACGACCTCCAGACACATGGCATCAGCTCACGGCAGTGTTCTAAGCTCTAAGGGAGCCAAGTAGAATAACCAAACTTCTCAAGTGAGGTTAACTAACTTAATTCAACCTGAGCCATCATACCACTAGGTCATTTACTCGGTAAAAACATCTTTTTACTCTTAAAGCAAGAGGAGTACAAACCTACGCCATCATGCTCTGAAGGAGGCCCAAACGGGGCCTACAACTCAGAATGACATGTGACGTCACTTTTAGTAGCAATTACTAGGCTCTCAGGGAGCCACATATAGAACCAAACTATTCAGTGAGGTTAACTATTAGCTCAGCCTGAGCTTAATATTAAACAACACATTCCAACAGGCAATGTACTCAGTAAAGCACTTAACACTCTTAAAGCAAGAGGAGTACAAAGAACTCCGCCAATATGTTCCGAAAAGAGGCCCAGACTGGGCCTGCTACTCCAGGAGACACGGGCATCAGCCAGTGGCAGTATCAACACCCACAACATGCCTGCGCCATTATGTACTTAGACAGAGGCCACTAGCTGACGCCACGTGACTAAGCTCTAAGGGAGCCTAATCTGAGAACCAAACAGTAAAGTGAGGTTACCTAGCTTAACTCAACCTGAGCTTAAACCTACACATTCCAACAGGCAATGTACTCAGTAACAACACTGTAAACCCTGAAGTAGGGGAGTACAAATAAATGTGTTATCGTGCTCTGAAAGAGGCCCAAAACGGCCTACCACATCAACAGACATGGACATAAACCTGTGGCAGTGTCTACAATCTAAGTGAGCGAAACTCTGACTAAAAAGATCCACCAACAAGAGCTTGTAACACAACAAGCTACAGTTCTTAGAAAAAGGCTTGTCTGACAAAAGCCTTCAAATCCAAATAATGCAACAGAATGGTTCCCAAAAGCGAACTCAACCTGAGCCATGTACTCAGTAAACACCTTTACTCTTAATGCAAGTGGAGTACAAATTAATCACCATGCTCTGAAGGAGGTCATAAACAAGCCTACTACTACAGAAACAGGTGCTAACCTGTGGCAGCAATAGAGTATAGCTCACATTGTGTAGGGAAAAAACTAGAACTTAAAGCATAAAAGTGATGCTTTTTTTTTTCATTCACGCTATCCTGAACACAAGGATAGATGCCTTAAACCAACCAGAAGTTACACATCTGTACTGAACCCCAGGGAACGGGAGCTAGATTAAGATGACACCGTTACACAAAAACTTGAATGTTAATTCAAGGGGTTCAAGGGAAAGGCAAACACAGAAGTGGGGCCTACGCAACACTAGCATTCTCTTATCCAGCTAAAGACAAGGGGCCTACCACCTGAGACAACGGCACCAGGGAGGCTAATGATAGCCTGGTACCTTAGCTGCTATCTATCTTGCACCAACACTAAAGGGGTAAAGGGCTTTTTGGCCTGACAACTCAGAAAGAGGAGGCCAGAACTAGGAAACTATACAACCTTACAAGGAAAGTAATGATACAAGGGGGAATGCAAAGCAAACACCTTAGTTCTTAGCCAAGGCCAGCTAAGCTGTGGGCCCATAGGGCCACACATAAGCATAGATCTGCCTGGGGCTAAAACTCATGAGAGAAGAGGCTACTCTAAAACTCTAAAATAAGAGTATAAAGGAGCAAAGCTCAACCCAAGCCAACAATGTCAGGCGGCCCAGGAGTCCGACGCTAAACATAGATCTATCTGAAGTAAAGAGTGCTAAACTCAAAACAACTCTAGCTATAACTAGAGGAGAAGCTACTCTACCAATGGTGGCTGTAAAGGCAGCCATTTTGTTTGACAAACCAAAATAAATCGTTCAAGCCAACCTAATGGTTTTTAAACTTCAGAGCCTTTAAAAAACCCTTATTCTATTTTTCCCTCTACACGCCCAAGAAAAATCATACAGGAAAACTTAAGGTCAGATATACTATAATGTAATATAGACCAAGCTTACCTTCCTGCGGCTCAAAGACCGAAGACTCCTATCGTGTAAGGGATGGAATCTAGGGTCCTATTAAGCCTAAAGGAGCCTTTTACAATGAAGCCAGAAGGTGGGCCATCAGAATTTTATTCATCATGGGCCCCGTCCTCAGCCCGACTGTAAGAAAGCCTGAGCGTGTTACATTTTAAAATTCCATAACCAGAAGGTGGAAGAAGAGAGAAGAGGGTAGAAGTGAACTACCCTCACAGAGGATAACCAATCACTGACGCTGATGGTGTCTGTGGTTGATCACCTCCCTCAGATCCTGCTTCTTCTTCCTAGAGTCCCACCTTCTCTGGGACTTACTCCGAGGAGGAGGAGGAGGAGGTTCCCGAGAGGCAACAATGGACCTCTGGCCCTGTCTCCGATCCTTGAATCGGGACGGGCCAGGACCTCAGATCTGAGCGGTATGCAGTTTTTAAACGCCGCAGAGCACGCCTTTGCCTCTCTGAACTTTCCCACCCCCGGGGAAATAGTCATTTTATTTGCAAATTGCTCATTTGAATTCATTGCTCATTGAAAACTCTGCCCTTACAGCTCCTGTTAGCAGAAACAAACTAGATGTTTCAGTTCATACCTCACGTTTTTTTTGGGTGGCACAAAAAGAAAGTATCATCTAAATAATTATATAGCATCATCTAAAAATAATTTCATAATTTAGTTACAATGAGTTTATAGACCCTAAAGTTTCCTTCTGGCAAATGTGCCAAAATCTGCAACACAGATTCCCAATAGTGTGCACTCCAGCGAGTTCGGTTGTTTAAGAAAAGTACAGCAAAACCGATTGTTGTTGAGTGTGATAGCATTGGCTTTATGGCGTGTTCGAAACGTAGATCAATCATTGGGACAACTTCTGGTTCAACCAATGGTAGGACGTTGGGTCAAGGGTCAAGGTTTAGCAGTTACAGTGTTTTCAAGTCATGTAAGAAAGAATGTATTTATGAGTTAAATGCACATGAACATCAGTACAACTCATAATTTTGAGTTTAGGTAACTCTGGATTTTCTTAAGAGTTTCCGAGTTAGGTGCGTGACGGTGAGAAAACAAAGGATGCAGAGTCTGCCTAGTGAAAAAAAAAAAAAAACTACCAAAATATATTTAAAATAGGCCTACATCAATTTCACACTAACTACACACCCATCAATATACAACATTTGAAGTGGATCAAAAAAGTTCATCAAAGTTGTCCTATAAACTAAATTGTCCTAAGAAGAAGGTTTTAGGACAACTTTGATGAAATGATTTGGATCCACTTCAAATGATGACTACTATATTTACTGATATAATTATTTGAATTAAACTTTATTTGGAGTTTCTTAATTGCAAAATGCATATTTCTGAATAATAAGCCTTAAATGTGTTTAATATCACTATTAGTAAGGATAGTATAATCACTGTATAATTTGAATGCAATATATAAGGTGTACCTAAAGTATACTTGCAGTAGTTCCACTTTAGCACAATCAAATATACTTAAGTATATCTTTAGTTGGACCTAAACACAAAAATACTTTCAGTTTAGCAGACTATAAGTATACCAATTTAATATACTAAAAGTACAATTGCAGAGTATTTATATTAAGTACATAAATATGTAAATGTCACAGTTCCCTGCGTTCCCGGACTCCATTTCCCATGATCCTCCTGTTTCCACACCTGCACTCACTTCCTCGTCATCTCCCCATCAGCACTCATCACCTGCATCTGGACCTCATCATCTGCACACCCTTTATTATGGACTCACTCCTCTCACTCCTTGTCTGTTCTACTGGTTGTATGATTGTTGTACTATATGTGCTTTTGGTTATTTTGTTCACTTTTATCTATTAAATATCCTATTCAGTGGAAATCCGTGCATGCCTCATCCCTTCAGCAAACCAAGCCGTAACAGTAAATGCAATTGCAGTATACTTAGCATAAAATAAATGTATTTCAAGTATATTTTAGTATATTTATTTTTCACTAGGGATGACACTCAAAATTGAGCTCAGGTGCATCCTGTTTCCATTGATAATCCTGAAGTTGTTTCTACAACTTGATTGGAGTCCACCTGTAGTAAATTCAGTTGCTTGGACATGATTTGGAAAGCCACACACCTGTCTGGTCCCAAAGTTAACAGTGCATGTCAGAGCAGAAAACAAGCCATGAAGTCCAAGGAATTGTCTGTAGACCTCCGAGACAGGATTGTATCAAGGCACAGATCTGGGGAAGGGTACAGAAAAATGTCTGCAGCATTGAAGGTCCCAATGAGCACAGTGGCCTCCATCATCCGTAAATGAAAGAAGTTCATCAGGACAATCAGGACTCTTCCTAGAGCGGGCAGCCTGGCCAAACTGAGCAATCGGTGGAGAAGGGCCTTAGTCAGGGACATGACCAAGAACCCGATGGTCACTCTGACAGAGCTCCAGCATTTCTCTGTGGAGAGAGGGGAACCTTCCAGAAGAACAACCATCTGTGCAGTACCAATCAGGCCTGTATGGTAGAGTGGCCAGACGGAAGCCACTTCTCAGTAAAAGGTACATGACAACCCGCCTGGAGGACTCTCAGGACCATGAGAAACAACATTTTCTGGTCTGATGAAACAAAGATTGAATTCTTTGGCCTGAATAGCAAGCATCATGTCTGGAGTAAACCAGGCACCGCTCATCACCTGGCCAATACCATCCCTAGAGTGAAGCATGGTGGTGGAAGCATCATGCTGTGGGGATGTTTTTCAGTGGCAAGAACTTGGAGACTACTCGGGATCGAGGGAAAGATGAATGCAGCAATGTACAGAGACATCCTTGATGAAAACCGAAGGTTCATCTTCCAACAATAAAAACGACCCTAAGCACACAGGCAAGATAACAAAGGAGTGGCTACGGGATAACTCTGTGAATATTCTTGAGTGAGAGAGCACAGATTTAAACCCGACCGAGATCTGAAAATGGCTTTGCACTGTGTATACTTTTCAGTACACTGTCATTATGGGGTATTGCTTGTAGAATTTTGAGAAAAATAAAGAATTAAATCCATTTTGGAATGAGACTATACCATAAAATGTGGAAAAAGTGAAGTGCTGTGAATACTTTCTGGATGCACTGTAGGTGGAAATTGGACCTGGCCAATTTAGGTGGAAATTGGACTCTCTAGAGAAAAACATATTGCGTCTTTTGCACGCTCAAGTTCGTTATTTCATATGTAGGCGCACAGCAAGAGCGGAGCAGCAAGAAGGCACAGCGAGATGAAACATTTTCAATGATCAGCTTCTGCCTTTCCGTAACAAAACATCGAAAGCTCAGCTGTACATGGTGGATTTTTATTTTTCATCTCTATAAATACTGTATATCTAGTAGACATGCTTTGAAACTGGTTAAAAGTCCATGTAAAAAACTAGGTAAAACTGCTGAAACATTCTAATGTTTTTAGAATTAACACCAAAAAGCAAACCTTGAAAAGGAGCGGTTATTAGTCATGTGTGTCTAGTATGAGTTTGTGTGTCTGTGATGGTGACTGGACTTTATGTTTTCTATGTGTTAGTTTAGGGTACTATTCTGTCCCCATCCTGTGTATATTGTGTCACTAACCTCTGGAATGAGTGTTTTATCATTACAGCTGTGTTAAGTGAAACGACAACTTTAAAGACGATCATTCCGAGTGAATCTGATGAAAAGATGATAGAGAACATGAGACAAACTTTAATTGGATTGGTTATCCAGCTCTGTCTGCTAGTGGTAATCATGACTACTTTTGTCATTTATGATGTTAATTTGAATTACTTTTAGTTTAAGTATCTCTCTAAATTGGAATTGTTAAATTGAAGATTGATGTCTATTATGGGTTAAAAACCCTTGTCAAAATTCAGCTGAGGATCTAAATTTAAATACCCTCAGCTATGGGTGATCAGAATGATAAACGTAAATGTTATAGACTTGACGACAGAGATATAAAAAGGTGACACATTAGCTAAGTCACTATCAAAATTATCTGTAAATTAAGGGCAGGGAAATGTGTGACGATTTACACAGACTCCTGTTATTGTTTTGGGTTGTTACATGATTTTTGGGGTCAGATGGTCGCCAAATCTTTAATGATGTGTTAGTGTTAAATTTGCTGGATGATATTTCGGTATTTCTGGTTGATATTCGGATTTCTGTTTGTAAATGTGCTGATCATACTATAACAAAAGACTTTGTTTCTGTTGATGGTAAACCTTGTTTAACCAAATATTTCTTCAACCACAATGCTAAATTGCTGCACGGGTTGGAGAGTGTAACAGCTGGGTCCAAGCCTCTCACCATAAACTACAACAACCAGCCTTAACAACCCCACACAGCATAAAGTGAGGGATCAAAGGTGCATCCTGGTAATGCCATCCCTCACCAATGAGGGAAAGCCCATTGCAATGGCTCGCAAAGAGTCATTCTGGTGAAGATGTCCATGCGGACGAATGAGATGATCAACACACCTGGAAGATGATGTGGACCAACTAATGGTTTAAGCTTAGCAGAAGAAACCATTTGTGTGAAGGTTTTTTTTTTTTTTTTGATGGTTTTATTTGATTCAATCAAACTAGTGCTGATATGGATTTGATTGATTACAGATTCATTAGAATTGTCAGGTATATGTAAATCAAGAAGAGGGAAATTTCTTAACTAATGCTATAGACTATAGAGCAGGGCTATTCAACTGGCGGCCCGGGGGCCAAGTCCGGCCTGCCAATCATCTTCATCCAGCCCAAGGGTACCCACACCACTAATCCTACCCAAGACTACCAAGCGTATAATATGCACGCCATAAAGTGCATATCATATGCACGTGAAAAACTGCGTAACATATGCGCCCCAAAACTCTATTTTTGTATAAAACTCGTAGATTACACGCACATACTATTGATACGCATTTTCATGTGATCAGGTTGGGTGGATGCAATGACGCCTGCAGCTGCACTGTTGGTAGCTTTCTGGATCTTGAGAGAGGAAATGTTATTGCTTTGAATGGAGGCCTCTCTAAGCCATCAGAATGAATCAAAATATCTTAATTTGTGTTCCGAAGATGAACGAAGGTCTTACGAGTGTAGAACGACATGAGGGTGAGTAATTAATGACATTCATTTATTTTTGGGTGAACTAATTCTTTAAATGAAAACTATTCATGATGCTGTTATAAAATTATTTGACAGAGTATTAACACTTAATGACATTTTAATGACAAATTTAATTTGTACTACTGAAAAAAAGTGGTCAGACAAATATTCATGACACGATTATAATGGCCTCATGACAGCCAATGTCAAAACCAACCACATGACAGTTTAATGTAATGTTAACCCATAAAGCTAAATAAGTCAAGTTGTCATGACAAAGACGCTGACAGGTTATGATGTATAGGTTTATGTCAAGTTGTAATAAAGGACGACTGAGGGACTCAAACACAACTGTTAGAAAAGGTTCAAACATTCACTGATGCTCCAGAAGGAAACACGATACATTAAGAGTCGGGGGGTGAAAACTTTTGAACAGGGTGAAGATGTCCAAATTTTTCTTATTTCGCTTGAATATCATTTTTTTTTTTTTTTTTTTAATTTAGTACTGCCCTTCGGAAGCAACAAAAGATACTTTAATGTTTCCCGGAAGACAAATTAAGTACAATTTAACTTGATCTTCAAATGCATCATGTTTCCTTCTGGAGCATCAGTGAATGTTTGAACCTTTTCTAACAGTTGTGTTTGAGTCCCTCAGTTGTCCTCAGTGTGAAAAGACGGATCTCAGAATCATTCAGTCACTGCTGGAAATGATTCAAATATGCAAAAGTTGCTGGAAAACGTCTCTGTTACGACTGTAACCTTAGTTCCCTGAAGAGGGAACGAGACGTTGCGTCGACAAATTGACGCTTTGGGAACGCAACGCGTGATGTCGTCATGAAGCATGTGTGAAATCAGTCCAATGGTGTGACGAGACGTCAGAAGCGGGTGACGATGATAGATCATCCAGGTAACCACACACAATATTAAGAATCAGTGGTTCACAAACTTATGAACGGGGTTATTTTAATAAATGCAACTATTTTTTTTGTCTTGTGGAGTTTATGTAAACATCTTTTATGTAAAATATCTTACTCAGGACAGTACTAAATAAAAAATAACATGCATTTTTTATTATCTCCCTTATTTTGTTAAAATTATTAACATTTCACAGATTCTGCAAGTGGTTCACATACTTTTTCTTGCAACTGTATGACTCGTTAGTAGACAGCAATATAATCAACACTTTCAAGGTCCAAAAAGATACTAAAGATATCGTTAAAATAGTCCATGTGACTGCAGTGGTCATGCTTTAATTTTATGAAGTAACATGAATACTTTTTGTGTGCAAAAACAAAACAAAAATAACGTCTTTATTCAACAATATCTTCTCTTCTGTGTCATTCTTCTGCGCTGTTTACGTTCAGCGCTTACAGGTTCTACATCAGAACGCCCACTTATTATTGGCATTGATCCTGCTGATGCAGGAGCCGGCCAATAATGAGTCAGCGTTCTGATGTAGAATGGAAACATTTGTCAATGTATGCTTATTGCTGACGAAGTAAGCCTTTTTCTCTTTGTTGCGTGCTTCTTGTACATGAGGCCAGAGCAGTACACGGGACGCATTTTCATATTTTGTCAGGTCTTCTCTGAAGCGTAATTTATGTAGTTGCTATTTTTGCACTTTTCCAGATGAGATATAATTGTTACTTGTTCGATAGCTTTGGCTGTTAGTTCCACTTTAGATTTCTGCAAATCCACAATTTCTGCAATGCCAAAGAGGAGGGATGATTTCAGCTCTTCAATGGTATGTCTTAATCATGGTGTCTTTGTCTTAATCATTCCTTCAAGGAAGTCAGCTCCTCTGGTGAGTGCAGTGATGATGTTCTCTTAAAGCTAACCAGAGATCAACTTTAGATTTCTTTGACACTGGGATATTTATCAGTGTTTTCCGGGGAGAGGTGTAAACAGAACTGCCAAAATTGATCTGTGTTTTGCTATGATGTAAATGAGTATGCATGAGTATGTTATCTTTCCTTTAAAGATGTTTTATTTGCAAAAGTGTTATTAAGCGAGTGAATGCAGCGTGATGTTGTATGCTGGTGTGAAAGTTGGCCTGTGAAGCGTGACTGCTAATATATTTTCTGTGTTATACAACAAATAATTACTGCAGGTATGGTTATATATTTTGATCTGTTTTCTTTGTCATGTGTGTTTGAAATTTAATTGGTTACATGTTTACATCAAAATCGTGTTCCCGTAACAACCTGCCTCTGATCTGGTCATTCGTAATACCACTTAATGTCTCAAAGTCGTGTAAAAAACCATAGTGCGCAGCCCCTCCACAGCCTGAAATCCATTTGGGAGATTGGCATCGATCTCTGTTCCTGATCATGTGTCCTGTCAGCAGCTCTTGAGAGGAAACTCCTGACATGCATTAATCCATGCATTATTTAAAAGCAAAAAACGTTGCTTTTTTCTGCTTTGATCCCTACAGACTGAAGGCAGCAGAGTTCAGTTGTGAAGCTGAGGGACATTGGTTAAGGCAAAAGATTTCACACTATTCAAAGGTGTTTTTTTATTGACTCAGTTACATGAAAAAAGGTAGACATCACACGTGATCACCTCGTTCCATAAGGCTATGCAGAGTTAAGCCTGGGACACACCAAGCCAACGATCAGCCGTTGGACAATGTAAGGCCGTTTTTGAGCGTCGACCAACTTGTTTTTTCAGTGTGCTCCGCGCCGTTGGCTCTAATTGGATGTTTTTTTGGGGGGCTGATTCAACATATAGTATCAGCGTCGGGCCGTCCATGAAAATTGTAATAATAACATGAGCTGAGTGGAATACAGAAAGTGATCAGCATATTGAAAACGCTAAGCATGCGCTGCTTTGTTTATCTGTGTCACGGATGGTGTGGGGTTTTGTTTCATGTTTATAGTTTCATGTCTCTTATTTTGTAAAAAGTCATTGTCATGTTTCATGTTCCTGTTTGTCATGTTCTAGTCATGTGATCCTGCCATGTGCTCCCCTTGTCATGTGGCAGGTTGTCATTGGTTAATTGTCTTGATTATGTTCACAGGTGTGTGTTGTCTAGTCATTAGTAGTGTGTATTTAAGCCCTCACGTTTGCCATGTGTCTTTGTCAAGTATTGTCAGTGTTACCATTGTGGGTGAGCTCCTTGTTTCGTCATGCTAAGTCATGCTAAGTCATGCTAAGTCATGCTAAGTCATGCTAAGTCAAGTCTATGTTTATTGTATTTCAGTTCACGTTTTGGATTTAAATAAACTGCACATGGGTTCTCCAAGACTTGCCTGCAGTGGCTCTAGTTACAATCTGCAGCCTACAGTGTCGGTTTCCCTTTTTGAATGACGAATATAGACCAATATATCATCAGAAATAGACATCTCCTTACACGCAGGTCCAGAGCGCGTATGCTAGCTGACAGTTGGGTTGTAGTCCTGTCTGTGTATTCAAGCACAGAGTTTTGCCCAGACGCAAGACGTTCAATTGTCAGTGTTGCTTCCTTAGTATCTGTTGTAATGTTTTTGACAGTCCTTTTTAATGAAAAGTCTATTCACTCGCTGGCCATGTTTACAACACCTCTGATTTGTCCTTTCAGTAAAACGACCAGTAAACGAGAACAGTAAAACGCGTCTACACCAGATGCAACCGTTGTCACAACAGCTAAAAGCTGTCTACACTGAACGTGACAAACCGCCTGTTGCAAAGCACTTAGGCTTTGCAGAAATAGAATGGGAATCTGTTTACTGTTGAGAATTTGTCACGTCGCGCCACATCCAGTGTAGACAGCATCACGGATTATAATGGGTTCTGTTGTCTTTTGATGTGTCGTAGCGCCGCTCGAGTCCGGTGTAGACGCGGTGTAAGGGTCTGGTTTGCTGCGTTAAACGTAGCAATAAACACGTTTTCAACATATAATTCACTATAAACAGGATATTTAAAGTAGGTTTTTATAGGTTGTTTGCAATCATGTGGTTCTGGTGACGCGCATTAATGTGGAGGGCAAGCATTGAAAATTAGAATGGAAGAGACGGGGAAAAGTCCGTACTGTGCTGGTTTAGAAAGGTATAAACAGAAAATCACAACATATTTTGGACGTAAACCTAATGTTACGAAGAGGAACGAGTTTGTTTATTTATCTACTGAATTGAAAGACTTGACTGCCATCGAGGAGGTAGATATAGAGAATGTGAAGCTGCCGTCACGCCGCGTTCAGTTCTAGTCTGGTTTGTTTACATCGCGCTGCCTTTCTGCTAGTGACGTTAAGGGCAGTATTTTTGATTTTCTGTCGTGGTTGTGAAAAATGTCGACATTGTAGGTGATTTATGCTGAATCGAGAATTGCAACAGGAGCTCACATCATCGTTCAGGGAAAAAACTGGACGGTGTAATACAATTTTCGCCTTTTCTACGTGTAAAAACACTAAGGGAAGCAGGTTGAGGAGGTGACAGGGAGACGCCGTATAGCAAATCTAGTACTAATGTCACTGATTGAACTCACTCCCTATCTCTCAATAAAATAATCACAAAGCTGAGTGTTTTTGAAAGTGTTGTATTTTGTTTGGTTTAATAATTAACTACATTTGCGAGTATGACTCTCACTCGAGTATAACTTGCACACAGCCACTTCAAAACTGTTCACAAGCTTCTATGGGTTTGATTTTGGTTGTCATTTGTTGAAATAAATACCAAAAAAAAAAAAAAAAAAAAAAAAAACAGTGTGTCGACTGTAAAAAAGGGTGTCTGTCCACTGAATGCCCCGATTCTCCTCCGTGGTCATTTGGGAAAGTGAATATTTACAAAGAAAACATTAAAACTACAGTTACATTCCACCAAAGAAATGGATTGACTTCTGTCAGCTTGTTGAACACTTTTTTTTTTTTTTATTTGGACATTTTCTACCATATGATGGCTGAAGCAGTGCAGCGTGTGACACTGTTTTCACGAATTCTACAAAACTGAAGTGAAAACACCAAATGATCATGCAATGGGATAAAATATCTTCTCTTCCCTGCAAACGATACCATGAAGAATGTTATTATTTAACCAAGTCAAAAAAAAAAAAAAAAGGTAAGGTAAGGTATCCACATTCATTTCAGTATTGGCAGACGCAAAACGCTATAAGTTACGTAAACGATAAAAGCTCATTGTGGTTTCTCGGTTTGATAGATTTGAGCAACCATAAACGATGCAAAACAGACATTTTTGAGTTTGTGATAGGATTCCTATACAGAAAAATCACTCCTTGCCCTCCAGCCGCATTTCGCATGCAGCAATGACGTCATGTGCAAACAACCAAATAAAGCAAATAAAGAAGTGAAAATGTATGCAAGGTGCAGTATGTAAAATCGACAGCTAGTGGTTGAAAATAGGTACTGCAGTCCAAATTTAAATTGTTGGAGAGGGTTGTTTCTCCTCCCCCTCCTCCTCAGACTCAACACTCACACTATTTGTCAGATTGAGGACACGGCACAGGAGCGAGCGCAGTTTACAATGGAAGGCGATGAGCCTTTGAAAGTTAGGTTTTTATCCGTGTTTTAACAAACCCCTAGACTCGTTTTAGACTCTTTTTAAATTTTTGGTTGGGTAGACACTGACCTACTTTGTTTGCTTGCTTCCATGTTTTCTGCCAACTGGGGTTTTCAGATATGTAACAATAAACAAGAATTGTACAACTTTTGAGCAGTTCATTACTGTTTTGAACACGCTGTCATATTGATTATAATTCAAATACTTTTTTTATTTTTTTTTATTGACCACAGTATTGTTGTTGATAATTGAGAGGGGCACTTTTGATTCATTTTGGAAAATGCATGTGCCAGGTCTGAAGCGGTTAATGCTGAGCAGGAAGCACTGGACTAACTGACACCGCCTCACTAGGATGCAGACTTTTGTTTGAGAAGCACTCAAAGATTCACAAAGGTCTCGAAGCCTCACAGAGCAGTTGTGTTTGGAAAACACTTATCACCACCTCAGACAGACGTTGGGGATCTTTGTTTTGTGGCTGGATAAGTGATTATTTTTGTAAGGTATGTTCTTTTTTTCTTAGTTATATTGTGGATGTATCCATGCATGTATTTAAATTCTGTAAATTCTTTCTTTATTTGGCTGATCGGATGAACACTTGCACCCACACAAGTATGTTAAATGCTTCATATCGCTGCACTCATTCAGCAAGTGTTATACCATTTTATTGTTAACATGTTAGCAAATTAGCAAGTTAGCATTTTCTGAATTAGCTTGTTATAGCTTGCTTACATTAATAAAAATGTTCACATTGATGTGACATGAAACGTTTGTTAAATGTATAAATTAGTGTACTCAAACATTTCAAGTTAAGAATAATTAAAATGTATGAGTACCTCAATTTTTTTGAGTTTTGCCAACTCATTGGGGATTACAATGCATGTGTTTTGCTTCCTAAACTACTTTGAATCAAGCGACCTTGTCTCACTGGTCACTTATTGCGTAGCAGCTTCCAGAGACCATGATAACTGGCTTTGTTTCAATTTTGTAGTTATGTTTTATGTTCATTTGATAACATAAACATTGTGTTTGTGTGGTGAGGGTGATCTGTGTTTTTGTGTAGTGATAGTGCCCATTCATGCCTCGGCTCCATATTATGATTATAAAAGATGTTAGTAATATGATGCTTTTTTTTTTTTTTAATTATTATTATAGTTTTATTTTTTATTTTAAGTTGCCAGTCACTGCCAGCATTTGATAATTTTCACTAAAATGTCATGGCCCCTAGGCTATTTTTTTTTTCTTTTTATGAATATCTGAACATACAATATATCAAAAGAACGAACAGACTCTGCTTAAAAAAGAAAACAAAAACCATCTTATTCTAGCTTCATGCATTCTTTTTTTTTAATTTATTTACTTTTTTTTAAAATCAACTCTTGAATGTGGGTAAGTTTCATAAAAACATTTTAAACCAAAAGCTGAGAAAATGATGCTTTTTTTCAAAGACTACAACATGCACAAGCAATGCTTTTATCTTTTGTGTGCCTTTGCCTGTGTCTTGATCCAGAGATTCTCTACTCTTTCAGAAGTTATGTATTAGCGCCCCCTACCGTATAACAGTGAAGACCTGGAAAGACGTAAAATTCCATCAATGGTGGGGAAAGGGTTAATGTTCTTTTTTTTCTCAGTGACTTGGCTTTAGGTGCTGCTTTCTGTATAATCATTTTAGCAATTGTAATTCAATAAATGTATATGTTTGTATATCTCCTGCCTTTTACTAATGATCTGAACCTGTGAACCGTTGGATTTGACTTAGATTTAGTAAGTACTCTCTGGGTGGCATATTTGCTATGTATTATTTCTTTTTGGCATCTTTTTTGTCACATCTTGGTTATTTCCTCATGCATTTTTGAAGAGGCACTGCCTGCTTGGCTTTTCTCCTGCTTTTGAATACTTGTATTTGCATGCTTATTTTAACTTGAGTGAATGGGTCTAGAAATGAAAAAGTTAAACAATAATCTTACATATTATTTACCTTACAGACAGTGACATTGTCAACAATCGAGAAGAATGGGATGTAAGTTATATCAACTGGACAAAATGTCATAAATGTAAACTGCACACAGCATTACAGTGCCAGAGTATGACTAAAATCATCTGTGAATGCTTTAGAAAAAACAGCATTGTTTGAAAGTTTCAGAAACAATATGATATAACTCACATCATAATATGTTTCTTTTTTCAAACAGCCAGTGTCTCAGTGCCAGAGAGAAAGATTGTCCTTGTTGGGAAAACAGAACATGGCAAAAACAGAGCCGGAAATACAATTCTTGGGAAGAACGTTTTCACAGCCAAAGCTTTGGCAAATTCTGTAACAGCTAAATCTCTAAGCGCAGATGGGATTGTGGATGGAAGAAAGATCACAGTTATTAACACATCTGGAGCCTTAGACACCGATCACGATGATATGAAAATAAAATCTGACATCATCAAATCTCTCATTGAATGCACTAAAGGTGTTGATGCCGTTGTTATTGTCCTAAAGGTCAGAAGATACAAACGGCATGACATTGAGGTGATGAAGCAACTTCTCAACATATTCAAAGAGGAACACATCTTGAAACACACAGTGATGTTATTCACATTTGGTGAAAAACTAGAAGGCAAGACCATTGAAGAATTTATTAAGACCGATTCACAACTGCAGGAGCTTGTCAATGAATGTGAAGGGCGCTGTCACGTCATCGACAGCAAATACTGGAATGACTGTGATTCAGGGTACAAGAGCAACAGCGTTCAGGTGAAAGATCTGCTGGACACCATCGACAAGATGGTGAAAGAGAACGGCTGCTGCACAAATGAGCTGCTTCAAAAAGTGGATGAAACGATTCAAGAGGAGATGAAGATAAACAAGGACAATTTGCCTCCGGAAGAGAAACGAGAAAAAGCAAAGGAAATTCTTCATAATAAAATTCTGGAGAAAGTTGCAGGAACAGCATCAGGGGTGCTGACTGGTGCTGCTCTGGGAGTAGGTGTTGCAGTTTTTGAAGCTGTATCTTTGTTGTTAACGCTTGACCCTCTACTTAAGTTGTTTAAGACCTTTGTAGGACAGAAACCTGTGACATATAGGGGAACAGTGAGATATAATGCAGCAGGAGAAGAAGCAGCGACGGTTGAGGAAGCAGAAGGAGAAGCAGCAGCAGAAGCAGCTGAGGCAGCAGCAGAAGGGGCAGCAGAAGCAGCAGTAGCAGCTGAGACAGTAGCTGGAGAAGCAGCAGCAGCTGAAGCAGTGGTGGTTGCAGCAGAAGAAGCAGTGGTTGTAGGAGCAGTGGAAACAGGAGCAGTGGCTGGAATAGCAGCAGGTCCAATCGCTGCATGTGCTGCTCTTGAAGTTGCAGGTGTTGCAGGAGCTGTTGGAGGAGGAGTTACTGGATGGAAAGAAGCGGATGATGCTGATTCAGTGGGTGATGCAGTTATAAAGGCAGCAAAGGCTAACTACAAGAATACAAAAGCTGTGATTAAGCATGTAAAGGAATTCATTAATCTATAGGATAAAAAATATAAATGGGAATTAATTCATTTAAATTCAGTAATGCAGGATATCTAGCTTTATTAACCATAGACATAAAAAGGATACATGCAGCCTTCTGCAGAAGGTTGGTGGGGGGGTTATAATGGAGAATATGATTTACAGTAGCAACACTTAAAGTTGTATATATTCCGCTAGAAATTTTACCCTGTCTCTTTTTGTTAAATGTCAGTTTTAATGATCAATAATAGCCATTATAAAAGGTATAAGAATATACAATAAGAAATAAAGCAAACAATTCAGTCAAACGTACTGATGCAAAAACTTGAAGCAATGAGATCCAGGCAGTCCAGCAATGATTATGTCAGAGATCAAATATGAATAAGGAATAACACATTTATTAAGTAAAAATTATAGAGACAAACAAATTAATCAAGTAATTAATATTTAAATCTAGAGTATTATATCTAATAGATGAAGATAAAAATATAGAGAAAGAAGGAACAAAATGAATACATCTGCATAATGAAATGAAAGGTAGAAGAGAAGAAGCAGAAGTAGAAGGTGCAGAAGAGATACGAGAATCAAAAAGAGCAAAGAAAAAGCTAAACTATCAAAGACCCAGTCCGTTTTATACCATAAGCATAGGAAAACGTACATCCCACTAATACTTACGTTTTGGTCTAATAAGAAAGAAAAGGTCAAGCAGACTTATCCATTATGTCATAGTTGGTGTAACGGCTAGGTCTGGTCAAATGTCAAAGACATTTACAAAAGGTATTGTTCTGACACCCTTTGACACCATATTGCAGATCTTGCATTATCTCATGTCTGAAGAAATGGAAACAGACATATTTTCATACAAAGGTACATCAAGGTGTCCGATATCTAACCACAAACATGTCAACATAACCTGTTACATTGGAACACTTGAAGAAGAATTGAATATTGCAAGCATACATACTCTTAAAGATACAAGAAGATGTAGCATCTGTACAAAGATCAGATCGGCCAGCCAACTTTACAATCTACAAAATGCTTTTAACCTCCTGATCTGTTCATATAAATCATGAATCGGCTCCGGCAAGTCCGGGACCAATTGCCCCATTGGCACCTTTGTGACCTCATTGAAGAAAAACAGAAGATATGCCCACCAGCTCCAGGGACTTCAAAGAGTCACCCTGGTGGGGCTAAGGGCCATGTAGTCGCAGACACCAGCCACAACCCCAATACACATCACACACACACATACAGATACACACAAACACACATGGAGGTTGTATGTACATGGCTTCCTCCAAATATGACTGTGCCAAAGTGTACCTGTCGTTGTATTCCTAGTATATAAGCTTAGCTATGACTGTAGTGTGTTAGTTCTAACATAAACGGTATAATTCAAGTATAAACTGTATCTCTCCTTTTATGTGTTTGCTATCTGACAAGTTTGGTCTCTTCGTAAAGCTGTCGTTGTGCCCTAACTGAAAATGTATGTCACATTACTGTAAATTGTATTCTTCTATTTGTAATGGTATTTTGAAAAAAATGTACTCAGATCTGACACGTCATATATGGAGACAAAGAAAAAAGTTTGCCCGCCAAAATTGCACCCTCATCATTGGCTGACGTACCCAAGGAGGCGTGCTGGTCTGTTGTCCTTAAAACACAATGACACTAGTCTCTTCGTTGCACAAGTTTTTCTTTTGTCAAGCCTTCATCATCCTTCATCACCTAGGAGACGGAATCTCTCTTCTTTATTTTCCGGTTCTCTTACTCTCAAGTTAAAACCCGCCGAAGAACGCACCCGCCTGGAAAAGGACCAATCGCCAAACCACGTATATGGAAACTCCTGCAGACAGGCGAGCAACCACAGCACCCGAACTAATGCAAGTACCGAACAATTTCTTTCCACACGCTTTGAGCTCTGTGTAAACTGAGTTTCCTTGCTGGCTCTCAAAGGTTTTAACTGTATGTGATTTTGCCATTTCTTTGATCACCTCTGCTTTTATTCTATGTATGTTTTCGTGTTGTATTTTAGTCATATGTTCATAGTTTGTATCTATTAAATACATTATATTCATGCTCGATTGTTTCTGCTGCTCATTCAGAAAACCAAGTCAATTTTACGTTTGATTCTGCAAACTGCTTTAAGGTTTAATGCTAGAGGGAAGTTAATTCTCGTGGCCAGAGAATAAACTTCCTATTATAATAGTCTATGAGAAAACGGATGGTTTGCTGGACAAACTGGGATAGTCTTTCTCAAACAACTCTTAAACTAGAACTAGTCATATATGTAATTAATTATAATCCGTTGTAATTAATTCACAATATATGTGCATAATTCCCTTTTTTGTCTATCTATATTATAATTAATCATAATGCGTTATGATCTGATTATATATAAATTTCACCCATGATTTGATCTAATTGATTAAATACCTGTAATTCACTACAAAGAATAACCATAATGTCAAACCAGTGACGCTACTCTTCCAGTGCCAACTTAACAGCCAGTAACTCCTTATTCCCAATGTCGTAATTCCATTCCGAAGGGATGAGACGATAAGAAAAAAAAGTGCATGGGTGTATTCTGTCATCCGAAGGTGATCTCTGGGACAATACTGCCCCTACTCCTACCTCAGACGCATCCACCTCCACAATGAATTGATTAGATGGGTCGGGGTTGGTAAGAATGGGAGCTAAAACGATTCTTTAAGTTTTTAAATGCCTCTTGAGCCTGCGTCGACCAGCAGAAATGCATTCGTGTGGAGGTGAGACTCGTCAGCGGCAGGGCGACCTAGCTAAAACCCCCAATGAATCGCCTGTAAAAATCGGCAAACCCCAGAAATCGCTGGACCGCCTTACGACTATCTGAGGTGGGCCAATGAGCAACCACTATATACTTTGGCAGGATCCATTCAGATGCCTTCGGGCAACAGAACGAAACCCAGGAACAGAACCGACCATGCATGAAACTCCCACTTCTCCACCTTAGCGAACAAACGATTCTCGAGTAGCCGCTGCAACACTCGCCTGATGTGCTGGACATGGTCATGCTTGTTCTGGGAGAAGATCAGGATGTCGTCGAGGTAAACAAATACAAACCGGTTGACCGTGTCTCTGAGCATGTCGTTGACGAGTGCCTGGAAGACCACCGGGGAGTTAGAGAGTCCAAAGTGCATAACCACATATTCAAAGTGACCTGTGGAGGTATTAAAGGTGGTCTTCCATTCGTCCTCCTCCCTAATTCGAACCAGGTGATAAGCATTGCGTAAGTCCAGCTTTGTGGAGATGGTTGCTCCCTGCAAGAGTTTTAATGCTGAAGATATCAACGGCAAAGGGTGGCTTTGCCGTTGATATTCTTTACCGTGATGTCATTCAGCCCCCGATAATCTATGCAGGTATGTAACAACCCATCTTTCTTCCCCACAAAGAAGAACCCCGCCCCAGCCGGAGAGGAAGACGGACGTATTATACCGGCTAGCAGAGAAACGCTGATATATCTCTCCATGGCCTCCCTCTCAGGACCGGAGAGCGAGTAAAGGCGCCCTTTGGGTGGAGAAGTGCCAGGTAATAGATCTATCGCACAGTCGTACAGGCGGTGCAGAGGGAAAGATGAAGCTCGGGTTATGTTTAGTCAGCCAGGTGTGCCCCAAAACCACTGGAGCGGAAGGAGAGTGTATAAGGAGGAATCGAATCTCCTCGGCATGATTGCCTGAAATGGTGAGGTTGACAAGCTTAGTGGAATGAGTAATCCTGGCGAGAGGAGTACCACAAAGGGTTTTGGCTGAAATAGGTTCCGCCAGGAGAGAGCATGAAATGCTCAAGTGTTCAGCCAGCCCAATGTCCATAAAATGGAATCAACTCCAGAATCAACCAAAGCTGACACCCGATGAGTAGCCCCACCCAGTTGCGAAAGAGCCGGGAGGACAGCACGGCCACCAGATGCCAGCAGTGTATTAATAACGCTCACCGTGTTTTGCCCCCTGAAAGGTGAGCGCCGCTTCTTTATGTGACAAGCAGCCGCCATGTGCCCCGCCTCCCCGCAGTAGAGGCACAAGTCATTGGCGAGATGATGACGACGCTCCATGACAGTCAGATGAGCTCTCCCGACCTGCATGGGTTCCTCCTCAGGCTGGTTAAAATGCTGTAACGTAGCGCCTCCCACGCCCGATGTATTGAAGGACTCATGAAAAAAGCCCGCCCTCCGATGCTGGGAACAGATAGAAATCCGATTGTCGAACCGAATAGGTCGACCAATCCATCGAGAGAAGAGAGTAATTCCAAGGAGTAAATCTCGTCCTTTATGTGTTCTGCGAGTCCATGGAGAAAGTGGTCCCATTGTGCTTTGGGATTCCACCCACAGGATGCTGTGTACGGAGTGTACGGAACTCGATAGAATATTCCGACACAGAACAAGCACGACTTACACAGTATTGCCAAAGCAGTGGCCACTATATAAGCAATGAACAAATAATGATTATATAATGCATAAACAAAATAAGAATAAACGAAAAAAAAAAAAAAGATTAAGACAATGTAAAAAACATTTTTTATTCGATTTATTTTTTCTGTATTTGATAATGTCATAAAATTTGGTTCTAGTAGTTGGAATTTAGTGAAATAGTCCGATCGAATGTGTCACTTTATGTTCTTTAACACAGCTCAGATATTCTGCTGGTTTGTAGTCTCTTTTTAGTTGTAAATAGAGTTCCATCTTATTTTGTAATTTAGTGGCATCTTTCCAATAGTTGATGTAATTTTGTTTTTGTAATTGGAGGATTTGATTGGGCTGGATTGTGCTGTGTAGGTTTGGCTGGAGTTTCAGCACCAGCTGTGATAGGGCGCTCTTGATCAGGTTCTGCTCCTGACACTGCAGGGCTTCTGCCTGGTCTGAGCTCGGATCACTGCATTTCAGGTGCTGGTAGAATTTCAGAGCTCTTTTTTGGATGGTTATCAATAAAGGGTATTGTCCTAACTCAGCTCTGCATGAGTTGTTTGGTGTCGCTTTGTTTACTTTTAAGATGCTTTTACAAATTTGAGTATGCAAAGTTTTAATTTCCTCTTTTTCTGCTCTAAAGGTGTATCTATTTTCCCTACACCTGGATCTGTTTTGAAAAATCATTATTTTTGTTTTTGCTAGGTTAATTTTAAGAGCCCATGTGTTGACGTTTCTATGATGTCGAGGAGTTGTTGTAGTCCCTCTTTTGTTTGTGACAGAATGACTAAATCATCTGCAAAGAGGAGACATTTAATTCCTGATTCAGTTAGGGTTGGGCCGGGGGCAGTCAAATTATTTAACACTTTGGCTAATGTGTTTATATAAATGTTAAATAGTGTGGGGCTCAATGGGCAACCTTGATGGGCTCCTCGTTGTTAGGAGAAAAATTCTGTCCGTTTGTTCCCTATTTTTACAGTACATGTATTGTTTTTACATATGGTGCTGATAAATTCAAATGTTTTCCCTCCAATCCCATTTTCCAGTAGTTTTAGGAAAAGTCCTTCATGCCAGATTGACTCGAAAGCCTTTTCAAAGTCAACTAAGCAAGCAAAGACTTTGGTTTTGTTTTGGTATACATGTTTATTAATGATCGTGTGGAGGGTGTAAATATGGTCAAATGTTTTGAGAAAGTTCTGCAATCTCATATTAATGATCGAACAGAATATTTTCCCCAGGTTGCTATTGACACATATGCCTCTGTAATTGTTTGGCTCAAATTTGTCTCCTTGTTTAAGGATTGGTGTAATCAGGCCTTGATTCCAGGTATCTGGGAAATATCCTACACTCAAAACAATGTTGAATAATTTGATTATTGTGGTTTTGAACTTTTCATTGGTGTATTTGATCATTTTATTTAATATTCCATCAATGCCACATGACTTGTTGGGTTTTAATGCATGTAGTCTATCTGTTAGCTCGTTTATTGTAATTGGGAAGTCCAGGGGGTTCTGATTGTCTTTATTTATTTATTTATTTTTTCAGGATTTCTAATTTGGTTTTTCATTTTGAGCAGGATTTATTTCGGCTGTTTTGTGCAGATTTTCAAAGTGTGTCCTCCATATTTTCCCGTTTTGAATGGCCAATTCTTCCTGTTGTAGTCTATAGAGAGTGTTCCATTTATTCCAGAAGTTACTGGTATTTATTGACTCCTCCATTGCTTGAAATAACTGCTCTGTTTGCTCTTCCTTTTTTGTGTTACTGAATATGTACAGAGTAAAATATGACTGAAAATTGATTAGTAATGCTGTAACACACAAAAAGTAATACGTTACTGTAGTGCATTACTTTTGTAACGTGTTACTCCCAACACTGGCTGTGAGGTTACACTTTTAGATCACTGTGAGACAAATTGTTGACTGGGTATGATGTTGGCGGTGCTGACCCTTTGTGAAGAAGATATTAAACATTAAGGCATCAGTTGAAGTGTGTTTTTTCTAATCAGAAGTAAATGTTCTGGAGTAGTTATATTTGGTATATGGTGCATCTATAAATTAATGGTTGTAATTGTAAATAGCTGAACTCACTGTTGTTGCAGATGAAATGATGACTTTCACTACATGACAAATCATGCCATTCTCCATTCTTCATCACAGCACACTTCTCTTCTCCGTTATTTGGTTGTCCAGATCCCCATTTCTGATAGAGCACAGGATCACCTGAAGACCACTGCCATTTATCAACACCCATCTTCTGCAGCCCAATCCAGACATGCTCACGACGTTCATCATTCACACTCTTCTTCACCTCGTTCATGTTGTCAACGGTGGCCAGATCTGTGTAATTCTCTCTGCAGTATCTCTGAGCTTCAGTCCAGGTCTTACTCACGTTTATAAAGTGATACTGATGCTGAACACATTCAGATACGGAGCAGAGAGCTGTGAAAGAGAGGGTTTGATTTAATGCTTTTCATAACAGAGTCAAACCTGATGAAACTATAAACCATAAATAAAACAACAAACACACTCACCAGTGAGAAGAAGAATGAAATATAGAGTTTGCTCCATTTCTGAGGAAGAAACACATTGAAAAACTCAGATATCAAACATTCACAGATTCTTTTTGGAGTAAAATATGACAATTTCAGTTAGTATCTGAACCGCAGCATGAATTCACTGTACATAATCATTCAGACAATATTAACATCTCAAAGTCTAGTTGTGTTTGAAGAATGAATATGAGTTGTTCTTACTTTAGAGGTCGTGTGTTTCTGTCCTGAATCTGATGTTTCTGTCTGCAGCTTCAAACAATGTGATTATTATATCTGCTCTCATCCCTCATTCAGCACATCATTTGTGTATTTCTGAAAAAACCCCCATATCATATTTGCTTCCTCTATATTTGTGTATTTGTCCACCTCTGTCCCTTTATTTGCATGTTGACGTCTGTGTCAGTCAGTTTTTTCTAAGTATCTTGGAAGGAGTCCTTGAGGTAAGCATACAGGTAAGACCATGTGCAAACGAGACCGGACAGTGACTGTGTGAGTGCGTGTGCCTTTTGTGCTGCTGTTGATGACCGTGCTGATGGGATGCAGGTGTGCGTGATTAGAACTCGGGACGTGCGCTGTGGTTGGGTGATGGTAGAGCCTGGCGTGTCTGTGACACCTGTGACGTCTCGGGCTGGTTCTGTAAAAGGAACTTATCTCTATTTTAAATGAAATGATTCTAAATAAATGTGTAACATCAAACGTGATCCTAAAATATTTCAACAAATTAAACATAGTTTAGTTTTAGCTAAATAAATAAATAATCATAAATATGAAAACACCTTACATTTTCAGAGAGCTGCAGAAGTAGTTCTTGATGCTATGATAAAAAATAAAAAGTAAATAGTTTAAGTATTATAAAGAAAAACACTCCCAGATCCACCTAGGAATAAACTCTAGTGTGAATGAGAGATGGGAGGGTGGAGTCAGACAGTTGAGCTTCTGTCACAGCATATGTTAAGGCCGCTAACTCCTTTCCAGAGTGAATGTTTTGCTTTAAATTGATTTCAAAGCACAATCTTAAATATGATCTTTTAAAATTATAAAGGTTATTTAAATCCATTCTTTAAAGTTTTAATTAAATTCAAATATTCTTCTGATGCCCGACGATGGAAATGATTTTGCCTGAATTTAACCTAAAGTATTATTTATATGTATGTATAGAAGTATTCCATGTTTCCAAGTTTAAAGCAAAAACTTGTACTTCGTCATCTTAGATCTCAATAATACAAAAAAGATTCAAGCAACATTTTTGCTCGTCGTTTGATTTTTTAAAATCCAAAAGTGAAGGTGTCTGTGTGTTTGAAGCCTCACAACTCGCACGAAACTCAGAACGAGGGCTCAACATTGCTCTTGTTTAGTTTAAGTCGTATCTTTAAGAAAAATCGCACATTTTCAGAGAGAGAGATCCTCTTCGTTGCTCCCATGAAAATATAATCAGCTATTACTGCTGCTTCTCCTTCCTCAACCGTCGCTGCTTCTCCTCCTGCTGCATTAAATCTCACTGTTCCCGTATATGTCACAGGTTTCTGTCCTACAAAGGTCTTAAACAACTTATGTAGAGGGTCAAGCATTACCAAAAACTTCAAAAACTGCAACACCTACTCCCAGAGCAGCAGCAGTCAGCACCCCTGATGCTGTTCCTGCAACTTTCTCCAGAATTTTATTATGAAGAATTTTCTTTGCTTTTTCTCGTTTCTCTTCCGGAGGCAAATTGTCCTTGTTTATCTTCATCTCCTCTTGAATCGTTTCATCCACTTTTTGAAGCAGCTCATTTGTGCAGCAGCCGTTCTCTTTCACCATCTTGTCGATGGTGTCCAGCAGATCTTTCACCTGAACGCTGTTGCTCTTGTACCCTGAATCACAGTCATTCCAGTATTTGCTGTCGATGACGATGATTAAGTTTGTCCTACTCAGACTAATTATCAGGACAAAGAACTCAGGAAACATGGGGCTATAAATACTAAACCAAACGAGGTCTAACGAGCTAATTAACAAGGGACAGGTGAATGAGATGAAACAAAGAAACAGACTGGGTCAACTGAAAATGAGCAAACAGAACATAACCCTGACAGTATGGGATTTAACATTTAAGATTTAACATTGGTGGGTTTGGCTGCATTAAAAATTATTATGTCATGTCACTCACAGCTGATTGGTCCAGTTTGGATTTGTGAACAACACTAACAAACCCTGGTTCACTGCAAAACTCAGGCCAAAGAAGATGCTCGCAGAAACGGGGACAGAGTGTTGTACAAACAGGCCAAATACACACTGGAAAAGGAGATTAGAGGAATTATTCCTGACAGCAGCTAGTGAGGCTGGGAAAATCCTCATCCAGCACCCGCACCATCAGCACCGGCACCCCTCAGGGCTGTGTCCTCTCCCCACTGCTCTTCTCCATGTACACCAACGACTGCACCTCTAAAGACCCCTCTGTCAAGCTCCTGAAGTTTGCAGATGACACCACACTGATCGGCCTCATCCAGGACGGTGACGAGTCTGCTTACAGACTGGAGGTTGAACAGCTGGCTGTCTGGTGCAGTCTTAACAACCTGGAGCTCAACACGCTCAAGACAGTGGAGATGATCGTGGACTTCAGGAAAAACCCGCCTGCTCTCCCCCCACCATCATGAACAGCACTGTGACTGCAGTGGAGTCATTCAGGGTCCTGGGCACCATCATCTCACAGGACCTGAAGTGGGACACAGTTATAGAGTAACTTTCCTGTTGTTGAAATTAAACTAACAGATTAATAAGACTGGACAAAATATGACTAGAACAATAACACTCACTGTTTATCCTTCTGTTTCACGTCAGAGATGTAAATATTGCCCAGACTGAATGTTTACATGTGGTGTGGACATAAGAAAATGAGTGATGAGGATGTGTTTACATGCAAATGTGTTCATATTTTTATAAACAATGAAACAGTAAACAGCAAGAGTATTTTCACAGAGACACGAATTAAAGAAAAGAAAAAGTAACAATGTTTTAATGTTCCAGCCAATCACAATCAAGTATTTAGAGGAAATAAGACTGAAACAGCAGCAGCAGAAGATCATGTTATTATTTCAGAGGGATAATGAGAGTCCAACAACCTTTACTAACATTATAAATGAACTTCAGGGGAATGAAAGCACGATATGAGCACTTCTCGTCTCTGTTGTGAATGTCTGCTGGGGTCTCCTCCTCACCACTAGGGGTCTCGGCTTTCAGAAGAGGAGAAAAGTTTTTCCTGTCTTTCTATATGCAAATAAGGGGACAAAGGTGGACAAATACAAGTTGAAATCCTTTATTATCATATGCACAGTTCCCTGTACAATGGAATTCTTACTTTGCCTTTCCACCATGAAAATATAGCCATACGTGGTTAACGCATATATTGAAAAATATAAGCACTAGTCTCCCACATATGGAAATGTATTATATAATAAATCGCATTATATTTTGCAGTATATTCCCATATATTATTGTTCCATAAGGGATGGTCAAGCACAAGTGTGGGTGGACAGTCCCATACATGAAGATGAGAGGGATGAAACACGAGTTATGCAGTCCAGCAATATCATTAAAGCAGCTGTTTATTTGTGAATGTTAAAATATAAATTGTGTCTTCAGGTGATCCTGCGCTCTATCAGAACTGGACAACCAGATGATGGAGACGAGTGTGCTGTGATGAAGAATGGAGAATGGCATGATTTGTCATGTAGTGAAACTCGACATTTCAGTTCAGCTATTTACAATTACAACCATTAATTCATAGATGCACCATATACCAAATATAACTACTCCAGAACATTTACTTCTGATTAGAAAAAACATGCATTAATTGTGAATGTTAAAATATAAATTGTGATAATAATTTGTTACATTGTGTTAAAATATAAAATGTTAATATCATTTTTGATTTGAGGTTCATATTATTAAAGACTAATACTAACTGAAACAGACATCAACATGCAAATAAAGAGACAGAGGTGGACAAAAACACAAATATAGAGGAAGTGAATATGATATGGGGGTTTTAGAGAAATAAACAAATGATGTGCTGAATGAGGGATGAGAGCAGATATAATAATCACATTGTTTGAAGCTGCAGACAGAAACATCAGATTCAGGACAGAAACACACGACCTCTAAAGTAAGAACAACTCATGTTCATTCTTCAAACACAACTAGACTTTGAGATGTTAATATTGTCTGAATGATTATGTACAGTGAATTCATGCTGCGGTTCAGATACTAACTGAAATTGTCATATTTTACTCCAAAAAGAATCTGTGATTGTTTGATATCTGAGTTTTTCAATGTGTTTCTTCTTCAGAAATGGAGCAAACTCTATATTTCATTCTTCTTCTCACTGGTGAGTGTGTTTGTTGTTTTATTTATGGTTTATAGTTTCATCAGGTTTGACTCTGTTATGAAAAGCATTAAATCAAACCCTCTCTTTCACAGCTCTCTGCTCCGTATCTGAATGTGTTCAGCGTCAGTATCACTTTATAAACGTGAGTAAGACCTGGACTGAAGCTCAGAGATACTGCAGAGAGAATTACACAGATCTGGCCACCGTTGACAACATGAACGACTTGAACGAGCTGAACAAGAGTGTGAATGATGAACGTCGTGAGCATGTCTGGATTGGGCTGCAGAAGACGGGTGTTGATAAATGGCAGTGGTCTTCAGGTGATCCTGTGCTCTATCAGAACTGGGGATCTGGACAACCAAATAACGGAGAAAAGGAGTGTGCTGTGATGAAGAATGGAGAATGGCATGATAGGTCATGTAGTGAAACTCATCATTTCATCTGCAACAACAGTGAGTTCAGCTATTTACAATTACAACCATTAATTTATAGATGCACCATATACCAAATATAACTACTCCAGAACATTTACTTCTGATTAGAAAAAACACACTTCAACTGATGCCTTAATGTTTAATATCTTCTTCACAAAGGGTCAGCACCGCCAACATCATACCCAGTCAACAATTTGTCTCACAGTGATCTAAAAGTGTAACCTCACAGTCAGTGTTGGGAGTAACACATTACAAAAGTAATGCACTACAGTAACGTATTACTTTTTGTGTGTTACAGCATTACTAATCAATTTTCAGTAATATTTTACTGAAATATTCAGTAACACTTGCGTTACAACACACTTTTAACCCAAAATGTAATTGTTCAAAAAAAACAGCAAGACCGCGAGACATTAAATGATTAGTCCGCTTTCTAATAAAAGTGTCCTGATAATTTACTCACCCCCATTTCATCCAAGATGCTAATGTCCTTCTTTCTTCAGTTGAAAAGAAATTAAGGTTTTTGATGAAAACATTCCAGGGTTATTCTCCTTATAGTGGATTTCAATTGGCCCTAAATGGTTGAAGGTCAAAATTACAATTTCAGTGCAGCTTCAAAGGGCTTTACATGATCCCAAACGAGGAATAAGGGTCTTATCTAGCGAAAGGATCGGTCATTTTAAAAAATGAAAATGTATATGCTTTATAGACACGAATGATCGCATCACAAGTGCTTCCACCAGACCGCGATTCCGTATTCTTCAAAAAGTTGAATAGGGAAGGTGTAGGACATTCAGTGTAAGCTTTTTGAAGAATACGCCGATCGTTTCGCTAGATAAACCCCCTTGAAGCTGCACTGAAACTGTAATTTTGACCTTTAACCATTTTGGGGCCAATTGAAGTCCACAATAAGGACATGGACATCTTGGATGACATGGGGGTGAGTAAATTATCAGGAAATTTTTATTAGAAAGTGGACTTTAACGAATGAGAAATGCCACAAGTAAGTTCTATTATCTGTTCGTGGTCAGTCAATAGCCGCGTGTGGTGTCCAAGTTTGTAAATTTAAATTCAGATTTATTTTGCCGTTGTTTGTGTCGAAATAGAAACGCTCCGGATAGAACCTCACAGTTCTCCATCTCATAATTATAGTTACTCATGGAGTGAACGCAGCATGAGCTCATTGTTTTGGTTCAGGAGGAACTGTTAAAGGCGGCTGCTGTTTGTTTTTGGCTCTCGGTGACTGAAGTCTGTCTAACTCTGTATAACCCTATGGAACGCTCTGATGTGTGATGCAGGTGTTTATGATTTATCAAAATTAAAACAACACAAAGATTTTTTTTTTTTTTTTTTCCCCAGGTAGGCTAATAATGTTAAGTAAAGAATTTATTTCATTTGTACAGAGCCCTTAAAGGGACATGGTGGTGGAAAAAAATTAGGAAAAAGTATTTTTCAGATCTTTTGCGTTCTCTGACAAAACCTGTTGTGAGTTCAGACAAACACTTCCTGTTAACACTACCCTGAGTATTCTATACTCTAATTCTATACTCACTATAACAGTGGTTCAGACAGCTCTGTACATTAACAATGGAGCAGTTCATAGAGTTTGATTCTGAACTGAGACTTTAATATAAAGTGTTTGGTTCAATTTATGTTTTTTTGTTTTTTACTAACACACTGTACTATCATCAAATTCAGTTCACACATCACTGTTCTCCTGCTGGTTATACTCAAATACTTAGTCTGATAATGTGATGTGATTTTGCATAATTTTTATGACTTCTTATTATGCAATAAAATCAATAACTTCACTGTTATTAGGAAAAATGTAAAAAAAAGAAAAGCACATTTTATCAAACTAAGTGAGGAGAGCAATGATCTGTGAACTGAATTTGGTGACACAACAGTGTGTTACAGTGAAGTTATTAAATAAACATAATAATTTAAAAAAAATCTGAAAAAATATGCAAAAGCAAAAAAAAAAAAATATGCCAAACTAAGTGTTGTAGTATAACCATCAAAACAGCAGTTATGCGTGAACTGAATTTGGTGACACTACAGTGTTCAACATTGAAGTTATTGACTATTTTTGTAACGCTTTTTGGGTTTTGTACTTTGCAGACAGTCCCTTCAGCCGCTGCACATAGAGATCAATGTATTTTGTACAGTGCGGTGGAAGGTCCGTTTTGAGGAAAATTAAGTTGTAGCTCGTTGTCTACGATTAAAAAGAGATGTTATTGTGTTTTAACAAAGTTTAGCTCATGAGTTATTGATCCAGGAAATTGAAATCTATAAATATGTTGTCAACTTTACTGAACTTATCCGTTCAGGTGTCTTTCACTGACATCAAAACCGTGTCTTGAACTAAACACTGAACATATTTCTTTATATTTAAGTCTCAGTTCAGAATCAAACTCTATTAACTGCTCCATTGTTAACGTACAGAGCTGTCTGAACCACTGCCAGAGGGAAATTAAACAGGAAGTGTTTGTCTGAACTCACAACAGGGGCACGTTCAAGCTCAAACCGGTGCGCAACGTTTTGCTACGGTTTCCGGGTTGAACGACTTGTTTCCTGGAAACGGTGTGCAACGGGTTTGAGATATTCTTTCTCTTGTTTGGTGGGTGTGTCAAAAACGTCAGCCCAATCAGCATCAACATGCATATAAACTCAGTGTTAAAGAAACAGCTCGTAAATGTAATTAACATCAAAATAAATTCACAAAAGCAAGTATATTGTTTGCACGTGCTCTTATTATTTAAGTTATTTTGCCATTAATGTAAATAAACATAAGTATAGATCTGGAACTTCTTTAAGTCTGTCTATATCATTTAGTATTTGCGATGTCTTCTGGTCCATATCCTTTCCTTAGGAAGGCGTGCTAGACACTAATTAATGTAACATAAAAATACTACACTTATATATTTCGCTATTGTATTGTGAAGTGATACTTTCATAAACTTTCATAAACATAAAGGCAAATTTTGCATCATCGCAATAATTAGGAACCACAGTTTCCACAAATCCCTTCACTCGATTGGGATGTTCTCTTTTATTCTGGACGGCAAGGGCAGTGACTGTAACATTGAGCGTATTTTGCAGTATTAAACACGTATTTAAACCAATTCCATCAGGCTCCGAAAATTCTTCAAAAAGAACACAAAGAATGGCCTTCTCAGCTGCCATAGTTGCAACTCTTGCGTCGTCAGAACGGGGTGTTCAACGCACCACAGTTTCCGTTTGCAGATATTCTCTTTGTAGTAGTCTAGGTCAATTAGATTTTAAGCCAGATTACAAAACTACCACAAACCCCTTATCTGTTCCAAAAATAATAATTAAGGTAAATTAATTAATTGACTCACTGTATTCCAAATGAGTTCAAGTCAAGTCACCTTTATTTATATAGCGCTTTTTACAATGCAGATTGTGTCAAAGCAGCTTTACAGTGATAACTGGTATATAATTTTGGCTGCACAGCAGCTCTTAAAGAAAATGGTGTCATTGTCCATCTTAAGCAAATTCAGTATTAATTCATTCCATTGTAAGAATCAATAGTTATTAATTTAGTTAATTTAACTATATCAGCACTGGAGTGAACAGTGATGTCATCATCCAGCTCAGTTCAGTTCGCATACAATGGTGTCAATGCAGGCTGATCAAAACACTGTTGAATATCAAATGTCAAGTGTCCCCAACTAAGCAAGCCAAAGGCGACAGCGGCAAGGAACCCAAACTCCAACAGGTGACATCAGGTGACAAACAGGTGTTAAAATGGAGAAAAAAACGGGGCTCAGATACGGCCCGGATCCGGCTGACTACGATAAACCTTAGGATAAACAGAAAGACAAATATTAGCGTAGATGCCATTCTTCTTCTGATGTAACGAGTACATCTGGTGTTACAGGAAGTGTTCCCGGTTCTGGCTGATCTAATTTATGCAGCCTAACATAAATTGATAATGTATTATGTGTATGCCAGGTTAAAGAGATGCGTTTTTAGTCTAGATTTAAACTGAGAGTGTGTCTGCTTCCCGAACAATGCTAGGAAGATTGTTCCAGAGTTTAGGTGCCAAATAGAAAAACGATCTACCACCTGCAGTTGATTTTGACATTCTAGGTATTATCAACTGGCCTGAATTTTGAGATCGCAATAGACGTGAAGGACTATAATGCGTTAAGAGCTCGCTCAGGTACTGGGGAGCTAAACCATTTAGTGCTTTGTAAATAATTAGCAAGATTTTAAAATATATACAATGTTTAACAGGAAGCCAATGCAGTGTTGACAAAACTGGGCTAATATGGTCATACTTCCTAGTTCTAGTAAGAACTCTAGCTGCTGCATTTTGTACGAGCTGTAGTTTATTTATCAGGCGAGCAGAACAACCACCTAGTAGAGCGTTACAGTAATCTAGCCTTGAGGTCATGAACGCATGAACTAACTGTTCTGCATTTGTCATTGAGAGCATATTTCGTGCGTTTTACAGATGCTAGAAACATGGCCTTCAAATGAAAGATTGGTATCAAAGAGCACACCCAGGTTCCTAACTGACGACGAAGACTTAACAGAGCAGCCATCAAGTGTTAGACAGTATTCTAGGTTATTACGTGAAGAAGTTTTTGGTCCAAAAATTAGAATATCTGTTTTTTCTGAATTTAGTAGTAGGAAATTACTGGTCATCCAATTTTTTATATCAGCTATGCATTCCGTTAATTTTGTGAATTGGTAAGTTTCGTCAGGGCGCAAAGAAATATAGAGCTGAGTATCATCAGCGTAACAGTGAAAACTAACGGCATGCTTCCTAATGATATCTCCCAAGGGTAGCATGTACAGAGTGAACAGCAACGGTCCTAGTACTGAGTCTTGCGGTACTCCATATTGAACTTGCAATATGACATCTCTTCATTTACTACTACAAACTGATAACGGCCAGATAAGTATGATTTGAACCATGACAATGCAATTCCACTAATGCCAGCATAATTTTCGAGGCTATTTAGAAGAATGTTGTGATCAATAGTGTCAAATGCAGCACTAAGATCCAGTAACATTAATAGAGATACAACCACGATCTGAAGATGAGAGCAAATCATTCGTAACTCTAATGAGAGCAGTCTCAGTACTATGGTACGGTCTAAATCCTGACTGGAAATCCTTACAGATACCATTTCTTTCTAAAAAGGAACATAGTTGTGATGATACTGCCTTTTCTAGTATTTTTGACAGAAAAGGAAGATTTGAGATCGGCCTGTAATTGACTAATTCTCTAGGATCAAGTTGTGTTTTTTTTTGATAAGAGGTTTAATAATAGCCAGCTTAAAAGTTTCTGGTATGTATCCTAGTGATAAAGATGAATTAACAATATTAAGAAGAGGATCTATGACCTCTGGAAGCATCTCTTTCAATAGCTTAGTCGGTATAGGGTTTAACATACGTGTTGTTGATTTTGATGATTTAACAAGTTTAGACAATTCTTCCTCTCCTAAAGCAGCGAATTAATTGAATTTTTCCTCAGGGACACTACAATGCACTGTCTGACTCGCGATACTGTAATAGACGGTTGCATGGTTATAATTTTCTCTCTAATATTGTCAATCTTGAACGTAAAAAAGTTCATAAAGTCATTACTGCTGTGCTGTTTGGAAACATCAGAAGTTGAAGCTTTAATTTTTTGTTAATTTAGCCACTGTATCAAATAAATTCCTAGGGTTGTGTTTATTTTCTTATAAAAGATTTGAAAAATATGCAGTTTTTAAGGCCTTTCTGTACTCAATCATTCTCTCTCTCCACGAAATGCGAAAAATCTCTAGTTTTGTTTTCTTCCAGCTGCACTCCATTTTTCTGGCTACTCTCTTAAGGGCCTGAGTGTGCTCATTGTACCACGGCATTGGACTAATTTCCTTAATCTTTTTAAGCGCAAAGGAGCAGCTGAGTCTAATGTGCTGGAAAAGAGTCAATAGTTTCTGTTGCAACATCAAGGTCTTCTAAGCTGTCTGGTATGCTAAGGCGGTGAAACTGATCAGGAAGATTATTTATAAAGTGATCTTTAGTGGTAGAAGTGATGTAGTATACACGAGACTAGATAATGATCTGAGATGTCGTCACTCTGCTGCAGAATTTTGACTGTATCAATATCGATTCCATGTGACAATATTAGATGTAAAGTATGATTACGACAATGAGTGGGTCCTGACACGTGTTGTCGAACACCAATAGAGTTTAGAATGTCTGCAAATGCCAATCTCAATGAGTCTTTTTTTATTATCTACATGGATATTAAAATCACCAACAACAAGGAGTTTATCCGCAGCTAGTACTAACTCCAATAGAAAATAAGCAAATTCTTTGATAAAGTCTGTATGGTGCCCTGGTGGCCTGTATACAGTAGCCAGCACAAATGTCAACTTGCATAATGTTACGTAAAGTACCATCACTTCGAAGGAATTATATTTGAGAGACTTTTGACTAATACTGTAGAAATTACTATAAATTACAGCAACACCTCCTCCTTTGCCTTTCTGATGAAGATTGTGTCGATAATTGCAACCTTGAGGGCTAGATTAATTTAAAATAATGTAATCGTCCGGTTTTAACCAGGTTTCTGTCAAACACAGCACATCTACATTATTATCTGTGATAATATCATTTACAATAAGTGCTTTTGAAGAAAGGGATCTAATATTCAGCAACCCAAGCTTTATAATTTATCAGTATTAGCTCTGTTTTTTATTTGTTGAACATCAATTTAATTTTTACCCTTAAATGGGTTTGGAAGTTTTTTTGTATTTACTAATTCGGGGTACAGACACAGTCTCTATGTGATAATAACTAGGTGAAAGAGTTTCTATGTGTTGGGAATTATCTGACTTCTGTAACGTGAGACGGCTAGCAGACGGTCGGTTTAGCCAGTCTGTCTGCTTCCTGACCTGGGCCCCAGTTTGTCTTGTTTCAGCTCTAAGACTATGTGCCATATTACTAGAGAGAAGAGCAGCACCATCCCAGGAGGGATGAATACCATCTCTTTTCAACAGGTCAGATCTGCCCCAAAAACTTTTCCAGTTGTCTATAAAACCTATTCTGTGGACACCACTTAGACTGCCAGCCATTGAGTGATGATAGAGCAAATGACTGTTTCTGACATTGTACTTGCGAGTTCACACACCTCTTTAATGTTAATTTTAATGATCTCCGACTGGCGAAGTTGAACATCATTAGTACTGACGTGAATAATAATCTTAGAGTATTTATGATTAGCATTAGTCAGCACTTTTAAATTTGCCTTGATGTCGGGCGCTCTGGCTCCCAGCAAACGTGACTATGGCGGCTGATGTCTCTATTTTCACGTTCCATGTAACAGAATTGCCAATAACTAGGGCACTTTCAACAGGATTCTCAGCAGTGGTGGACAGTAACGAAGTATTTTTACTTTGTTATTGTACTTAAGTACATTTTTCAAGTATCTGTACTTTACTCAAGTATTTATTTTGAGCAACTTTTACTTCACTACATTCCAAAGCACAAGATCTTACTTTTTACTCCACTACATTTCATAAAACATATCGTTACTCATTATTTTATAATGAATAAATAGTCACATGCTCAGAGACGCAAAAGCGGTGTCCGATTCGTGCAAGAACTGATTCTTTTCAATCATCCTGTTAAATCGGTTCACAAATTACCCCAACAATTCATTCACGAATTGGACTGATCATATTGCAGCTGTTCTCGAGTCAACAACTCACTGATTCAAATGATCCGTTTAGAGCGACTCTCCAGTGAATTGAATTTCACTGTCTGACTGAAAATTAGCCAAGAACTGGGGGATCCTCTGAGTGCGCGCACGACTGATGGCGAAAGTAAGTCAACCTACTAATGTTGAATTTTAGGATTAATTATTGTAACTGAAAATCATATTTAGGTCACAATTGTCAACTGTTTTTGAACTAAATCTGTTTAAGCCCACTGAAATGTTTTAATGCGACACGTCCAGATGTGTCTACAGATCGTGATCTCGATTCAAATACAGATCACATTTTAAAACTAACTTGGTGCTTCAAATTAGGGTTGAATCGATTACATCGTTACGACACTAGGAGGCAACAAGTGACTGTTAAAATGTATTTGACACTGAATTATTCATTCAAACGATTTGTTCAACAACACTACTTCACTTGTTTTATTACTGAATGAATCAGTTATCAGTCATTAAATCATTCATTCAAACCCATTTTTTAAATAATTCATTTAAATTAAATATTTTTAAATAGACTGCAGCAATTAATATTTTGTCCTCTAGTAAATAATTATATGCTATTTTGTTTAGTTGTCTGTTCAGAATCATGATCTCTTTTTGAAAAAAAAAAAATAAATAAAAAGTGTGATTCTGATTTTATCCAGAATTGTGCAGCTCTAACAAATTAAAATAACGCATGCATGTTCATCTTCCCTGCTACTGTAGCAATTTCTTAAAGTTATGCATATGTTTCGTCTGTTTTTATATTGGTTCTCAACACACATTACATTTTATGTATCTGCCTATCATATTAATGGTTAACGGTTCCGGCTGTAGAGATGGATGCAATGTTAGATATATGGTAATGATAATATAAACCACAATGAATGATAGTAAGAGATTCAAAACAAAGCTATACGGAGTTACAGACGCAAACCACTCTGAGCAGCGAGGTAGAGAGGAGCAGACAGGAGCAATCGATCCTCAGATCAGATAAAACAGATCAGAGATGTATTGTTACTCTCATCATCAATATTCCTCCTTTTCAGATATCTGAAAAATGCAGCAAATTAATCTGAACTCTGTTATCTTCAATCGTGGAGGACATGGATGTTCGGACCCCAGACAATATATGATTTTAAATAATGTTTTAAACACATGTAGCCTACTATTTTAAACACTTTAGTATTAGTGTTATTTACCTCTATATTTGTAAATTCAGTTTAAATAAGATCTAGCTGACATTTCTCATTTTCATTCAAGGAGATATGGAAAATGAATGGCATATGCTTTAGTTTAGTGGACAACAAAGACGTATAAAATGAAAATGACACACTGAAATGACCACTATAACCAGTAGATGGCAGCAGAGGACACTCGTTAGCTCATTTGCCATTTCCTAATGTAGTTCTTTTCACGTTTTGCTTTTGGATTTATTATAAAATCTATAATAAATTATTCATGCTAATAACTAAATAATGCATTAAATACTTTCAAATATTTTTAGATTTAATTCAATTAAATAGGCAGATTTTTAAACATTGCTTTAAAAAGAACATGTGAAATAAGAGCTCTTTAAAACTGATCTTTAAAGCTGCTGAAGCACAGACTTGTTCTCTTCTTCTCCTCTGTGTTGCTGCAGGTCTATTAATCTTCATTTACACTACAGCACTTAATGCACAGCTCTATTCTGACAAATGTTTTGTCCGTTGCTGCAGTTCACTGTCAATCACAGCAATTTCAGGAGTGATTTGTGGAGCAATGCAGCAGATTCACTTCGGTTATTATTTAATTCAATGGATAGAATTACAGTGTAGTTTGTGTTTGCTCACTATCTTATCCCGTGCAATGTGCATTAGGTGAGGAAAACTGTGATAATATTACTGATTCTCATTTCTTTAACACTAAAACTGGCACTGTTTTGGAGATAAATTGACTTTTTCTCTCTCTTTTTAAAACCATCTCTGGTGTGAGATGATGAACTATGAGTTTTTATTTACTGTATTCTTTGCACTGTTCTGAACATTGATATTTTATGTACAACAATAGATCTCAGTGTTTATTAAGAACTTACAAATGATTTTAAATAAATTTCTTTTCATATATTATGATTTAAATGGTGATGATGCACTGAAAATAAGTTTAGCATCTTTTCATCTCAGTAATAAACTTTCTGTTATGATTTATTATAAAAGTTGTCAGTCAAAATTACAACTGTTGGATGATATTCTTCATTCTCTTTTACAAACAATCAAAGATAATATGAATTACAGTATTTACACTGTTTTCTTCATTTTTAATTACAGTGTTTATTATAAGCGGGTCGAATCCACAGCTCAGTTCTCACTTCATCATGAGTATTTTTAAATAAGATACTCTTTTACTCAAGTATTTTTTTTTTTCTGTAATGTTACTTTCACTCGATTATATTTTTCCAGTACTCTTTCCACCCTGATGACAGGTTCAAACTAACACTCATTTTGTTCACCTGTAGGTGTCGCTATTACCAAAATGATTATGCTACTTTTTAAAATCATCATGACATTCAAAAATGTTACTTCATGTTAAATCTTTAAAATAATCTTTAAGATATTGAGAAGATTCAATATATCATCAGCTGTCTTTGAATAACACGTGTTTCTGATGTTTCCACTGCTGCTCTTATTCACATCCAAACCATAAAGAAGCATAAAAATAATGAACTGATTCAAGAAACTGTTGTTGTTATTGTTATTGTTGTTTTTGTTTTTATTACAATAATATGTATTTATTTTTTTTTCTTAAAGTGAACACAGGACTCGTCTTTGTCGATCAGATGATGAATTGGAGAGACGCTCAGAGTCACTGCAGACAGAATCACATTGATCTGGTCAGTGTGAGGAACCAGAATGAGAATCAACAGGTCGAGAAGTTCATGAATGATAATCACAGATCTGATGATGTCTGGATCGGTCTGTTCAGAGACTCATGGCAGTGGTCAGATCAGAGTAACTCCTCATTCAGATACTGGAATACTGGTGAACCTAGTAATGGAGGAGATGAAAACTGTGCAGCGATCGTTCATTACGGTCTGAGAGAATGGAATGACGTCCCTTGCAACAACCAATTTCCTTTTGTGTGTCATGAAGGTGAGCAGATCCTCACAAAACACACACAATCCATCCATCACCTCCAGGTATCTTAAAGTTCACACTACATGTCTGACATGACAAATTCCTCCACAGTGTTTGTTCTGCATGTTGTTTTTGATCAGTCTCTCTCTAGTTTCTGCTTGTGGTTTGTTTTGTGTCCAGATAAACTGATTCTGATCAAAGAGAATCTGATGTGGTCTGAAGCTCTGAGATACTGCAGACAGAATCATGTGGATCTGGTCTCGGTTCATTCAGAAGAGAGGCAGCGTCGTGTGATGAATGTGGTTCAACGGGCGTCTACTGAGGCGGTGTGGTTGGGTTTACGTCACTCCTGCACTGTGGGCCTCTGGTTCTGGGTGAGCGGAGAGACCGTGTGCTATCAGAACTGGGAGAAAGATGATTCAGAGAACTGTACGTCTGCAGTGAGATCTGGAGCGGTTCGGTCTGGAGGAGATCAGCGCTGGATCAGCCGTCCTGAGACTGACAAACTCAACTTCATCTGCAGCAGATATGAAGAGTGAAGGATGCGTTTGTGCTGTTCTTTCACTTTCATTTTGCCTTGTTCTATCTTTTTTTAACTGGCAAACACTTTTTGTTCTGTTTTCATCAGATAATGTGCTTATATCAGTACAATGAAATTCATTTAAGAGTATAAAATATTAGTGTGAACTATATATGTTTTAAAGACCCTATGAAATCAAAATGAGTTTTCATCTGTGGCTTTTAGAAACATTTGAAAATTGCAGTTCTGGAAAAATGACTCAATATTTTAACACAGACTGTTCAATCAAACACACTTGCAGTCAACTAGACATTAGAAGATCATGATTCAAGGATTTGTCATAAAGCATATTGACTATTTAAAAGTAAAGCACAAGTCACATCAGTTGATTTCATGGGATCTTGGGATTCTGGTGGTGTGGATACTTTCTTCTACTCCTGTTTTGCACTAGTCATATATTTACAGATTACTTGTTTAAAATGATTGTGAGCTTCTATATGCGTCTCAATGAAATGAAATATTGTTTATTCTTCAAGAAAAACTAAAAGTTGAGTATAAAGTAGTTTGTAACCTGTAATTCAACAACACCAGCTCAAATAAACTTATTTACAAACAGCATTCTTGTGTTGTGATGTTTATAAAACACAAATATATATATACAATTTTAATAATAGAAAATGATCTATGACTACATATAGCTGAACTAAGAGAATGTCAGTTACCTCAAATACAATAAATCACACTTATAGAAAAAATCAATTATGACTCGTTGGAAATGACTCTTGACTCTTAACACTCGTATGAAACTGACTATTAAACTGACTCGTTTACATTCGAATGACTCTTAAATTGACTCGTGTCCCTCCAACAGAGTTGTTGATAATCAGCTCACTTGCTATAAAGGTCAATTATCTACTCCACTTTCGTTTAAATGAGTCAAAACAGATATTAAACACTTAAGAAAATAATATAAGAGAACCCCAAACTCAGTCTCTGAAACAGTACACTTGAATGGCCATGAACCGTTGGTGCACGTATCCTTAAAACAATTCTCTGTCAACAGATCTCAGTCAGACTGTACTCACAATCCTCCGTATATACGTGTATAAAGCTTGATGGCATTCCCAGGTCCAGAAGAATCCTCTTGAGACGAAAATTGTCCGAATTAACCTCCACAAGGAATCAGTCCTCCATTAGGTCGTGATGAATCCTGCAAAAAAAAAAAAAAAAAAAGCCAAACTAATAAAAATGTATTTGTGTCTACTTTTCTTTCTCATTATTGTTTTGCTTTAGCTCATATGAGCCTTGCCTATTCATATGGTAAATACATGAATATTTTTCATGTCATAATAGTTATTCTTTTTACTGACCAGCAGATGACAATAAAGTGCAGACACAGATAGTCAAACATTTTCCACAGGAACTGTATTTTATATATTTAGCAGAACTCATGGTTCCTTAAGTTATAACAAGTCATCCAGGTCCCAATCCCTCTCCAAACGAGTCATTCAGAACCGAACCGAGTCACTTGTGCTGATTTTAAACATCCACACCGTCAGTTGACAGCTCGGTAAAATAGCCTACACTGTAATAAATAAATAAAAATAACTGTCATTTGTTTCAGCTTGTTTTATTTTATTTTAAATTGTAGTCAAAACTTTGTAAATATCTCTAAATGAGCAACTCTGCTGTTATTTCAAGTATTCTGACATTGATGAGAAATTACAGTAATTCACATTTTTATACAGAAAAATGACTGTAAATAATAATCTGTAATTAATACAATAACAACACAGATGATCAAATTGTCAAATGGGCTGACAGACAAAAACCATTAAATTAAAGTAAAATCTCCTTATTTAAATAAGCTGAAAAACACTGTTGGAGTCCACTGAGTCCAATCTCCACAATATTAAAAGAAACACTGAAACAGTGTTGAAGTTAATGAGATAATGAATTGATCAAATAACTGTTGATTGAGCATCTGGTAAAATCAACTACAAGACATTAAATCTCTCCAGATCTCAGTAGAGGAGGATTAAACAACTCCACAAACAGCATTACCAGCTTCACTATTACTAACCAGACTGACTTTATTTCTGTCAGACGTCTACAGAAGATCTTATTGGGAATTAACAGAAGTTTAGATGTTGAATGTTTTGTTTCAGTGTTTGCTTTATTTTCTCTGACTGTTACAACTTTGTGTTTATAAAGTACATCTGTTATGACAAGAAACACAACCCCGGTCTGTTCTTTGTATGTGAATTACTCGGTTATCTGGATTTCTTTGTTGGTGATTTGACATTATCCAGGATTGTTCGATTCTTCAAAGCTCATCCTGTAGTTGCTTTTATAGCAACAGGTCCGTAAACTCAAAACTGCTCGGGAGTAACTTATTTCATGAAAACAGGGTTAGATTGCATCTTTTTAAGCGGAGGTGATATTTAAAGTCTGTCTCAGCCACTGTCTTACAAGAGTACTAATGTGAACCAGGGACAATAAGTATGTTATGTAGTCTGTCATAATAGACTAGCCAGTTTTACTCATTGAGAGAATTATTCGTGAGGAAATAATTCCCTAATAATTGTATTGGAGTCGTACACACAATGTACAGCTAGTCTGAGCCGTGCATTAATATGAACAGTGACATACAGGGGGTACGGAAAGTATTCAGACCCCCTTAAATTTTCCACTCTTTGTTATATTGCAGCCATTTGCTAAAATCATTTAAGTTCATGTTTTTCCTCATTAATGTACACACAGCACCCCATATTGACAGAAAAACACAGAATTGTTGACATTTTTGCAGATTTATTAGAAAAGAAAAACTGAAATATCACATTTCGTGCTGCAAAACATCCATGACACTGACAGATTAATTTATTCATTCTGGTAATCATGGCCGTGGGCGGAGCTAAAGAGTCACGAGCGCATGCAGCTTTTGCGTAGATCATCTGCTAGCTGCGACATCATTATAAATAAAAAGGGAACAAAAGCGTTCATGTTGTTTACATTTTATGCACTTGTGCGCCGATTGCCAACAAAACACAGACATCTGATGCAGTTTTACTCTTCGCCCGCGATCTGCAAATCCAGCGCCCAACCGGGACTTGTTTACTAAAACATTCATCACCGTAATCCCGGGAACAAACAAACATACGTGCACAACCCCGGAAAAACAAACTTCATCCACTGTTCCCTTAACGCTGGGTTCTTTGGGAAGCTGAAAAAAAAAGATAATCTTTCCCTTACAATCAAAAACACTCCTTTGGTGACAGGAGCTGCGTCTCATTTCAGAGGCTGCGTCCTTCGGAGGTCGCATTTGAAGGCTGCATACTTCATCAAAGATGTCTTATTTAAGAGAAGTAACCGTAATAAAATTGACTGATATTCATTGTGAGGTGTAAAATACTGCAATCTAACGGTTATTTTTCTTAAAGTCCCCCTGTAGTCAATTATTTTATCCCTTAAAACTCATCTTTTCACCAAAATGACATATTGAAATCCTGCAGGCCCGTGCCTTTTCCGTACATGCAATAAATGCACATCCTTGAATGAGCGTGGATTTCCAGGGTATTTATTTGAGCTTATCAGGTAATATCTATGGTTTGACCCATTCCAGAGGCGGCCAAAATCAGAATTTATAATGGAATGAATAGCTCACGAACTTGACGTGTGATGCGACTCTGACTGACATATGCACACGAATCACAGTCGTGCGCTCAGAGCAATTTTGTTTTAGCTATGTTTTATAGTATTCAAATATTTTGAAGGACAAAAACATGAACTTTATTGACTTTACTTCAGCTGTCACTTTACTTGGGCGCGAGGCCTCATGCGCGCGCACACTTGGCACAGCCCTTGCGACGGTTCTGTCGGACACAGTAATGATTGGCCTTTTGCTTGACAAACAGCTAATAATGTGTTGCTAATGTTACACACACCATGTTTCCGTTCTTCATCTCAGAGTCAGACAGCCGCCTTCTAATGGTGCGTTCACACCAGACACGAATGAAGCGTTAAGCGCGAGTGATTTACAAGTCAATGCAAAGACGCAAATAGACATCCGGCGCGAATTGAGCGTTTCAGGCCTTTGACGTGCGTAACGTGTGATTCGCGCAAGTTGAAAAATCTGAACTTGGAAGAAAGTGAGTGAGGAGGTCGGATAATCTGGTAAGTTGTAAAAAACTATATATATACATATTGAGACTACAAGCTAGCTCAAGCCGGCAAATTAAGCTTATTCGCTGTATTTTACAACTACTTTCCCGCTGGCGAGTTGATGTGTTTATTCAGAGGAGGTGTGCAGAAACGAGACTGGAGCCGCCTGGCAGAAGCCCCTCTGATGACGCGAATTTGCGTCTGTTGTGAAGTGAATTTCACGCACAAATTAAAGCGAGTTAACTCAAAATGTTCAAGCGTCCAACTACGAAGAGCGCGATTTATTTAAGTAATGTCTGGTGTGAACGCCCCTTAACAATCAGCATCCTTACAAATGCTTTAAACAACACATCATAATATATATCTTAGACTCGCTATATTGCAAAATCTACACTATTTTTCATATCAACAGAAAATATACCGGGATAACCTGCCTTCTCTCGAGACTCTCCTGCTTCAGAGCGCTCATGGTTAATGATATGCTAAATCCCACTGGCACGTTGTCTTGATTGGTTACAAGGTAGTCTGTGACGTCACAAACACCAGCGATTTCAAACCGTGGGTTTGAGACTGCAATAGTGTTGACTATGAATTTGCACATGGTTTGTCTTAAAGCATATTAAAAACACCACATAGACATAAAGACAACATTAAAAACTTGATTTTCACCACAGGGGGTCTTTAAATGAGACAGTCTCGATGATGTATGCAGCCTTCAAATGCGGACTTTGAAGGGTGCAGCCCCTGAATTGGGACAGCCATTGTTGACAAATCTCTCGGCTTCCGTAACCCGAACGAAGCGCGTTGATGGGCGTGCTCTTGCTCTTGCTCTGGGTCATGTGTCTACGCACGCTTATCAGGGAGAAGTGCCTATACAAGGAATCCCACCCTTTATGACGTGATACAGGCCATACTCGAAAAACAGAAGTAATGTATTTGGCAGAGAAATACTCCGTCACACGTCCAACTCGTGTTTTGAAACTTTTGCCATGTTTAGCATGAGAATGCAACTCTTTAACAGTGTAAATAAGTCAGAATGCATGAAATAGATTTTTTTTTGCATATTTTTTTGAGCGTTACCATTTTTAAATGGTAGTTTTCGAACATTAAGGGTCACAGAGCACGTTAGTAAAGCTGCTGTATGCATCTTATTTTTATGTCCTTCAGGGGGTTCAAGTCTTCTTTAGGGGGAACACTGATCAAATGAAACATTTAATAAAACATCAACATCTAAATCTCTGTTAATTCTCAATAAGAACATCTGTAGATGAAGGACTTTAATCACTTAAACGATGCAGTTGCTTCAGTGTTTCTTTAACACATTGGACCCATATAGACATTGAGTTGTTCATTTAACATCACATCACTGTAACGTTCTCCATTATTAATTGGTAACATTTTTTTTTTTTAGGAGGACTTTACTGTGTGGAGTGTAGAGTTGTTAATAAAAATTAAGTTGAAAGAATGTTTACGTCATTCAACATTTTTCTGTTATTAAAATTGTATATATACATTTGTGTTTTATAAACATCACAACACAAGAATGCTGTTTGTAAATAAGTTTATTTGAGCTGGTGTTGTTGAATTACAGGTTACAAACTACTTTATACTCAACTTTTAGTTTTTCTTGAAGAATAAACAATATTTCATTTCATTGAGACGCATATAGAAGCTCACAATCATTTTAAACAAGTAATCTGTAAATATATGACTAGTGCAAAACAGGAGTAGAAGAAAGTATCCACACCACCAGAATCCCAAGATCCCATGAAATCAACTGATGTGACTTGTGCTTTACTTTTAAATAGTCAATATGCTTTATGACAAATCCTTGAATCATGATCTTCTAATGTCTAGTTGACTGCAAGTGTGTTTGATTGAACAGTCTGTGTTAAAATATTGAGTCATTTTTCCAGAACTGCAATTTTCAAATGTTTCTAAAAGCCACAGATGAAAACTCATTTTGATTTCATAGGGTCTTTAACACATATATAGTTCACACTAATATTTTATACTCTTAAATTAATTTCATTGTACTGATATAAGCACATTATCTGATTAAAATAGAAAAAAAAAAGTGTTTGCCAGTTAAATATAAATAAAACAAATGTGCCAGTCATGAAAGAACAAAAACGCATCCTTCACTCTTCATATCTGCTGCAGATGAAGTTGAGTTTGTGAGTCTCAGGAAGGCTGATCCAGCGCTGATCTCCTCCAGACTGAACTGCTCCTTTTCTCTTCTCGAGGCGGCAGTCTTCCGGTGTCGCTCCGTTCCCTGGAGCCCAGTTCTGATAGCACACGATCTCTCCGCTCAACCAGAGCCACATGTTCATGCTGCAGTAGTTGTGTAAACCCAACCACACCTCCTCAGTAGACGCCTGTTGAACCACATTCATCACCTCACGCTGCCTCTCTTCTGAATGAACCGAGACCAGATCCACATGATTCTGTCTGCAGTATCTCAGAGCTTCAGACCACGTCAGATTCTCTTTGATCAGAATCAGTTTATCTGGACACAAAACAAACCACAAGCAGAAACTAGAGAGAGACTGATCAAAAACAACATGCAGAACAAACACTGTGGAGGAATTTGTCATGTCAGACATGTAGTGTGAACTTTAAGATATCTGGAGGTGATGGATGGATTGTGTGTGTTTTGTGAGGATCTGCTCACCTTCATGACACACAAAAGGAAATTGGTTGTTGCAAGGGACGTCATTCCATTCTCTCGGAGCGTATTGAACGATCGCTGCACAGTTTTCATCTCCTCCATTACTAGGTTCAACAGACCTCCAGTATCTGAATGAGGAGTTACTCTGATCTGACCACTGCCACGAGTCTCTGAACAGACCGATCCAGACATCATCAGATATGTGACTCTCATTCATGAACTTCTCGACCTGTTGATTCTCATTCTGGTTCCTCACACTGACCAGATCAATGTGATTCTGTCTGCAGTGACTCTGAGCGTCTCTCCAATTCATCATCTGATCGACAAAGACGAGTCCTGTGTTCACTTTAAGAAAAAAAAAAAAAATTATATATTATAGTAATAAAAACAAAAAACAACAATAACAACAACAGTGTCATGAATCAGTTCATTATTTTATGCTTCTTTATGGTTTGGATGTGAATAAGAGCAGCAGTGGAAACATCAGAAACACGTGTTATTCAAAGACAGCTGATTTCTACAGCTGATGATATATTGAATCTTCTCAATATCTTAAAGATTATTTTAAAGATTTAACATGAAGTAACATTTGTGAATGTCATGATGATTTTAAAAAGTAGCATAATCATTTTGGTAATAGCGACACCTACAGGTGAACAAAATGAGTGTTAGTTTGAACCTGTCATCAGGGTGGAAAGAGTACTGGAAAAATATAATCGAGTGAAAGTAACATTACAGAAAAAAAAAAAAAAAAAAAAAAAATTACTTGAATAAAAGAGTATCTTATTTAAAAATACTCATGAAGTGAGAACTGAGCTGTGGATTCGACCCGCTTATAATAAACACTGTAATTAAAAATGAAGAAAACAGTGTAAATACTGTAATTCATATTATCTTTGATTGTTTGTAAAAGAGAATGAAGAATATCATCTAACAGTTGTAATTTTGACTGACAACTTTTATAATAAATCATAACACAGAAAGTTTATTACTGAGATGAAAAGATGCTAAAGTTATTTTCAGTGCATCATCACCATTTAAATCATAATATATGAAAAGAAATTGATTTAAAATCATTTGTAAGTTCTTAATAAACACTGAGATCTATTGATGTACATAAAATATCAATGTTCAGAACAGTGCAAAGAATACAGCAAATAAAAACTCATATAGTTCATCATCTCACACCAGAGATGGTTTTAAAAAGAGAGAGAAAAAGCCAATTTATCTCCAAAACGGTGCCAGTTTTAGTGTTAAAGAAATGAGAATCAGTAATATTATCACAGTTTTCCTCACCTAATGCACATTGCACGGGATAAGATAGTGAGCAAACACAAACTACACTGTAATTCTATCCATTGAATTAAATAACCGAAGTGAATCTGCTGCATTGCTCCACAAATCACTCCTGAAATTGCTGTGATTGACAGTGAACTGCAGCAACGGACAAAACATTTGTCAGAATAGAGCTGTGCATTAAGTGCTGTAGTGTAAATGAAGATTAATAGACCTGCAGCAACACAGAGGAGAAGAAGAGAACAAGTCTGTGCTTCAGCAGCTTTAAAGATCATTTTTAAAGAGCTCTTATTTCACATGTTCTTTTTAAAGCAATGTTTAAAAATCTGCCTATTTAATTGAATTAAATCTAAAAATATTTGAAAGTATTTAATGCATTATTTAGTTATTAGCATGAATAATTTATTATAGATTTTATAATAAATCCAAAAGCAAAACGTGAAAAGAACTACATTAGGAAATGGCAAATGAGCTAACGAGTGTCCTCTGCTGCCATCTACTGGTTATAGTGGTCATTTCAGTGTGTCATTTTCATTTTATACGTCTTTGTCCACTAAACTAAAGCATATGCCATTCATTTTCCATATCTCCTTGAATGAAAATGAGAAATGTCAGCTAGATCTTATTTAAACTGAATTTACAAATATAGAGGTAAATAACACTAATACTAAAGTGTTTAAAATAGTAGGCTACATGTGTTTAAAACATTATTTAAAATCATATATTGTCTGGGGTCCGAACATCCATGTCCTCCACGATTGAAGATAACAGAGTTCAGATTAATTTGCTGCATTTTTCAGATATCTGAAAAGGAGGAATATTGATGATGAGAGTAACAATACATCTCTGATCTGTTTTATCTGATCTGAGGATCGATTGCTCCTGTCTGCTCCTCTCTACCTCGCTGCTCAGAATGGTTTGCGTCTGTAACTCCGTATAGCTTGGTTTTGAATCTCTTACTATCATTCATTGTTGTTTATATTATCATTACCATATATCTAACATTGCCTATCAGATTAATCTGACGTCGCTAGCCTTTAATCTTTTAACCTAAATTGCCATCACAACGCGTTAGCATTTCGCTAGCTTGTTAGCTTGTTAACTTGTCATCAGTCTCTCGCACGCTCCTTTTTCTACGTGTTCATCAAACAGCTGTGGTAAGTCGGATCAGTCTACAAACACTGCGAGTCATGTCATCCTCTCCTTTTATTGTTACTTGCTCTGCCGGTCACATGCATAGTATAGCTTTCTCTGTCAGTGACGAGGGATTTACATGTCATAAATGTAGGGAGATAGTCAGGCTGACAGAGAAAATCTCAGAATTAAAATGCATCCAAACTTTGATCGAGGATAGCAAGAATGTAAGGACTTTAGATACTGTTTTGGATGCGACTAGCCTAGTGAACTCTGTACATTGTTTGGTTCCGGCTGTAGATCCCGTGCAGCAGGGCAACTGGGTGACCGTAAGACGGCCTAGTCACGGAAAACACCACTCTTCTATTTCAATAAGAACACCAAACAGGTTCTCCCCACTCAGACCTAGACTACTACAAAGAGAATATCTGCAAACGGAAACGGTGGTATTTGGGCTGACGTTTTTGACACACGCTTTCTCTTGTTTTGTGGGTATCTCAAACCCGTTGCACACCGTTTCCAGGAAACAAGTCGTTCAACCCGGAAACCGTAGCAAAACGTTGCGCACCGGTTGGAGCTTGAACGTGCCCCTGTTGTGAGTTCAGACAAACACTTCCTGTTTAATTTCCCTCTGGCAGTGGTTCAGACAGCTCTGTACGTTAACAATGGAGCAGTTAATAGAGTTTGATTCTGAACTGAGACTTAAATATAAAGAAATATGTTCAGTGTTTAGTTCAAGACACAGTTTTGATGTCAGTGAAAGACACCTGAACGGATAAGTTCAGTAAAGTTGACAACATATTTATAGATTTCAATTTCCTGGATCAATAACTCATGAGCTAAACTTTGTTAAAACACAATAACATCTCTTTTTAATCGTAGACAACGAGCTACAACTTAATTTTCCTCAAAACGGACCTTCCACCGCACTGTACAACATACATTGATCTCTATGTGCAGCGGCTGAAGGGACTGTCTGCAAAGTACAAAACCCAAAAAGAGTTACAAAAATAGTCAATAACTTCAATGTTGAACACTGTAGTGTCACCAAATTCAGTTCACGCATAACTGCTGTTTTGATGGTTATACTACAACACTTAGTTTGGCATATTTTTTTTTTTTTACTTTTGCAGATTTTCAGATTTTTAAAAAAATACAGTGTGTTAATAAAAAAAAAAAATTGTTTTTTCTAATCAGAAGTAAATGTTCTGGAGTAGTTATATTTGGTATATGGTGCATCTATAAATTAATGGTTGTAATTGTAAATAGCTGAACTCACTGTTGTTGCAGATGAAATGACGAGTTTCACTACATGACAAATCATGCCATTCTCCATTCCTCATCACAGCACACTCCTTTTCTCCGTTATTTGGTTGTCCAGATCCCCAGTTCTGATAGAGCACAGGATCACCTGAAGACCACTGCCATTTATCAACACCCGTCTTCTGCAGCCCAATCCAGACATGCTCACGACGTTCATCATTCACACTCTTCTTCAGCTCGTTCATGTCGTTCATGTTGTCAACGGTGGCCAGATCTGTGTAATTCTCTCTGCAGTATCTCTGAGCTTCAGTCCAGGTCTTACTCACGTTTATAAAGTGATACTGACGCTGAACACATTCAGATACGGAGCAGAGAGCTGTGAAAGAGAGGGTTTGATTTAATGCTTTTCATAACAGAGTCAAACCTGATGAAACTATAAACCATAAATAAAACAACAAACACACTCACCAGTGAGAAGAAGAATGAAATATAGAGTTTGCTCCATTTCTGAGGAAGAAACACATTGAAAAACTCACATAATCCCATATTCATCTTGAAGTAAAACATGATCAAAAATACCAGAAAAACAAAATTCACAATCATTCAGACAATATTAACATCTCAAAGTCTGTTTGAAGAATGAACATGAGTTGTTCTTACTTTAGAGGTCGTGTGTTTCTGTCCTGAATCTGATGTTTCTGTCTGCAGCTTCAAACAATGTGATTATTATATCTGCTCTCATCCCTCATTCAGCACATCATTTGTGTATTTCTCAAAAAAAAAAAACCCATATCATATTCGCTTCCTCTATATTTGTGTATTTGTCCACCTCTGTCCCTTTATTTGCATGTTGACGTCTGTGTCAGTCAGTTTTTTTCTAATCAGAAGTAAATGTTCTGGAGTAGTTATATTTGGTATATGGTGCATCTATAAATTAATGGTTGTAATTGTAAATAGCTGAACTCACTGTTGTTGCAGATGAAATGATGAGTTTCACTACATGACATATCATGCCATTCTCCATTCCTCATCACAGCACACTCGTCTCCATCATCTGGTTATCTGGTTGTGTAACATTTTCAATAATTCCTTAAGAGAAATAAATAAATAAATAAAATCACCACGCATTTTCAGAAAGAGAACCTGTTGTTACAACACAGAAGGGGACAGAGACACTGGAGTGCAGGTAATATAATTTACTGAACAACCAGGAGCAGTAACGGAGTGCAGGTAAGTGAAGGCAGATACAACAGGTGGCAGATATGGATACTGGAGTGATACTTGTCTTTTCTCTTGCAGATATCGCAGGCTGGTGACGGACTGGAGCTGAGAAGACAGAGGAACTCACACAAAGGAGACTTGGGAACACGCTGGAGACAGGTAAGTATCTTGGAAGGAGTCCTTGAGGTAAGCATACAGGTAAGACCATGTGCAAACGAGACCGGACAGTGACTGTGTGAGTGCGTGTGCCTTTTGTGCTGCTGTTGATGACCGTGCTGATGGGATGCAGGTGTGCGTGATTAGAACTCGGGACGTGCGCTGTGGTTGGGTGATGGTAGAGCCTGGCGTGTCTGTGACACCTGTGACGTCTCGGGCTGGTTCTGTAAAAGGAACTTATCTCTATTTTAAATGAAATGATTCTAAATGAATGTGTAACATCAAACGTGATACTAAAATATTTCAACAAATTAAACATAGTTTAGTTTTAGCTAAATAAATAAATAATCATAAATATGAAAACACCTTACATTTTCAGAGAGCTGCAGAAGTAGTTCTTGATGCTATGATAAAAAATAAAAAGTAAATAGTTTAAGTATTATAAAGAAAAACACTCCCAGATCCACCTAGGAATAAACTCTAGTGTGAATGAGAGATGGGAGGGTGGAGTCAGACAGTTGAGCTTCTGTCACAGCATATGTTAAGGCCGCTAACTCCTTTCCAGAGTGAATGTTTTGCTTTAAATTGATTTCAAAGCACAATCTTAAATATGATCTTTTAAAATTATAAAGGTTATTTAAATCCATTCTTTAAAGTTTTAATTAAATTCAAATATTCTTCTGATGCCCGACGATGGAAATGATTTTGCCTGAATTTAACCTAAAGTATTATTTATATGTATGTATAGAAGTATTCCATGTTTCCAAGTTTAAAGCAAAAACTTGTACTTCATCATCTTAGATCTTAATAATACAAAAAAGATTCAAGCAACATTTTTGCTCGTCGTTTGATTTTTTTAAAATCCAAAAGTGAAGGTGTCTGTGTGTTTGAAGCCTCACAACTCGCACAAAACTCAGAACGAGGGCTCAACATTGCTCTTGTTTAGTTTAAGTCGTATCTTTAAGAAAAATCGCACATTTTCAGAGAGAGAGATCCTCTTCGTTGCTCCCATGAAAATATAATCAGCTATTACTGCTGCTTCTCCTTCCTGCTGCATTAAATCTCACTGTTCCCGTATATGTCACAGGTTTCTGTCCTGCAAAGGTCTTAAACAACTTATGTAGAGGGTCAAGCGTTACCAAAAACTTCAAAAACTGCAACACCTACTCCCAGAGCAGCACCAGTCAGCAGCCCTGATGCTGTTCCTGCAACTTTCTCCAGAATTTTATTATGAAGAATTTTCTTTGCTTTTTCTCGTTTCTCTTCCGGAGGCAAATTGTCCTTGTTTATCTTCATCTCCTCTTGAATCGTTTCATCCACTTTTTGAAGCAGCTCATTTGTGCAGCAGCCGTTCTCTTTCACCATCTTGTCGATGGTGTCCAGCAGATCTTTCACCTGAACGCTGTTGCTCTTGTACCCTGAATCACAGTCATTCCAGTATTTGCTGTCGATGACGATGATTAAGTTTGTCCTACTCAGACTAATTATCAGGACAAAGAACTCAGGAAACATGGGGCTATAAATACTAAACCAAACGAGGTCTAACGAGCTAATTAACAAGGGACAGGTGAATGAGATGAAACAAAGAAACAGATGAGAAAACTGGGTCAACTGAAAATGAGCAAACAGAACATAACCCTGACAGTATGGGATTTAACATTTAAGATTTAACATTGGTGGGTTTGGCTGCATTAAAAATTATTATGTCATGTCACTCACAGCTGATTGGTCCAGTTTGGATTTGTGAACAACACTAACAAACCCTGGTTCACTGCAAAACTCAGGCCAAAGAAGATGCTCGCAGAAACGGGGACAGAGTGTTGTACAAACAGGCCAAATACACACTGGAAAAGGAGATTAGAGGAATTATTCCTGACAGCAGCTAGTGAGGCTGGGAAAATCCTCATCCAGCACCCGCACCATCAGCACCGGCACCCCTCAGGGCTGTGTCCTCTCCCCACTGCTCTTCTCCATGTACACCAACGACTGCACCTCTAAAGACCCCTCTGTCAAGCTCCTGAAGTTTGCAGATGACACCACACTGATCGGCCTCATCCAGGACGGTGACGAGTCTGCTTACAGACTGGAGGTTGAACAGCTGGCTGTCTGGTGCAGTCTTAACAACCTGGAGCTCAACACGCTCAAGACAGTAGAGATGATCGTGGACTTCAGGAAAAACCCGCCTGCTCTCCCCCCACCATCATGAACAGCACTGTGACTGCAGTGGAGTCATTCAGGGTCCTGGGCACCATCATCTCACAGGACCTGAAGTGGGACACAGTTATAGAGTAACTTTCCTACTGTTGAAATTAAACTAACAGATGAATAAGACTGGACGAAATATGACTAGAACAATAACACTCACTGTTTATCCTTCTGTTTCACGTCAGAGATGTAAATATTGCCCAGACTGAATGTTTACATGTGGTGTGGACATAAGAAAATGAGTGATGAGGATGTGTTTACATGCAAATGTGTTCATATTTTTATAAACAATGAAACAGTAAACAGCAAGAGTATGAAATGAAACAAAAGAAACATTTTCACAAAGAGACGAATAATGTTAATATATATTTATATTACACATATAGTTGGCAACGCAGCCGAATGTGAGCATTGTGTAGAGCATGGGGCTAAAGACACATCCTTGCGGGGCACCAGTATTCATCACAATGCTGTTAGATGCGATATTTCCAATTCTGACAGTCTGCAGCCAGTGAGGAAGTCTAACAGCCAATTGCAAAGTTCAGTCCAAGTTGTACCAGTTTATCAGTGAGTTTGTGGGGAATAACTGTATTAAAAGCAGAACTGTAGTCGATGAAAGGCATCCTAGTGTAAGTGTCTTTGAGAGGGTTATATGAAGGGCTGCTGAGAAACTGTCCAAGGTAGATCTGTTCGGGCCATAGACGTACTGTAAGGGATTCAGTGTTTCAGGTATACTGCTCTGAATGTAGGTCAAGGACACAGTGTAGGTTTATAGGTTTCATGTTTCATGATTTGCATTGATTTGTAATGTTAAGTCTGTGCATGTCTGTGCATTACGACTGCATTCTTTTAGTATGGTGGATTTTTGTCCACATTTTGTTTATATATCATATGATTACTTGGGAATGTTGTTGTAGAAAAATAAAAAAATTAGAATGAAACAGCAGCAGAAGATGATGATGAGTCCAACAACACTTGCTAACATTATAAATGGACGTCAGGGGAATAAATGCACAATATGAGCACTTTAATGCAGACTGGACAGAGTCTTTATCTTGTCTCTGTTGTGAATGTGAGGGGTCTCAGCTCTCAGAAGAGGAAAATGAAGAAGCCTGTACATGAGCAAAATAGTTTCTACACACATTTATAGAGAAATACATGATGTAATATATATTTCTTACATTTAGTATGTGACCCTAGACCACAAAACCAGTTATAAGGGTCCATTTTTTAATGAACACAAACAACTTACAGAGCTCTTACTTGTTCCACCTGACTGCTGCAGATTTATTTTGGTGTCGATTGTGTTGAAATAGAAATGCATAAATCCAAGTCTGAGGACGTGAACTGCTCCACATAGAACCTCACAGTTCTCCATCTAATAATTATAGTTACTCATGGAGTGAACGCAGCATGAGCTCATTGTTTAAAATAATGTGTAAAATAATTTGAATAATTTGAATAACTGTTTGCAGATATTCTCCAGATTACAAAACTACCACAAACCCCTTATCTGTTCCAAAAATAATAATTAAGGTAAATTAATTAATTGACTCACTGCATTCCAAATGAGTAAAACAGATCAGAGATGTATTATTACTCTCATCATCAATATTCCTCCTTTTCAGATATCTGAAAAATGCAGCAAATTAATCTAAACTCTTTTATCTTCAATCGTGGAGGACATGGATGTTCGGACCCCAGACAATATATGATTTTAAATAATGTTTTAAACACATGTAGCCTACTATTTTAAACACTTTAATATTAGTATTATTATTATACCTCTATAGTAATTGTATAGTAATCTATAGTTATTAATTAAAGTTATTGTACATTCAGTTTAAATAAGATTTAGCAGTTTCTCATTTTCATTCAAGAGATATATGGAAAATGAATGGCATATGCTTTAGTTTAGTGGACAATACCTGTCCTCTAGTGGAAAACGTCTCAGGTTACATATGTAACCATGGTTCCCTGAGAAACTATTGTTGTATGTACATCTCTATTATGTCTGAGGGCAAAGAGAAACGTTTTAGGAAGTGTGCGGATCCATGTCCGAGATTTTTGACTCCGGAAGATTCGCACACCCTATGTATACACTGTCTGGGAGAAGAACACGCACGGACAGTGCTTGAGGGCGCCGTCGGTGTGAATTCGCAATGGAGGAGGAAGAAGTTGCGTCTTCTTCTTTCTCCAAACCTCCTTGCCCAGCATATGCCGAGTTACTGGAGGCTGTGGAACGCGCCGCCGGCAGGCTGCAGCTGCCGTGGGAGTGCGTGAGGAGGGAGCCCGTTCGCGGCAGACTAGACAAACGTTTTCTTTCTGACCACAACCCTGTAACTCCAGTGAGCCTTCCATTCCTTCCAGATCTTCACGTTGAGATCAAGAAGGCATGGAAGAACCCATACTCGGCTAGAATTCATCCACATAAGCGGGGGAATTTCGCTGATGTGGAGGGATTGGGCCAGCATGGGTATGTGTCGCTGCCGCCCATTGACGAGACGTTTGCCAACTATCTCGTCACGGGCAGGGCACGACACTAAAAGCTCCGGTTCTGCCGTCCAGACCCCTGACATCTCGTCTGAACATATGCTGCTGCTGGTCAGGCTGGCGCGGCTTTGCACATTATGGCGGTGTTGCAAGCCTACCAGGCTGACCTGCTGAAGGACCCGGATCAGGGGCAGGGTTTGTCCCCTGATGCGGTGGCTGAGCTGCGTCGCACCACAGATCTCGCTCCCGGGCCACCAAGCAGACGGCCGCCTCGATTGGGAGATCGATGGCAGCCATGGTGGCCACAGAGAGGCATCTGTGGCTGAACATGGCGGACATCGGGGAGAAAGAGAAGGGTCTTACTCCTCGATGCCCCGGTTTCACCAACGGAACTTTTCGGTGGCTCCGTTGAAACGGTTGTTAGAAAGGTCAGGGAGGCGAAGGCGTGCTTAGCAGCATATAAAAATTGCATACCGCTCAGGTTCGATCCTGGGCCCAGACAGCCGGGAGGCCCTGGCCCGTCTCGAGTCGAGGCTCTGAGGCAAGGCCAGAAGTCTAATGTCGCCGCTCGAGCGCCTCCTCCACCTCGGAGCAAGTCGCAGAAACGGCGGGGAAGAGGAAGATTGACTCGAGGGAGGTGATTGATCACCGGCGCCAGCAACACCGCTGATCGATCCTCTCTCTTGAAAAACGGGAGGCCGAGGAAGAGGGGCGAAGGCAAATGTAGAATTACCTTCATCCCTCTTCCTGGGCCTCCCGTTTTTTAATTACTGTGCATGTTCAGGTTGACACCTTTGAACAGTCAGGCTTACGGCCGGGCCCATGATGAGATTTTTCTGAAGGCCCACCTTCTGGCTTGATAGTGAAAGGGTTCTTTGGGCTTCTAGAACCATGGATTTTTCCTTCCCATTTTAAATAAGTGAAGGAGGAGTCTTTGGTCTTTGAGCCACGGGGAGGTAAGACAAGGTCGGATTTAATTATTTAAATGTTTGACCTTGTGTTGTTCCTGTGTATTTCCTGAACATGTAACAGTAAAAGGTAGCCATTTAGGGTTTTTTTTGGGTAAAACTGGAGTGTTGAGACTGACTGAGCAGGCCACAAAATGGCTGCTGCTTAGTTTTTTCTCTATATATGCGTAGCCTCTCGGCTATTTTCACTATAGTTTGAGTTGGCACTCATTAATTCAGTTTATATGATATTCATGAGATTTAGAAGTGGAGATCAGGCTTTTGTTATGGTGCCTGTTGTAGTATATAGGCCTATAGCTTAGCGGCCAGGCTAGAGCTAGGTGATGTGTGGTATATGAAGTAACCCCATATGTATTTACTATCCTTTCAGGATGTGTAGTTCCTAGTTCTGGCTTCCTCCCGAGGGAGTTGTTTAGGCTGTACGCCCAATTATCCCCTTGCTTGTGTGGGTGCAATTATGAGTTTAACAGCTAGGTTGTAGGCTGTTTTTGACTCCCTGATGCTGTTTCTCAGGTGGTAGGCCCTTATCCTTGCGCAGATAAGTTATGCAGGTGTGTGCTAGGCCCCACTTTCTAGAACTTTCATGCTAAAGGAATGACTTTCTTCTAAGCCACTTGATGTTTTGTATTTATCAAGTTTGAGTTGACGTTGCTAGTTTTTAGCTCCTGTCCTCTGGGGCTTAGATCAGATTTGAGAATCTGTACAGAGAGTGTTTTTCCTTTCAAAAACAGCATGTATATCAAAGTTTGTGTTACTTTGAGTTTTAGACTTTAGACCTACATTGTATGTGAGCTTTTTATGCTGCCACAGGTTAGCACCTGCTCTCATAACAATAGGCCCTTTTGCTGTGAAATGGCCTCTATTTGAGTATATGGTGACTTATGGTCACCTGTTGGATTGCATACTCAGGGTAGTTAGAGCCACTTTTTTGAGGAAAGTTGGTATCTATTAGCTCCCTTTTTAGTGATCTTGTTAACAGCTATATTACAATACTGTTTAACTGATCATAACATGCTCACATATTCTCACAGGTTTACGCTGCCACAGGCCCTGCCACGTGTCTGTTTGAGGTAGTAGGCTTGTAATAGCCTCCCTTAGACAATGTTGGCTTTGTTTGGTTCCCTTTAGTCACAAATATTTAGGGAACATTGCCTGTTGGAATGTGTAGCCTAGCGCAGGTCGCAGTTAGCTTCCCATAGCTTTTTGGGTTAGAGCTGGTTTCCTGTAGCTTGGTTCCCTTAAATTCACGAGCTGAAGCCACGTGTTACTGAATTGGCAGGCCCCTTCAGGCCTCCTTTTTAGTTTACATAATGGCACAGTTTGTGTTTTTTAATCTGTGAGCAGGCTGATCGCCACCTGATACTGGAATGGAGGCCCCTTAAGGCCTCCTTTTCTAGTCGACTTGTTGGCAGGATGCCTGGGAAACCATGCCACCATCGGCCACGCCCCATCGCTGACGGATAGGCCCTAACAGGCCTGTTCACAGTGTTTGGCAGCGTTTTTCATGTATTAATCATAAAACTTCTAATACATGGCCTCTGGGTGGTATGGTTATGGTAGCCACTTGCTGATGCCACATGTTTACTAAGGCAGGCCTACTTCGGCCTCCGGTGTAATATGTGGAGTTCAGTCATGTACTCCTCTCGCTGTGAGGGTAACAGGGTGCTTTTTACAGAGTATTCCGAGTGGCTAGCCTCTCAGGTTGATTTGTTAGTGAAACCTTACTGAAGGTTGGTTTAACCTACATCTGCCTCCCTGAGTCTGATTCTAATCTAGTTGAGCTAAGAGCCACCTAGCGCCTAGGGTGGATCTTTAGTGCTCCTAGAAACGGCCACGAGACTTACGCCATGTGTATTAGAGGTTGCTAGGCCTACGGGCCGCCTGGTTTGAACACACTGGAGTATGTTTGGGTGTATTTCTCTTGGAGAATTATCTGTATACACTTCCGTTGGCCAGAGGCCTAAGTGATAAATCCAACCTCCTTTTGTCTGGTTGTTTATCGTCCTTGGGGCCTAAACACTGCCATGAGCTGATGCCACGTGTCTGTTGAGGTTATAGGCCCCTCCAGGCCTTCCTAAATACGTGTTGGTGTACGCTGTACTCCTCTTGCTTTAAAGAGTAAAAGGTGTTTTTTACTGAATACACTGCTCGTTGGATTGTGTTAGGTGGATTGTCATGCGGGCACTTTGCAGCCTCTTATGCTGCCATTGAAGTCATCTGTCTACCCCAGAAAGACAAGACAGGTGTTTGGGGTGGCCCCTAAAACCGGGCCACTTTCTGTATAAGACTTCTGTTTTTCACATAACTACTATCATGCTGTAGGCCCCTCCTCTGCCTCCATGAGTATGTGCCCATTGCATGCCCTACCTGTTAGGTGAGCTTCGTACTTCCCTTTTAGGGTTACGTTTGTAATAGTGCTTAACTCCCTAAGCTGATCATGGTGGTAGGCCTTAATCAGGCCTCCTCCTAAGATTTAGCCTCAGGCTGGTTTGTGCTCTCCTGAATCAGGGTTCTGTAGCACACGGCCTCCTCAGTGCGTTTGTCTCGTGACAGACCAGGTCGGCCTCCCTGGTGGCATTGGGGGTGACTTCGTTCCCTTCGGTTCCTTGGCCACATTCCCTTAAAGGGACCGCTTTTTCTTCAGAAAAGCTGGTTCCAGATGCCTTAGCAGCTTCTCTAGGACCTCTGAGGAGGGCCTTCTTGGAGTGCAGCTTGGGCTGTTGGCCGAAGGGAATGCTGTCACTGACAGCCTGGTGTGACCCGAGGGGGAGTTGCCAAGCAGTTCTCTAACTGCTCTGGAGCCTTTGTCTCAGCCATTTTTTTTTGGCAGGCATTCTCCTCAAGCATGGCGGCGTGGGTATATCGTTCCCCATAGCGTTTGCAAACGCAGAGTAGTAGTTCCCTTTCGAAAGGGAACGTCTCAGGTTACGTATGTAACCATGGTTCCCTGAGAACAGGGAACGAGACTGCGTTTCCTTGCCATGCTTTGGGCTGCCTGCTGAACAGTCCCTCAAGACGATGGATAATGACTGTTTCCCCAGGCGCCCCTTTTATACTACGCACTGTATGACATCATAGGCTGTCGCCGGCCAATAGGAATTGGAGTTACTGGATAGTTGGCTTTCAGACACAGAGTCACGTGACGTTCTCCATAGCGTTTGCAAACGCAGAATCTCGTTCCCTGTTCTTAGGGAACCATGGTTACATACGTAACCTGAGACGTTTTCCACTAGAGGACAGAAATCGTCCACTAAATTAAAGCATATGCCATTCATTTTCCATATATCTCTTGAATGAAAATGAGAAACTGCTAGATCTTATTTAAACTGAATTTACAATAACTATAATTAATAACTATAGATTACTATACAATTACTATAGAGGTATAATAATAATACTAATAACAAAGTGTTTAAAATAGTAGGCTACATGTGTTTAAAACATTATTTAAAATCATATATTGTCTGGGGTCTGAACATCCATGTCCTCCACGATTGAAGATAAAAGAGTTTAAATTAATTTGCTGCATTTTTCAGATATCTGAAAAGGAGGAATACTGATGATGAGAGTAATAATACATCTCTGATCTGTTTTACTCATTTGGAATGCAGTGAGTCAATTAATTCATTTACCTTAATTATTATTTTTGGAACGGATAAGGGGTTTGTGGTAGTTTTGTAATCTGGAGAATATCTGCAAACAGTTATTCAAATTATTTTACACATTATTTTAAACAATGAGCTCATGCTGCGTTCACTCCATGAGTAACTATAATTATGAGATGGAGAACTGTGAGGTTCTATGTGGAGCAGTTCACGTCCTCAGACTTGGATTTATGCATTTCTATTTCAACACAATCGACACCAAAATAAATCTGCAGCAGTCAGGTGGAACAAGTAAGAGCTCTGTAAGTTGTTTGTGTTCATTATTATTGTAATGTTATGTGCTTTAAGCAATAACATTTCTAGCTGGGGTGATCTCACATTGTGACCACAGAATGAGCACACAGTGAGATCACTGTGAGACAAATTGTTGACTGGGTATGATTTTGGCGGTGCTGACCCTTTGTGAAGAAGATATTAAACATTAAGGCATCAGTTGAAGTGTGTTTTTTCTAATCAGAAGTAAATGTTCTGGAGTAGTTATATTTGGTATATGGTGCATCTATAAATTAATGGTTGTAATTGTAAATAGCTGAACTCACTGTTGTTGCAGATGAAATGATGAGTTTCACTACATGACAAATCATGCCATTCTCCATTCCTCATCACAGCACACTTCTTTTCTCCGTTATTTGGTTGTCCAGATCCCCAGTTCTGATAGAGCGCAGGATCAGCTGAAGACCACTGCCATTTATCAACACCCGTCTTCTGCAGCCCAATCCAGACATACTCACGACGTTCATCATTCACACTCTTCTTCAGCTCGTTCAAGTCGTTCATGTTGTCAACGGTGGCCAGATCTGTGTAATTCTCTCTGCAGTATCTCTGAGCTTCAGTCCAGGTCTTGTTCACGTTTATAAAGTGATACTGACGCTGAACACATTCGGATACGGAGCAGAGAGCTGTGAAAGAGAGGGTTTGATTTAATGCTTTTCATAACAGAGTCAAACCTGATGAAACTATAAACCATAAATAAAACAACAAACACACTCACCAGTGAGAAGAAGAATGAAATATAGAGTTTGCTCCATTTCTGAGGAAGAAACACATTGAAAAACTCAGATATCAAACAATCACAGATTCTTTTTGGAGTAAAATATGACGATTTCAGTTAGTATCTGAACAGCAGCATGAATTCACTGTACATAATCATTCAGACAATATTAACATCTCAAAGTCTAGTTGTGTTTGAAGAATGAACATGAGTTGTTCTTACTCTAGAGGTCGTGTGTTTCTGTCCTGAATCTAATGTTTCTGTCTGCAGCTTCAAACAATTTTTTATTATTATATCTGCTCTCATCCCTCATTCAGCACATCATTTCACATCATTTGTTTATTTCTCTAAAACCCCCATATCATATTCACATCCTCTATATTTGTGTATTTGTCCACCTCTGTCTCTGTCGATGAAGCGCTGACAGGCGTGCCGGAAGTATGGCAGGGCGACGCAACATCTCTATTCTTTTCAAGGAAGATATGGCGAGGAGGAACAGTGTTTTTAGGGTCAAAAACTTAACTGGAACCTCCTCAATCGGTTCAAAGGGGGCTAGGGATAGGCCTTGGAGCACCACGGCCAAATCCCACGCCGGAACCCTCGTGCGTACCGCGGGCCTCAGCCTCAGGGTGCCACGGAGGAAGCGAGTAATAAGTGGGTCTCTACCAAGAGAAGAACCAGCCAAGGGTATGTGGTAAGCCGCAATGGCCGCCACATAAACCTTTAGCGTGGAGGGAGATAACCCTGCAGTGAACCGTTCCTGCAGAAATTCCAAAACCGTACCAACGGGACAGGAAACTGGATCAAACTGACGACTACTGCACCTAGAAGTGAAAAGTTTCCACTTCAGGGCGTATAGCTTCCTCGTGGAGGGAGCTCTAGATTGGAGAATGGTCCCTACAACCTCGGTTGAGAGACCGGAATTTATGAGCTGGGCCCCCTCAGAGGCCAAGCCCACAGGCTCCAGAGCTCTGGGCGGGGGTGGAAAATCGTGCCCCCTGCCTGGGACAGAAGGTCCCTCCTGACCGGAATCTCCCAGGGAGAGCCGTCCAGGAGAGATACTAGGTCCGAGAGCCACACTCTGCCCGGCCAGCGCGGGGCTATCAAGGTGAGCCGGACGTGGTCCCGGCGAACTCTTTCTAGAACTCCCGGGAGCAGAGCGATCGGGGGAAATGCGTACAGACGAAGCCTCGGCCACGTCTGTACCATAGCATCCAGTCCGAGAGGAGCTGGATGCGTGAGGGAGAACCAGAGTGGACAGTGAGAAGTCTCTCGAGACACAAACAGATCCACCTGAGCCTGGCCGAACCTTTCCCAAATTTGCTTCACCACCTCGGGGTGGAGCCTCCATTCCCCGGGCCTCAGCCCCTGCCTCGACAGGACGTCTGCTCCAACATTCTGGACCCCTGGGATATAAGCTGCCCTGAGTGACAGAAATTTCCCCTGGGACCACAGGAGGATTCGGCGCGCCAACTTGGAGAGTGGGCCTCGGCAGCAGCAGGACCCGAACCCTGGGGAACGCGAGCCTGAGCGCTCTCATCGAAAAGCGCCAGGCGGGAGCGGAAGATGATCGCAGTGCTCACAGCCAGCACCCTCGAGTGCTGACCGGGCATGCTCCGCTCCCAAGCAGGCAACACAAAGATCATGTGTATCCCCGCCCGTGATGTAACGTGGGCAGGGATGAACACAAGATCTAAACTGCTTATCGGCCATAATAGAGATAAATATGAATGACAGACAACACCAAATAAGACATACGAGACACAGAGCGCGACTGAAGACACAGAAGCTAGCGTTGCTTTGTTTGAGCGTGCTTTATAGCTTCCTGGCCGTGACGTCACCCGCTTCTGACGTCTCGACACACCATTGGACTGATTTCACACGTGCTTCATGACGACATCACGCGTTGCGTTCCCAAAGCTTTAATTTCTCGACGCAACGCGAGTTCCCTTGAAAGGGAACTTTTTTTCCTCTTCTGAAAGCCGAGACCCCTAGTGGTGAGGAGGAGACCACAGTAGACATTCACAACAGAGATGAGAAGTGCTCATATCGTGCTTTCATTCCCCTGAAGTTCATTTATAATGTTAGTAAAGGTTGTTGGACTCTCATTATCCCTCTGAAATAATAACATGATCTTCTGCTGCTGCTGTTTCAGTCTTATTTCCTCTAAATACTTGATTGTGATTGGCTGGAACATTAAAACATTGTTACTTTTTCTTTTTAGAATTCGTCTCTTTGTGAAAATGTTTCTTTTGTTTCATTTCATACTCTTGCTGTTTACTGTTTCGTTGTTATATAACGTTGTATAATATTTATATAATATTTCGTTGTATAGAAATATGAACACATTTGCATGTAAACACATCCTCATCACTCATTTTCTTATGTCCACGCCACATGTAAACATTCAGTCTGGGCAATATTTACATCTCTGACGTGAAACAGAAGGATAAACAGTGAGTGTTATTGTTCTAGTCATATTTCGTCCAGTCTTATTCATCTGTTAGTTTAATTTCAAAAACAGGAACGTTACTCTATAACTGTGTCCCAATTCAGAGGCTGCGTCCTCGGAGTCCACGAAGGTCGAAGCGAGTGTTGTTAATGAGACGCTTTAGCCTACAGATGATTTCCTGTTTGCATCACCAGCTGTTTGTTTGTAAGAAAAGGGCAGGTGATGTATCTCAAGCTGAGACAACACCATGGCCAGGTAAAATAAGTCTGGCTAAACTGTGTAATGTTTATTTTATGTAGTTATCAACAAGTTAACCTAGT